>OZ010736.1:45222138-45926138 GCA_963932295.1 Tipula lateralis
AAGGGTATTAACTTTTTAAGCTCAATTTTGATGTGTGTAAATTTTGATATCTAGGAGCTTTGGACAAATTCATATGTTTTTTTTTCTATTATATTTTTATTATGGATTTCTTAATAACAATAAAAGTGTAAGTTACAATTTAACAATTGAAACTATTTTCTTATAATAATTTTGATTTTCTGGTTTATTTTTTTTTATCCTTGTATTGTAATGAATTGTAACGTGATAGGGTGGTTTACCACATCTAGCTAATCTCCCTACAGAGGTTTCTGGGTCGTATCTTGGTAGCCGGCTTTAGCTCAGGGATAGCGTGGGAAGTTTCAGAAACTTGTAGGAAGCTTGAATATACCGCGAAGTAGAAAGAAATGCAACGAAACGAATCATTTAGGAATGCTACCCTTGGCCTCATCATCATACTCGAAAAATGCTTACGACATTTGTTTTATTTTTATATCATGAGTGAAACTAACTGATACATCTCAAAATTTGTATACACTAAAATTCCAATTTTATATTTCAGCCCAAACAGAATTTAATAAAATTGTGAACAAAAATTAATATTTAATTATAAAATCTACTATATTAAGTGTTAGTACTTAAGTAATATAATAGATATAATAATCAGAGTAAGTATTTATCTTATAATAATAATAAAAAAAATATAATGTAATAATACATTATAATTCAATTTAATCATTCACTAATGATAATTTACTTATATAGGGTACTATAGAGAGAATATAATTCATACCTAAAAATCATCTATTTCACTATGCAATTTTTTTGTTATTTTTGTTATTAATAAGTGATAATACAACACTGTTGTATTGTCGCTTTGGGAAAAATGTTGTTATGGCAATACTAATAATATAATAATAATACTATTTATTATTTTTGGCGATTTTTATTAATAAAAATAAATTCATTAGAATCAAAGTAACACACAACAAAAACAAAATTCTTATATAACTATCTGTCAACTTATGCAATTACAAAATATTTGTGAATCAGTATTGATTACTGCTTGATACAAAGATGGATAATTGTGATAATCAAAGATGGGGAGAGTGTACAAATAAAAAAATCGAAGAGTTAATACTCAATAGTGTTCCTTTAAACACGGAACGAAATAAGAAAAGTATTTGGAAACAGTTTATGGATTTTTGTGCAACACATCAATTGATATGCTCGCATCATATTTAAAAGATTATGCATGCAATATGCGTAAGTCTAACACAGAGAAAATTACAAGGAAACTGTAATTAAAACTATTTGGAATACGCTAGCGAAAATGCTTCAAGAAAAATATTATGCAGAATTTAAAATAAAATTTGATCCATTTCGTGATATTGAGTTTAAACAGGCGAGATGTGCCAGAGATTCAAAACGGAAACAACTTCAAAGTGAACCAAACAAACGGAAATTAAGTGCTGTAGCTTTTACGTCAAATAAATCTACTTGTATGCAAACGTATTGGGATGAAGATAAGATAACCCTTATGGACTTCAAAAGAAATTCTTCAACTTTGTTGCGACAGAATTAGCGTGGCGTGGTAACGAAGCCGCGTTTGCTTTAATTTATTATTTTAAGAGGATTACAGACCATTTCGGTAATGATACGGGACGAAATGAATATAACCCTATATTCACCAAAACTACACAAGGAGGTGCAAACCGTTGTGCTAATAGTAAGTGGCTCACGTAAAATGTGAATAATATCAACGTTTGTCCCGTACGATTATTCAATAAATTAATGAATAAACGGCCAAATCATGTAACCTCCGAAAGATTGTTTCTTACACCCAATCCTTTCTGGAAAAATTCAACTGGAAGTTATTATAAAAATCTTCCTGTAGGTGTCAATGAATTATCAAAATGGACTAAACAAACGGCCCAGGCAATTGGAATTGATGTGCAAAATAATAAAATCACCAATCATAGTCATAGATCAACTGCGGTTACTATAATGGCAAATGCGGGTATTTCAGATCAACAATTGATTAAAATAACCGGCCATAGCAGTGCTAATTCAATTCAGCCATATTTAAATATGCAGCTAGAGCAACACAACAATATTCTAGAAAAGATGCGAGGAAGTTCGGCTGAGCTGTCAAAAGCTGTAAGCCCAATCGTTTCATCTAAAATTAACAACAAAAATGAAGGACAATTCCGATTTGAAAATTGTACCTTCAACAACTGTCAGTTCCAAATATAATATGTTTCAATGGTATTCTTGCATAATAAATAATTGTTATTACAAATATAATCTTTCATGTTGTGAATTTAAGTTTTATCTTTCACGCCAATTCATTATATTCTCCACCCAAATATAACTCGTGGTCCTCTTAAGAATCGATAATTGTTTCCAAATGTCACGAATGCGTATCCCAAGCTTAAAAAAATGCAACGAGTGCGCAGCAGGTCGCTAGGATACGCATTCGTGACATTTGAAAAAAATTATCGATAATAAGCGGACCACTATAGTTATATTACGTCTGATAATAATAAAAGATAATAAATAATTAGATATATTATAATATATCATAAGATAATAATAAGAAGATAGTTTCAGAATAATAAAATATAACAAATAACATTAACTCATCTGCTTAAATTGTCACCATTGCTCCAAATGCATTAACAAAGGCGTTGTAGAAAAATAATCAGGATTGATATTAGCGATGAAAGGTCGTACTCAATATCCACTCGATGAAACCGGTGGTTTCAAATTCCGATGCGTCAATAGCTAGTTCAGTCGCCGCGTCTAATAACGCACGAATCTCTAGAGGCTTTCACGCTACGATGTTAAATCTGGATTATAATTTTATTTAGAAATTTCGATAAGTTAATTTTTTCAATTGAAAATTTTATACAATTTAACAGTTTTATTTTTTTTTGTTCTGATTAACTAGATAACATTCTTGAGGTATCACCATGTAGACATTCGTTCATAATCTATCCGAAATAAGCGTGTGTTAGTCAATTAAGGCTTTCTTGTTTCTGTATTTTTTTTTGTTGATGTTTTTGTTGATCATGGTAATTCTAGTTTCAAATCAGTCAGTACATAACCCCACGATGGCTTAGCCGCGCTAAAGTACCGTCTTACTGAAACTGGTTGAATAAAAAAGCAAATATCTATTGTAGCGGTATGTTTGCAAAAACAATTGGTTAACCAATTGTATTTTTAAAAACAAGTCACCGTTTTACAGGTTTTCTGAGACGAGATCATATATCACATCATACTATTTGAGGAAAGAACCAAGACTAAATGACCCAAGGGGTATTCTTTCCAATAATAATTAGTACTTTGTATGTTGTGCACAGGAGAGCTAAATATCACGATACATAATTCTTGCATTTAATCGATCGCCTGTTTTAACAATAGAACAGAAGGCAAACACTTTTTATTTTCTGAGTAATTGAATAATGGCGAAAAATGCTTATTAAGAGCTGTGAGCTCTTTATTGAGAATTTGTCATCGGATAAATGCCCCTACAGCCTAAATTTGAAACATCTACAATTTACAAGCTGTAGTATTCAATCTTCTGAAGCTTACAAGTATGGTGTGAAACTATACACAGAAGTAGGCCAACTTCCTCTTATTATCTATCTTTCAGGCTGTAATACCTGCATAACCGACAATATTGGTGTAGCCACTAACGTTTCCTGCAGAATCGCAGTATGGATTTCGATCAAAATTTCCAGAGGGTGTACTTTCACCCCTGTTGTGGCTTCTGATATTCTCCTAGCTCATTCTCAAACCCAGTCACAATCCTTGTTTCTCGGTATAAATTATTCGGCTGTCTTTCGCTTAAAGGGTGCTGGGACGTGGAACGTCTTCGGCACTACTTCTGTCCATAGATTAGTTCTTAATGAATTAACGAGCATCTATAAATCGAGATAGTTAATGATCTTTTGAGGTGGTTTATCCATCTAGAAATATAATATGTTTCTCACCAGACGCTCATTAGATATCCAAATAAATCACTGGTATTCTGTTAGATGGCTTTCTCTCTGAACTAACTCTGATTATATTTTGTACTGATAGTAAAATTGTTCTTAAATCGTTAAACAATCTTCTAACCAAATCTTAATAAAAAATAACGCTAAGCGATTGTAAGAAAATTTTGCATCTTCTCGGTTGCAACAATAAGGCAACGGTCATGTGAGTGCCTACCCACTGTGACATAGAGATCAACGAAATTGTATACTTTGGCTAAAACTGGTTAACGCTTTAGTTTCATAGGACGTAAAGCATCTGGCCCATTGCCTATTCATGTAGTTAAAATAACAATTGAAAACGTAGCTGACCAATTATGCTCTTTTTATGAAAAAGGACAAATTGAGAATGTTGGATTCGACAGTTACTCCTCATGGCCCTTTCAAACGTCTTCTTCATCACATGTGGCTTATCAGGGTCATCATATGTGAGAAATGCCTTGTGTGAGAAATGCCTTGAGAATGTTGATGATACACTTCATCGGTAGCTGTCCGGTTTTCGATCACATCAGATCCCTTGTGTTCAATTCCAGGAATATTCCTGCTCATCTTGTGTCTGCTCTGCCTCGGTTTAAACTACCCATAGCTTGCTTAGAACGCAGAACGCCTTTCTATGCTTTGATAAAACTCTAGGATTGTACCATGGTCCGTTTGAGGTATTATGTGTCGAACCTTGAAGGGACTTAGCCAACTATTATAATAATAAACCTCAAGTACACAACATATTAAAACAGGACAAAATTTATCAAGTTGGAGAAGAACTTATTATCTTGGGTGAGAATTTTTAATAGTTTAACTATTGAAAATCTTGAAGTATATGGAAAATGTCACTTTTATTAAATACGTGTACGGTAATTACCGATTACAATTTTAATAAAAAAACAGCAGAGTAGAATATCTCTTTTGTCCTTAAAATGATAATGATTATAATTTGATCCAAAATTAATTTACTTTCCTTTATCGAGAGAAAAGAAAATGTATAATTTTCTTTTTATTTCATTCTACTTGCAAACCTAAAGAATTATTTAAGAAGAAAAACTCGGCACAAATAAGCACCCTTCATTCATATAATCACAAAACATGAAAAAATGTATACGAACAAAATCAAATAAAAATTAAGAACGAGATAAGAAAATTCATCATCAACATTATCATTAACTATCATCATTTTCTTCTTCTGTGTGACGAACAAAAAATTATTTCAATAAAAAAAATGGCAAATAAATAAATATCCTTTTTCCACATCCCCATCATATAATGCCATCCAACCTCATCCTTAATTTACTTTTCTTAAATATACTCGCAATAATGACAATAATAAGCAACAGTAAATAATTTAGAAATCCAAATCATTTTATTCTTTCCGTTAAACGTGCAAGAAGTTAGAATTTAACTTAATTTTCCAAATTTACCCTACGAAATACAAAATACAAAAATTATGGAATGTAATTGGATGAGAGAAGAAAATGGAACAAAAAAAGAAAAAAGATTTTTACTGACACACCCACTCTCGTCGGTTAAATAAAAAAATAATTTCGAAGTGGTTTTTTATTGAATTGGAAAATTTCGGAAAAATGTACACATTTCTTGTTAACAATTCGTATTTTTTCCAATTCGCAACCACGGTCGTACTCGTAGCACGAGTCGTGTAGAGACAAAAAATAACATCTTTAAAAGCCATTCAATTACACTTTTGTCAAGATGTTGAACAAAAAAGTATATAGAGTAAATCGGAAAAGAAGTTAGTTGAAAAGGAAAATATAACAAATGTCAATAATTTTCATTTCACAAAAATGAATTATCTCATTTTCCAATTTTGTTTTGTTAGACGTTGATTTTGGTAACTTTTATGTGTCGTCCTTTTAAATAACAGACATCTTGAAATAAGAAAACCTTTACTTTTCGAGATGAATAGAAGAAATAATCGAAGTTCAATTGGAGTCAATCATTTATGTGCTGTTGTTATCATTGATTTGATCACATTAATATTTTTAGCAAAGTTAGTAGGCAAATTAAGGGTTGGAGTAAAATTACTGTGCCAATATATAATATGGATATTGGGGAAAGCCTTCGTCTTCGTTAACGTTGGTGGTTGGTGCTTTTCTAAATACAATTATGATTTCCCAATTTTATATTTATGTCTTTATATATTGTTTTATATATTGTGGTAACGTTTATATGTTCCAACCTGGCTGGTATGTTGAATAACATCAATTACCTGTATTGTTGCTCAGAAATTGAAAGCCCAGTTATTTTCAATTTTGTCATGCATCAAGGTTCCACAATATAGCATATAGTTTGCTGCAATAAAAACTGACACAGAAACTGATTCCTTCAACATTGTATCGCTATAAATATTTTTTATTGTTCAGGCAAAGTGTCCTACAATTGGTCGATAAGCTCTTCATGAATTAGGGCTGAACACGTAATAAGGACCTGAGTCATAAAAACTATGCATTTCAACCTCTATTTTTTCTTATTGCTATCAACTTTGGTCCTGAATTACCTTTACCTTACAACATTACACAAGGCAAAACGAGGAATACCATAGTTTCTAAAACAGTTTTTTATTGATTTCTATATATAATTGTGGTTTACAGTGAAAGGTTAATGAAAACCATCCATTTTAAAATAATTGGTAACAATTTACTATTTAATTTTTTTACTATTATGTAAACCGAAAAGTCATTAAAAAATTCTAAGTGAACTATATTAAGATCCCCTTAATCGTTATATTGTAAAATTGACATGTAGTGTGCCTGGAAGAAGGTAGTATATTATAAGTTGTTTCTAAACCATATTTTAAAACTCCGTTTCAGCTTCAGTTAGTCCATTGTGACATTCCATCCCATTTACAGGTTTTCACTCCATTTACTATAACTATATATAGCTTTATACCTATATATGAACTGGTTAGGAGGCGGTTCGATCCATAGGTTAGAATACGAATCCGTTTCATTGCACTACAGATCAAACAGCCTCCTTTAATCACTGCTTCATTTAGCCGGTATTGGAGTGTCATATTTGTGTTTAGAATTCATTACTAATTTTTTCACTTAACAATTGATGGGATAAGTTCTGTGACCAAATGGATAATTTACTGACAGGAGTTGGTAAGAAACATTACACTTAACTAATTGTATGTTTGAAAGGTAAAAGAGATTGATCTAGTCCTGTGGTTCCCAACCGGCGGTCCGCGGACCGCCACCGGTCCGTGGAAGAATAACAACGGTCCGCCACGTTATAGTTTCCTACTTATAGTTAGTAGAAGAAATATTTATAATATACATATACTTATAATATAATCTTTGACTCCTCGATACCATGCCGTTTATTTAAAATTCGGGTTCATTAAACTCATAAGAGGTGAAGTTGATTCTCCAAGACCTCAATGTATTGTATGTGGCGACATTTTGTCAAATGAAAGTGTGAAGCCAGCTAAACTCATTCGACACCTTTAAACTAGGCATCCAGAGTTGGAATCAAAACCAATTGATTTTTTTCACCGTAAAAACTATAGTTTAAAATTCAAAAAAGTTTTTTTACTGGCTTTGATAAATCTTTAGTCAAAGGCTCCTATATTTAGTAGCATTAGGTATTGCCAAATGCAAGAAACCAATTGCAGAGGATTTAATTAAACCCTGTTTAGTTCATGTATGTGAGGAAATTTTAGGTGCAACAGCTCGAGATAAAATGAAGAAACTTGCTCTATCTAATAATACAATCACAGGATCAGATAATTCAAAACGTCAAACACTCTATTTATTTTACAATACAATTGGACGAATCTATACTGATGTGCCATACTATTATGCTTTGTTCGATATATTGATTACAAAATTAAAGATATAAAAGAAGAAAATTTTTGCTATCTTGAGTTACCTTCTCACACGACAAGCTCTGAAATCTTTAAGGCTATTGATGATTATATAGACATCAATTCTCTTGATTGGAGAAACTGCGTTGGGTTATGTACAGATGGAGCAGCAAACATGACCGGTAGACATTCTGAAATAGCAAAGAAAATTAAAGAAAAAGCAGCTCTCGAAATGGTATTTATTCATTGCATGATACATCGCGAGAATTTAGCTGCAAAACAAATGTCATCACAATTAAATGCAGTTCTTCAGGAATCAGTGAAAATTGTTAACTTTATTAAAAATAATGTACTGAATTCAAGATTGTTCACGATTTTGTGTCAAGAAATGGGATCTGATCATGAGCATTTATTACTGCATGCAGAGCTTACGTTGGCTTTCAGGGGTAAAGTTCTCAAAAGATTATTTGAATTGAGAAACGAAGCTGAACTTATTTTAAAACAGAAAAGGTGTAATATTGCTGATGTCATATCTGACAAAAATTGGTTAGCTAAACTCGCATATCTTTCAGATATATTTGCACTTATCAATGAGTTAAATTTCAGCCTGAAAGGAAATATGACCACTATTTTCAATTTGTATAATACAATTAACATATTATTTCAGAGCACTTAGCATCTCTAGTAGAAGCTTTTGCTACTTATTACCCCGCAGAAGTAGATAAACGTTCAGGAAATTTGTGGGTTGCTAACCCTTTTGTAGAACACCACTGCAATAAACTGACATATGAAGAAAAGTTACAGCTTATTGAACTTAGTTCAGATTCAATTTTAAAATCGTTATTTGCAAACATGAGTTTAGCTCAGTTTTGGATACAAATAAAGGAAGAGTACCCAGCATTATTTCAAAAAGCTATAAAATTAATACATATTACCATTTGCAACGACATATTTATGTCAATCGGCATTTTCTGCTATGACTATCATAAAAACCAAACAACGCAATTGTCTGCTTATTAATCAAACCTTGCGTCACGCGTGTTGCTGTTACTAATATAAATCCTCGAATTACCAAATTAGTAAACGAAAAAGAACAACAACAGTCACATTAACATAATTAAAATTATCTTAAAATACACTTCTTTAATTTTAGAATTATTTTAATATGAATTGAAATAAAAACATTTTAGACAGCCAACCCCACACGTTTTCCATGATATTGAGATCAGGAGAATACGGAGGCCACGGCAAAATCTCTACATTTTGGTGCGATATCCATGATTTGAATATGTTAGCTGTATGGATAGGGGCATTATCTTGCTGATATATCCATGGCAATGGCCCAAAGGTATCATTGAAGCGGGTAAATGCTTCTTCGAGGATGCTCTTGTAAGTTGCTGCGGTCCTTTTTCCGTTTGGAAATGACAAATCTCCCGGACTATAAAATGATATAGCCCCCCACACCATAACGCCTCCTTCCCGGCTGTGGTGTTTTACTAAAAGCTTTTCCTCTTTTCGAAGGTCGTGAAAATAATAATTAAACCCATCGGGACCATCGAGGTTAAATTTCTTCTCATCAGAAAAAACGACACGTTTCCATTTTTCAGCCCATGCCATATGCTGCCTCGAGAAATCCAACCTTTTCTGTTTCCTCTCCTGATTTAGAGGTGGTTTCTTTTGAAGCTTTCTTCGAATAAGGTGATCTGCTTTTTTAATCACTCTCCATACTGTTATTCGGCTGGCGTCCACACCAAATCTAGCTTTTTGCACAAGATAGTGCTCAATTTTACGGTGGAAATCATTCATTGACTGGTTTTCAATTTCCGTTGAAGTATAAAATGCACAAGTTTAAGGCAGCTATCAATCTTTACTTAAAGGATCGCGCGTTGGGTGCAGGAGCTCTGACAGTTACAAGGAGCTAGGTCAGTCTAAAAGTCCACCCTGCACCCAACTAAAACAAAACGAAAAAAAAAATTAAAAAAAATTGGATGCTGCTATTAGTATGGCCCCCCGCTTGTCTGCTGCAGATGTGGCCTCAACAGTTCGGCCTTTATTATTTGAGCCATTTTTGTAAAATTGAAGGTAAGTCTTACTTCTCCCTATATTATCTGCAATTTGTAGAAAGCGTGTAGCTTTATTTTGTAATGTTGATGAATGTATGTGTAAATCTGAGTTGTTGCTTATTCTTGTAATCCACTAAGGCCGGTTTCGATCTGATGTTGATGACGTCATTGAATGACCTTGTGATCGAAAAGATCAAATCCATCCCATCAGGCATATGCATCAGGCATACATACTGTGCGATTCGTATATATATATTTTAGTTGTGTCGCGACAGTACTAGTGAATTACAAGAACTTAACTCGAAATATTTTTTATTAATTAATTGTGGCGTGAGATAATTTAATTGTATTTGTTGGAGTTGCTCAAGAACGCCACAAATTGCTTGTAGAGAATAATTTTCGCTGTGTAGTACTTGAATTTGGGCTATTTCTTCCTTACTAAGTATTTTTCCTCGACCCATATTTAAATTTTTTTTATGTAAAATTGGTAACCTTTTTTAAAAAAAATTAATTTAATTTAAGTTAAAGTTGCTAACACTTCAAATTTATTGATAAAATGGTCATTTCTATTCAAGTGAAACAAACAAAAATCACACTTTTTAAGAAAAAACAGAATAAAATAAAAGTCTTCGGGCCTACTTATTTATTTTTATTTAAAAATTATGTAATTTTAAACAAGTGCTAATCCTGTAAAAGTCAATCTTGGAAAAGTTGGACCGATTTTAAAATATTTCAAAAAAACGGTCGTTCCTATTTAAGTGAACTGCAGTGTATAACCTACACCCTTATTAAATAACCAACCCTAATTTAATAATTTATAGTATTTTGAGTTCAACAAGTTTTAATTATTATCATTTATTTATTAATTCATATTTTATTTAATTTATTCAAATCACGTTTACACAATTCAAACATTTTTTGACTAAAAATAAACTATAAAAACTATTTGCATTTCAACTATGTAACCAATAATTATGGCATAATACTCAATTGAGTATCTTATAGCAAAAAACAATTAAAAACATTTGTTTTTTATCAATAATTATTTATATTCAATTTAACGTGTTCCGGCAACTAATACCCTGGTCCTGAATAAACTTTATGTTAAACTCGATACTGTATTCGAGGGCTTGTGGCCCTAATCTGCGCAGCCTAAATAACTAGCTTACCTTCTGTTGAGCATACTCGCACTCTATTCTATCGGCGGTGAAAATTATCAGTGCCTGCCACACAGTATTCGATCCATATCAGATAGTCTTTTTTCACTGGGTGATTTTTTCGTTACAATGAAACCTCGATATATCCACAACGATTTTTTAGGATTGATGTCACCGATTCACACGACCTTTCTTACACAGTGAGTAGAATATGTCTTAAAGATGCTCTTTGGACAAAATCTGATTGATGTTCGTGGTCTCAATTATATATCTTAATTCCAAAATGATCATTGAATCTATCTATCAACAGGTGCGCCATCTTCTATGTCGGCATGTAAACATTGAATAACTTTGATAAAAAACCACCAATTTCTATATATGAGATATTTTAATCAATTTGATCCTTTGGAATTCATTTGTTCTAGTTTTTGAAAAAAAAAAACATAAAAAAGTCTGAACTAATTGATTTGCAGTGTGGCATGGTGCACCGTCTTGTTTAAACCAGGACCAGTCAAGACCTACTTCACACATTTGCCGGTAACCATAAGGTGCCAACATCCACCGATATCAATTTTCATCGCCTGTCTCTGTTCCTCTGAAAAAATATGGTTTTGCAATGGCGTTTCATGGATCTCGTGTGGATTTTCCATGCTCTCAAATGCGGTAATTTTGCTTACTAACGTCACCAGAGAATGTGACATGGGCCTTGTCGGTTATCAAAATTTACTTCCAAAAATTAAATTCAGTTCCACTGCTCAACAAAATTAGACACCACACGACGAAGTGTTTTGAGGCGGTGACTTATTGCCACGACATTTTCGTAGACAACTGAACTACTATAATCAATGTATAGCGTCGCTATTTTGGCTCGTCGATGCGATGTAAAGCTAAATTTGTACTGAATTGATGTTTCAAAAACATCTCGAATCAAAAAATCGGTTGACATACCATTTTCAAAGTTATTCAATTTTATCATACCGAAATAAAAGATAGCGCACGGTGTAATTAATCGACTAGCTTGAGCAGTGAGGTTCGTTATATTTTAATGTGTGATAGTGAATCGTACAATTATATTGAATATATGAGAGTGCAAAAGTGAATAAATTTTTATTTCGTAATTGCAAACAATTAATCAAAGTGGATAACAACACTAAATTCAAACATAATATTAATATACAATCAAAAATTAAAAACATAAGAAAGTCATTTAAAAATCTTAACATAAGTGAATACAAAAAAAAAATGGCGGGGCGTCAAGCCAGACATATGTGGGGAAAATTTTAGCACTAGATAAATGATTTAAAGGATACAAAGCCAAGGAAATAATTTATAAAAGGAAAATTAATACCAAAGACAGTGAAAGCGAAGGAGATGTAATGAAACATAACAAAACACAACCAACTCAACCAATATACAACCAAAGATGGAGACTTCTACAGACGAGAACACGTGCTCACAAATGAACATCCAGAATAATTTCACGATTAATAAATAAATTTATAGAAGCCAAAAACCCCAAACCCAAGCTGTCCATAATATTGCCAAAAATCTTTAAAGAAATAAATATAAAACCGAAAAACATATCAGAAATAAACAAAAAAAAACAGCACGCAGAGAATTTGAAACGTGGGACAAAGCAAACAAATGCATAAGATCGAACGACCCCACTCACAAAATTCTAACAGAAAAAAATATAGTTGTTATATACCAAAAGCATACACACATGTGGAGGGAGTAATCAAAGGCCTAATGGGTGAATTTGAATTAAGAGAAATACAGGAGCAAACGAACTAACAAAGACAGTTCAATTAACAAAGACAGTTTACGATATAAACATCAAAACAGACATCTTCATCACAATGCTGAAATTCTGCGCTTCCTGCTTAAACTACGGACGCATCAAAAAATACTGCCAGTCCAAAATCACTAGATGCACGAAATGATCCAAACCTAAAACAACAGATCAACCACACTTATGCCAAGAAAACCCAGAATGCAAATTCTGCACAGGAATGGAACACTACACAAACTGCAAGACATGCCCGGAAAAAAAAACAAAACAAAATATATATGATCAAAAATAAAACAACATACAAAGAAACGATAGATACCATATACTCCAGAAAAAGAAAGTACTATGAAGACCAGGAAAATACACAATTTCCGACACTTAACACCAACACAGAAAACACTACTCCTAACGTATGGCTTAACAGAACTAACAACCAGGATCAAATCATAAAAGAATAAATGGAAAAAATGGAAAACCTAATCAAACAATTTATCCCAGTAAGCAACAAGGTTAACTCATCAACAGAATCAGACCTCGTTGCCATAGATATTAAGGAAATTGTGCAGAAGATAATGAAACTCTTGTTTCATTAGAAACGTTTCTAATGAAACAAGAAATCGGCATAACTATTCTGAATGAGACATGGACCCTTAACAACAACATCCCAAAACTTAAGGGTTACAACCTTATTACAAAGAAACAGAGAGGACGGTTACGCAGGAGTGAGTTTCCTAATAGAAAATAACAGTACATCAAAAATAATAAACCTGAATACCAACCTGAATAACACACACAGAAGCTCTATAAATACTAATAGCATCAATAAGGAAACAATTCAAATACCACATGAAAATAGAAAACAACGACATCTATGAAACATGTAATGCAACAGAATACAACCAACACATAATCGAGAAATGCAAAAAATATGATAATATACGCCAAAAATACAAAAGAATCAATAATAAGAAACTAGTATTGACATACTAAAATCCGGTAACAATAAAAACTATAAATCAAAATGCAAATTCCGGAAAGAAATACAATACAACCTATAAAGACAACGAGAATCACATAAACGCAACAACAAATCTTCCTCGTAAACGCAAATGGGTGGACAAGATAGACACCATCTGACACGTCACAAATGAATAATCAAACATGGACAACAACAACCTGAGCAACATCAAAATACAAATAAAAAAGTATTGCCCAATGAAACCAAATTCATACAAACAACGTCAAATGAAACAACTAGATAATAATATTATCATCGAAATACACAAAAAGGTCGTATGAGTCAAGCTACTCAGACCTCAACAAAGGAAAAAAAAGATAGCGCACTTTATGTTTATAAATATAATATTGCTATCTCGTCTAGAAATCCGATGAAAAACATTTTCAAAAAAGGTTTTTTTTGTTTTAGTTTGTCACGGTTTTTACTAAATATTTATTTTTATTTTTTCCAAAAATTATTCAATAAAATCAAAAACTGCCATCTGCTTTTGAATAATTGTAATCCTTCGCTAAATAGAGGCTCAAGTCATCATTTAACGTTGAAAAGAAAATAGAATAAGAACTACTCTGCATGATGGTTAAAATTTCAAACAGTAACCGCAAAATAACTGCATATGTAAAGTCAAATTTACACACTGTTTAATAGATGGCACCACTTCTTGCATTCATGCTTAGTATATACAGTTTTGCTACCATTTGTACTATATAAACTATAAAATAGTTAATATGTTTTGTTTTAGTAGCTGATATTCGAATGAGTAAGAATTATGAGCAAGAAGAATGATACCACCATAAAGTAATTTATACCGTGCCAAATTTGCACCACAATCTTATAAGTACTACTTTAATTGGCTGTGCCATGACATTACTCTTACGTTTCAAATCACTGAGAAAAAATCCAACCGAACCAAAACATGTATCAACTTACAAAACCTATAAAATTATTTAGTTGATCAAATCATCGCTATATACGATAACATATAAGGATTACATAAAATATTGATGTCTGTAACTCTCAAAATAAAAACCGCGAAAACAAAACACACATCTTTTGAATAAATAAAAAAAAATCAAATTAATCATTTCTTAATCAAATAAAAAAAAATTATAATTAAACATTTAATTTTCCATCTCACTCATTTCTATGTAAAAACAACACACATCCCAATTAATTTTCATTTAATTTCATTTTAATTTTAATTGGAATGTCTTTCAACTCAAATTATCAATATAAAAATTTCGAACGAGAAAAAGAAGAAAATTTTCCGATCGTCTTGTGTTTATTTATTTTCAAAAGGAAACACAAAATTTGTTTTAATGTTTTCGAATATTCACTGTGTGTGCTCGAAAGATAAACAAACATCGTTCGCATCAGATTATGTACATAATCCAATACATAATCCAAAAATTAAAGAAAACTGAATAAACGTTTTCCAATTTTATTATTTTTATTTTATTTAATTTTTCAATTAGATTTTGGTTGAATATACATTTTTGTCTTCTTCAATTTTAGTATTGTGTTTGATGAATTTGATCCCAACGTTGAGGATGGATGGCATTTTGTTTGAAATTACGACGTGAATATTATTTGATGACGATCGTAATTTTCTATGTATAATTGAAAATCAAACAACAATCTGGTAAATTTATTATTATTCTGTAATTTATTTTTATTTTTAATTTTCTATTGAAAACGGAAGAGGCTATACTCGAATGTACCGAGTGATCAGTAAAAAAAATACATAGGATGTTTGTTTATCATGATATTTTTAATGAATTTTCGTGGAATTGAATATTTAAGAGATATTGTTTTTAGTTAATTACCATATTAGAATAATTACTGTGTGGGAAGAGAATCAATAGTGGAAAAAACCGAAACTATGGGTGTTACAACAACAATGATTCATTTAATCGAAAATTACATTTTTTTTAAACATATAAATATTATTTTTTAATATTTACCAATAATTTGTTTATATATACATCTACTGGTCGATAAATGGCACCACTGGTCGAACAACTAAGTCGAAATGTTAAACATGGGTGACATCTATAAGTCAGTAGAGTAAGCAGGGTTATTTAAAACTATTAAATTATTAAGTACAGGTAAACCTCGCTTAACAAAGGGGTTCGGTTCCTGAAAATGCTTCGTTCAGCGAAAATGCATTTAACGAGGTATCAAATGATATGGTTTTGTATGAGAAATTATAAGTTGGTTCCTGTAGTGCAAAGTTAATAAATACAGTGAAATGCGCTTTTAACGTGTTTATAACGTACACCCTAAAAATAAAGTACAATTCGCTTGGTCGAGGTTGAAAACAACTAATTTATATGAAAACTGAGTTGGATTTAACGTACCTCGGTTTATAAGGTTATAACGTACGTTACTCTAGTCCCTGTAGTACAATTTAATTTCAACTAACTACGGATATAGAGTATGTATATATCATTGTAATAAAGTAGGTCGGAACGAAGTTTTTGCTTTGTTTTTCTTTTTTGTGTTTTGTTGTTTTTGTTTTCTCCCGTTTGTTTTTATGTTAGTTTAGCACAAATTTCAGTTAATGTTTGAGTGAGTGTCGAATGCAGTGGACTAGACTCACAAATGGAGTTAGGTTACTCCCGGGTTTTGGTATATGTAGGGGAGGGAGGGGCAAGATGACGATAGTAAGCTTTTTTTATTTTATCCTATTTATGAAATACAGATAATGTCCTATTTATTGTATATTTTAATTCGTTGTAGTTTTACTTTTAAACATTGTTGTTGTCGTTTTCATTACTTTAACAGCTTAGAAGATTTTTGACCTTTTCTGAGTTCAGGTCAAATTCGTCATCTTGCCCTCTCATGCGGGTAAGATGACGTTACTAGGCGGGTAAGATGACGCACGATAGGAAATCAAATTAAACATAATAAACAAAACAAATAACTATATTTCACTTGAAAAATAATAACATATTAATTAAAACATTAATTCTGAAATTAAACAAAATAAATATTACTTTAGCAAAAGTCACAAATATATGCTTTGCGTTTGGCTTCTGCAGGGGTTAGCCCACTACACGCTGCATGCGCCCATTTCTGGCAAATAGAACATGCGAACCATGTTTCCCTCTTTCCGGATTCGTTGCACACAAGGCAAAGTTCCTCCTCTACTACATCATTATCAGCATCATCATCAGTGTCTATATAAGAAACTGAAATCGAGGAATCCGATGATTCATCGTTATCCGAAAATACGCGTCTAATATGTTGATTATTAATTAAAACTTTTTTTTTTGTGAGCTCCTTCTTCTTTTCTGCCCTTTTTCTTTTGTTTTCCTCTTTTTTCTTTTCTTTTGCCTCCTTTTCAGCTTGTTTTTCTTCTAACGCATTCTTAACGGGAGTGCTTGTTATGTGCATCGAAGGTAACTTTTTCCTCTGTTTTATTTCTTTTCTGGCAGCGTGAGGTAATGGTGGAAGACCAAACATTGGCTCTGCATTTGATGGCCCCGCGTGTTGGCCATTAAGAGATAGCTCAACTAATTCTGGCCCTTCAGTAGCTAAGATGACTCTCTCATGAGATAACGAAGCTTCTACAGTACTTTCGGCAGTTAAAGAAGCGTTAAAGCTTGTTTGTGGTGCTTGTTTTAAATTATCGGCAGAAGCTTGAGGCGAACTATACGAACTTTCCGTAGTTAATGATGGCTCAAAATCAACCTCAGTAAATACTTGAGAGTTTACTGGAACCAACCCAGTCGCTTTAAAACCCTGTACAGCATTATTGATTGTAGCAACCCTACACTGAAAAAAAAACGTACCGAAATTTAATTAAAAACTACATTAATTCAGTGAACTTTGTTAACGAGTTTGCGTCAATAAAGCCAGTGATTATCCCAATAAATGTGGGTTTATTAATTTATAAAACAAATTATAACTTTATAAAAAATTAATGATTTTAATGTTTAAATTTATTTATTTCGTTAACGGTTTGTATTGAATAATCTATGTAAAGTTGCATTGGTTACATTAATATTCCTTATTAATTTCAAGAATCTTCGTTATTAGATTGATGGACTTTGTTCATTACTTATATGTAGTATCAAATGTAATATATTTATCCAACATTTACAGTTGATAAATTTTATTTCTAGGATTGGTTAACTAACAAAATAGAATCCATGTCTGCATTTTGGTCCAGAATTGCATTTTTATTATTATTTATAAGCGGACAAGTTTGGACTCTGTATGTCAGTAAGGTGGACGTCATTGTCTAATTAAACATAAGCTGTTGATAGGAAAGATCATTATAATTTCAACAAACATATTCCTATTATAGACTGATGTTCGGATTGTTCAATTTTTATATACTTGCGTTATCAACAGTACTCTAGCGAATTTTAATTTTAACATAAATTTTAAGCACTTGAACTCCCACTTAACCAAAATTATTTGGTAGTTTTAAAATTATGCATTAGGTTATAAGTTACTAACTAAAGTTAATTATAATCAAGTACTGACAAATTTGCAATGGTATTATGATCAGAAAAATTTGATGTAGCCCAAATTATAGTATTAATAAACTGGTTACAACCTCATAAAGCTAATTATTAAACAATTCATAATATCAATTAAAAATTTCATTGGTTCAATACAATTTTTATGTAAAAAATTTGATAAACCGAGTACATTAAATTATTTTTTTCAGTGTACTGTAAGCCACATTGAATATACCAGCTATATCCTTAATGTTTATAACATTTCCCGGATTTTGCGTTAGGTAATCGTTACACGCCCGGCTATAAGCGGTTTTGAAAGGTCCATAAAATGAAACATCCAGTGGTTGCATTCTGTGACTAGTATGCGGAGGAAAACCTAGGACACTAATGTGATGGTCACGACATAAATTTACAGCTTGAAGTGTCACATGCGAAGAATGGTTATCCATTAATAGAAGAACTGGGTTATCCTCACTAGGTCTTACGTTTTTTATGAAGTGTTCTAACCATTTAATGAAAGTTTCTGCATTCATCCAACCAGATTCATTGCACATGCCTAAAGAACCAGGGGGTGAATTATTCATGAAATGTGACTGCATTCGTACTCTCGGAAAAATGAAGAATGGTGGAACGTAATGACCAACCGCGCTAATGCAGCATGCAACGCTGACATTAAAACCTCTTTCGGCAGATGACACTTTGATAACGCGTCGTTGTCCCGTTGGACTTAACACGTTAGGGATTTTGGTGGGAACGGTCGAGCAGCCTGTCTCATCCACATTAAAAATTTGATGGGATTGGTAGTTTTTATCAGCTAAAATATTTTGATAAATATCAAAGAAATGTGCAACGTTTGTTTTATTGAAGGCAGATAATCTCGCTGCAGAAGTAGCTTCCGGTTTCCTGAATGAAAATTTAAATTTACTCATGAAGCTTTGAATAAAATCTTTACCCGCTTTCTTCTTATCGTTGTTAAATCGATGAGGAATATTAAGAACAGTAGCGTAATTAAAAGCAATTCTTGCGAACTGATCGCTCGTTACGCCGAAAGCTCTTTTGTCTAGGTTTTCTACATAATTTTTAAGGTTCACAAGTTGTTCGTCAGAAAAGATTGATTTGAACCGTCCCGCGCTGGTTGGAAAAGCCTAATAAATAATCAAATTTTCAATTTTATGTATGAAGTAACCTAAACTTCAACTTCGAGGATCCATCAGAGCATACTTACGTCCTCTTGATATTTTTTAGCATAACGCCGTAACGTAGCTTCGGGTAATTTGTATTGTTTTGCCGTCGCATTAACTGTTGCACCTTCCTTTACTTTCTTTACGGCTTCGACCATTGACTCACGAGACCATCCCTGCCTGTTGGTCTTTCTTTCGTACACTTTAACCATGTTATACTGTAAATTTTACTAACCAGGAAAACATTAAAATAATCAAATAATAATCAATAATTTAAAATCAAAGCGGCTAAGACGACGAGTTCGTCATCTTACCCGCCACGTAAATTCGCCAACTTACCCGACTCGCCATTTTAACATTAAAATTTGAAAACATATTTAATTAAACTTTATTTCAAGTTTATTAATTAGTTAATAGACAAAAACAAAACACTCAATTCAAAACAAAATTAAATCAAAGCAAAAGTACTTACCAAATTTTATTAAATTATCATTCAATTTAAGTTTAATTTTACAAGAAAATCGATGCAAATACTAAAACAGCTATAACTCAACTAAAAAATGGCAGTTCTTGGTGGTTTTTATTTCACAATGTGGATGACACTTGCGCAATACTAAGCAAAATAAGAAAAAAGTGCCTACTGTGCGGAATTTCAAAAAACTAATGATTCGTCATTTTACCCGACTCGTCAACTTACCCCTCCTTCCCCTACCTACATATTCTACATATTTATTTTTAAATTTTGATTTAAATTATTGGTTCTAAAGCCGATATAAAAAATTACAATTGACTTTTTACGGTGTAAGCCTGTTTGTGTTGATTATAAGAAATGTTTTTACAATATTTTTCAGAAACTAATTAAAATTATTATGTTTTCGAAAATACGTAAATCTATCTCTATCCAAACGTGGATAAAAATGTTAAAACTTTCACTGAAGTAGGCGAACAATATGGGGTTTCAAAAACAACAATATAATCAATTGAACAAAATAGACGTAAAATCGAACAGTCAATATGTTCTTCGAAAATAAAAAAGATGAAAAGTGGTAAACATCAAAATGTCGAAGAAGCTGTTCTTAAGTGGTGAAAGTTTATGCGACTTAAAAATGTAGCGATTAGTGGACCTCTACTTAAAGAAAAGGCAAAATAATTCGCAAATAAACTCAACGTCCCAGAATTTAATGCAAACAACGGTTTTAAAAGTCGCCATGATATTCACTTCAGAAATATCGTTGGTGAGAAATCAGTTGTTCCTGTTGAGGTATATGTGATGACTGGACTAAAGTTAAACTCCCACTAATACTAAAAGACTACAATTTCGGAAATTTCGGTATTTAATCTCGACCAAACGGGTCTTTTTTTATAAAATGCTTCCTAACAAAACTTAAGCATTCCGAAATGATCCATGTGCAGGTGGAAAACTAAGTAAAGATAGGGTAACCATTCTACTTGGAGCAAATGCTACAGGCTCGGAAAAACTGCCATTGTTAATGATTGGTAAAGTCTTAAAACCAAGGTGTTTCAAGAATATTAAAACGCTTCCTCTTAAATGTTATGCAAGTTCGAAATCCTGGATGACGTCAACAATATGGGAGTCTTATTTACTTGCTGTTAATAGAAAATTCGCCCTGTGGTTGGGGGCAACCATGTTTCGTAAATATTTCGAACGAAACATGAGATCCATAGAATACCACCACAGTATCCAGAGCTTGTCGTAGGAGGCGACTAAATCTGGTTGGATCGCTGGGCTGACGACCCGCATCCGTAAAAATCAATTACAGTTAAAAATGTCAACAAAAACAAAAAAATCGGATACCGCCTAAATAACAATGACCCCCCGCTTAAGTACCCGGATACGAGAATGAGGATCAGCACGTGGAACGTGCAGTCTCTAAGAAAACCTGGCGCGTTGGACGGCCTTATCACATGTATGAAGGAGTATCGGCTGGAACTCGTAGCGCTCCAAGAAACTCGATGGCCTAAAAGTGGAGTCCATGTGTCCCAAGGCTATACGTTGCTACACAGTGGAGATGACCTCGGAAATCTTGGAGTTGGCTTTCTCATTGGGCCGCAGGTAAAAAAGGCTGTCTTGGACTTCCAGGCAGTCGATAATCGAATGTGTAAGCTTCGCTTGCACATGAAATTAGCCAACCTGTCAATTGTTTGTGTACATGCGCCCACTGATGTAAGCCAAACCCAAGATAAAGACTCATTTTACAATAATTTGGATAATCTGATGGGCTCTATACCTGAGCACGATATCAGATTGGTGATTGGTGACTTTAATGCTAGAGCTGGCAGAAATCAGACCGACTTATGTAATAACATAGGTCCGTACTCCCGACACGAAACTGCGACCGAAAATGGGGAAAGAATGATGTACTTTGCGATCGCTCATGATCTCAAAGTGGCAAGTACATTCTTTCCCCATAAAAACATCCATTTGGAAACATGGACACATCCACGTAAAACATCCCGAAGCCAAATTGACCATGTGTTGATTTCAAAAGACCGAGCTCGGGTTGTTCAAGACGTGAGATCGTATCGGTCGTCAACAAAATTCGTAGGCAGTGACCATTTTATGGTTGCTGCAAAGCTGCGATGGAAGTTTTCGTACAAGTCAAGGAGGATAGGAGAATATACAACGCGATTCTCCTGTGAAGGTCTGATAAATGAAGAAACGCAACGAAAATACCAAGATCTTGTCAGCAATAGCATTTTACGATCCAATTACCAATCTGATGATGTGAACAGTGTCTGGGAAGTATTGAAAACCTCGGTTGTCGATGCTGCCCAGCACACTCTCGGTATAGTGAAAACTAAGCCCAAAAATGATTGGTTTGATGAGGAGTGTCGTCTTGCTGTTGAGCAACGCAATATAGCCCACAATAAAGCGCAGACTCGGTTTACAATTGCAAGGAAAAACAAGGCAGTTCTTGCTAGGAGGACAGCTAAACGCATTTGTAGACAGAAGAAGCGCGAATGGTGGAAGGCCAAGGTCTTAAGAGTACAACAACTCAGCAATGAGCACAATTCACGTGGTTTCTTTAGAGGAATCACCGAATTGAACCATACCTTAAGATCTCGGTCAACTGCCATTCGGGACCAGGATGGAAACCTCTGTGTTAACGTCGATGCGGTACTCGATACATGGCGTGAACATTTTTCTGATCTACTTAATGTTCCACATGTATCACAAGCTGTATTTGAATACCCTCAAATACAGACCGCGGAGATGTTCATTGAGGATCCATCCTATGAGGAATTCACAATGGCCATGCAGAGATTAAAGAAAAATCGTTCACCAGGGGTTGATTGCATTAATTCAGAGCTCTTGATATTCGGAGGGCTAACTTTGTGGAACTGTCTTTTCGACCTTATTCGATTGGTATGGCGAAATGAAGTTATGCCTGACGAATGGAAAGTGGCCGCGTTATGCCCAATATTCAAAAAGGGTGATCGCATGAAATGCGAGAATTATCGCGGTATAGCTCTCCTTTGCACAGCATATAAGTTACTGTCTTACATAATCTTGGGAAGAATTACTCCTCTAGCGGAGGAAATTGTCGGTGACTACCAAGGAGGATTCCGTCCAAACCGGTCAGTCACTGATCAAGTTTTTTTCGCTACGGATGATTCTTTCCAAGTACTACGAAACATCTCGCAATGTACACCAGGTATTCCTAGATTTCAAGCAAGCCTATGACTCGATCAATCGAGAGAGGCTATGGTATGCGCTTGAATATTTAGGAATACCACAAAAATATGTACATTTGTGTAAAATGACAGTAACGCAGTCACAATGCTGTGTCAAAGTTGAGAACAGGCTATCGAGAATTTTTGCAATTACTTCTGGTGTTCGACAAGGAGATGCGCTGTCCCCGATACTTTTTAATCTCATGTTGGAATACATCCTTCGTAAAAGTGAAACACCTCAGGACAATATCTTATTCCGACAATCCAATCAACTTCTTGCGTATGCAGATGATATCTGTGTGATTGGATTAAATGGCAACGGAGTGAAAGAGATACTTGATCCACTGGAACAGTTTTCAGCTTCCGTTGGTCTCAAAATCAATGAGTCCAAAACCAAATATCTGATCTCTGGTTTTCGAGACCAAGACGCAAGTGATTTCAGTAGTGGAAACCACACGTTTGAAGGAGTGATGAGATTCAAGTATCTTGGATCTCTCATTACTCACGATAATAGTGTGGGAGAGGATATTAAGGTTCGCATTGCCGCTGGCAATCGGGCTTTGTATCCTCTAAGGCCACTGCTGAAATCAAAATATCTTGCAAATACGGATAAGCTGAAGCTGTACAGAGTGTTGATCAGACCCGTTGTCATGTATGGATGTGAGAGTTGGACCTTGACGGATGAGTACGAAAGATGGCTTCTAACATTCGAGAGAAGAATCATGCGTGTGATATATGGCCCAAAACGCGACGTTGATGGCACATACCGAGTTCTATTCAATCACGAGATCAGGAATTTAATGCAAATTCCTGATATCGTGCATGAAATCAAAGGACAGCGAATACGCTGGCTCGGTCACGTTCTGCGTGCTGATCCGAAACGAATGATACAGCGATCTTTAAAGGGAGAACCGCCTTTCGGTAGGCGAAGAGGTCGCTGTCGGCGACGATGGCTCCACGGCGTAGAGAGCGATCTGGCATCTTCCAACTGCTTACAACAGTATGAAGAGCTGGCTCGTGATCGAAACTGTTGGAGCCAGATTGTTGACACGGTACGGGCCAATAATGGCCTGTAAAAACCGCAAAAAAAAAAAAAAAAAAAAATAATAGAAAATTCATTAAAGAAAAACGAAAAGTGATATTTATCGTCAACAACTGTCCATCACATACCAATGTGGAATTTACAGGCAATAAAATTGGTTTTCATGCCACCCAATATCACTTCAATTTGCCAACCTACGGACCAAAGTGTAATTATAAATCTTAAAAATGTTTCTCGAGAATTTTTACTAAGCAAAATGATCAATGATTTGGAACAAACGCCTGAATCCAACTCTAAAGATGTTAAAATTACTCTTCTTGACGCTGTGAATTTCCTATCAAAGTCGTGAGAAAAAAGTTAAGGACAATACTATGAGCAATTGTTTTAGAAGGCAGGAATACATTCCACAAAATCCACAATGGTTGCAACATACACAAATTCAAAATTCTTTATTAAATAAAAAAATCGAAATTCAAGATTTGTTAAATATTGATGATTTTGTTGAAACAAGTACTTCATGTTCATCATGTTCTTTAGGATTGAGTGAAGCACAATGCTACCTCTGTTTCACATCTCTATTATTATTTCTGATACTCTTATATGTTTCGTCCATTTTTTAAAATAATTCATTCAGAATGTGGCGGCTTAATTTTTTTTGTAGCTATATGCATCCTCTGTTGATGATTTAAAACGTGTTTCTACCAGCATTTCTTGAACATCGCCAATAGAATTTTCTGCAGGCTATTCATTTAAAATTTCTCGAATGTCCACTACTTCAATATCGGCCTATCTTGCCATTATCACAATATCGCTTGTTATCCTCCACGGTAAAAAATTGTGTACTCATTTTCAATCAAATTAGGGTTACATAATAGTCCACACCTAATTGAGATTACATTTTAAACTTTTGCTGAGGTTAAAATAAAAATTTAACCCGACAAAAACTTATCATGTAATATTTTTGAAATTAAAAGTTGTTTAAGTAATCAAAATTTATTTTTAATTCATATTTGTTAAACTATAATTAATAAATGTATAGATATGTATGCATACTTACAGAGCGCTTAAAATTTTTAATCACAATAACTTACCGAGTAATATTCGATTGATACAAGATTTTTTAGTAAAGAAGGTTACATTTTAATTCAGTACCGTGATATTATTCTGTATGTGATTACAGATTAAAATACATTTTTAGGATTATAATTTCATAAAAACATATTTATTTTTAAGTTTTATTATAATAAATATATTTACATACAAGAAAAAATATTTTAGGCATTTAATTAATTTAATAAAATAAATAAATCTATAGTTAATAGGGTTACAAATTACATTCCTTCTAAAAATGTAAAATCGACAGACAGTAGAACTATTTGTTCATCAAGTTGATTGTAATACTGTTAAATTGCTGCTCTTTTTGGACCAGCTGCAATTGTGTAAAGTTCTTTGATATGTTTAAAAAACTATCAAGACGTGTATTTATCTAAAACAAAAAAGTTAGGAAAAATATCATCTATAAAAATTGTTTCAATTATGTCGTTAGATCTGCCTTTATTTAATTATTTTATTTATTAATATAATTTTAAAACTATCTTTCAAGTCATTCCAAAACTCATCAGGGAATTAGCAAACTTTGTAAATCCGGATATTGAAAGCTTACGCTTAAATAAAATAATTAAATAGAGCTTTCAGTAACAATAATAAAAATTAAAATAAAAAATAGTTTTGAAGAAGTTAAACTATTTTAGTTACTTACATCTTCAAACTGAACAATTAATTCAACACCTTTTACCAGCTAAGAAGATTTTTATTGTTGGGTTCCAAGCTGAAAGAATAATTTATCATTAGCGGAATGTCATGTTCTTTATAAAATATAAAGCTTACTTCCAAATTTTTCAAAATCGTTGTAAGATGAAGAACGTTTTCGATTTGGTCAGAATATACATTCCAATTCAACAAATGTTTAGATATCTTCGTAATGAATTTCAAAATCATATAAAATCTAAGATAAGTTAAATAAATTATCAATGTTGGTAATATAAAATGTCGATAAACTTACTAGTTCTGGCTTATAAAAATAAAATGGAAATGTAATAAAAATATTTACTCCTTGCTTAAGCAGAAACCCTCTCTTCTACTGTTCGTTTTAATTTTAATTTTATTGCCACAAGCTGCACATCTGCGACACAGTTTTTAAAAAATTCTTTATCATCTATATTTAAACTTTACGTGGTCAATGACGATTCATCAGTGGTTACTAATTTTCTTTTTCTCGCAACTGACCAAACGTGCCCTCAATTATATGTCTTTATTGTTAATATTTTATATTTGGATAACTCCAGAAGTTTTCCTTCAAAAAATTACTGAGTAGTTTTGCAAAATTTAGTCTGCTAATTTTTTGGTAATATTCCTTCAATATTTCTGCTCCTTCTACATCGTCTTCCAAAAACCTGTGCAAAGCCTTTAAATAAACATAAAAATTATTATTGTGTGATAAAGTTATAAATACAAGCACAAGTAATTTATAAGATATCAACGATGGTATTTTAGAATTTCCAATCGTTTTACATACTAGCACATATAAAAATTCTTGTTATAAACGTATAATTTTGGTGACTACTTACTTGTGAGTCGATCAACAATTTTGGTCCAATAACAGCATCATTTTTTTCAATAGTTTATGTAATAGGTAACCACAACTTCAATTTCAAAGCAAGCACACTTGGCGAATTGTGACACAATATCAAAAAGGTCGTGCGGTGCGATCAAAATACTATTGTTTCAAAGAAAACTGGCAGTCACTTTCAATTGGTATATTATTTACCACTAAAATTTGTATGATATTAAAAATAATCACAATTTTTGAAATATCTGTAAACTCACTTAAATATAATGAAAGACTGGATGTTAAATTTTCAATATTTAATATTTTTTTTATATTTTCATTTTCTATTTTATTGTTAACTTCTAAACAAAATAGATTTGCCATTTCCACTAAGTTCACTATCACACTTTCAAATTTAATTTAAAACTCATATTTAATTTAAAGCAGAATCATGTTCGTCTAAACCAAAAAAATAAATATGATTTACAGTTGTTAAATATTTTGTTTAATCAGATGAAATTAAATTTTAATAAGCTTTACTTAACTTTTAATATGATTGAGCTGAATTTTAATATTCGCTAATTGGAAATTATTATATTACTGATATTGGTAATAATATTACTTCATTTATAATCCAAATTTAGTATAAAAAATATTTAATGTTTTGAAATACTTATAATTTAATCTAGTAAGATTACAAAACTGAGTGTAAACTTTTGTAAGGATTAAAACGTAGTATCATATTTTTTACCGTGTCGCTACGTCAAACTGAATTCATTGTAATATTTCTGTTATTTATTGCAGGCTTTTCCATATTTCTATAAGTGACCATCTTCACTTTCAATAAATCGCTTAACTTCTCGTAAATAATTAGCTTTGAACGAAGCGATAACCCCATTGTATAAGACTGGTAAATCAAAAATACAATAAATGGCAATTACTTTAATGTTTTCAACAGTATTATAAAAATCGTCACAAAAATGAAGTAGTAAAATCGTTTTTTTTATTCGTTATTCCGAGGTGTGTATTCGTCAAGTGACGTTAAGCCACTTACACATTTGTTAAGTTGTATCAAAAATTGATAATTGTAGATCCGAGGTTTTGCTACACAAGAGTTCGTTTAACTGCATATAAGAAAAACCAAAATAAACAAGATGCGCTCGAAAATATCGTTGAATAGCTTAAACAACCTAAGCACTTATCATAGATTAAATTTATGATTTGTATAAAAAATAAACGTCTTGTATGCTATGAATTTAAAAAGTGCTTTGGGATGGTGTTAAATATTAGATTATTACATTGTTATTTGATCACTTTGCCCACGAATTTCTTTTGTCACTGCTATTTTCAATGATTACTAGCAAGTAATGCTGCATTGAATGTTTTTCCAAACAGACAATTTGGTTTAAATTGACTACTGTCGTAAAAAGTGTTTTTAAAACATCATTTTTCATTCGATCATCTCGTATTTTTCAAAAATATTAAAATTTGAGGCCTTAATTCGAAGTAGCTAGCGATACGACTTTCGTAATGGAAGTAAACAATAAACTTTATAAAAAAAGCTCCGACGACGAAAATTATTAAGGTGCGGAAATGTTGAGCTGCCACTTCTAAGAGCCAATATATAAGACATATTGGTAAATCGGATACATATTGTTGAACAAAACATTTGATTTACGTATAAGTCGTGAAACAGAACATACTTTTGTGGAAGAAAATTATCGATACAACCTCAAGGGTTAAGATTACTAGTTTTATAGTTATAAGGTGGGCTAAGAGATGATTTTTTTGGTAGAAGATAGTTGCTGAAAGAATACATGTAAAAGCACCGATTGCAAGATTACCAGGGTATTAATTATTGGTTCCGAACGGTTAGCAGCTGAGAATAAAGAATACCATGATAAATTTTAGTGACTAAAATGTATATTAAGTCAGTAACAAAATAGTGCCTAAAATGTACTTTAAAAATCATGAGAAAACATTGAACAAAATAACGCTAAAGCACCCACCATAACAGAGCCAAAACTTTTAGAGAACAAGTGAAAACCGACGAAATGAAGAAGTTGTTAAATCTTCAAAAATTAGAGCGAAAGTTATCTGGTTCGAATCCCAAAAAAGGCTTGATTACGATGAGGATGAAAGATGTGGATGAACTTATCTACACTCCACTTAAGAGGTGAAGAACTCCTATAATAATAGTATATTATTATTTTAAAGTTCTACACCTTTTAAGCGGGATGGCCTATAATAGTATAGACTGGCATGGAGTAATGCAATGTATATAGGTAGTCTAGAACTTTTAATAGTTCGTTTTCGATTTGGCTTGGGCGTAAGATACACCTTTAAAGGAAACTGTGAAAATGTTTAGAGTGTTTCAGTCCCAAAACAGATAGTAAAGACAAAAGGAACCAAAACAATGAACATTCAAGCTGTAGTAACTTATAGGGTCAAATGTAATTTAAACATTTTAATTTTATACACATCTAGAGAAATAAGAGGTGGTGAATTAATAGTGGTAAAAATTAATAAGTCTAGTGAATTTAACAAAGTAAATAAATTAAGAGTTTATTCACAGTCTGGTGGGGAATTGTAAGGGATTGAATCTCGGGTAAAAATTAACTGCCAGCTATGTATAACTACTGAAACTAGTAAAACATAGCTGGCATCCCTATACTTTGTAATTGATTCTTATTTTGAGAGTAACTTTTATAATTATTTAATTTTTACTATTATGTTATTGATTACATATAATAAATAATATTAATAAAAATTTATTAAGAGGAGAAAGTTATTATTAATCAAGGTAACTTTGGTTACTTTAACCAAAAAGTATTAAATCGTTAATTGTGGGTCCTACACTTAAAAAATATTAGCGTAAAAAATCCAAATTACTTTAACGACACATAGCATTTACAATTTTTATAAAAAATGCGTTAAGATTTGTTTACCATTTTAAAAATTTTCAGATCCGTCATTTAGAACAGGTAAGCTAAGATTCAATTTATGTTTGTATACAGTATTTTAAGTTCATGTATATTAAGTATATTAAACTAATTTTATTAGCAATTTCCCGATTTCTTCCAAATATCATGACTTTGGAAATTTTTCAAAATATACGTTTGTTTCAGCAATTATATCTTTTGAACCAAATTGTTCTTCCATCAATACATTTTTCATATTAAGAAACAGAATATTATCATTCGGGACCAAAGACGACCAATATGGTTAATGTTAAAACAATTCCTATTAGTATAACTTGTGAAATATATAGCCATGAAATATATTGAGATGGAGAAACTATTGCCACAACAAACGGAAAATATTTTGAAAACTTATCGAATCGATTCACGGAAATAACGTCCATATTAGTTTTGCCGTGATCGATCCGAGAATACTATCGCATTATTACTCCAAAATATGTCACCATCAACAATGTGTTGTTTACCGACGAACCCATCGTTGCTTTCTTCAATACCAAACACCTATACTGTCCCTATAATTTTATTTCCGGTGTTAGTTATTGAATCCATGTTTTATCTACAGTTTCGAATCGAAGCAAGACCTCGATTCGGTCAAAAATCTTAATAAAATGGATGTACTAATAAAATTGCCTTACAGTTTTTTCAAGTCTCAGATCTCAGGAAAAAAGTCAGGAGTTAAAGTGCGACTGTTTAGGCTAGAAATCATTTGCATGGTATCGAAATTGACATTCGGGTTAAGCGACATTCATATTTCATCGTATCTAGTTCAACTTTCAATACAATCGACTTCCCAATAAAAACTTGATTTTTAAAGCAGATGAATTATATACCATGTGTTTTGTTAGACCACTGTCCTTTTTTATATACGTATTTATAGTTAGTTTAGTAACGGAACAGATGAGGTGTATCAGCACTTCCTGCTCAAAATAATTGTTATTTAATCTGTCTTACCTACTATGTCAAAAACCGCACTGCTATATCTTTTACAGAATCTGGCTGAACACAGAAAATCATATTGTTTCTCAGGAGAATATTATTCTCGGTTCCAAAGGACTTCCAAAACAGAAATAGACACACTAAATTCAATATTATTTCATGCAAATATCCAAAATATATGTTTCTTAAAGTTGAGTTGAATTGGCAGTGCCAAAAAGGTTTAAATTAATTGTCTCTGCCTTGTAGGCGAGCGGCTGTTTATTCACAGCCATCTTAAGAACTGTAGTGGGAGTGTGGGCATATCTCCCACAATATCCAGACGGACCAGTCTTTGAAGGTTAAAGGGTTTTGTAAACCCCCACTTAATGTTCTAGGCCACAAAGTAAATCAAATGAGATGATGGGTCTGCTAACCGAAATGTATAGCCAGTACACACGTCTGGATTTCAAGCTTCATGATTTTCGACTGTTTGCATTTCTAGTAAATGTTACATACTTTATTGCATTTTTATGTATTTTTGCCAAGATCTAACCAGATGCCCAGATACTTATAACTTCTGAAGAGAGCGGGATTGTATGACCTCTAATTTTTGGAAGACAAAAGTTTCCCAGAGTCCTATACGTCTTGCGGAAAGAAAACATCTAAGTTTTCTTAGTGTTGACTGATAAACCAAGATCACTACACTAGGTTACAACCAGGCTAATAGTAATCGCTAATTGCGGACAGTAAAATCGGTTGTCGTTTAATTAGACTATAGCAGTGAGTTGATCACAAGACACCGCTGATACGAGTACATAATAGCATTATATGCTTTTATGTATCACAATTTTTTATTAGACAAATGTTTTGTCCGAGTGGAATACAATGAAAACGAAGTCCGAATAGAATTCAAGTACATATTTTACTTTTCTTCGTAATTATAGCAGTTCACGTGAAATTATGTGATTAATTGTTTTAAATAGTTGCCATTGGTGCTAAGAGTATTAAGTATTATGAAGAACTGAGTGAGTGAGTTAAACTTTTCAGGCCAACTTTATAAGCTCGAGTCAGATAAATGCAACAAAGATGAATTTAAGCCACCACACGGTTCAACTAGTTTCAAATGCATAGAGAAACCATCTGCTATACACACTTGAGCTGTTTTGGTGTTTTTTCGGGATACCAGTCTTCGGCTAGTCGTGGCTTCAACCATTCGTTATTATATGTGAAACACTCCTTATTAAGACTGCGTCAACGATAATTGTACTGCAGCAGACCAACGTCCAACCGGAGTTGATTCACGTTATTATACATCCAGTATAAACCTGTAATAAGGTTTTTATTCATTAAACATAAAGTGACAAGTCACATCTATATTGCAACAGAACTGTATCAAAATTTAAAGAAACCTTATCTAATTGTTAGTTCATCAAGTAGAAATGTTGGTTGTATGTATTTGGTAATTTATTGTGAGGTATTCTCGTGTCGGCCAATATACGGGTGCATGATTCCTAGGGTATCTTAACGTTTCCAATGTAGATTATTGGTTATATCGTGTACTAAAATGCTCCACATTACTTTTAATACCAAGTTGAAGAGATACGACTGACGTCAACTTAGGAATGATTTAAATAGATTACGAATGGATTTACGTTAGCGATGAAATCCTTATTGAGAGATTATGCTCACTTTTTATTGAATCTCAAGAATAATTGGGGTTAAAGTCTGTCATCTCTTTTGTGGTTTGTTTTTAACGTCCTACGTAAATCAAAGGCTTTTACCAGTTTAAATAGGCCCTATACTGCCTTTGATTTTATGATTGGTTTGACCAGTATACAAACACGGATATAAGCTCTGTCACTATAATGCTAACATGAACGCTAAATATCATAGATCGTATCATCGAACATAATGATGTTTCTTCACTATTATATTCAATTAATTTTGAGTTAATATAAAAATTCAATTTCTCTAAAATATTTTTAATATAATTTTTATTTGCGAATATAAATAGTAGTATTCATAGATTAATAATTTATTATTTTATAAAAAATAGTTTTCAGATCTAGTTCTTTGATTCCTTACAACTTCCTTTTAGTTTTTATTTAACTTATATATTCGAGTGTATGAAGATGATTGTTTTTTTTATATTATAATATTATATTATAATAATATCGTTATTTAAATGAAAATAAATTAAATATTACGTGTCAGGCATTTATTTTTTGTTTTAACTTCTTCAAAAATTCCTTGGCTTGTTTATCACCCTGCCGGAATTCTAATGCATTTATACAGTCTGTAGCTAAATTAGTTGGACGGGTCAAATTTAAATGAGTTTGTTGATTCGACAATCCCTCTTCAATATCTTTAAATTGTAAATAAGCTTCGGCTATATATTGATTGGACATTCCAAATAAATCTTTATCTTTAACACTAAATAGAATTAAGGCAGTTCGCATTTGACGTTGTTCGGGGGTCAAATTTATACAAAATTTTTCGTCGAACAATGGGAATAAAGTTTTGTTTTGAACATTTGTTTTTGGCTTGACAACGCCAACAAATTTTTCATCCGGTATCAAATGAATACGAACAAATGGATCACATGTTCCATTCGTGTCCATTGGAATTATATTTCTAGCGCTCATAACTTCGATCTATAAAAATCAAAGAAATTAGTATATGCGACAAACATCAAACAATAACTAATAATTACCTCTAGAACGTCACCTTTGAAGACACATCGAACGGTTAACACACCATATTTTGAATCTGGCATATTGTTTTGTTCCTTCATTCGTTCAATATGATAGTGATGTATAAGTTCTGCTGTTTCTAATCCATGCAATTCTAATAGACGATATATTGTGTCCAAAGTGATACGATCGGATTTATTTGTGTTCGATTCGCGAACACCTTTGAAATTTTCAACCATTACTTGTAGTGTATCGCGTAGATTGGAGAAAAAGGTTGGTGGTCTTCGTTTATCTAAATTACTTTTAACAAGATCCTCTAAAATTAAGGCGAGTTCTGACCATATAGCATCTAACATTCGTTCAAAATTAACTTCATTCAATTCTGAATTTAATGTGCACAATGAACTTTCCAAGTACATCATTAAACGATCCATCGAATTAGAATCTTGATGTAAAAATTCTGCCCCTTCGGTTAAGAATTTACGCATCGGTGGCGACATCTTTCGGGCAACACGTTCAATCAACTCTAAAATTTTATTTCTTTCTGTATCCATTGCATTTTCAATAACATTTTTCAATGTTTCTTCGCATCTTTGTGCTTCCATTGGACTGCGATGGTCAGATAGGCGTGAAATAATATCGTCCACACCCAATTCTTTAACGAATGGTGTTAAACTTTGGCGGATATAATCGATGTTGTTGATGGCAAGACACCATTCTCGCGTAACTTCAAATTTTTTCTCATATATGTTTTGAACTTCGCCCAATCCTTCGACCCGAATTGACATTTTGTCAGCAAAGAAATCACAACAGTGACAAATGTCCTAAAATTAAAATTAATTCACGATGTAATAAACGAATTCTTAGTATTTGTTAGAATCTACTTACATCCACAATCTTTCCAACAAACATAAACGAGTCCTCAACATCGGGCCACGCCAATTGTTGCCAGAATATTTTGATTTGATAGAAAATCGCTAATGTATCAACGGCTGATGAACTGTATTTAACTGAATCATCAACTGGGATTAAATCGTCCAATTCAATTGCTTTCTCAATTCTAGTTAAAGCTTTCAAAACTGATATGTCTAGCCAATTAGAAACGCCACCTGTAAACCAACTGTGACACTCGCCCAATTTAAAATTAGTCTCGCCTGGTGCGAGTGCGGTTCCCAGAACTGAAAATTTCTTTAATACCAAATACAATTCAAACAACGTTGTCCCCATGTTTATTTCTTCACTTTCATTTATTTTGATTGTATTATCCTGTGGCAATTGAATACGTCTTAAGGCACGAACCACATCCTGTACAACTGGTTTAATAACTTCGGCCAATCGGCCTTCGTAAATGATATACAAAGTTTTGGCAAACTGGAAGTTTAATAGTTCTTGGAAAATTTTATCGTAAAATTCAACAGCTCGTTGCAAATCAGATCGAACCAATTGAATCATTTGCACTAAATGAGCGAGCTTATCTTCCTCCGAAGGATCAAGTCGGGCTATTTTCGCAAAATTTGTCGTAAACCAATCATTCGCTCCAGTTATTACAGCGTCCCGTACAGCATTGCTAATATCCCAGTTAGGATTATTGTTTTCCCGTGTAATCCATCTTAAAGCGAATTAAAAATTAAATTAAAACAAAACCCAATACATAATAGTTTATGAGATATAGTCTTACCCGTACATATTAGCCGGAAAGAGATCCGTTCCTTCTGGTGGTTCGAGCATTGCAATTTTAGAAATAATATTTAAAACAACTTTTAAAGTTCTAACCGATTGCTTATCTGTGATATGTTTTCTAATTTTACGTATTACTCCTAAACATGATGGTAATACCTTTTTAGCACCCTCCCAGAAAAATTTAACTTCGTCCTGCGAAATTGTCAACGATTGTAATGGCTTTATGATTTTATCGAGTAGGGAGTCAAATAAAACGAATGATAGTGGATAATTTTCATGAATTGCTGTAAATGTTGACCATTTGGCGAGTGCTAGGTCGGTTTGCGACAGTCCACTTTGGGCTGAATGCTGAACTAGTACAGCTTCTCCGAACTCACTAAATTTACCAGCCCACCAGTACTCTGCGACTTTTGATGACTCCAATTCATGCATTAAAAGTACACGCAAAAGGTGACGATGTTCCTGAGCGGCAACATGTCGATTTTTCTCCGAACTAAAGTTTAATCGTATTTTAATCATGCCTTGGCTTTTAAGTTTTCCCTTTTTATCTAAACTGTACCACATATCGAGACCTGATGCTGGGACTGATTTTAATGGTACAGTTGTTCGACCAATCAATTCATTATCATGCTTGCCTGATGTCGCTGTCACAGCAATTTCTTTCATTAATTTTCGCAATCCCTTAACACCTTTGACGTCGGAAATTTTATTCATTTTTTCTTTAACACTCTCTGCCGGATCAAAATCCCACACTTCAAGTACCAAACTTTCGTTATTCGGATTCTCGGAGATGGGCAATGAGAAATGTTCTTCCCACACGGGATTCAATGTTTCTGATTTCACTGATGTATTATATCGATGGGTAGGTGCTGATGCCAAAAACATTGTTACAAATGGATCCGATAATCCATTTGGATCTTTCGGATGTAATTCTTTGCCCTCGACACATTCAACATCCAAACGTATTTCCGGCGCCTCTTTACCTTTGGCTAGTTTTAATATTTCATCGTGACGATGATTTGTTATTTTAAATGCATCTTGGATATAATTGAATAGGCTATTTTGACTTATAGTGGAGTCGAGTTCACAGCCAACGTTATGTAAAATTTCATATAAAATTTCTTCATATAATTCTTCGATCTGAAATAAAAAAAAAACCAAAATAAGTATTCGGTTATAAAAACGAACAGAATTCAGTTTGCATATTATTTAACACTGTCAATGTATACTCTTATAATTGAACGTTATGGGACAGCAAGCAAAACAAACTATCAAAGTTTATCGGAATGATCAAAAAAGAAAACGAAGAAATCTCCGTAATGGAAACCTCACCATTATAACACCCAGAGGCATCGAAATAATTTCTAGCCGAGAAAGGAGGAACGAACAAGTCGCAACTGACCAAATAAAGAGTAAAGGCGAGTCGAGCAAGATAACATATAACTTACTACCAGACAAGCAAAGTTGATAGTTACACAAGCAACAAGATTGTTGGAAAAACAGTAGAATACAACAGCTGAGCAAGAAAAATGTTAATTGGCCGCAGTGACATCTGGGATAAATTTAAAAGTTTCAACAAACTTTAATGGAGTATGTCAACGATAATTTTCGACACTTTGTCTGAGTCAGTTAACTCAAAAGTAGGTACAGTTAAAAAGGAAGTAGAAGAAGAATTTGCGGTGGTAGACCAATAATTTATGAAGATCGAGAAAGAATTGATGGATGTTCAGTTTTGTTGACATTGAGCTGCCACTTGAACAAGGGAACAAGGGAAAAGGATATTGGATGATCGTTTAAAGTTGTCACCACAATTGGAGAAATTTAATGACTAAACCGAATACCGACAATCTGTTGCAAATTGTTTCAAAATGTGTTAAATCGGTTGCTCAAACAAAACAGAACTGTCATTTGAAGTACACTTTGTGCATGTCTTTGTTTGAGTCCAAATATTATTCAAAACAACTCGAACAACCTAAAAGGTGTTATGGTGGCTTGTTAGATCGTCAAATGGAACCACTAGAATCTAGAAAGTTGATATTTAAAGTCCTAGAGATGTGATAATAATGTGACATATTCTTAAAATGATCGTGGACAATAATAACCTGGACTTTTTTGACAAAGTTTATAAATAGATGGCACTGCGAATGACGTTGTCTCTAATTTTTACATGTCCACTCTGTTATTTTACATAATTTACATAAAAAATTTAAAATTGTTTTTACATGTAAAATCCCAACTGTGCCTATTCGGTCAAATTAATTTCGACCTATTTTAAATTTAACTTAATTATATTTTCAAATTCTGACTCATAGTTTGACAAACCCAATTATCAACTAAAGTTATAGTTGTGAAAAAAACAGTTTTAATTATCTAACTATTAAAACTATTTTCTACAATAAACCAATCTTTTAACGATCCAATTTACGTTGTGTTATAAAAATCAATCGATACAAATTTAATTAACGACGAGTTTCTCATTAATTTAAAACATTTTCGTTTGTACTTAAAAAAAATGTTAATATAAATTCGAAATTATGCTGGGCTATGCTGTGTTTAGAATTTTTGAACATGTTTTAAGACACACTTAATATTTTTGGCACCACTTCAAAATTAATTAGTAGATTGCACACTTACAAGCAAACCATACAGTAAAATAATCAAAAAAATATGAGGCAGGGTCAGTGAATTTGTATAAAAAATCTTTACACTTTTACACAATTTTGTGTTTGGCCTTTATGAATGAACGAGTTGTTACAACGATAAATGATATTGAGACAGTGAAATGAGTAATAATAGAAAGGGTTATTGAGATCATGACATGCATATGCATACGTATATGTATCAACACACGTATGTTATTTTATATTTAAAAATAAATTTTGAATTTATAAAATATGCATTTACATGTTTTGTTGTTAAATTGTTGTTTAATATGACGTCAAATGTGTATTATTTTACCAGATACTTGATAAACGACTTATATAAATATAAATAAATGTGGGAAGCAGTTTCCAAAATATTTGAGCGTGATGCTAGTTCAATTTGAAAATCTAAATGGGGAAGCGCTTATTTATTGTCATAACATGATTGCAAACTGGGTAAATTTGGACAAAGAAAGAAATTATAACTTGTCTTCCACTTCAAAACTGTGGAATACTGCCAGTCCAGTACATGACTTAACCCTTTATACGTTTATGCTCTGAGCTGTTGAAACTGTACCGAGTTACACAAGTCCTACTTTTATGTATAAATTTGAAGTGATTATACATTTTTCAACGGGTTACAAATTCTCCAAACTGAATCTGTAAATGACTCGGATTGCATCTTGATTTAAGATTGAACTGGAAATACCACGTTAGATAAAAAGCAAAACAAATAAAAATAAAACAACGCGGTTACGCGTGTAACCGCCTGATCTACGAATCGATAACTAAACCAATTTGGACGTATCTATTCGTTTAATTATTCACCACTGCCAACACAAGTTTCTACTTGCAATAATGAATGCTTATCGCTACGTAACCAACGTTAATTTTAATGTTAATTAAATGGATTGATGAAGTGGTCTAGGGATTTGCCAGGAAGATTACTGCAATATATACCAACTGTGAAGCCATACAACTTCTTGGTATAACACTAATTGAACCGCATTAGCTAGTCATCTAGAGTAAATAAAGGTTGATTATTGGGAGCAGAATATTGATAGCGTGTAAATTCACACTCGCCCCACTTGAACTTTGTTATCTTAGTTGAGTACCTACAAAACGTTAACGCAAGTAATCGTTTTCTTCATAGGAATACACTGATTTACATGTCTAGAATTACAATGGTTAAATTTGCTTCTTTGTCACGTCCCACCAGATATGGCTACAAGTGCCTAACAGCTATTTAAATATTTAAAACTCGAGGTTATCTTAAATGAAGTCGTTCTGGCTGTATTTTGAATAACTTAGTGTTTCTACATATAACATTGACTCTTGAATGGCCAAAAAAGTGCAATTGGTTTCAACCATCGACTATTAGAAAAATCATTTTTTAATCAAACATCACAAAAAACACCGTCAGCATTTTAATACTGTGACATCTCCCACAGTATAAACATGATAAATAGCTTAATGATCCGTTTTGATGATCGGAGCTCGGTAGGTGATGGACTACGAACAAACGTATCTCGACCTGTTTGTACAAGAAAGTCCACGCTGATACATTTCTGTCTACTCGTCGACGTCCTACTCAATTAGGCACCTCTTCAATATTACTACGACGTATTCTAAAAGTTAAACTGAAGATGTTTCTATATAAAATTTAACTGATCCAAGAATTATTGCAGAAGCACAACAGCTACAATATGTCAATAGATTTATTTCGCTTGCGACTGACAATACCTACTTTTTGGTCAATCTTACTAAGCACACTTTTAAATAAATAGATATTTCAATAAATAGACCTGTCGAATTTGAAATACAGAGAAGTCTAGAGCATTGAATCAACGCCAATTACACCCTCTTAGAAGCAATGATGGTATGGAATTATGGATGATAGAGTTATCAGTTTGTACTTTTCGAAAATGAAAATGTGCATCCAGAAACCATCTCTGATGCGCTATCACTGACCATGTTGGTGAATTATTACGTTCGGTATTTTTCAATAATTATGACATATGGTTCACCGACCAAATGGTATAGTGGTTAAAGCTTCGGCAGTTGGAGCGGGAGCTACCGGGTTCGAATCCCGGTAGAGGCAGGATACTAAAGGGATTTTTCACCATACGATTACGATCGGTGGTGTGAATGGACACATATATGGCTCCCTGTTGGAGTGCAGAATTCATGGGCCAACCCATCTTTCATGTCAGTACTATAGGCTGGCATGGAGCTATGCAATGCGCAGATGGTTCTACGTAAATCGGTCCTATATAGCCGTACGTCCTAGATTTGGCTGTAATGGCGTAAGGTAAGGAGGTAAATAAGCGAACCGCGAAAGAGTTGGAAGAGCCTCGAGCCGCTCTACAGATTGTAGAGATTAAAACAAAAAAACAAAACATATGGTTCCATCAGCATAGAGCTATAGCTCATACCTCGAGAGAAACAATAGCGATTCTGTGAGAAGTTTTCGATGAACTATTTACTTCAAAGATGCTGATTTCACGTGGACACCTTGTTCCCCAGATATCTCTAAGACTCCTAAATTGTTTACTGAAAACAGTCAACACCATGAACACATATCCCATTTTGAGTACAAGCTCATTTACAATGGGATGAGCAGCAGAGAGCAGACAATATTTAAAAAATCTTTACAATTAACATTCAATTAATTATATTGTCACTCTACCACGCCATTAAAAAAATTTTGATTTAAATGTCTCGGCCAAACGTCTTCCATAGAGAAATACCTCTAACAAAAATGATGGATTAAAAGTCGTAGAAGAATTTCGAGCAGGCAGTAATCGAAGATTGGCGTAATGCGCCCTGCTAAACAATAGCTTTTTGTATAGATAATTTGGTTCTTTAGTTTTGAGTATAGCTTCCTAATAAAAGCGCAAATCCGAAACTCATAAAAACTAGTTAAAGAACAACCAAGAACAAGCCTAGTATAGGGTGAAGTATGTTAAAATATCCTAATTCTGAAAATAAAACGAAAATTTTTAGAATAATCAAATTCTCCTGAAACATATAAATATGTAAGACATCACCATAGATGAAATGAGGAAGGAGAAAGAACCTAAACATTCTCTTTTTAAACTGACTATTATTAAACCCTACCACTTTATTCAGACACTAAGTAATCCAAATATGTCAAATATTTCAGATTTTAAAGCCACTGTAAAGCCTACTTTTTTTAAGTGGAGTTTCTTGAAAGAACGGGTTTACGTCAACAAACTAGAAAATGTTCAAGAAGTAAAGTAGAACATTCGGGACGAAATTACAAAATGTGAGTCATATAGTTCCAACACGTGTCTTATCCCAAAAGTACAAAAATTGAGGTAAACACACCATTGTATTGTAAAGTAAGTTTTTCACATGTTTTCAGTAGTATTTTGTGCATGTGTCTTATCCCAATAAACATAGTTTCATAACTTGCCTTTTCCATATATTTCCAAAATCTGTCTTATCCATAGTATTAATTGGTTGTTGGTCCTTTTTAGTTTTTCCAAAAATAGTCTTGTCCTATAACCGTTATTTTAACGTATATTTTTAATATTTTTAATTAAGGGATTGGAATTGAAAGAGAAGAGAAGAGGTGACACCCGTTCTATAAAATGTGAAGTTAAACGGACTGCTATTTCACAGTTTATGGAACGCCTCAAAACTTTAGAAAAACACTACTGCCGTGACAATTCCAACAGATCGTATTTATCATCTGATCTTTCACTAAGCAGATTGTGGCGCATGTACAATGATCAATGTGTGAACTAAAAGACAAAAAGTATTTTTTAGGAACTATGTCAATAAAACATACAATAAAGGATTCGGCCAACCAGCTGCAGACGTTTGCTCATTTGCTTGGAACTACAAAATAAAATTAAAACCACTACTAATGCCGAGGAAAAGTCTAAGTTGATAATACTGCGAAAAAAATCTTGTCCTACCAAAAGAACTTTACAATTGGCTTGAGAGTGAATATGCAAAAGATGCTAACGAAATCACTAGTGTTGTTTTTTTATCATTTGAAGGAGATGGCAATCGGCCCTGAAATAAAGAAAAGCACTGCTGAATTTTATTTTCCTGTGACAGGGCATTCCTTTCTACCAGCGGACAGAGTATTTGCACGGTTCGATAAGAGGGTGAGGAAAAAAAGAAGAAATTATTGATATTTTCGAGGAACATGGAACTGTGATTCAACTAGGTCGGAAAGGATGTCCAGTTTTAAACTGGAAAACGGCAGTAAAAACAGTTCAGTTGAAACCAGGTAACTGGCACTTCCAATTTAAGCCATTCAAGAGGACTATTTTGCCAATTATAAAGAAGAGGCCAATTATAAAACCGATTTGTGTAGTTTTGGGAGTGTTATTAAAAAGAACTCGCTCGGTATTTGAAATAGATCCGGAAATAATTTTGAAAGAAAGCATCGTTAAACAGACGAAACTAACTGATGTTAATAATCTCCTAAAAAAACTTTGGTGATGAGTGGATTGACAGGATAGAGCTAAGTTTCTACAAAAACCTTCTTGAACAAAACTACAGTGTTGATGATGACCAGAGATATGAATCAGATATTGGCTGCTGTAGTGAACCAGATGCCATTACAGTGTGTTAAATGCATAATTTTTTGATTAATTTTATATTATTTTATATTAAAATGAAAGCTTATACTCTTATGAATTTTGTGCAATACAAATTTTTACAATTTTATGTTTTTCCAAAATATGTCTTATCCAAAAATGTCATATCCAAAACTAGCCTTTTCCTATAGGTGTAGTTTAAAATCTGCCTTCTTTTTAAACTCAAATAATTATTTTACTTAATGTACTACCGTAATAAGCTTCTGTAAGTTAAGTTATAGTCTTTAAAACAGCCATTAAGTATGTCATTTTTCACTCATAGCTTTATAAAAAATTTATAATTTATACTTTCATTTAAACAAAAAACTTTAAAATTAATAAAATTTTAAGCATTTCAGACCACCCTGTTCTACTACAGTTTGATGGAACCCATCAAACCAACATATTCAAATAACAAATGTTAACTAATGCTTAAATAGATCCGTATAACGTTAAAATTAAAACTCGATGGATATCTTTCGGTTTGTCGAGAAAATGTTTGAAATTTGACAATAAATGGCCAAAATTGAGATCTTTTGATAAAAAAAATCAATTATGAATAAGCAGGTGTGTAGATTTACTTAAATATGTAGTCGGCTATATAAAAAGTTTATCGCCTTTACGGTACAAATTTACACCCACGCTATTCTTAATGCATTTATATTTTGACTGGTATTTAGAATTTGTAAATAACAAAACTCGACTATCTTCACAAAACTTCTCAATATTTCAAGATATTTTTTTTTATTGCAAAAATTATTTTTAATTTTTTAAATTTTAAAATCAAATGAAATGTTTGTATTTCAAACATTTCCGATGTAGGTTGAGATTCGAACGCATACATCACAGATATTTTTTCACATTCGAATATTTTCGCGCACATATTCGTTAGGTAAAAATGTATGTTCCTTCCGGTTAAAAGAAAGTATCACATACGTCACAAAAATTGTTCCATTCATTATTTAATATTAATATTTATTTATAGATTTGTTACACACAACTTTATCAAAAATAAATAAATTAAATTATTAAACCAACATACTGTCATGGCATGTATAATAATGCTTCTCTGCTTCTCGAGCATATCCTTTTTGATTCCACGAAAGTGATTGCGTTTAATAACACCGTCATGATTTAAAAAATTCCGTGTCAATAGGAACTGAGATTCGTCAATAATTCCGCGCGGTTTTGCATGTGGCAGAGTACCACCCTTATGCCGAAAACTAGCAAATTTTCTATTAATTTGATGATTATTACTTAATCCTGTATTATTGTTTATCAACCGTGGCAACGAATACGTACTCATAATCGGTGTGACACTTTTATTTGAACTTTTACTTGTTGTATTATTATTTTCGTCGCTGCCACGTCTAATGTTAAGACAATTACCGAAATTACTAAATAATGAAAAGTTGCCAGAGAGAAAATCGGACCAATTTGTCATGGTCAAGTTTTTAGGTTTAAATCTGTAATATTTTCGGTTTTTTGTTGTTGTTGTATTTTTGGTCGCGTTTAATCACATAACTGTATCACAATATTTTCTTATATATGCAATAAGACACATCTACACTCACACACACACACAATTAAAACGAGAGTTTATCGATTAATTTTGTCGTAAAGATTGCATAATTGTCGATCTAAAACATTTTATTTTTGAAATTTTTCGTTTTTCGAATCGAATTAAACATGTAATTTAATTAATTTTCACGATTAATTATTATAATTCGACTGCATTCGGTACAAAATAAAAAACGATTCAAAAATGCAATCGCGAGCGCAAAAACACAGATCACACTACTAAACAGTTACTGACGACAGCGAAAACAGATTTTTCTTTTTTTTTTTTTTTGTTAAATTTTCAAAAAAGTGCGAGACCAAATTGAAAATTAACAAAAAAAAACTTTTAATTTGAAATTTTTTATTTGTGCCAAAAAACAAATCTATTCTGAGAGAGTAGTCAGAATCGTTTTTATGTGCTCGACTACGAAAAAAAACCGTGAAAAACATTTAGATATGAGTGTGTGTACCGATAAAAAGACAACACACGCATAGATGATTTTATTTTTAGGGCCTCGCTGTGGATGATTAATGGACCCAAGAAGTATTTTCAAATTTTTAAAGTAGGTAAATGTCAACATTAGAAGATGACATTGTCGTATCATCATCAAATTTCTTAATAATTCTCAGTTTATTTTTTATGATTGTCATTCTATTCGATGTCTTAATAAGTTTAAATGTGCGGCGTGTCAGCTAAATTTAAATACCACAATAATTTTTACGTTAACCCTTTAGTTTGTAAAATAAAGTCATTCAGAGTTTTTTTTTGCAATGTTATCTGTTACTCAGGCTATATTGGCTCATTGTGACTTCCCACTATATTACTTTACGTTCCACCTATACGTCCGATTTATGTAGAAACCATCTGCACATTGCATAGCTCCATGCTAGCCTATAGTACTCACATGGGAGATGGGACGGCACACGGATTCTAACCTCAACTGGGTCTCAGATGAGTTCATTCGCAGTACAAACGATCGATTGTGAAAATCCCTTTTCGCATCCTGCCCCTATCGAGATTCGAACGTTCAGGAAAAATGTATTCCGTGTCTTGTCCTGCGGTTCTTGTGCACTTTATCGTGCTATTTCTTTCAACTGTATTCGATTTATATGACGAAATGAAAACCGCAATACCACACATAACATTCAAAAGTTAACTACGACATAATTCATAAGAATACCGTATATGGTTCTCAGATTCTTGATTGAAACCGGAGCTAAATTGGCATAGTACAAATATCAATCATTGATCAAACAAAAGGATATCATGAGAAATCCTTCCATATAGCTACATATATTGATGTATGCTGGTGCGGATATATCATAAATGGGATTCAGTATCACATGTTGCTTGTAACTCACGTGTATTTTTGCGTTTTTGTCATTAGAAGCGATTCTCGGACAAGTTCAATTCACCTTGAAATAAAAGTGTGAAGTGCCAGAGAAAATCAAAGATTACAATGACATATAATAAGATAGTATAAGACGCTCTGAAAAACGTTTTTGAAAATAATTATATTATATTTTAATGTTCTTATATATCTTTTTATCTAATTTTATTGGATTTGTATCTGAACAAGCACACTTCAGAATGACCAGGAAAAATCCAAGGGTTATTCATTAGCGTGATAACGGGAGATGATCAAAACTATTTTCAAACTACTTGTTGATAAAAATCCAACTACTCGTTAGGCTTTTGAGAGTCTATTCGTAACTTGGCGAGGACGCATAATAAGCAGATATTCTCCTTCCAATAACAATCACCAGAGGTCACCGCAAAGATGACTCAATGGCTAGAAGGGCTTAGCGCTGAGTAGCTTCAAAATATACCATATATCAGAGTAACGCTCTGAGTATTAATCAAACTAAGAGATGTATCTCTTTCTTGGTTGATAGAAGTAAGGAGCATAGTAAATCGCATTGAGTCATGCAACACATTGAGGACCGGACAATCGGTCCTCAATGTGTTTCAGAAAGTTCAAATGGATTAATGCCCACACCTTACGTCTATGCCCAATATTGATTGGACACTAGCTTATAAGGAAACAACGTACAAGAGATTTTTATGTGGTAGTACTCTACGACATAATGCCCACTAATCCATGATCTTATAATACAATACATGAAAATGATCTATCTTTAAGAAGCTGTTATAGAATTTGTGCAACCTGCCCATTTCCTTTTAAAATCTCTATAATATTATTCCAACCAAAAATCTAAGCCAAATTGTCAATAATTTCGTTTAATGTATTGTATGTATAACTTCTTGCTCGTTTATATAAATAATCTCATCTGCAATTCTCGTAAAACATTTTAAAATAAATTTAATTTTATTCATAATTTTTTTTCATAAATATAGGACACACATATTTCGTGGTTGTAAGAATTTTCCGAATCAAAAGTAAAAGAAAAACCAAACATTAAAACGAAAGTGACCTTGGAAAAGGTTTACAATTTATATGCTTACTTATATGTATGTATGTACATATACATATGTAACGCACTCTATTTTGTAAATATGTAGTAGAATATAGCAAAAATATTATCTTCGGATTTCATTTCGAATACTAAAAATAACTCATGTATGTAAATTTATTCGCTCACGATAAATTAAACGACACAAAAAAATGTTTAATCCAAGAAAATCAATTTACAGTTATGTACATCAATTTACCTGCCTTATAGTGATGAAAACTCACGTAACGAAAGCTCATTGGTACTGTGACAACGATTAAAATAAAACTGTTGGTTAAAAGAAAATGAAAACTAAAGAAATCATTTTCTCGAAACCACTGACTATACTATTATTTATAATTGTCTTGACATTTTCTTTAAAATCCGAAAATAGATTGCACAACATTTATTGAGTCATAGTGTTAAAATATAATATGTAAACGAATAACAATTGATTTAAAAATTGAGAAAACGACTCATCAGTATATTAAAAATCCACTCAACGCAAAAAAAAACTACTTACATTCAATCCAACAGCACTATCAATAAATTTCATTTGTTTTAGTTCTAATTCGTCCGTTTCACTATCTGGATCTGATTCACTTTGCAATACTGTTGGCATTTGATCGTCTGCTTCTTCGATTGTTTCCATACGATTTTCAAGTTGTGCCGCATCTTCTGCTGCACCGTTTGTGGGAAATTGTGCCAATGGCGTTTGTAAATCATCATCTCCAAACTCGGATTTTTGACGTAGAAGCGAACCAAACTTTTCGAAAAAACCATCGTCCAGATCTTGTAGTCTGAAATAAAGTAATAAAATATTGATTAGTCTTATATTTTGGAAATAACGGTGAAATATTAATAATTAAGATAGTTGACAGTTAATTTTATTTTCATATTTATGTGGGTACGCGAAAATTAGCGCACGATATGTAGGAAAAAAGTACTATACTGGAATTCTACAAGAATAACCTCAAATTATACAGACTTATAAGCTATGTGTAAATCCTAGCTGACGAACCCAATAAAATCGATACTGGTAAAATATTCTCTATTGGTTGGAGAAATCTTCATAGGATGTTCGAAGCTGATACATATTTTTAAGAAATGAAAGCAAGTCAATGTTCACATGTCTAACCGAAAGACATATTCAGAATTGGTTGTTGGGCACAGTATCAACATGCGTGTTATCAAGAATATCTGCGGATACATTAGGGATAGAAATTACATTTCTTACAGGAATACGCTTAAATATAGAAATTTTCAACATTGATGTTATGCATTAAGTATTATTAAGATTGAATCAATCAAGGAAGAATTGTCTTTTTTAGGACGAACATAATAATAATGTCAAAGACAGGTTTAATTTGTGATCTCTTAACGAAATAAGCAATAAGTTTAATATCCAAATAATCGAGGTACTATAAGTCATTCAGAAGTATTGAAATTTCAGGGGTGAACTAGTGCGGGTAGCATCACAAAGTTTGCGTCATTATCAAACACTTAACAACGTGAAAGTTGATGAGGAATTTTATTGAAGTTTTCATTGAATTCACTGCACTTGATTATAAGTAGTATTTCCTTAAATTGCGGCCCAAAACGAATTAATAAAGTGTTAAGATTTCGAAGTTAAAGTAGATAAAATGTTAGGATCAAGCAACATAACTACTGGTTTAATCAACATAACTAATCTAATTTATAAGATGTAGTTTATTTATATAAGAACTTAAACACAAGAAAATCAATAGACAACATTTTTGAATAAAAAGTTGTTCACAAATTACTGTACCTAAGTTGTTCATTAAGTTCTCTCATTTTCTTAGGACAAGATAAATGGATACACACCATTTTCCTTCTTTATCAACATTGATCAAATTGGAGTCATCAAATAGTAGAAAAATTAAAAAGGGCAACATTCGTAAAATTCGGTTTATAACCGTGATAAGTGTCAAGCTTTAACTACATACATACATATTTGCAGAAAGAAAATTGTCCAAAGCTAAACGTATACATTAATTTAAAATTGCATAGATTCAGGCGAGTTTGTTTGGAGATTTATCATCGTGTAGAGATTTGATTATCGTAGATTCGAACCAATTTAATTTATTAGAAAAATTGCTTCAAAAATGTTGGAATTCAAAACAATTAATAATTAAATGTTCATATGTAAATTTTTATTAACAATAATAGTTTTGGAAGACTTTGATTTATATTGATTATTATTCCTTTAGTACGATAAATTATTCTAATGATCCCAAACACATGTATTTCATATTAACATAATCATCAATGCCATGCTTCGATCCCTCACGACCTAGTCCAGACTCTTTGATACCACCAAAGGCAGCTTCCGCTGTCGATATCAATCCTTCATTAATGCCAACCATTCCAACTTCGAGCCGTTTGCCAACTCGAAAGACTTGACTTATATCTTCGGTATAGAAATAGCCGGCCAAACCACGTCGAGTATTGTTTGCAATTCGAATAGCGTCTTCTTCCGTATCGAATTTTATTATCGAAACAACAGGGCCAAATACTTCTTCGGTATATAAATCCATTTCAGGTGTAACATTTGTTAAAATCGTAGGTGAATAAAATAAATTTCCGTGATTTGGAAGTGGTTTTCCTCCTGTAACGACTTCAGCATGTTTGTTAACTGCATCGGCAACCAATCGTTCGACTTTATCGAATTGCGCTTTATTAATGAGTGGACCAATTTGAGTGTCGCTCGATTTACCATCGCCAATTTTTAGTTTGTTAACAGCTTTCTCTAGTTTATCAACAAATTGTTCATAAACGCTGTCCTGAATTAAAAACCGATTGGCCGAAACACAAGTTTGACCACAATTACGGAATTTTGACGTTATTGCACCATTTACAGCCTTATCCAAGTTTGCTGATTTAAATACGATGAAAGGTGCGTTTCCACCAAGCTCTAAACCAACCCGTTTTATACCATCGGCACATTGGCGGTAGAGAATTTTGCCCACCTCAGTTGAACCGGTGAATGAGATTCCAGCCACTTTCGGACTCTTGCACAACAGTTGACCGTGAGCGGCTGCGTGTACTCGACTAGATGTAACTACGTTTATAATACCTTTAGGATAACCGGCTTCTTCGGCCAATTTGACTAGAGCTAAAGCGGTCAAGGGTGTATCTTCAGCAGGTTTGATCACAACTGAGCAGCCTTAAATTTGGATTAAGATGTTAGCTACAAAATAATTACTATAAATCATTTTATGTTAAAATACCTGCAGCTAACGCAGCACCAGCTTTTCGAGTAATCATAGCATGTGGAAAATTCCATGGCGTGATTAAGCCCGCAACACCAATGGGTTGACGAATAATCATTAATTTTTTGGATGCTACGGGACTAGGAACAATTTCACCATAAATACGTCGGGCTTCTTCGGCAAACCATTCAATAAACGAATTCCCGTATCCAACCTCACCTAGTGATTCATTAATCGGTTTACCAGATTCGAGTGTCATAATATTAGCTATTTCTTCTTTATTTTTTTCCAACAGTTGAAACCAATTCTAAAAATTATGTAATGTTAGATTCGATTGAATACGTGTAACACCAAACGCCATAATTACCTTCAACAGATACGAGTATTCTTTAGACGACTTATTACGCCACTCTTTGCTGTTGAACGCTTCATATGCCGAATTAATAGCTTTCTCCATATCGACACTGTCCATATCAGGTACACATCCCACAATTTCACCAGTCGATGGATTATATACATCGAATGTTTTACGTGTGAGCGAATCACACCACTCTCCATTTATAAAAGCTTTATTCTGTAGTAAATGCATGGCTCTGACTGAACTTAGATAAGTACGTCCCCATTTTATATTAAATAATACTTGACGATTCAAGGTCGAGGCAATTAGCGAAACTTTTATCATTTTCGTTTTGTTGTTCGCGTATACTCAGACGCTCGTAATCTATGGTATCTCAGTGATACAACACTTTTATTAAATATTTAATAAGTTAATCAAACTATTAATTATGTATTGGTGAATTCTTAATACAAATTTACTTAGAACTAAAAAAACTCGTCTTACTTGAATAAATAAATTATCAAACTGTCAAAAACTCAGAAAAAATTCGACATCAATTTTTTCTCTCTTCAATACGCAAACGCTAAAATAGCAGACGAGACGAATATAACATGATTTTGATATAATATCCAGAGTATATCTTCAAATAAAAACTAATTCAAGTGAATTTTTAAATTAATGAATAATTTACATGTAGAAATATATTTTGTAAATTCAATGACTGTAAATTTAATCGAATTCAATTTCCATTTTAATTGATTTAAATTATTCAAAATATGCAGTGTGACAAGGATAGACATACTATATTTCCTACGCTCTCGAATTTTTTTAAATAACTTCGCTCTCTGTTTTGGTTATCATTTGGCATTATATCGACCGGTAATACTCGAATAACACGGCGAACGAGACAACTGTAAACAAACGACGTATTAAGTTTAGGTTATGATTCAATTGTTTTGGTTAGTCAATATATTTTTTTCATTTTTAATTGAATATTTGAAACAAAAAAACTTCAAGTTATTTATATGATTAATTATCTATTGATTATAAATACGATTGAAATCTAAAATTATATTTATGTGCACATTTAGATCTACAAATTTATAATTTATTGCACAATTCATTAACAATAGCCGTGTTTCTTGACGCACAGTGATCCGGATTAGAACAAATTTTACATGCGAAGTAACAACAAAATGTCATCCAACAATCTATTCGGATCACAAATTTTGATCAGAAAATTAGTTCTTATTTGAAAATATAGGGGAACTAATATGTTTTTTTAGAGGTTGACTGTAATGAACTAGGAACAAAAATTTGACATCGAACGCACTCATTTAGTAGAGCTGTCAGTTGGTTTGTTTGAAAAATACGCAAACGAGAGTATATCAAGTTTACAACGATTGTGTTGCATAGAGGATTAACTTAATAGTTTTGAAATTTATACAATGTAATTGTTTTTGTAAAATCTTTTAAATCATTATTTTCCATTTTGTTGCCAAAAACATTATCGTTAATACCCATGTATAACAAAATTCGACTTTTTCGTCATATATCGAAGTAAAAACTTATGTTTAGTTTCGACTTTGACTTAGTTTTACTTTCGACTTAGAAAAAGATTTCGTATGAAACGTGTCGCGATAGGTTGAATCTGGACGAAACTCAATATAGCAAAATTGTGCTTATGTATGTGTGTGCAAATGTCAAAAATAAAATTGGCGGGAATATTTTTTTGCGTGTATATGTGAAACGTCAAATTCGAATTTAGGCGGTTAAATTAAATATATCATAAATAAAACTACAAATATTATGGGAATCAAAACCAATGAAATAATTTTTATTAATTTGTAATAGTAATATAACTTAATATGACAGTATTAAAAATTTATTAAATAAAAAATAAAATGAATTGAATTAAATCATATAAACTTTAAATTTTTCGAATGTAAAACGTAATTTTAATAAATTATGGATATAAATATGATTTAAAATTAATAAAGAAGATAGTTGGAATAATATTTTTTTAAAAAATTTCCGTAATAATGAATATAATAATATTCACCACTGTAATGCTAATGAAGTTGAAATGCTATTCGATAAATCGCTTAGAACTGTTAACTGTTCACTAAGATGAATGAAAACAAACTATGTAAATCTGAAACTTGTGTATCCGCCCCATGTTTTAGAAAAAAATAGGATACATATTTTAGGTGTAATAAACTCAAATAATTTCAACCCAGACATTTTATTTAAATACTGGTGTTCACATTTTTTGAAAATTTCTAATATACAAATAAACAAGCATAATTTTAAACATGTCAAATTTCTAAAAAACGCAGCGCAGTATGCATACACGCACCACTACTAAGGTATTTATCTTTCGACTATTTTCGCATATTTCGAAGGCAAATACGATAGCTTATTTTTGAGTTTAGTTTTGTTATAAAAGGTCCGCCATGTAAAGTTTTTTTTTTCAACTAGTGCTTTTTTCGTGAATGGTAACACTTAGCTCATGTCTGATTTGACAGATAATTAGTTTTATCCTTCCGCTGAACGAATATGGTTGTGTATATACGCTTGAACAACGCTGGGAAATATTGCAACATTACTTTGAAAATCATGGTAATGTTGCAGAATCATGGTAATGTTGCGAAAATTGCGTACGTATTTTGGAAGAAGAGAAGCACCGTCAGCTCCGTATGTTCGTTATCTTGTGAAAAAAGTGAAAGAAACTGGCATCCTCATCGATAAACCAAAGCGTGAAAAGCCAAAAACAGTGCGTACACCCGAGAATATTGATACTGTGGCCGGAAGTGTGCGTGATGCGCCATCAACATGAATTCACCGTCGTTCTCAACAATTGAACATTTCGGAGACATCATTGAGACGAATTTTGCATAAAGACCTTGGTATGACACCATACAAAGTCCAATTGGTTCAGGAATTGAGGCCAACTGAACATCCAATGCGTTTTCGCTTCGCTGAGTGGGCCTGCGATCGACTTACAGAAGGTGCCGATTTTGCCAAAAAAATCATCTTTTCGGATGAAGCTCATTTTGATCGTGGCGGGTATGTAAACAAACAAAATTGTCGCATTTGAGGCTCGGAAACCCCGCCCGCATACATTGAAAAGCCGGTACACCCAAAACGAGTCACTGTTTGGTGCGGATTTTGGTCCAGAGGCATAATTGGGCCATTTTTCTTCCTAAATGAGCACGGAGTGGCCGTTACAGGCGATCGTTATCGGGCCATGTTGAACGAATTTTTGTTCAAAAAAATTGAAGAGGAGTATATTGGCAACATTTGGTTTCAACAGGACGGCGCTACGTGCCACACAGCTGAAGCTACACTTGATGTTTTACGCCCTGTTTTTGAACATCGCATTATCAGCCGCAGAGCTGATGTCATGGCCAGCTCGGAGCTGCGATTTGACACCGTTGGACTATTATTTGTGGGGTGCCCTCAAAGATAAGTGTTACGCCGACAAGCCAGAGACTATTGACTCTTTAAAGGACAACATTCGTGAAGCCATTGGTGAAATACAGCTGCACATAATCGATAATGTGCTTAAAAATTGGACCGATCGTGTAGGCTACTGCATGGCCAGCTGAGGCAGCCATTTGAATGAAATTATTTTCCATTATTAACCGGAAGGATTGTACTTTTAAATAAAAAAAGAAATTTGAGAAAATATTCAGTAGTTTTTTTTATAGCACTTTTTAAAAAAAAAAGTTATTTGGCGGACCCTTTACTTGGGTATTTGTATTATTTACTACTGACAGAATGACAGCTAATGACAAAATATCATGGATGATATTTTACAACAGAAAATAAACAATTTTGAGTAGTACCTTTTGTCACAGTAGTCTCTCATCAATATTTTATGCATTTTTATGTCGTTTCTTGGCACAAGATCTGATCTGGAACAGATCAAACGTCAAGAAACATGGCAAATAACACCATTGTTTGTTGTTGTGTCTATCTTTGCAATCTTTTTGGTACTCAATGCACTTCTAACTCTTTAGCAAGTCGCTTATTTACGCCCTACTTTACGCAATTTTAACTTAATCAAAGATGTAAGTATGATTAACATATAACTATCTGCACATTACAAAGCTTAATTCCAGCTTATAGTGCTGATTAAGAAGATGGGTCGGCCCAATGAATATTGCACTGAACAAGGGGTTATTATAAAAATATTCAGTCACACCACCGAACGTAATCAGATGGTGAAAATCCCTTCTGCATCTCCTATCGGGATTCTAGAATTCATAAATTTCCCCTCTAAATGCCACAGCTTTAAAATTTGAACAATTTGGTCAAGGTAGCTTTAAGTTTTCTTGATAATTTTTTAAGAATTTTCATGGTTAATATAATGCTTATCGTAGCATGTAACTTGATGCTAGACAAGATACTCTTAGAGCCTAAAAGTTAATATTATGTGGCCCGAAACTATAAGTTTTTGTGTTTGGGTTGCGTTTGAGATAAGCCAAACAGTTAATTTGTGGAGGCATAGTTTACACAAACTTGTCTACTACCAAAGATTACTATATACTAAAAAGATAGTTCAATCAGAGTAACATTTTAAAATACAAAAATTATTATTCTGGGTTCCGCTACATAGTGATGGGTCCCTCTGTTCTATAGTAAAACAAAACAAAACAAAATCGTTCATATTGTAAATTTTTGCTTTGGTTGAGTCATCTTTATGTAAAATAATCTTTGCTACTACTTTTAAAGTTTTCAGATCATGATTTAATTTTAAGTCGGTAATTGCCGCCTTTAAACTGAAGGTGGCAACAATTGAACCGACTTTGCAACTTCTGCAGACATTAAAAAGCGACCAATAATAGGCAAAGACCAATCGTTATACATCTCAATTATTATAATTGCAATATTTCACTGGTTGTAAGAACTAAATTTAACTCCATTGAAATATAAATCTAAATTGTTTCAAAACTCTTGTGTAAATAACAAGGACTTCATAACTTGGTCAAATTGAAGCACCGTATATACTCCAGAAATCAATTTAAAAAATAATTACTCTCAGGTATTTAATGTGTATGACGCCTTAAATACCTGAGAGTAATTGTTTTAATTGATTTCGATCAATTTGACCAAATATCAAGTCCACAAAGATTGGTCCTATATCCTACTAAAGGTAGGAAGATGTTCATGCCAGCGAGTGAATAGTAAATCCCTCGTTATTAATAATTATAGAATTACTAATTTCAGTTTTTGTTGTTTTATTGGCCTGCCATTTTTATGTTTCTATACGGAACTCTATATATAAAATCAGTTGCGATTTTAGCGAATGTTTGAAAAGATCATCCAGTTGAAAGGTAAATGATACCAAATTGTGTAAACTGTATCTTTCAAATTATTGGTTAAAAGACGTTATTCTTGTGGACGCGTTTGATTATTTTGGACTGAATTTTGTTACTGGATATTGAACTTTTACTTAATACGGCTATTTTTTATACGATAATATTGAAATTTGCAAACGAAACGTAGTTTCAAAATAAATGTTGAAACTATTGGGAACATGAAGCTTTTCGGAGTTTAATATTATATACAATTTCATTTGATGTAATTTAATGACCAAATTCTGAAACTAGGTTTTTGAAAAATAAACTATAATAGCGATTGTAAAGGGTTTAAAATTGTTTTTGGCAAACCTGGAATAAAGCCAAGAGCTGCATCAAAAAATCTTTAAGATATAAATACTCGTTTTTGGATCCCATATGTCGGTACAAAATTATATTAAAATTAAAAACCATGAACATAAAAATCGTCTTAATTAAAATTTAAAAAAATTAATTCTTAAATAAATTTGACAAAAATGGCAAAACCAAACTAACAAAAATTTTATCTTTTAATTGCTTTATTTTATACATTGGAGTGCAACTAAGATTAACATTAAGTTATATTTTCAAGTACTTATATGTTATTATAGTTAGTTCAGCTAGTTGCATCATTAATATAGTCAGAGTACTTAAAATTATTGAAACGAAAACCTTAAACAATCCAACTATGTATAATTTATTTATCATATCATAAGTCGACTTCACTGTACAGTGTACAGTGTTACATATGCATATTTCTGAATATCTTGATTCTTTTTACCAAAATTTTCGAAAGAGATTTCACGAATGATCTCATTAACTCAGCTGAGTTAAGGTAAGAATAGTATATAAGAAATAAAATAAAATTGATTCCGACTAACACAACGAACGCGACATTATTCTTATTCAAATTATTCGTATACCTATATAATGTTATTAACCTTGAACTAAAACATAAGTTTAAGTCACTCCACTACTACGTAACAACATCACGATATAATGATATTCTATATGATTCACATCTATTTTAGAAAATGTAATTAGCATCTATAAATTTTTAGAATCGAGTAATAAATAATTTTTCGACACATTTAAGTACTGGATATAACGATAAATAAAGTCTTACAATCCACAACATATTTAAATGATACATAGTATATAAGAAGAAAGTTGTACAACGAGATTGGAAAGTCTTAAAGTAGTTTTTTGTGCATCGTCATAATATTCTTAAATTTACATCGCAAATTTTCAACTACCCGTATAAATCTGTTATACCAAAATTTTATAAACTCGAGTAACTCATAGCACAAGGAACTTGGCGTAAATCAATGTCATGCAATGAACTCTCGCACATATAATTAACTGGAAATAATGCATTCCGTAGTTATATTATTTTATGAGACACGAATGTGGAAATTGTATTTAAGATTCACATTTTAGTTTTTACTTTTCAACATTAGTGCTGACCGTAATCAGTATAATGCCAAAACACGAAATTTAAAATTGGATTCTCCCCAAAAGTGTTCTTTTGTAAACGTCTCATTCAAGGTTTTCTTAATCTGCGTATACATTTACCAATAGCTGTTATGTAATATAATTATAGGTATCTAAAAATAGTCATAAAGTTTATTAAGGTTAAATGTTTAAACGTAAAGCTTCGGTTCTTTGACGTAAGATAATATGAAGGAAGGAAATTGGAAATAAATATAGTTATACGTACAAAAGTAATCACTTAATTAATTAAATTTAAGCGAAGACCATATAGGAACGTGTTTGAGCTACTAACCAAATTACTAATTGTAGAATATATAAAAATAATATATGCTTTATAAATACCAAGTTATACTTTGATCACTTACATAATAATACATAGAGTAAACTTTACTACTCTACAGTATACGTAACTCATATTTATGACACAAAAACATTCCAATGTACAAAATAGGTAAAGTAATGCAATAAGTAAGACAACATTTCTCGTTGATTGAGAAGTGAATAGTAAATAAAATGTAATTATATTTAAGAGTATTAATTTATTTAATTTCTTTGACAAATTCATTCATTAATTTGTTCCTCATTCAAATGAAATGTTTGATTTTTGCAAACATTAGTAATCAATAAAATACAATATATAATTTAATCTATTATACCACAATGTAACAGGTCACCTAAGAGGGTAGAATTTATATAAACTAGAGATTGAACTGAATCATTGATTATTTTGTGATCATTTTTCAGTGCACTGATCATGTCGGTTCTTATTATCAGAGAATTAATTGCTGAACTTATTGCAATCTTAATTTTAATTATCACGTCTATTTCGTCTTAATTTAATTTGTCAATTAGCCAATACTGTAATTATGGTTATAATAATTTCGACTACTGGGACGGATTTCCTCTTTAACAGTGATTCTTAAAATTATATAAGAACAACTGATATTTAAAATTTTTATTTCTAATTTGTTACATTTGGTTTTTCCGCCAAATTTGAAATTGCACAATCTGTAAAACGATAAAGCCTGAAGGCCCTATTATATGAGAAAAATTGACTGTCAGTAGCCTTCTACATAAAATTTGTGTAAGACAAGAAATTATTTTCGCACACAACCAATTTTATAGTCAAGGGTCAAATATTCCATATATTATTTTGGTAAAATTATAATTTAATTGAAATAAAAATCATATTTGTTTAGCATTGTGATATTTAATACTAAACTTTAATTCACAATTTTAAAAAAACTACATGAATGAATAATTAATGATTTTTTGGTTATGGTTTCTTAAATAGCGGCCAAAATTTTGCTATAATTTGCTATAAATAAATAAATAAACAATAACGTTGACTTTGTCTTTTAGTTAGAGTTTTATAATTATTTTCTCTTTTCGTCTTTTTTGACTGTCAGTCAATTTTTCCCATGGAATTATTTCTATTATGAAAAATATACTGATAAAATAGTCAAAGTAGGATAAAAATATAATTTTCCCGTATAAAACATTTCCAGTATAAAAAATTTATTCAATACTGAATAAATGTTTATGGTTCCTGAAAAAATTATTATAGCAGTACTGACAAAATGTATCAAGAAAAATATTATTATTCACTACTGGAAAAATATTTTATAGGAAAAATGTATACGGATGAGAAATCGTTTGTATGTAGTGAAGCCATATTTAAAAAGAGAAGTCATTTCTTAAACATGAAGCATTTTATAGTAGTTTTTTTATGGTCAATTCATTGTGGAAATAACTGAAACAATAAATAATTATGTTAAGTTTATCGTTTTTTGAAATTTTTTGTTGCTGATTCACAGTGTTTTTGTCTTTTTTTTTTCAATAACCAAAAAATTTGAAATTTATTGGTTATGTTATAAATATATCCACTCTGTCAAAATATATTCACGATAAAAAAAAGGAAAAAATCGTCTTTGTCACTCTAATGGTATTTTGGATTTTTTTTCTCGCTTTGGTTTTTTAAGTAAAAATACTGATAGTATTTTTTTTCATAATGGAAATCAGACTTAACCATGAAATTAATAGTACATTTTATTCATTTCGATTTTGTCAATACAAATCAAATCGAATAAAATCTTAAGAGTTGCAGTTAGTCCAAATTAATCTATGTTTCTTTGATTCATAATCATAACAGAATGGAATTTTATCCTAATCGTCAATTTACTAGATCTCGCACAAATCTCAACCCGAATTCAAAAATTAATTAAACTAAATTTTATGTATATCTGGAATATTTTTAGTTATTAAAATAAGTTAAAATGTTCTAAGACTGTAAATATAGTGTAAATTACAGGAGATAATTATTTTAGAATTAAGTAAAGCATAAAGAAAACATTTTTGAAATGTTCTATTCTAAGTAGTTATAGTGATCTTCTAGATCTTCTTGCAAACAAATGGCTTTGATCAAATATTAACACCGTATGAAACTGTGAAGCAAATTTATATGATTCAACTGACATACATATGCCAAATTAGGATACTTTACGATTTTATAGTATTTTAAGAACACTTTATAAAGATTCAGATCATCTGATTTTTAAAAAAAACACGATTAATAAATTTTCAAATAACGTAAACTCGTCGCTTTACATGCAAGCCATGTACTATGGCTGATTAAACTTCTTTGCTGTAACCACAGCTCGTCTAAATCAAATTCATTCATTTCCATCTAAAAGGATGGTTATTATATCGTTGTTGACATTATATACTATTATACACTATCGTCATATTATTAATTATTAATACAACCATGAAGGTTGTATTATTAATGAATAATACAACAATTAGACACACGACACCAGACAAAACTCACAGCTGCTGATTTACTAACCCATTTATACGTCTTACATAGCATTTGATCGTATGTACGTACAGACTGTGACTCTAATTTAAATATGACTTTAATATGTCAATATTACTTTTGTAGTCTTTTTGTAGTACTTTTGTAGTGATATTTCAATAAATAAATCAAATGGTAAATCAGAAGTATGATAAGTTTGCATCATATGAACCCACTAAAGCAAATCCATTATTATGCTAATTCTCATAATTCGTGTCAATTTTACAATAGTCAATCAAGTAGCTTCGGATCGTATATTAAATCGGACAGTACATTTAATTGCTTACCGGAAGTTAAATCTCGTATTAATATACTGGCAAAGGCTTATTAAAAGCACAAAGATTAATCAACAGATTGGCTGCATTATAGTATCATATAATATTCCACCACAGAAATGTTTAATAAATTGGATAATTCTTATCATGTTTTGTAAAATTCGTATTAGTAATCATTTAATATATAAAACTATAAACTATTTGATGGTGTAACCTTGGATAAAAATAATCGAAACTAATTTAAATATTTGGGAATTTCCTTTATCGAATATATTACGTCAATATGTAAATGTATATATTATATGACTACAATTCCAATTATGACAAGATGTCTTTTAAAATTGTCACCACCAAAATATCTATGGCATTCCCAAATAAATAATGAAAACGTTACGACAGTATAATCTAAATTGTCTACATGTCTTTCTCGTTTGGCAAGTGTGATAGATCAAAATTGGTAAACAATATCTCATTTGTGGAGGCGTAGATTTTTTAATCTTGTTTTGTGTCGAGTATGGATCATATTTAAACTATATTTTAGTGCAACCACAAAACATCAAATTATATATATATATATATATATATATATATATATATATATATATATATATATATAATATATATATATATATATATATATATATATATATATATATATATATATATATATATATATATATATATATATATATACATATATACTTATATGTAGTCATAAATGTACCGAATTAGATTCATTCACTATTTATACTTTAATTGTATTGTTATAGTTGTTATTATAAACTATAATATAATCGCTTGAACAAGGAAGTATGTATTACGAACCATGACGATACTAAATCGCGTCATCGAATAGAACGTTTAGCATATAATAATATCAGTTACACTGAATATTTTATTTTAAGGAGTGTTATGGTTTACGTTATAAGGATTTGACATCTAGGATATACGAGTATATATAATAACATTTTTCTTGTTTTATTATAAAATCAATATCATATAGAAAAGATGTTGCCAAAAACATGTTTATAAACAGACTAATTATTGACTTACTTTGCTTCGCGTTCATCCTGTGGTTTATTTTTTTGAATTTCTTGCAACTTATCATAAAAACCTTTCCACATTGCCTCTTCATCCATTTTGGTTCTTTATAATTTTTATTTATTTTACTCACAATAATATTATTAACTCACAATCGTATCTTCTTGAATTAACTTTACAGTGTTTACTAAATAAAATGATCTAAAGACCAAGGGGAAACAGAAAAATAACAAAATCAAAATTATAAGAAATATAAAAGATACAAACTATACAGTGTTTTATTTTCTAAGTAATTTTTATTCACACATAATGTTATGAATCAGCTGCTTTGTGACATCATATTTATATAGTGATCAGATGATTGTTAAATTAATCTTAATTCTTGAACGATATAATCTACTAATTTAGAGAGCTAAAATCTTCTCCGCATCGTTTGAATTGGCATAGTAAGAATAATATTTATATTTAAAATTAACACATTTGGTTTTCTTAAGATTTTAATTTTAAAGTAATTTTAAGTTATGGAATCTGTTTCGAACAAAAACTTAAGAAAAAAATACTTTGAAATCTATTTATAAAATATAAGATGCGAAGATACATAAGAAAATTAATTGTTTAAACAGAAAATTTATAAATATCGGCCAGATGATAATTGCGTTTATTCTATACTATTTTTCAAGCTGCGTTTTACATACTGTCACACTTTGTTTTCATTTTTGGTCAGCACAAATAAAATAAACACAAAACAAATTAAATAAAAGTTTTAATTTTTAGTTGCTTATTTAAAATACTATGACGTCGCACAAATTACCGTTCTTCTATTGTTGTTAAATAAAGTTAAATAAATAAATAATTTCTTCACTCTTTCTTAAACACTAAGTCCAAATACACGATTTGCCGGTAAAAATACAACTAACATAATTATAAAATTGTGAACTTCAGTAAGATATACAATAAAATCTCGTTTTATTTAAAAATACAGTGCACGAAATATTTTAACGATCGAGTTTAAAAAAAGTTTTATAGTGTAAATTGGATAAAGAAAGCATATTAATGATTCGAATGGTAAAACACGTCTTTCGTTAAAAAAAGAAAGTTATATTTCTGAAAATAATCCAATCCTAAAGAGAAATTGAATATCAGTTTTGTCTTTTTTGCAGTGTTCATAAGTTAGAGATTTTGCGCAATTTCTAAAAAGTCGAGTTGAAAATATTCTTACTTAAAAAAATTGTATTTTTAAATAGAGGACATAAGAATAATGGTTCGATTGATTTGAAAATTATCTGTCTTGAAAATTATCTGTCGGCTAAGTTCTACTCTACAACAAGGAAACGCTAATTGGAAAAAATTAATAATTTATAACTAAGCAGATGGATGTCTAATTAAATCGAATTTTTCATTTTAAAATAAAATATATAAGTTAAATTTATGTGAAGTTCTGTTAATAAGCTAATAGTTTTGATATAACACAAAAGTGGTTCGTTCACTGTACGGATAAATTAAAATTAGGAGAAAAAATATTACTATTTTGGCGGAAGAACGTTAATGTGATGGACAAATTTATGAACGACAGAAAACTAGTAATTTAGAAGATAAACATTTTAATAAAAAATATTTAAGTTAATTGAAAAGCATGTAAGTTACATTTGAATGCACCGGAAATATTGATAGCCGCATGTCTAAATTGCATATCGTTAAAGTCAAAATTATAATATCATTACTATTTCGTATACTATTTCGTCATAAGGTTTTGCTATCGGTATTTACTATAGGTGCGTATTAATTTATATTAAGTCACATGTGAAACATGTACATCGAATACTACTTTAATGGTATGGATTTACACGGTTGAGATGTTTTACCTTCAAATATTGTATAATATATGTTTTATTATACTCATACTTTAGCGATTCTCGCAAATTTGTAATTTGAGATACGATACGCGACCTTGATTCACACTTGACCGGTGAAAAATCAGGTATCGTATGTAAACTAGCTAATTTCGCAAAAGTTGGAAAATTATCCAAATGTCTTGTTAATACATCAAACCAATTTCCGGTACTGTATTTAAATTGCTAATTAAATTTAATATAATCATACACGTTAATAGACAAACAAAAATATTTGCAGGTAAATCCGTGACTCAAAGATATATGACTCAAATTATAAAGTCATTTATAGCAATGTTGTTAGTAATTTACACTCATAAACATAATATAAACGTAATACAAATTCCGAAAAAGTTATATACTGTGCCTGTGTATAAAACAATTAAATCATTCAATCTTGTTAAACTGGAGATATAAGTAATGTGGGAATAATTATCATATTTTATTTCACCGCCTAATTACCAATAAGCATTTTTAAAATTTTATTTCATAACCGACTGTAAATATATATTATTAAATAATTAATAAATAATACATTACCGATCACTGTAACTGAAACTAAATTTTATACTTAAACATACAATACATCGAAAAGCTTTGAACAATTAGTATTCACTTTACGTTCGTCTATATGTAATTAATGCAGATTGCAGACACGCATGAATATCGTCGCTTAACTTAAGCCATGGAATTGTTCTAAATGACAAATCAATTAAATATGCATTGTGTCGAGTCGTTGAATACATTATTCCTATTTCTTTGTACTTTGTAACATTTTATTTAGACCACTCATATTTATATATAGTAAATAGAATTAATTTATTTCATAGACGCCAACAATTTGATTATATAAGGAAATTAGAATCTTAATAATTATGACATTTCGTTTGAGAAACCATTCTTAACTATTTGGGTCTGATGATTGATTGATTTCTATAGAAGTGATAATTTAAATTTTGTTTAAGATAATAATGCTAATTAATAAATAATGTAACTTCAAGATTTTATAATACTTAAGTTCTATGGGAACTGAAGTTATACTTCGGAATTCAATGGAATTCTAATCATAAAGAAGTGGTTTCTCATACATTAAATATATTTTAAGCTCATAGTTAATTTTTAGTTGTTGATATAAGACACTATAAGGTAATGAACCAATATGATTCCAAAAAATTTCATCGAAAAACAAATAAAACTAAAACAATCCATCTTAAAACAATAATTGATAGTATTCATACACTAAAATTTTATAAAAAAAAAATATTCTTAATAACAAATCATCTAAAAAGATTTGATCGAAAAATTATTTTTTAATACGTACAAAAAAACGTTGAATGAATGCTGATCAACTTTATACGAGTATATGTATCATTTTGTTTTTTGATCACAAATTTTAATATGTAACGGATTGGAGATGGAAATAATCGAGAGAATTGTATATGAGAGAGAAGAGATTCTATTATTGTTACTTAATCAGGTTGAATTGAAGTGTAAATGCAGAGTTACTTAAAACAGTAGTAAGAGTAGTTATGATGTAGAACGGATTTATTCATATAGGTCTATGATAATCCGTATGCCCTGATAACCTATGGAGATGGCGTAAAGTATCTAAAATGTTGTAAAAAAATGAGATGGAATTGCTTTCTTTCTATAATAATAATAATTGTTAATAATAAAATTTTACAGGCCACGGTCGGCGTTTTCCGTTTTCCTTCGGCCTTCAGCCAAATACTTAATACTGTAAACAATCAAAGGATATAAGCTATTGTCGTTTATAGCGATCTCGTCCTCTACCGAAAGGTGGTTTTCCTTTAAAAGATCAAGGCTGATCTCCATTATGAAAAAAATTGTGTCAGTACTTTTTACTGAAAAAACCAAAGCGAGAAAACAATTAAAAATGCCATTAGAGTGACTGAGATCGTTTTTTACTTTTTTCTTTTTTTATAGTAGATGTATTTTGACAGATGCGTGTAACATAACCAATAAATTTAAAATTTTATTTTGTTTTTGAAAAAAAAGACAAAATACACTTTTACAACATACGTCTACAACAATAAATTAACAAAAATAAACTTAACTTATAATTATTCATAATTTCAATTATTTTCACAATGAATAAAGATGAATGGCACAAAACGAAATATTAAAATTATTAACTGACCATAAAAAATCATCCATCTTTATTTTTCCTATAAAATATTTCTGTACTGAATAAAAATACGTCCCTTCATATATTTTGTCAGTACTGCTATAATAATTTTCTCAGTAACCATAAAAATTTACTCAGTACTGAATAAATTTTTTGTACTGGAAATATTTTTTATTTCACCCGCACTTTAAGAAAAATTATATTTTTTCTGCCGCCTTGACTATTTTGTCAGTATTTTTTCATAATGGACATCAGGCTTTATTCATTCTCTTTCGATTTCATGCACAAATTCAAGAATTTTCATTAAACCTCTTTAAACTTGAAAAAATTGTTTTTTAACCCACATACATATATCACGCCTGATTATTCTCTAAAATGCTGAAATGAATTTCTTTTCTAGTTCTCTTCTGCCATGGTCCTACTCTCACACATTTCAGTTGATCTTATTGAGTTGATGAAAGATATTTCTATTTGAAAAGTATGTATATATTTATTTATAAGTAAAAGATACAATTGCCTGCCGTAACCATTGACATCTCCTCATTATTATCATGAGTAATAAAAGATCCAAGATACCTAAACCTAATTAAAGATAGTATGTAGTTACTACTTCTGAAATCTAATACGTTTTGATCTCTAAAGCCCAAAATCCGTACACTGAAAATATACCAAAAAATCGTCAAATAAAAGTCCATAATTTTAATATTACTGACTGTAAATTACTGAGGTTTGGGTTTTTAAATAACTAAACTTATTGTATAAAAGTATGAAAGAAAAAATTTAAAATACATGTAAAATTTAAAAATATTTTTAATAAAAAATGAAACCATTTAGTCTCCGTATACTGTCAATAAAATTCTCAATAAAATAAGATAATTGACTTAAGAAGTTGATCTGATTTAGTTTAGTAATCTGTAGGGTCACCTGTGTGTTTAATTACTTCCTTCAGTGGACTTTGCATAGATTCAACAAATTTTTTGGTTGTTTGTGGCTGAATTCGGTACCATTCATCCTTCAAAACTTCAGCGAGATCTTTCTTATTTTTAACAAAACGGTTTTTAATTCTCTTTTAGAGTTCAATCCATAGATGTTCGATAGGATTCATGTTTGGGCTCTGTGGTGGTGTATGTAATTACTTTGGTCAATTTTAGAGGAGTATTCCTTGACTAGCTTGCTGGAAGGTAAACGATCCATTTGATACGATGTTTAAATATAAATGTTTGTTCATAATAGACTTTATGATACAAAGTTGTGCAACTCTAGATCCACTCATACAGCCCATAACATTAGACCACCTCCTCCATATTTTACAGTCCCACATAAATTTTTAGTTTAAAGATGTTCATTTGAATTTGGCCACACTATAACGCGTACATCTGATCTATGTACATATATGTTTTATTATTTAAAAAACCAAATCTCAGTTTTACAGTCAGGAATAAAATTATGGATGTTTATTTGACAGATTTTCAGTGTGCGGAGACTAATTGGTTGCACTGTATATTATATCGATACGAAATATAATATAATAGAGCAAAAGCAATGTTTGCTTTTATTAGTACTCTCAAATATAAAATCTGCTTGTATCTGCAGTCGATTTCTTTGGTATAATTGTGAAATTCGATATTTCACATAAATAATAGAATTTTGATTTTGATTTGTTATAAAATAACTGTTCATACACAGGTTCATACACTCATACACAAAAATCTTTTCTCTATTTGCCGAAAACTTCACAACTGTCATAAACGCATTATGAACAAATAATATGTTACACACTTCAACACGATAGGGATTATATGGTATGTATGTATAAGGAATACAATATAATCCCTATCGTGACAAGGTACAAGGTACAAATGTAGGTTAAGTATTAAAAATACTCAACCTGCATTTGTCCTTGTTATTTATGATAAACATAGGGAAGAACACTCTACTATCTGTTTTGTTGGAAAATCTTTCCCTACTCATTCGGAGCTACAATGTTCTACCTTATGTTGAAGAAAAATCTAGCACGTACGTCTATAGGTTCGATTTTCGTAGAACTGCTGTTATGAAGCCTACATATTGGATCCATAACAGTTATACTGACATGAAAGATGACATCAGCACTCCAACAGGAGGTCGTAGATGTATTAGTTAATTACTTCTGTTTTGTATCCCGTATTGGGATTCAAACCAGACGTCTTTCGCCTCAACTGTTGCAATTTTAACCACTACACAATTTATATTATACATTTTTTAATCTAATATTATAAATTCTAGTGTTTAAAAATTTGGTACAAAATACTATACGGTGGAGAAGCAAAAAGTGTCTTAATCTTTAAAATTTGATTGAAATGTGAATAAAATGATAAATAATTTATAGCAACAATTAATTTATAGATTGGACCGTAATGTGTTTGTTGATAAGCCACTCCACTTAATTGTGATACAGATTATAAGCTGCATTAATTTCAACTACTCTTAATGATGAATATAATAATAAATTGAACTGTGCTAACCAAATATGTCATCATTATAACAATCTTTCCAATCCTGCGGTTTTTTTACATGTAAAACAGGTGTATGGAAGGGCATGGTCTTTTGGGAGATTTTATTAAATATGTACTTAGTCGTGAACTATACAATCAATTAATCATATAAAAAGTGTTCACAACATCGAATTACACAAAAGAAAAAAATAATACATATGTATAATTGTTGGTAAGTATATGTTGAGTTAGAAGTTAGGTTAGTTAAACTTGATGTTAATAATATGGGGTACAGGTATACATATAGTTAAATCTTCAATTTCAAATATGTTCTCTAACAACTACGATGTCATAACCGGTAAACTTTTACGCCATTTCAGAGTTATTAGCAGCACTTTTCGAATAAATGACCGCACTGAATGGTGACTCGATAAATAAGTTCATTTTGTGAGAAATCGAAATACGCCCAATGGAAAATTTCATGAGGATGTGTTTGGAAACAAAACAATAATAAGCTCATCAAGTATACTTTCTGTGCCCAATAAGATTATTTTGTATGTATGTATATACGGACTTATCAACTATGAAGAAAACAAATATCTCTTAATCTAAAATACGTGCATTGATACAACACTGAAAACGACTAAAAATTGCTAGTTTTTAAAAGCCTAAACCGGAACGTTATGTTTGAAAAGTAAAAGAAAACTGCATGGAAAATTTATTACAAATTTTTGTGATCTGTAAAGAATCCGTATTTGAACGAGTCATACTCGATCACAGCTGATAAATTGCTGTTAAAATGGAAAAAGATCTAAGGTCTAACCATTATATAATATAAATGTAATGGAATGACAATAAAGTACTTATAAGCATGGCTATTTGCTAGTAAAATCCAGAATAAAACATGTTTTTCAACCAGCAGAATGATGGCATTTCGTTTTATGCAGCGTGCCAAAGCTTATAATATTACTTATAGTAGTGAGAAAATGGAGAGAAGATAAAAATAAATTAGAAGGGTCATTTTACTGGTGTGGTGCGAGCGATGTCATATTTTGCCCTTATTTGTTTCGGGTCTAGTCGTGCCAACTATTAACTTTCTTATATAAAATCATTCTGGATACAAAGTTTCTGGAATATTTTTAATATACAATAGCTGTGGTTAGCAGCACACGATTCAACAGCAAAATGAAGATTTTGTCTTGCCCTCCTAACTTATCATACTCAAACTCAATGGAAAATGGTTGAATATGACTTGAATCATTTTCATGAAAAAATTATTACAACTTCCAGAGAGTCCTAATGATAGAATATATAATAGATATACCAGAATAATAGATATACCAGTATACATATGCAGTTTCTTATATTCAAAGTCATACATCTGGGATGTGTAGATTGTTGGGAATTAACAATCGGCTATAATTTACGAACAACCAATTAATAAAGCTATCTAACCAATTGTATTATAGTAAAAATAAAAAACAAATTTCTTTGGAAGCCAGCACACATCACCTTAATTTTCTTGCTTAGGAAAGTTTTGGGAAGATGGTAGTATAATCAACTATTTAATTCTTATCCTAAACACGAACTGAAGAAAAAAAAAATCACTTGGGAAAAATAAAAATTTGATAGATTGTGACATTTAAATACTTCTAGAAGATATTGTATTCGAAGTCCAACACAGCACAGCAAACAGATATCTAAACGTCTACGAAACTAAATTCTCTAAACTAGTTTACAAAACTATAAGAACTTAAACATAAAAGTTGCAACTAAGCACATATTTTATAATCGATTTATAATTATTTTTTTTATATATCAGTCAAAATGTTTGGTTTTCGAGTCACTAACTTTAACTGCACGTAATCATATCTACACAAACATATAATACGCCATGAATATTGGTTTTTGTTCATGGTAAGACATGCGCTGTTAAAATATCTTATATTTATACATAAAGTCGTAAACATCAACAAAACGAAAATAATTTAATTTTAAATTTTCAAAGCTCACGATTTTATAATAAAATTGAAGAAAATTTGTGAATTTAAATTCCAATTAGCTTAAAAATTAATTAATATTCTTTAAATTTACATACTCTGGCGTAGGTGGTAATGCGTTAAAATTAAATATCCTCATTGTTTTGTAAAGTTTTAATTATTTATTTCAATAAAACTTTGTTTTATTTTAATATCACAAAAGAACTGTTTATAAAGTATAAATTTATAACAATGTCACTATTTATCACAACAATACTAAATATACTTTGGTATGTTCGAACACTAAGACTATTTATTTACACTATAAATTTTCTTCCGGTAAATTTAAATTTACACACTCACTACCAATCACCACCATGGTTTACTTTAAACTGATCGTAAGAAATTGAGAAAATATTTATTATATCAACTTGTAATACCAAATCTTAAGAGATCACCATACAAAAATCACCCAATGATAACAGTAATAAGCAATACTTTATTTTATAAATAACATGTTATTACAACTGAATTTGTCTACATACTAAATTCAGGGCTGACAATTTGTAATTCATATTGGAAATTAACCACGAAAAAAATAGTATTCACATGTGTAAAAAAAAACACTAACTGAATAAAGAACTAACAGAAGTGAATCGAATTAAAGTAAAACAAAAAACCTGATTGTTGATAGCTCTTGAAAGTTTTTTTTTTAATGATTTTATTTGCATAATATCCGTGTTATATGAACACTAGAACCAATTATCTGTTTGTCTTTTATCAATTCAACTTGTAGACGAATCTCGGCGGGTTTTTTTTCTACAACTTTGTTGATTTGAAGGTGAAACGAACAAATGCAGTTATATTGATGAAACGAATTAAGTACGGTCAGTTCTATTATGCTGCCGGTGAAATCAAGCTGGTTTTTCTATTATTTGCAGTACGATAAATTATAAGTGTACATAATATGTAACAAGTATTTGGTAAATAGCAACGCGATTTTGTTAGATAATGGTCATTTTAAGTACTATAAACGTGGAATGTTGACTCAATCGATTTCAATAATGGTTCAATCCATACTGCTTTATCCATAGAATTCTCTACGCGTGGTGACGCCATCTAGACTATTCACACCCTCCGAGTTATTAAGCAGAGAGGCTATTACCTATTACGAAATAATTCGATATTGGATTTTTTTTCCGATATACAAATATCCCATCCACCACAAATTGTAAATGGTTTGGCCGAATTTATCAAATATAAGCATGAAGTTAGTAAACCATATAATGCGTTTTGTAGTTCGTGTTTTAATTGAGTATTGAATAATAAATTCGATACCACAAAATTAAAATCATTTACTAATTAGTTTGATTTTATGATACGATTTTTGCAATATCTGGGAAGTTATGCTTTTTTCCCGATATATGGGAGGCTTTTATGAAAAATTCGATATTTGATCCGAAAGTGGATTTTGCTATTAAGAAACTAAACAGAAATCGGATTTTCCGAAAATCAAAAGTCAAAAACCGACTGTAACGCTTCTTCGTGGTTATATGATGCACATGCTTGAATATCTATATCCAGAGAGCTCAGGGCTGGTATGGTTCGTAAGAAATTAGCCATCACTTTACGCATTACAAAAAAATATCATTCATGTGCAAAAAAATCCGGTTGACCATTGCAACCTCACCGACCGACCCAGTCATGTTAACTTCCCCTTAAAAAAATAAACTTAAGCCACCATGTTAAATTTAAAGGTCTTTTATTTTAAGGAATTCATCAAATGGTTAAACAATAAGTAATAACTTAAGGATAATACAAAAAAATATATATATCTATGAAAATCTAAGAAAAATTTGAATGAATACCAAAATTTACTATTCACTAACACACTTGTAATATATTATAAATAATAAATTAACTTAATGAATATAATATATACATATATACGTGTATATGTATTTATGGCACATGATTACGTTTTCGTAAAATAAGAAAGTTTTTTTTTCCAATTCAAACTGAATTGGGGTAAATTTTGCTTTTTCCTTCGCTTTAGTTAACTAACACAGGCTCTATGGCATAACTATGGCCATTTTTAGATAATAAAAAAAAATTCAAAACAAACAAAAATATATATGCAGGTAGTATAAATTTAAACACTTATTACTGGAATTATAATCACTAAGATGACATATTAAGAAATTAGCTCATATATGTAGGTAATAGGTAGTAACGATTCTCCGGTATCCGATTAGATTCTAATAGCTCCAACCTTATCATTCATGGCATTATGCTTTGGTACTAGTTTGTAGGAAAACTTCTATCTTCTTAAAAGTATGTATAGCACCCAAATGTTTACAGCCGGCCGTTAGCTGAACAGTGAGGCCCAGCCTCACCCCACAAATATATATTGTGTTTTTCTCTAATTTGTCCTTGGTTTCCAATTGCAACAAAAAACTACAATGCAAACAACCGGCTAGGGTACTTGATCTCAGTATAAAAGGGTATTACAGAAAAAAAAAATAATTGATCCAAATAATGCCGTCAGACGCTATTTAATACCAAAATAGAAGGCGGTGGTGATCATTTGCCAATCACTCCAGAAAAGAATGCGCGTTTAGTCTTTCCGACATGTATTCGATTTATTTATTATGTACAAGGTGTGGTGGGAGGAAAACAAAAACCGGATACGAAATTACACGATTAAATCAAACGGATGAATCACACTGATGAATTTAGGAGTTAATTAAATCGAATTCGAACTTATATGTGAAGAAAAAATAATAACATTTCTCCAATGTTACACGACTGCTATGTAGAATAATCTGATTTTGTGCTATTCAATTAGTGTGTTTTGAAAATTCCACAGTTTAAGGAGCAAGATTTCATTAATAGATTTCATATGACAAGTCAATTAAACCACAACAACAAAATAAAATCAAGCAAGTGTGTTTTGAAAAGGTAACCACAACCACAAGTGAACCACAATCAAACCATTTAAACAAATTTAGCAAGTTTAAATGAACTATAGTATTGCTAACTTCATGTTTATATTTGACAAATTTGATCGACAATTTCATAATAGGAAAATTCGCTGCTGTGGAATATTCAAAACACACAAATTCGATAACTCAAAATGAAATTCGTCTACTACAGCAGTCGGATTTTAACATTCGATTTTTGGAAAATTTGATTCTGTTTTGCCTTTTTAGTTTCACAATAGCGAAAACCGCCTTCGGATGCGATATCCAATTTTTTATAATAGCCCCCTTGAAATTTTTCCCTTTCGTAAAATACGAAAATAGTAAATAACGCCATATTATAAACCAAAAAAAAACGAAAACGTGTTTTACGAAAAGCTAATGTCAAAATCCGACTGCTATGATGTGTAGGTAACGAATATTGTATTTACGAAATAAATTTTTGTGAAAGTATGATTTTATGATAGATTCATAATAGGAATATCCGCGGCGGATCGAATTTTACGAAATCGTAAAAATTTAATAATAGCCCCCCAGATTTCATTTTGTCTTTTTGGTTTCATAAAAGGGGTTTTATCGATATCGAATTTTTCGTAATAGGTCCTCAGAAAGTGACCAGATTAGCTAATCCACTGTCATTTGCGTTTAATCATTATACCAAGGACTTATATTAAAAAATCATCTCTTGATTGAATAGAACCGGTATGTGGCATCAATTAAATGTGTTACTTTGGCCCTCTCTAAAACTATAGAGATAAGATAGTTGAATGACCAAAAAAGTAATTGCTTAGAAAACAGGCGAACTGAAAGCTTGAAGTAACATTATCTGAAAAAAATATAAATTGTTGCAGTACATAAATAACGATAGTAATAAATAATTGGAGAAATCTGGAAGTTGTAGATGCGATTAACTAAGGTGTTGAAAATAAGAGTTATAAAATATGTAGCATTCCGTCAAGTGTGAAGTGAATACATCCTCAATAAAAAAATGAACTTATATGAATGTGTATATTTATACAAATTGTAATCATTTGGATGATGCACTGTGCAATATATCTGGCGTAAAAAACCGAAATAGTTGTAAACGTATGTACATATATGAAAAACAATAAAATAGTATAAGAAAAAAATTGTAGAACTGGTGATACAAAAATTGAATAAGTTTAAATATTAATGTTGAAAAAACACTATAAGACTAGATTGAAAACTCACTTGGTCATTCACTTTTAAATGGTGTAAAATACCAACTACATATCTAACTGAAAATTTGTCCATCACCTAATAAAGCTTAAAACGAAAATAAAGAATTAAAATTGACATTTATGACTACCTGGATTTGCGTTTGGTGATAAGTAGAAAACTCACTTGATCTTCTATATCATATAACATAAATATAACCTAAGTACGTATTATCGCCTATTAAAAATTTAAAAAAAATTCATAATCCTCACATGGAGAAATCATCGTGAGGTGGTTCTAAATTTCTAATTTAATTGGGTTAATTTTAATTATTTAATATACATATAATTATTAATAGCTATTTAATTATTTAAAATTATAATTAACCATATATCAATGGGAATTATGATTTTAAAAAATCCCTAAAATTTCTAATTTACTAATGTTCGATTTAGAGTTGTATATGAAATTTATGACAAGTGAAGTTTGTCCTAAACTTTTTTATTTATTTAAGAAAAAATCGTAATTTAAATATCTTTAAACATATAAATTCCATAACATCATAAATCACTCACATTCAAGTTATTTTTTGAATAATAAATGAGTGCATTTTATGTTAACGAAAACATTTTGATACAAAAAAAATTGATTTTAACAAACTAAAGTTAAAACTCCAATCGATTTAAATTAAATCAAACAGGTGACTTATTTTGAGATACTTTTTCAGTAGGAATTTTATAATAGTCGTGTCAAACAGTTATGGTATTTTTGTTGAGTATTGTTTGACATTTTATCTTTGCAAGGCTTTGCCAGACACAGCGTCTACAAATTATTAATTTGTATTTTGAAAATAAGCGGTCTACGGGAAATCTGTTTCGTTTGTTTAGAGCCTTATGGTACTATGTGATCCATAAGGCTCTATCGGCATACCGAACGAACAATTCGCTGTAAATCGAAAATTGTATAACGAATTTAAAACGATTTCCATTATCTGATAGACTTCCAGCACGTAGTAAAGAAAATATATTGGCGGTAGTTGAGAGGTTACGCGAAGACTGTGATGAATTGATTCGACACCGTTCTCAACAGCTTGGCTTGTCGTATGTAAGAATTTTACATAGTTTCTTGTTTTTAAAATATACAAAATTCAACTTGAGCAAGAATTGAAGCCGCCCAACTTTCCAAATCGTCATCGTTTGACGTTAACGAAAAAATCGAAAAGAAAATACGTCAACTAAATAGGAGTCGCATTTTGTCTTGCGCATTCGAAAAAATTCGATTCGATTTTGCTTTTAAGTTTTATACTAGCACGGATTTATCCGTTAACGAAAAATCCGAATCGGATATATTTGATCCAAATTTTTATTCAGAGATGAGGCTCATTTGGTTTAATGGCTACGTTAATAAGCCGTATTTGGACTGAAGAGCAACCCGCAGTGATTCAAGAGGTACCATTAGATACAGACAAAACAACGTGCCCGTTGTCGCGCCATGATAGCGGACGATCAGCTGCCTGAAATCGAAGCTTGTTATTTCGGCAAGTTTTGATTACAACAAGTAATCACTACTTGTCACACAGTTCGAAAAATTTTGGCTTTAGCCACCTAGATTATGTGATATCACACCTTTAATCTTTTTCCTTTGGGGTTCCGTAAAGACCAAAGTCTGCGTGGAAAAGCTGGTTACGATACATTTGAAAGAAACAATTTTTAAAAAATAAATGTAAAGAATGGTTCATTTTTATAATAATAAGATTATTTGATAAAATTGAATTTGTTTATATTTTAGTTTTGAAAAAGTACCTCAAAATGAATCACTCATTATAACTGACAATTGGAATAATTTTTGGTAAGTATAAAACCAAGAAAATCAAATATTAAATATATTGTAACTTATATGCCTATATAACAATACAGTTAGTGTAATAAGAATAACCAATGGTCGGTGGTTAGATTTAAGTGAAAGAGGGATCAACACCTCAAGCGATAATAATAGTTGTAGTTTAATCAGTAAAGTGGAAAATTGGTTTAAGTGTAGTGAAGACTAGTCTTAAAGCCTCCACTACTGGCAAGCGACTAATCTTGGAGAATAAATCGTTTTTAACGAGAGGTAAAAGTCATGTGAAGACTAGTTTTGTAACCAACACCAGTGGCAAGTGTCTCGGATTATCACATATATATATATATATATATATATATATATATATATATATATATATATATATATATATATATATATATATATATATATATATATATATATATATATATTATTTTGTAGATCATTTTACTTATTTCACTTCTATTTACTTTTTTAATTATAGTGTAGTTCGTGTATGAGTAATATTTGCATTACTATAGTTTAAATAATTACTAGGTCATATCTTAATTAAACCTCACAAGCTAAACGAACAAACATTGCAGTGTTTATAAAAAAATTACAAAGTAGTTTCTACAAAATATCGTTGAAAGGAATTCTTATAACGTGTTCATAAATGGGGAATTACCGCCTTCCGGTGTTATTCATAAATCATACTATCAAATATATTAAGATGTATGTGAAATAAAATTTAAGATTAATATTTTGTATAGACAACATTTGGAAATCCCCTAACATAAAATATTAAATTATATTGTATGTTAGTAGATATTTGTATTTTTACATCTTCGAATCATATTAACATCATTTACCTTGCATTTTATTCGTACATATTCGACATACTTACATAAAAACCCCAAAATATTTTTGGATTAATACAATTAATTTGAACTTACCTGAAAATAAAATAAGAAATTGTTATAAATAAATAGAAAAGATGATGGTATTATAAATATGGTTTTGAGATGCAAATAGATTGACTGCGAATCCTAATGATTGAGTGGCAAAGACTGAACAAATACTCTGTTTTGTTTGTTCAAAATAATATGTTCTACATCTACAAACAAAATTTATTAATTATTACGATTAATCATTTCAGATGTCTTACAATAAAGATGTTGATTTACAGCTATTTATGTACTTTACTCTATTTTTTAAATTTATTTTTGTAGTTTAATAAATATGAGGCGCCGCGTTCAATGTTGAATACTTATGGGATGATGCATATAGTATAAAATTGATCTTAATAAATAAAACTATGTGTCATTGAAATCCGTAGCTTAAGTTAACACGGATTACGGACATTTTTAAAATTCTTGTATAGTAACTATTTTTATTCATACATTTTGTACAAAAATTTCGAATGAGTATTCAAGGTACACTAAAGCCGTCCAGATGGCGTAGTGGTTGTTGCGGCAGTTGGAGATAGTGGTACTGGGTTCGAATTCCGATAGAGGAAAGATGCAAAAAGGGATTTTTCACCATCGATTGTTTGAGCGGTGCAGTCGGAGGTGTGAATGAACACATCTGGATCCCCTGTTGAGTTTAGAATCCATATGTCGTCCCATCTTTGTTGTCAGTACTATATGCTGACATGGAACTATGCAATGCGCAGATTGTTCTACGTAAATCGGACCTATAGCCGTTGGTCTAAGTGTGTGGTAGTAGCCACCCAACAAAAAAACCGATTTGATAAACATTTTTAATTGATTCCACATTTTAATTTGGTTACACTGAAGCTGAACGAAATCATAATTGTAACAATCATAAAATTTTAAACAATTTACTTAGTAATTAATAACCAGCTAGAATCTCATACAAAACAGTTTATCTGATATATTTCAATCCGCAGATATGTATGTATTGGTCATTGCAGAAATATTTTCAGAGAAAAAATGGAGTTCGATCAACTATAGCACATTGTTAAACCTAAATTAGTTGGTAGGAAAGATACCGAGTTGAGAATCCTATAAGCGCGGAATATAAATGATCAAAATACATCAAATCCATGGGCCGACCGATTTCCCATGTCAGTACAGACTGGCATGAAATTATTTTACAAACAGAAGTTCTACGTATATCAGACTATAATAGGTGTATATTGCACAACACTATATAGACTAGAATAGAGATATGCTATATATACATATGGCATAAGTAAGGAGTGCTACAGACACACATCAGGTTGTTGAAATTAAAAACCAAACTTTTAAAGGTGAACGAAGTAAATAGGTATAATCAGCAGGTCTGATTTCTACGACAGTCAGATAAAATTTGAACTATAAAATCAACGATACAACGTTTTTGAAACACCTATTCCAAAGGCAAAAAGGAACTTTTATCAACCGCTTGGGTCGATCAATTGTCTCCCTAAAGAACATTCCAGACATCACAATCCAACAATTTTTAATCCTAAGTACGATTGTCCGAAGTACATAAGTATGATGTACGGCTATATCATACTTACTTCGTACAATCGTACTTAGAAAATTTCTTGCATTCGGCAGTTAGAGTAAATTTGATTTATTATTGAAATATATCACATGACGTTCTTGGCGTTTTGATGGTAACATGGAATAGGAGGTGGACTGCACAGACAATTTATTCAAATTACAGTCTTCTCCTTCATCAGTCACTGGATCTGTGCTCGTGGTATAACATTATTCGCAAACCATAATAAAGTGTTTGAAGCAAGGTGAGATGCAACAGACATCACAAACTGCAGTTGTCTTTAATCAGTCGTTTGCCCTATTCGTTTGTGTTGCTTACGTACCTGATGAGACAAAATATGCTTCTCTATGATTTACCTCATTCGAAACTGTTTCGGCAATTCAGGTTAGCTCCTTTAATAACTCCTTTGTCAAAGGAACACTTGGAAAAAGTTTATCCATGGTGATGTTGAAGCATTTATGAAGGTAACGGTTACTGAAGCGAAGCAAGAAGTCGAGGCAACAATTCGACCCCTCTTTTTTCTACGGACTTGGGGCCCAAATATATTTTTTCCTATGTTAATGTATTGTATTTCGTATTTCCCAGGTTAGCTGAAGATGTACTACTTAAAACTACATCTTTTGGGTGGGATTAAGAGCTCTGCAAGGGTTTTTTGAAATAATTTTAATATGACAGAGCGCAGCTAATTTGTCCGACTACAAGCGAGTTGGTCTAGTATGTGTATCATCGAACCTAATAAATCGAGAATTTGCTCAAACCTAACTAAAAACATCTTAACTTTGTAGAAAGGCATGTGAGCGTCATGAAAGTGATCCTTTGCCTGAATGAAATAAAAAACTGAGAAAATATGAGGCCTTATGAGAACAATTATTAGTGTGTAAAGAATAAACTTTTAGTGTGTTATTAGTTTGAAATTTTTTAGCGGCATTGAGTGCCCCCCCCCCTATGTACTACTCTAGGGAAAATTATTCCTTCCTACTCTTAAGAATTTCAGTTCGGCTAGGCTATTTCATTTGAGATAGTTATAAGTAGTGCTGTGATTTTTAGGTTAAAACCTTTTCGTACAGGAGGCAGAGTTATGTAGTTTGATAATATAGAAATATGTTTCATAAAATTTCCGTTCATTTGGGATCGATTTGTTAGCACCTTTTTTTACCTTTTTCGTTGTTTCGAACCTTTTTATGCCTCTATATGTTTTTAACATATTTTAGACCTAATAGATAATTTTTGATACTTTTTATTGCCTAAATTTTATATTATTCATAATAATATACAAAATTATAATGAAATGATCGCAAATGTCAAATTGGTACCGTATAAAACGGTATTTTGTACTAATTTTATCAAATACAAATATGGCAACTCATTACTATTTCTGAAAGGGAAAATTTAATATAGCAGCACTATTTGATTTTTTTTTGTTTTACTTTGTTGGCATACAAGAAATTTGACATAAATAGGTTTTTTCAATTTCTTTTTAGTATGGTTAGCATTCACAAAGTGTTCTCACAATTATTTTTAAACTATTTATATCAAAATATCATTTTATCCACTATTTAAATATATACCTGCATTGTGCACATAAGTGTATGTACACGTAAAAGTTGTTTTACATTCAAAAGGTAATTCAGATATGCCGAAAGTCAAAATTACACTTAAAAGCCGTTTAGAGGATTTTGCAAAACAAAACACTGTGTTTAAAACCGATGGACAGGTGTTATTTTGAAAAATTTGTAATGTGACATTCGTTGACGTTAAAAAATCTCATGTTGAACAACATTTAGGTTCTAAGAAACACAAAGAAAATGCCACAAAAAACAAGGAATTCTCAACCAGAAATTTATATCTGAGTTGGTTAATGAAAACGTCACGTATCAGGATTTTTGTTTAAGCCTTTGCAGAATGCTAGTTGCTTGCGACATTCCTTTAAATAAATTGATTGACTAATCCGCATTTCGCTCAATTTATTCATAAATACACAAACTTCAAAGTTCCCGAACAAACTACGCTTCGGAAAAATTACGTAAAGCGTTTATATTATGAAACTATTTTACAAATAAAAAGTGCGATAAGAGACGAATATATATGGATGTCAATAGACGAAACAACCGATACAACTGGAAGATACGTGGCTAATGTTGTGATAGGAGTTTTAAGTAGCGATGAATTTGGAAGCCGCAAAAAGTTTTTATTGAATACTGCTGTACTTGATAAAGCTAATAGTTCCACAGTAGCTAGACTTTTCGACGATTCCGTTAAAATTTTAGGCGAGGATTTTAATCGGGATAATATTTTATTGTTTTTATCAGATGCTGCTCCTTATATGGTAAAAGCGGCAGATGCAATTAAAATTTTCTATCCGAAAATTTTACATGTTACTTCCTTGGCACATGGACTACATCGAGTTGCAGAAACTATTAGAGCTTTACACCCCGATGTAGACAGAATGATTGCTTCTATCAAAAAGTTATTTTTAAAAGCGCCCTCAAGAGTCCAAATTTTTAGAGAATGAGAACCTGGTTTGGAGCTTCCACCGAAGCCAATTATCACCAGATGGGGTACTTGAATTGAAGCCGTGGAATATTATATAAAAAATTTTCAAAAAATAGAAAATGTTTTAAGCAAACTGACAGACGAAGACTCAACGGCCCTCAAGTCGATTAAAGACATATTTGCTTGCTCAAAAAAAAACTTAAAAATGATTTAGTATTTATATCCTCCAGTTATGGACTTTTGAGTGCATCAATTACCGAACTTGAAACTGTGGGATTATCCCTAACTTCCCAAATATCAATTATAGAAAACGCTATAAATAAAATGGAAAGCGTGAAAGGGCCGATTGGCAATAAAATAAAATTGAAACCATCGGATGTAATCCGAAAAAATCGAAATTTTGAAGTTCTTAAATTAGTTTCAAATATTTTGAGCGGGAATGAGGTTTAATGGAGCATACTTATACAAATTTGGAACTACTGGCATTTAAATATGCACCGATTACGTCTGTGGATGTTGAGCGAACGTTTTCTATGTATAAAAATATATTACGTGCAAACCGTCAGAGCTTCACTTTTTATTATTTATTGCAACGAAGCTTTAAATTCTTAAATGATAAAATACATTAATTTAATTTAATTGTTTTCTCATTTATGAATTTAAATAATTGTTCAATAAAAGATAAATTATTTTAAATTATATGTATGTACTCGTACATAACATGGACAATTAATTATTATTTGAATTTATTTTACACTTGTAGTATTTTAAAAAAAATATTGAATTTTCTGTGATGAAATAAAGACTACTTTTAAAATCAATTAAAGGTTATATTTTTATTAAAATAATCTTATTTTTAAAGAACATTTTTACGACCTTTTTTTAAATTTTTAGAGCATATTTTAGGTGCCTGAAATGATAGATTTTTAGGACCTAAAATTCATAGCCCTAGTTATAAGTATTTTAGGTTTTATAGACCAACTGTTGCCAAGGCTGTCAAATAGTAACAAACGTGCTGTTTTGCCAATGATTCCTTTAATGTCAATGATAACTATATCTATCTATATAGTTTATTGATGGTCTAAAGAGTTCATTTGATAATTCAATGTAGATTATATTTAGATTGTACCAAGGTTTGTCCTGCAGGTTAATTTATATATAATTTAAAGTTTAATATGCGTTAGAACTAAACGTCGACATATGAAGTGAACTAATCGAACCTCACACATTAATCAGCTGTATGTACTGTGAAATGGCTTGCATTGAATTCGAAGTTTTCTAATCTAAACTAATTCAAGGTATTTAAATTACGAACACTCGTATTACGAGTAAAGGTATTATATTATTTCTATTTCTACGGGTTGTTATCACGACAAGGTAAAAAGTCATAAAATGATTTAAATCTAACTACAAAACAATTTTTCAAATTTATTATTTGAATAAATCGTCAATCTGTAACTGAAGAACTATATGTGATTGGATAGTAACTAGCATTCAATAAACTGTTTAATGGTTCGAAACTATGTATAGTTTTGTGTTATATGTACATCGAACATAACACGCGTTCAGTGTATATAATAAAAAGCAACATATTTTATCAAGGTTATAGTTTCAACATAAACATGTATGTTTATTGAAAATTAATATAAATCTATGTGAAACTAACAGTAGTAGTTAAAACGTATTGTAAACCTTGACTGAGTGATGATATGTCTACAAGAAATAGTTTATAATTCAAATTAACTATCAACGATAGACTTTATGGGCATTCAATTTCTTTCAACTTCTTTCTTATCGTTGTTATCTATATATTAAGTATTGTGCTCAATTTAGATAAAATTTAATTATTTATTTGCTATTTGAATAAAGTCGTTAGCACAGTGAGATAATAATTTGAAAGTCACCTGCACATTCGTATTTAAATTAGAGCGATTCTGAGTCAGTCTGATATTCTACCAGGTACGAATAATATTTCTTCGAAAAGCCAAATAATCTAACTGCATATAGAAATAGTAAACATTATTAGTAGTAAAAGTAAATGTATGGGTAAATTTACATTATTCGCATTTTTGTTGATAACGTGCACAGAGCATCCAATTTGAACTTGGAATGGGCGTTAACACCAAATTTTACTAAATGAAATTGAAAATATATCACTAAAATTTTCAGGGATAAACGTAAATTAAAACTATTTTGTTGTATTAAGAGCTTTGGTTACTATAGTGGTGCAATAACCTCAACATTTACAGAACATTCCATTCGATTCCAATTAATCGTTAAATGATTGAGAAATGAATCTACATATGTATAGATAGGAGGTCTCTAAATTGGCTAATCTGGAGCACGACGCTGAAGTAAGGTACAGTGTATTACACCTGTAATTATAACTATATGTGGTCAGTCAACAACATACCAATAAAATAAAACAAGTCGGACGGGGTACCAAGTTTCAACATTCCTTATAATAAAAAAACGGGCCGCTATCATAACCAACGATAAACGTATAAAATAAATTTCAACGAACAGGGAGCTTGTGAATCGCTTTATTGGAACAAATTTTCATTATATTTTCTATATATTTTCTACAAGAGTTAGGGTGAAGCGAATAATTTTTTTTCTGCTGTATTATTGCTGGAAATGGTTCGAAAGGTGAAGACCAGCATTAAACGTAATCCACGATAATATGTCTGCTCGTAGAATGAGGCGCATATTAAAAAACTTAACAATACGATTGAAGCCGTATAAACTACAAAAAGTACAAGACTTATCACTCGCACAATTGCGAAGAGCAACACTTGCACGTTGGTGGTGAGCTTGAGAATATTTGAAGAAAAAATGTTAACGGTTCAGAAATATGTAAACAAACAAAACGATCGTATTGGTTAGAGTGCAAATCAAAAGACAATCTAGCCCAGCGCCGCAAGCGCCTGCGTCACTAATGGCTTAGGCCTAATGAATGAATGCGTAAAAATAAATCAAGAAATCTACCGTTAAACGAAATTGCATGTTTCAATAAGACTCGACACCATATCTCATAAAGCCCGTGAAAGCCAACAATTTTTACAAGAAAAAGTTTCCAGCTTCATTAATTCAAAAAAGTGGCCATCATATTCCACGGACTTAAACCCAATGGATTTTTCCATATGGTTCATTCTGCAGATCAATATATTTATCAAAAAATATGAGACGGTTGGCGCCTTAAAGATTCCTGTTCGCTGAAAATGAGAAAAAATGACACCACATTCGTGCAGTGAAGCCTTCTCTGACAGACGTTTTTATTATCGTTGCTAAAAATGGCTACACATGGCCATATCAATCAATAACATATTTTTTGTAAAACTTGTAATGCTTTTACAATATACATTTATAGCATTTTTAACTATGTTAACACTTCGAATGCTCACCGCTGTATGATAATTTTGTATTTATACAATTATCTTTTGAACTTGTAGTGACATCTTTCTGACAACTGCCAAGAAGTAAAATACTCAAAACTATAGTGCTGCTCTTTCGAAATCATAATCTATTTTACAATAATAATTATAACAGATTATTCTACTCCACAAACCAATCATTTCATATCGTGTAGAAACAGATGGCCCGAAAAACCAGAGGTTTTAGAAAATAAAGTTTATTCATTTTATTAATTTCATTATTTGATAATGATTCAGACGTTGTTTATAATTCAGAGTCTTCAAATATGAGATTATTTAAAAAACCACTAGTGGTGAAATGATGAAGCTTAGTTATTTTAATCTATAAGTAACGTGGATTTACATGAATGATTGGAAGAAGTAAGCCGAAGCTGTAAAATAATAACATGGTTCGGAACCTTTCACATCTTATATGTCGAAAGATTTCCATAAACCACACTTTAATTTTAAAATTAACACAACACACATTCGTTTCGTTTACTCAAAATAACTGTTGGAAGTTATACTGTGAGCTACAAAACGCTTTTAGTAACATACTCATAACTGGATGAAACCAAAAGTTTAAAATTAAATTTCACTTGATTTAAAAATATTTATAGTTAAAAGAATGACGTCACAATGTTATATGCATATTTGTGATTAACAGCATCCGGTTTAAAATGGAAAGTTATTTATTATAAATCGAAATGTTCACTTTGGTAATATATTACTTTTCAATCATCGTCTAGCTTCATAGTTTGTTTATATTCATTTTGTTGACCCCCATTTTAACATATATTTCGTTCACCGTTCTAATGTCTGGTTTTAGTTAAGAATATTGATTTGTAAAATTATTATTTTTTCTGTAAATTGTTATTCTTTTAATTGTTACAGTTTGATTCCGATTGAATTACAGTCGAAGTGCTCCCGAATTTACCGTCAAATAGAATTAAATTAATTGATGCTATACACGAAGCTGTTAGAACAGCTATTGGGGCTAGAAATGAGCAAATTATTCAGAACTCAGAATGAGAAGCCAAGGTTTATGTTATCATTGCTTTGCGGTCAGTGGTTTGCACAATAAATCATAACAATCACGTATATGGTATACATGTATATAAATCAATAAATATAATTATTTACCCAGTGACTTCTTGACTTTTAATAACATCCCACGATCGGTCCAGTAGTGCAGTAACAGAATCGCTACTCGTGTCCCACATGAAATATAAGTTGGTTTGATTATTTACTGTTCATATATACACATTTTAATCCAAAAAATTACCCATGAGTTGACGTTGTAGGACTGCCATCCAAACTGACAATGTCCCAGTTATGCGGATTTGGTTGGGACGGTGATGTGGGCGATGGTGAGGCTCCAGCACCTCTAATATTTGGAAACGATCTTGAAATTGCCTTCAAATGGCGACTAAATATTTTATTTTTCATTAATTTCGACATTTTTGTCTACACTTTGCTTTACACTTATACTAACTATAGAATAACTATTTTTAAATTAAATTTTTTATTTTTTTTCCGATAATCATTTTATAAAAACTGTTTTATCTCACTATTTCCCTTTATAACTAACTGCGGTTTAGTTTATGTACCATATTTTTATGTACATAAAAATTATCACATAACTATTACATTGTGATTCAGAAAAATTGATTAACTCTCTAAATTGATACACACATTCATTATTTAGTAATGAGATGAAAACGACTGAATCAAATTTGTTAAATATTTCGAAAAGCTTCGTATCGACTTGATTAAACATTGCAATATTTTAAAATTCTACAACTTAAAATATGATTCAAAAAGCGTACGAATGTATTCAACATGTGGGTATCCAACTATTTATATTATACAAAAAAAGTATATAAATGTAAATCACACACGCAGCGTTTTTACAGTTCGAATTCCGATAAGAACAAACCAGGATCTCATTTACAAAGCATTGACATTTTTAGTAATCATGAGATCGAATTTTACTCAATTATTAGAGAATGGTTTCGAAAAAATCAATTAATCGTTTATTTAATTTCGGTTAATCGGTTAATTTTTAAGACGCTGAATTTTTCTACATCAATGCTGAACTGGTCAATACCGCACATTACATTTTTTATTCCATTGGTTTGTTATTTTTAATATCAGAATTTTATCAGTGATGTTCAAATATACATTCCCGAGCAACACAATAAAATAAAACGGGCGGAGGCCGTACAAAAATATTATATTTTGCGATATTTCAGTTAAAACAATTGGTGTGCAACTTCCTGTATATAATATCACTTTGACTAATATTTGACATGAGTGACTTATCAAACGTTTATCTGAACAAATCTCATCCCAGTTTCTTTCGTTATTTCCTAAATAAAATGAATATCTTCAGAAAAAGCCTCACAAGTTGTTGTTTGATTGGAATAACGACGCAATCAAGAAGAAGTCGCTCATAAGCTCAGCATGAGCCAATCTGCTGTCTTCAGAAGGATTTAGGAAACTGATACCATCATTCAGAGACCACATGTCAGCTGATATCGGTGTACATTTGCAAAGATGATCGTCAGCGTCTTAACGTCATTTAAAAATCGCCATCTCACTGATGTCGATGAGTATAGCAGGAGCTAAGACAGAAATGTAGCTGTTAGTCAATGTACAGTAAGCCGACGAAAAAACAGATTTTGCTTTCGTACCTGGTGGAGATCGTAGAAAAGGTCTGACTACTAAACGATATATCAAAAATATTTTCTTGAAAATTTTTATGTAGTACCCAACGCAGGATATATAGAGGAAGATTTCATATTGATTCATGACAATGCTCGGTGTTACACTGCTCGAACCATTCGGCAGTTCATGGTTGAGATTGGACTGGAGACGATAAAGTGTCGAGCCCTCAGTCCAGACATGAATCCAATTAAGAATTTATGGGACAAACTATATATAACAGAGAGTTCGAATAACAAATCCGGCACCATCTAACATCAATTACTTCAAGATTGCGTTGGATAAGGTGTGGGGTGCGATATCTTCCATATCGTTGTCAAAACCTTATAATAAAATCAATAGGACACTGTATGCGAACCATTGAAGACAGAGCAATTTTAGTGATGATTTATTATAACGCAAAGTACTTTATAAATTATCAAGGTATGATTATTAAGGACAATTGGCTCACCAAAAATAAGCAAAACCACATCAGGTAGAAGACTAAATAGGCCAAAAAAGAAAGAGCATTATTTTCAATTAAAAATCATTTAGAGTTATGGTTCGTAATTACCCGAGACATTGAAATAAAAAGCCAATTTTTTCATATCGTTAAACATTTCGAAATTTGTGCGTTGCCGCAAACAACATGCAGAGAATGGTTCAGACGCTTTTAAACAAGTCACTTTGGTGGACCAAAAAGTAAGACAACAAAGAATTGGGGAAAAAACGACAAAATACCCATGTCAGGTGCAAACTGAACTTGCAGAATCATTAGGAGTTGATCACACAATGATTGTCAAATATTTAAAAACATTTCGGAATGATTCACAAGCAAATACATTTGGTGCCGTATGAATTGAAACCGAGAAACATCGAAACTTGTATTTTCGTATGAACAATTGTTCCAACGGCAGTAAACAAAAGGTATTTTTATCGAATCGTGGCTGATGATAAAAGTGAAAATAACGATAACCTGCCACGTAAAAAATCGTTGGGTAGACCCAGTCCACGCATCAACATGGTGATATCAGCTGGGTGTAAATTATTGTGCGGTCGTTAAATCCAATGGATCCAACGCGGAAGTTGTCTATCAATTACAACTGATACGTTTGATCCGAGCGAATCGAAGTTAATTTTGCAGTGTGATTTTACACTAGACCACATGTTAAAGCTTCCTTGAAAACTCTCAAATATACAATTATGTCCTACTCGCTGTAACCATCGAACCGACTCCGAAACAGCTCTAATTTGACATCCTAATACTATAGACACATATCTGGTTTCGTAATTACAATTTCGAGTTAACCATGATTTCGTTGTAATGTGTCACTGCTAACCATGGTTTGTAACTTGGTTTAAACATGGTTTCGGAATGGGCTATTTTTTCTCATCCCATGGCATTTTAGAGATGACAGTGCCACAGTTATACAGTTAGTGAATACCGAAAACTATAAATATCGGGTTTTTGTATTTGTTTATAAAATTTGAAGTTTAAAAAAAAATAAATTAATACAAACTTTGATAAATTAATGGAAAATCAAAAAAAAAGAAAGGAAAATCAAAAATAGGAAAATTAAGGAGGAGGGCGAAACAAAAATATTTTTAAACCACACAGTTAAAGTAAGAATTTTAATAAATTATTATAAACTGTCAAATGAAATGAGAACTATGGTGTGTCATGTATTCTCATTCGGAAAATCATAGTTTTATAATTATGGTTACGAAACCAGATATGGGTCTATGGTATAACTCGCTCTGTAATACAAAACTGTATTTGAGTTGACACTTTGACCGAAGTAATATTTTGATTATTTAAAATAATATACTTAAAAAGGGAAAGTAAACTTGAAAAAGTCATTTGGGAGGCGCATACTCCTATAGACGATAAATTTGTAACTGAAATTTGTAGCCTATTTTTAGTTAGCTCCAATAAAAGTTTCCTTGACTTGTGGCGTTCTGAGCAACTCTAATAAATCGCAAATACAATTAAATTATCTTACGCCACAATTAATTAATAAAATCGATATTTTGAGTTAACTTCTTGTAATTCACTAGTACTGTCGTATCACGACTGAAGGAATCGCAGAGTATGAACATCAAGTCCGGTAGCATATGCCTGATGAGGTGGATTTAATCTTTTCGATCACATAGTCATCCAATGACGTCATCATTAGATTAAAACCAGCCTTAGTGGATTTTAAAAGATCAAGCAACAACTTGGATTTACAATGCACATTCAAATTACAGTAAGCTTATACCCTTCATTGGTGACCCCAACGGCCCTGTTTAGGGAAAATTTACACGTCAAGTTCTTCTGACACAAATCACCCGATAATTTCATCCTACCTCCTGCCTTTATTTAACCTAACACGGCAAAAAGTTAACTTCCCACGTGGAATTTCTGCCTTCTCTTTCAATACGTGGTAGTTCGTTTTGCGCTCAAGGCACAGATATTTTTAGGAAGTTCGTTTCATGCTGAAACAAAGCCAAATTCCATACTTGGGCGAATGTGAATGTGAGAGCACCTACAAATTACAGCATGCACTCAGGTTCGTTTCACTTTCGGGGAAATTATGTGACGTTTTGAACAATCGAATAAATCGCAAATCAATTAAATTATCTCACGCCATAATTAATTAATAAAATCGATATTTCGAGTAAAGTTTTTTAAAGTAAAGTAATTCACTAGTTCTGTCGCGTCACGACTGAATGTACATATACGAATCGTACAGTTTGAACATCAAATTCGGTAGCATATGCCTGATGAGATGGTTTTGATTTTTTTTCGATCACAAAGTCATTCAATGACGTCATTATTAGAGCGAAACCGGCCTAGTGGATTTACAAGATCAAGCAACAATTCCGGATTACAATACACATTCAAATTACAATAAGCTACACGCTTCATTCTATACTAGTAAAAGTAACTTTTATCAAAGACATATGGAGTAAATGATTCGTATAAAATAAGGCATATATATCATTAACTTCCATTAACTCAAACACAATAATTTATATGGTGAAATCTGTTTTCTATGAATCTGGCAATGTTAAAACAAAGATGGTAAAGTAGTATCTAATTGTATTTAAATTCACACCTAACGGTATGTGATGATACTGCGTATGTGACGAAATAACAATCTTTTAGCCAATGACACTTAATAACTCAGATAATATATGATTAATTGTTATGCTTGACCATCAAGCATCAAGGCCTTTAATGAGTGAGAATTTAGGCTTCTAAGACATCGCAAGGATTTAGTCATACCTAGAATTGATGGAATAAATAGGATAGAAAAATAAATAAAAAATATTTACACTATCAATACAAAAAGTATTGGTGAATACGACGAATTTTACCATAGGGAATGGCATATATTTTTTTTCCTACACAAATCCGAAATGTAAGAACAACATTTATTTTGATGCCCAACCGAACAACAAAATTAGTTCGACGAATTTTTGTCCCGTAGCATTATGAGTGAACTATAAAAGAAGCAGTGTTAATTACTTCCGCCTTTTCTTGTTCCCAAAATATCTAAATTTGATTCGACGATTTCGTTAGTATCTAAAACCTTTGTTAAATGCTATATTGTTAAATTTACGTCATAATATGAATTATAGTTCGTTCGTATACACAAATAAATATTGATGTTCATTTAAAATTAAAATAAATAAAAAAAATTAACTCTTTGTCTACATAAACATTTCATGAATTTATGAGGGCGACTTAGAATACATCAAAAGTGCTTCGGTCGATATAGTAACAACAACATTTCAATTCGTATTTCATAAACAAAACATAAAATTATAAATAATAATTAATAAATATATAAATTTAATATCTATTTACTCAATATCTCAATTAAAATCAATTGACCTAGGGTACTTTATGGTCGATGGTGAAATAGACGACACATGTGAATAGGTATGTTTAGTTCTGTCTAATACAAAATGTATTTTGAAATAATAACTACATAAATGTAATTGGATAAAAATGCGTAAAGCTGATGGTTAATTTTGTTTATTTCGATTTCCGTTTCATTACTTTGTTTCTTCTTAACGGAAATTACTTCACAGCTTATGCACACACTTGTTGTAAATTCACCTATCTAATATCTACCAATGCACTTTAACTTAATTTTAATGATTTGAAATTTTTGTGTATGACTAACGAGTATGATGAATTTAGCCTATTAAACAATTTGTTTGGAAATTTGACATAAATTTGTACTTCAGCAAGTAGTCTTATAATACACCAACACATACAAGTGATACTTAACGCACTTAAGTGTAGAATTTAACCAGAGAGCTCTGAAATATAAAAATGGTGATGGGATGAAAACATGTACATATGATGAATGCGGTGGAGTTCCACAAGGTTTCGTTCGAGGTTGTGAAAGGAGACCGTCGAAATTTGTAACAGAACCATACGGCACATTCAACACTGGTTAACTTCTGCTGGCCTGGAGTTGGCAGAATATAAGACAAAAGCAGTCGTAATCTCTAGCAGGAAAACTTAAGAGCTTAAAAGTTAGAGGTTGGTGTCCAAACCATAGCAATCCAACCGGCCACTAGGTACTAGGATTAATGGTTGACGCTAGACTGTCATATAAGAAACCTTTTCATTACCTCCAGCGAAATAACAAGAGAAGAAGCTTTGCTAGCTAGCGTTATTGCATACACCCTCTTGTATGGCGCATCAATTTGGATGAAGACAGTGCAAGAGAATATACGTATAGTATAGGTAAATATTGGTTTTTGTTTAAATATTAAGAACATTTACGATATTAGCGGTACCGAATTCATCCTATATATTCTGACCAAGCAGAAAAATTTAGTAATATGTATATCACGGAGTCAGACCATGATAGCATGGCAGAAACGATGGCATGACTCGACCAAAGGCCGATATACATATCTCCCGATCCCATTGAGCAAGACATGGCTAAACCGTCAACATGGTGGATTACTACTTAACTGGCCATGGGAGCTTTAAAGCCTAACTATTCAGCATGTAAAGTTACCCGACTTTTCAAAATTCAAGCTCGAATAGTCTCCCGAATAATCTTTGTGCAAGGGAACATTAGAAACCGCGGAAAATGTGATGACGTCATATGGTAGTAAACTTCGATGCTGTTTTCGAAACCGAAACGTATTTGAAACTTGTTTACTTATTTACCATTGTCTTAAATAAGTAAGCAAAAACATTCGATTGGTTCCACTGACCTATTTTGACAAAAGTTTTAGATTGACAATAAATTATGACAGTCAATTTAGATTGACATAATTTTTGGTCAACCAGAATCACTTAGTCAAAACCCGTCAGTGGAACCATCAATCAGTTTAGAAATTAAGTCACCTCGTTTATAATTATTCGTTTTGAAAATAAAAACTTACGCCAACGAATATAAAATAAATGAGTAATTATTTTATAGTAACAGCCTAATAACTCAGACAGACTAGAGACTAGCTAAGCGACTAATTTTTCTATAGGATAGAAAGAGAGAAACTAGTCTCCTACGGAAACTACAAAAATTTATAATAAACGACAGACATCTATGTTCCCTACTGTTGAATCCTATTATTTAAGAGCGAAATATGTCGACTACTTGAAGAGTGGATTAGCGATACTGGAAAAAATTCAACATGTCACAGAATGACCATTTCAAGACAGGTCTTTAACAACAACTTCAATGTCATTGTAATTGTGCCGAAGAAAGATAGCTGCATAATGAACGCAACAGGAATGAGAATATATTAGTCGCTGAGAAACAACAATTAGCACATACTTATGGAAACCGAAAGCACGAAGATTAAAAGATTTGGACAAAGCAGCATCAAAATATAATACAAACATTGTGATGGTGTGTTTCGATTTGCAAAGTGTTTTAAAGTTCCCCATTGGTGAAACTAGTTCCTTTTATTGGGATCCAATAAAAAGCATTGTTTTATATGAGAGTACAGGACAACAAGGTCTGACAACTGCCCAGGGCAAACAAGAATAAGAACTTATTTTCGGTTTAAGTGGGCGGCAGCAAATTAAGTGTAAATATTATCTCGAGTAGGTGTATACACAGGGTGATTCTGTCCATGCATTAATTGGAAAAGTGATAGAATCATCAATTAATTGGATTAATTAGAAATGCTATAAGGCCTTCAGAGGAACTATTGTTTGTTTTTATCTGTACAATCTGTTTCGGGGCTCGAGGCACTTCCAACTCTTTCACGGTTCGCTTATTTACGTCCTTACCTTACGCCATTACAGCCAAATCGAGTACGTACGGTTATAGGTCTGATTTACGTAGAACCATCTGCACAATGCATAGCTCCATGCCAGCCTATAGTACTGACATGGAAAATGGGTTGGCCCATGAATTCTGCACTCCAACAGAGGGTCATAGATGTGTTCATTTACATCACCGATCGTAATCGTATGGTGAAAACCCCCTTTGCCATCCTGCCCCTATCGGGATTCGAACCCGGTACCTTCCACTCCAATTGCCGCAGGTTTAACCACTGCGCCACCTGGGTGGTCCAGAGGAACTATATAATACAATTCGTAGTAAAATTACGAAATTTCGGGACAAGTTCTTGTAATTCGCTAGCACCATCATGACACGATTTAACACTATTTCATATAGTTTTATGAATCGCGTACAGAATGATACATCCAGTCCGGTAGTACAAGCAAGATGAGTTGACTCATGTTTATCAATGACGTCATCATCAGATCGAAACTGACCTAGCGAATCACAACAACATACATACGACGAGTACATACAAAACAAAGCAAGAATTCAAATTTCAAATCAAAACGACCCCATGCGAGTTAACAGCTAAATTTAATGCAAGGGATCACCCTATGGTTAGGTGGGTATATATGATTAGTTTTGAACATAAAAAAAGGACAGACATATGATTTCTCAGAACATATTCTCAAACTTTTAGAAATAATAATTTTGTTTTCGAAAGCGCGGAGATTGCTGGAAAAGAGTTGTGAGTGCCTTGATCCACAAAAAAATCTACAAAGAGAGAAACAAACAAATAAAGCACGAAAATATTCGTTATACTGTAGTATTTAGTGACTACTCATTTTTGACAGCTTTATTCTTTGAGATAAATAGAGAAAATCGTGTCAACTACGAGTATGTGCCATTAAATTGGATTTCATTGGAATTAACGAAAGTGTCAACACTTTGGCTGCCAATGTTAAATGAGTAGAAACTCTAAATTTCACCCAACCATGCCAATGTTGTTATGTACATACATCCCAATTTTCATCTCATTAAGCCAGTGTTGTTCTAGACATACATTCTATTTTATTATGCCAGTATTAATACACTTGCATAGAAAGTGAAACACATATACTGTAGAATGTATATGGAAAAAACACTGGCCCTATGAGAAAGATTTTGGAATGTATGTCCGGAACAGCATTGGTGTGGTTGGATGGCATTTAGAATGTATGTCTAGAACAACATTGGCATATGGTTGGGTGGAAGTTAGAGTGTATGCTCATTACAACATTGGCAGCCAAAGTTTTATTTAATATAAATATAAATTATATTGACTATTCAGGTAACTGAAGACTTTAGTATAAAATTATTGTGCATTGATAAACCATTTGTTAAATACGAATGGCAGCCGAATATAGTTTATTCGATCATCCTAAATTTTTAGTTTTAACATTAACAACACAAATATAGTTTTTAACTACTTACTCTCTTCCACTTTTCACTCGTTTCGTCTTAAATATTTTTGGTAAAAATTTCCTCCAACTTTGATCACTATTTCCCGTTTTGGATTTTGTACTTTGTTTCGATTTATTGTATATGATCGATGGAGAATAAACACCTGAAAACGTATCACTATATCGCATATTATTTGTTTTGCTTGGCTTTTTTTTAAGCTCCTGTTGTTGTAATTTCACTAGATTTGATTCACTGGCACTCATTTTTTTGGTATTAACTTTAATTTTATTCGATAAATTTTGAAAACTTCCACTCAATCGATCGCATAACGTTAATTGATTTTGAAATATTGACGCCGAATTACGTTTCGCCGCATTTGTACTTGAGATGGTGTTATTGTTATAAATATTGCTTCCTAATTTTCTTTGAGGATTTTTTAAATCGGTATTTTTTTTATATATAAAATTTTTTACGTTGCTGTCATCTTGATTTGGAACACTATGCCTACTACGATCGTATAGTGGATCGTCGCGTCGATTGAGTATTGAAAACAAATCAATTCGACTAGATAGTAGGTCGGGTGTATGTTTTCGATGATTTTCTAATGTTGACTGAGACCGTTGGTCGATGACCGATGAATTTGATGCACTTTGTAATGTTGCCGAACGATTCAGCCGTTGTGAATTTTGTTCCAATGATATTTGTGATTTTCTTTCGTTTGATTGTGCTTGTGGCGGAGCTGGATTTAAATTTATTGTTACAACATTTGTTGTTTTATTTGGCGCTGATGTAAATGGATTTACTAAATTGATATTCACTTGATTCGAATTGTTATTATTCGCTTTGTATTCATCGTCTTCAAGTTGAATCCACTCTTCCTACAACAATTAAAAACAAAAGATTATTAAAATTGTTAACTAATTATGTTCAGTTCTAATGTTGTCGCTATACTAAATGGTTTTTATTTTCGATACGATAGTGCGAACAAAATAATATTGACAACACATACACAAAATATTTTAGAATATTTTTATAATACTATTATTAAATAAACAAATAAAAACATAAGATAACATTAATTTGTAACATAAGACTTTAAGCCACAACTCAAGCAATTTGACAATAATAATAAAACTTATTATATATTAACAAACTGATAGTAAATGGTTAAAATTATTAAATTTGTTAAGTAAATATAAACAGATTTTATTTCTATATAAATTGTCGGTTTATGTTATATTTTTGCAGATTAATTGTGTAACTCAACTAAATAAATAGTTTAACCAATGTTCAAATATTGAATTATGGTTGTTAATTCGTGAATTCGGATATATTATCATAATCAATAATATATTGGGATGATAGTATGTAAAAAACCAATTCTATTAAATTCTTTCAAAATACGTGATTTGGATAATCCAGTTTATACGACTATGAAATATGTGTTTAAACAGATGTGACTTAAAGAGTTTAGCCTAATTTTCTAATATTATAGATGAAGCCTGTATCGAAACCGTGTATTATATATCAAAATATAGCAATTCATATATAAATCTATTCGAATGCTTTGCAGTCACACTCTTGGTCGATATTTATTTCTTAATTTCATTTGAAAATCAGGTATCATTTGTAATACGATGGCACGTATTCAAGACTAAGGCTAGCATTATATACATTTGCTTACTTAATAATAATTGATGTCTTGGATGCGTCCTTAAACAAATAAACTTGGTGAAATTTCGTCAATATTTATATATTCGCGTTGAATTGAAGTTTTAGGATTTTTAATATTTCTTTTAAGACAAAAGCTAATGAACTTTCAAGACAAAACTTTTACAGGTACAATGCAAGATTTTCATACAGTATGTTTCATGTTCTTTCGTTAACAGTTTGGTTGCCAATGTTGTAATGAGCATACACTCTCAATTCCACCCAACCATATGCCAATGTTGTTCTAGACATACATTCCAAAGTCTGGTTTCCTGTGCCAGTGTTGTTATAGACATATATTAGTGTTTTCACACAATTACGACGGATGGCATTTAGAATGTTTGTCTACAACAGCACTGACAAAGTAAGATGGTATTTTGGATGTATGTCTATAACAACACTGGCACAGAATAACAGAATTTCGAATGTATGTCTGGAACAACATTGGCATGGTTGGGTGAAATTTAGAATGTATGTTCATTACAACATTGGCAGTCAAAGTGCTAACTTTAACTTAGTCAAAGTGGGCAAAAGCTTCTTTCTCTTAAATTTATTTCTAGAGTTTGCTTCGCACCAATGTCATTTATCGTAATAATTGTACGAAGATAAACCAAATATGGTATTCATAACATCCGTGTATGTAATTATAACGTGTCGAGACTTCAAATATGAAAGCAAATGATCTTGTTTATACTATAAGTATATAGTACTGTGACGAATTGTTACAGAAATAAGGAAATACATTTTAGAACCTCCACCGAACAAGTTTAAAATTAACCGACAACTCAGAATATGGTTTTATGCCATGATATTATGATGGCGAAATTTCAAAGAACTTGAAGAGTGACATGGCCATCCGAGATTGGAGTTGTAAAACTTAAGATATAATATTACGAACGCTATAGTTTTAACGAACAAAGGAAGTTGTGCATTTAGACAGTATACACTGCCAGCACCAGGCAAGTACAGAGGTAAAATATTTTGGACATGAAATTCCAATAATGTATACTTGTTAAATTCCGAAGTGTAAGTGGATAAAAATCAAAACCAATCTCGTTCAAATAATTATTTAAACATCAAAGGCAGAGCAATTGAACAATTTGTTTACCAGTAATACTTTGACCGAACAACTATTACAAAAAAGACGAATAAAATAAAGCGAAAATTGAGGAAAATGGAATTAAAGTCATTAAAATTTGGATTCGATATTCCAAAACCTAATAAAAGCTACTCGTTTTATCGATTGTGGAATTGAGGTGATTCTAAAAACCAAACATCATACTGTACTTTGATGCAACGAAGGAAGCAGTTAATACTCTTGATAAACTCGGATCATAAACCTATTCTAAACGAAAAACCAAACAATGGCCAAGGTATAGGAGCTTTCAATTTATATAAATTTACTAACCCACTTGAAAGTGTCTCGAAAGAAAGAAATTTTCCGAAATTAAATGGAACATGAAAATGATGGAACAACTATCCAATCCACGAGCGTTAAAACGTAAAAGCGGCAATTAACCAATACGTTGTGAAATGTTGAACATGAGACCAGTTTGAACAACAGAAGAAGCAGCAATGAAGGCAATAGTTAATCAACTTCCATGATGATATTATAAAAAAACGAGATCTACTATTTATAGTAATCATACCAGGAAATTGAATGTGAACATGCGCTCACTCATGTAGGCTAAACTCATGTACCACCACATGTTACCATAGTTTGGTTAACTGGATGGTCTTTATAATATCAGAGCAATATGAAAGATCTGTGATTGGGGATATAATGGTATAGGTAACAGAAACCAGACCGAAATGGGTTATGATCCTGGCCAATTCAAACGGTAGAATTCAAAGCTACTGATAGAAATTTGATCTATGACTCGCACTGTGAAATCTTACATGACAGAAATCTAAACCAAAAGAAAGAAATAAAACCGTGTTTAAGATGAGGACTATTCGAAAAGAAAGAATTACTTGATACACTGGACCAGTATGAGTTTCCGTTACAAAACGTAATTTTCAGGTCTGATTCTCATCCTATTAAATTACAAAATAATGCCTATTCCTGATCGTGATATCGAAATCAAAGGACAGCAATGGTGCAATAATATGAATTTTTTGTTGGGCGGCTGCTACCGCACACTTAGACCGGCGATGCTCCATTGCGATACCACTTTTTGTACGGATGTACGGCTATAGGTCCGATTTTCGTAGTACCATCTGCGCATTGCATAGCTCCATGTCAGCCTATAGGATTGACATGGACGATGTCAATAGGCCCATAGATTCTAAACTCGACAGGGGATCCAGATGTGTTCATTCACACCACCGATCGCACCGCCCAAACTAACCTTGGTGACCAAACGATCGATGGTGAAAAATCCCTTTTTGCATCTTGCCCGGATCGGGATTGGAACTCGGTACCTCCCCGCTTCAACTGCCGCAGCTTTAACCACTGCGCTACCTGGGCGGTCAATAATATGATAAGTGTACAATACAACAATACAAATAAGTGATTTTTGTTAAAAAATAGAACGAATAAGTGAATATTTTCTAAACCATATAGAAGATGCCTGACGCAGTGGATCGACTCATCATTCGATTAAGATCAGCACGCAAAACGTGACCGATCTATTATCACCATAATTAAACTGTCATTAAAATGATCCAGTTCAAATCTATAAAACCAAAATAACAATTACCTGAAATCAGTAAAAATTAGAAACTTGTCTTTGTTATAGATATCGTGGCTTAGTCATGGTTGATCCTATACCTGTACGTTGATTCTTGACTGCAGTTTAATTCGTAATATATCTCTTAACCAAATCCATCATCTATATATTCTACTGCTAACGATAGAAGCATCTACGCAGGACAAAGCTATATCCATCCAGTTAAAACCCAAAACCTTATGTAAGTATGGTGTTTGCGGTCTTTTAAGAAACTAAAGTATATATGTAGTTGAGTGGTTTTAAGTAAGATTAAGGATCAGCTAATCTTATATTTTATTTGATGTTATTTTATCTCTTATGAGACTTGTGGAGTTTGTTGAGTTGCATAAGTAGTCAAAATTTGTATAAGTAGTACAAATTAAATCATATATAGTGAAAATGCATTAAGGCGGAATTCAACGGGACCAAGAAAAAATTCCTGGTTTAAGGAGTTTTCCGTGTTAGGGGTTTTTGGCAAAAATAAAGAATTCTTTACATAATTCATAATACCTGTCGTTAATTATGTAAACAATCACCCTATTTAGTTCTCTCAAATCATCAACGATTTCGGAAGTTATTTCAGAATCAGGTTCAGTCTGAAATTCACAATTTTTGAAGCATTTTATGATGATTTGTGGTTTAGCTGCCCGAATAGCTTCTTTAAGAAACATTATTCCACCTAAAACATTTATTGTTGAACATATTTATGCTCTATCTGCGAAAACGGTTATCAATTTTACCCATTGTGATCGAAAGGGTTAATTACCTTTCTGACGTCGTACTTGAAATAATTATAAATACGTTGGCCCAATTTAATTTCCAATTCCAACATGTTAGATTCTGTTTCTAAAATTTTTGGAATTTACAGTTGGAACGAGAGGTACCGGATAAGATGTTCGAATCGCGATAGCGGCAGCATGCAAAAGGAATTTTTCACCATATGATTACTATCGGTGGTGTGAATGAATGACATTCTGTTGGAGTGCAGAATTTATGGGTTAACCCAAAATGTCAGTACAATAGGCTGACATGAAGCTCTGTAATGTGGAAGATGGTTTTACGTAAATCGGACCTATAACCGTTAGTATTCCATTCGGCTTTATATAACGGTATAAACTAAAGGAAGGTAAATAAGTGAATCGCGAAAGAGCTAGAAGTGCATTGGGTCCTAAAATAGATTTGAAAGATAGAAACAGACAGACAGACAGAAAACTTTTAAGAAGCTGATCAAAATTTATCATTTTTTCAGCATCTAAACTTTGATCGTTTATCGTTGAATGATTATACGTAATATAAGAATTAATTAACTTGCATATGTTTGCAACTCTTTATTATGTACTAAAATAGCAGAAAAAATGCAATATGTGTTTATATAATCGAACAAATAGTTTCATTATCTAAACAGAATACTGGCATTTATGTATGGAAGTGAAATCAGATATGAACTATATAAATAAATTTTATATTGTTGCAATTATTGTTCTTACATGTGGTTAATATTAAAGACACGTGTCGAAATATTTTCCATCTGTACAGTGGAGGATGATATATGCTAAAGTAAAATAATAACTGAGTAGAACAATTGCTACACGTATGTTGTTACTCGATAATTGTTAGGTACCATAAAATTATTAAATGGGACCTTACATAAGATTCAAACAACAGTTACAACTAACAATACTTATTACTTGTTTAAGAAATAATTAATGCTGTCATGGTTGTCGGTAGAGCGTGATACTAAAGTCGTATATTGTATGATAAATTAAATTAACAATCGGTTGACTGTACAATATTCACTGAAATTTACCATCCATTTCAGTGTCCATATTGTTCTCAATCGACCTATCGATTAAAGTCTTACTTTTATTTGTTGTTACAAATATTTTGACGAACAATTACAGTTTCTAGTAAACTTAAGAAGGACAAATGAGGGATCGAACAAGAGGCTTTTGAAAAGATAGTTAAGTATTTAATGTAGTGCAAAAAATGTATATTTTAAATTTCAAATAAATTGGCAAGAACAGGAACACGTAAAAGTGAAGACAGATTGACCACAACCGACAATAGGCACAACGAATGTAACACATCCATCCGACTGATTCTAAATGACTTTGAGCATCCAAAAATATGAAAGTACGGTACGAGGTATTCCTAGATTTAAACTGTAAGGTTCTAAATTTTAGTACCTTTGTATTGTTTTATTTTTCATTTTTTTCTATTCCATAAAGTATGAATTTTGTTTATCTCGGGTTTTTGGTTTGAAAAAAAAAGAATTAAGGTATTTTCGATAGATGTCGATATAGATTGTGGTATTTCGGAATTGTAAGCCGAGTTCATAACCTTCACTATTATTTGAACTATAAATGTAAAATTTCAATCCGGGTTATGCTCCATATTTCAATTTAATAAGAAGAGTTAATGGTAATCGACATCAAAGTACGATTATCGATAAATAGATAATCGTGCAAGACTTCAGCTTTCGGTCGGGGCCATATTAGAAAAATGGTCTGATGAAAGTTTCCGGCAGGGAAAGAAAGAAAAAAACCTATATAAGCTCGTATGAACGAGTTGTTTTTTTTTGGGTGGAGAGAAACCGAGACAGAGCAGCGGATCACGGATGGTGGTTTATTAAAGCTATATTTTGGATATATTTGAATGATAAGTTTTATTATATACATTTTTGGGAATATATATTTTAGTTTATATATATAAATATATATGTTAAAAAAAATTTGAAGTGAATGAATATTTTAAGAATAAATGATATAATATGAATAACTTATAAGTGTGTGAATTATAGAGATATTGTGATCGGAAAGTGTTTTAGTGGTTGGGAGAAAAAAAAACTATCATAAACCTTTTTTTGGGAATTATCCCAGCCCAGCTGCAGTTCCACAAATAGAAGTATCCAGTTGTCGAAGCAGTAAAAAAACGAATCCAGCTGCCGGACCATAAATACAAGAACATATATAATATTTCCTGACTCCCGGGGAAAGTACTGGATTGATCAAGGAAAGAGCTGCCGTATCGGATCGGGTGAGTTGAAGTCAATTTATACTTTATCTTGAGTCTTTAATTGTATGATTATATGTGGTTACCATTACGAAGTGCATAACAACTGGTGTCATAGTTTTGTTTTAATCGTTTGTGGTGAAGTTATTCGGTGAACTCACGCTTAGAGTGGACTGCGGGTTAAGCTAACGGCGAAGCGTGCTTTAGGTATCTGGCGCCCAACTTAAGAAATAGTATAAATTTGATATCTGAAAGTGTACATCTATATCGATAACTTCATTTCATCCTAATCTTAATTTTTTTCTTTTCAAAGCCTATGATTAACGTTTTTTTATTTTTTTTATTCACAGATTCTACCACGGGGTTCGCTCAATAAAAGCCACCATTCGTATTTTTAAGAAAGTTTATTTTTTTATATAATTTTATTTTTTTGGATTTTCCATTTTTATTATATATTTTGTTTATACATATATATATATATATATATATATATATATATATATATATATATATATATATATATATATATATATATATATATATATATATATATATATATATATATATATATATATACATAATTTTCAATTATAAAAAAACCGGAAAAAGAAATAAATTGTTAATATATTTTAATTAATTTGGTTTTCTTAACTATACAATAAATTTATTTTTGTTTTGATTTTGGCACGCTACAAAACCAAGTCTATGGCTCGATCAATCAAGAAAGACTATGGTATGCGCTTGATTATTTAGGAATACCAACCAAATATATACTTTTGTGTAAAATGACAGTAACGCAGTCACAATGCTATGTCAAATTTGAGAACATTTGAAGTTAGTTCTAGTTTTCCCCAAAGCGATGCGCTGTTCTCGATATTTTTAAATCTCAGGCTGGAATACATCCTTCGTAAAAAAAGTTAGTTAAAAATGATAGTAAAACACCTAAAGGCAAATCTTATAATATTTGGACTGTTCAACCAACTTTTTACATATGCAGATGATAAATGGATTAGAATAAATGGCAACGGAGTGAAAGGAATACTTGATCCCCTAGAACAGTGTTCAGATTCCGTTGGTTTCAAAATCAACGAGTCCAAACCAAATATGTGATCTCTTTGGATATCAAGGTTCCGCTTTGCGGTGGCAATCGAACCTTATATCCTTCATGTATGGATATGAGTGATAGACCTTAATGAATAAGTACTTGATATGACTTCTAACGTTCCAGAGAGAAGTATTTTGCATGCGATATTTCTCGCAAAATGCGATGTTGATATCACATAATGAGATATTTTTAATCACGAGATCAGGAACTTGATGCGAATTCCTGATATCGTGCGTATCAAATCAACGTCCAGCGCGAGATACGCGGTTTAGTCACATTTTGCGTGCTAAAGTGGATCGGATGATACAGCGATATTTAAAGGTTGCTATCGGTGATGTTGGCGACTCTGCATTCAGGCATCTTCTTATTGTTTAATATAAGGACCAGGCTCGGGAACAAAACCGATGGAGTCAAATTGTTGACAAGGTACCTACAAACAATGGCCTGTCAAAAAAATCGTTAAAAATTGGTATCGGCAGGTGCTTCACATTATAGATGTGGCACTGTGAGCTCTTATTTTGAAATAATAAAGCAACTATAACATGTTTAATAATTGTAAATTACAAATCCTAAGTATACTGATGATAAGGGGTCTTCAAATGAATCAACGCGTCTTCATTGTTCAAAATTCTTTTAAGTTTGGTGACGAAGAAAATGATGATTTTTTAAACAAAGTGATCTTTAGTGATGAAGCACATTTTGAAATTGGCGGATATGTAAACAAACAAAGTTGTCGAATCTGATGTGAAGAAAATCCACGAGAAATATTGGAAAACAACTGCATCCACAAAAAATGTTTGGTGTAGGTTTTTGCTCTGGTGGACTGATTGGTCCATATTGTTGAACGTGAACTCCACAGAGTGGCATTGATTGACAGCTAGGGCGCTGAATTAACCAGCCGATAAAGACGTTTGTCTTATGAAATGTATGGCATCTCGTATGTGATCTGTAATATTCGTTCGCTAGGCTGGTTTCGATCTGATGACGTCATTGACTCGTTGTGTGATCGAAAAGAGCAAATCAATCTTATCAGGCATATGCGACCGGACTTCATGTATGTATGTTGCATTTCGTTTCTATATAATGTTGTAAGGCTATGTTGCAACAGTTCAAGCGAATTACAAAATTTGAATCAAAATCTTTTTTCGATTATTTTGTTATTACTTCACTATTGTGGCGTGACTGACTAATCGTCGTATTTGTGAACGTCCCAGACACGCTGTTACTGTGAATAGTGCTCGTTATCGAACGATGATTACTAACTCTTTGTCTGACGAATTGTAGCATATTGATGTGCAGAATATGTGGTTTCAACACGATGATGCAAGATGTCATATACAGCAATAGAAAAAATCAATCTTTTGAAAGAGAAAATGACCGAAGAGAAACTTTTAATTGGCTTGATGGTCATGATCATTTGATCTAACACCATTAGATTTTTTATGGGGTTTTTTGAGGAGCAACGTTTACGCTTATAATCATAAAACCATTCAACATCTGAAAGAAAACATAATCGAGCAAATTAAAATTGAACCACAATTATGTCAAAATTTAAAGATTGAAGGCTTCTAGAGGACCCCTTTTAATCTTATAAAATACAGTGTGACACTTAAAAATTCTTACAAATACAGAAAATGGCTATCTACAAAATGGTATCTCGAACCGAATGTCTCGACCAAAATGGTATACTCTAAAAATGTCAACTAATGAAACATGAGTGTTTGGTATTGAAATCAAAGCTTTTGAAGACTACTTTTACTCAAGGTACATATAAGTCAATGGTTGGTTGAAAACTTGGTAGAATAAATGCCAACAATCGCAAGATGTAGTTCAATCACCTTCCATAGTCAATAGAGATAACTTCGAAAAAAAAATTCTCTGCATGAGCTGGATGGTTCATTACTAGTATTATATATTTATTATAACAGTAGACGGTCCATAATTTGTTTTTGGTTTTTATAAGAGTATTAACTCGCACATCAGCTCTAATTCTCATAGTGACACAATTTCTTGACGATTACCTTATAACTTTTACTTCGGCTGGAAGCTCTAGGGCAGATTAACATGAAATAAATTCCGATATATATAAGTGTGTATATGAAGTCTATATTCACGAGTGTGATGCAATTCCAATCATCCTTCAATAATTCAAACAATTATCCAGCCAAATATTTTAATTGCGCGAATCTTCATTTAATTTCGAGTTTAACCATTAATGCCTCTTGCATGCGTTTTATGTACTAGTAATAAATTATAGATTCGTAAATGAAATTTATGAAAATAAATTTCCATCCATATAACAATATTTTGCAAACACTTAAGATAATATCATTTTCTATTTATAAATATTAACAAAAACTTAATGTATGAAATGATAAATGCGAATAATGATTCAACTCACCATCATAAAAATAACTGGAATACAATTTTGATTCGTTTAATCAAAACTTCTAAAAAATTAAGTGGTTAGAGCATATCAATAACATAAATATGAATGGTTTTCAAGTAGAAACATTAGCATAACACTCTACTAAACGATTATAATTAGAAAACACATCAATAACTACTCTACATTAATCTTAACATTAGACTAAGTATGTAACTACTTAAAGCATGCGATTAAGCATATACGGTCAACAGTTTATTTACCTTAGCTAGTTCGGAACTACTCAGCGGTATAAGCGTTCGAGATTGTGTTGTTAATTTGCGTCGCATAAAATTTTTATTGTTCGAGACACTCGTATCACAGCTGCTCGCAATCGAATTGCGTTTCGACACATAATCATTATTATTGAATCCATTAATATTGAGAATCGTTTCACCATTTTCATTACTGCGATAGTTTCGTTTAAAATTCGCCGATGTTGCTGCCGTTGCATATGATAAATTATCTGAATCATCATAATCGTCATCGAAATTATTCGATGATTGGATGGTGATTGGATTATAGGAGATTTCGATTTTTATACGATTCCTTAAACTATCGCGAATTATTAACGAATTTCGATTGAAATTTAAATTGTTCAATGTTACTTGTTCGTTTTGTGACACCGGCAGTGATTCTTCCTGGATATAGCATGGATCCTGTGAATTTAAGTATACAACGTCGCATGATCTTGATTTTTGTTTATTGAACGACGATGATGTTGATGAGTTGTATGATTCGTTTGACGATGTTGATGGTAAGTTTTGTGATGGATGATATGATAATCTAAAAGAGAAAATAGAAGAAAATAGCGAGATAAAAGTTTTGCATTTTGTTTTAATAATCGAATTGGTCGTGCAGAAATAAAAGAAATGTCACTAATTTTACGATTTCTTAATTCTAAGAATTAATCAGATATAACTCCACATATCTCATAACTTTAATTAATTAGACGTATTATGTCTAAAAACAAATTTTACAATTGGTGCTCCAAACAAATCGTGCACTACGAGGTATTGACGGAAAAGGTTAAAGCTGGTTGTCGTGTGCAATAAACTGGAGGTACTAGGTTCATCAAACCCGTAGCCAACATCCTGAAACTTCATTAAATTGAATTACCAAATTATAAAATTTAAAGATTTCTTTAATTCAAATACACTTTAATTAATTCTTTGCAATCATAAAATTGAAATCACAGAATGGATACAATATTTTTTTCAAATTTAAAAGTTAGTAGAACGTTTAAACCAATGGGTTTAATTAAAAGAAGCCAAAACTCGGTGTTTGCCAATCATTATAATGGGAATAGTTGAAATTTGATTGAACTAAATGAGAAAGGTGATTTAAACTACTACATATACAATTATAACTATGTACCTATAGAATAAAATTCAAGAGTGCTGTGGGAGGGTAAAGAATCTATACCACTAAGTATCGTCGTTTATTATTAAAAAAAGGTTAGTTCATGATATCATCTTATCATGATTTAGAAGTGGAGTGGTTTTGGTATTCACCAGCAAGAAAGAAGGGCTTCCAGAAACAGTATTACACGATAAATCCTGATGCTTTAGATTAGATGTTACGTAATACACATCTAATCTGGTGATGTACCGCACTTGTCAGCGATATGGACATACTAAGCCAAAATGGCAATCGCGCCATTATGTCCAAATAGTGCCAATCACACTCCGAAGGAACGGACATGAAAATATAAAATGTACGCCAACTGTAAATCAGAACACACTACGTTCAATCAAAAGTGCTCTCGTACCAGATGGATAAGTTGATACCACAGGAGAATCGATAATAGGACAGTTAAAACCATCGTACAGTAATGTACTACAACAAAAACTATAGAAACCCAAAATAAAAATACTCTTTATGCCAAGAGCAAAGAGAATAAATATAAAGAGGAATATCTTATATGAACCGCGGTTGCATATAAACTAAAAATTTAAAAATATTTCTGAGTTATTTGGTGATGGCAAACGAAATAGGATAAACAAATATTTTTTATTTCGTTTTCTCTTTCGAACGACAACAATAATAAAACATTTGACTATTTCAAAACTTCGCTTACTATTTCATATTATTTTCATATCATCGAATTATAATATGAATAGTAAGCGAAGTTTTGAAATAGTCAAATGTTTTTTTACTGTCGTTCGAAAGAGAAAACGAAATAAAAATAGTTGTTTATCTTATTTCGTTTGCCACCACCAAATAACTCAGAAATATTTTTACATTTTTAGTTTATATGCAACCGCGGTTCATATAAAATATTCCTCTTTATATTTATTATCTTTGCCAAGAGCTGCGGACTTACGAGTATCAAGTCAATAATAATTTGAATGTAATGAGAGTGTGTGAAACTTGAGAGTGTCAAAATAAAACGTTTTGATTAAATGGGTAGAGGTTTTTATCCATATATATCCAGTGCTGATGGATTTGGGGAGGTAGCTATAAAATAACTCTAAAATTGGGTGATCTCTCAAAGTTTGAGTCCTTGATTTAAAATCTGTTTTTAGAAGTAATGATGCATGCGGAAATTTATCATTGGCTGACCTCATTCTGGACTCCGATTGTGTAATCCAGAACAAAAGAAGTCCAACATTGATAAGGAATGTAATGGCTAGTACCAGTGCATTGGCAGCCCCAGTCACTTGGAATGTAATAGATGAGAATTTGAATAGTAATTATTATTTGATAAACGCATGCTAAGGTGGTGTAAATATTAGCACTTAGAAAACAGTATTACTGTACAGTGAGAAATGGATCAAGTGCATGGGTGAGACACTTATAGCAAATGAAATTATCGATGTTAACCAACTGCAGTGTGTAAAAGACAAATATGCAGTACGCAAATGATAGTGAAGGAAACGAAAGTATAAATGGTTGGTAGAATAATGAGATCCATTATTGGTTTTTTTTTCAAATTTTAAGCAAACAAAAAACCTTACCAGATGTATTTGCCATGGATGTATACATTTTCAAATGAGAAATTGAAGAAGGCTATTTAAGAGCAAAAAGAAAGAGTTGGCGGAACTACGTGTCAGATATGACTCATATCAACACAACTAAGGGGTGTATGGAATAAATAGTCAGAGGTAAAAGGGCGAATTTATAAAATCCTCTGTTAGAAGATCTCGAAAAAGAAGATAATGAATGTTTAGAATAATTCTATTATAGTAACGAAAGTGTATTACCTGAAAATAGTAGTGAAACTAGAAATGAACATCCGTGCGGGTTTTAAAATCCTTTAAATATACGACCCCAGGAATAAATAGAGTGAGTTATATAGGATGATGAAACTATAAGAAGCAAAGGAATTCTTGCTCCAAACTCTAGACAGGGTTTCGATGAGTGTTTAAATGCCAGGAAACTTGCGCACTTGCATATTGGATCCGATACCCAAAACTAGTGACCCGAACCAGGCAAGAAACTGTACGACAATATCGTTGTTGAACGATTTTATTAAAACTGCGAATCGTTTTTTGATAAAAGGCAAGCTTGAAAAGTTTATGAATGATAATAGTTCATTATCAGAAACAACCTTGGCTTTATAACGCAAAATTTGTGTGGCCAAAAGAAAATTTGGAGTTTTGTGACGGTATTTTTGGATATTAAAAGAGAATACGATTATGGGGTACCAGATAAACTATTTCGGGTTCTACTTTTTTAAGGGGTTGTTAAGTGGGTTTATGCGTTAATGTGGCAGATCTTACAGCATGAGGACTGTGGTTTTAGAAAAATATCTATGGAAGTAAAATATAACCAGCTCTCTTTAATTTGTATACGAACACGATTAGATAAGTTCGTTTTGCAATTTTCAGACGTTTTTGTCGTAATCGAAAGAGCCAAAATATCGGTCAAGCGTTAAATCGAGCTCAGGAGTAAACTAGGTTACAATCGAATTGACTAAGCTGAATCGAAAGAGTGACTCCTAGAAAATCATAATGTTTTAATATGTCATTTAGAATGTAAGCAAGAATTGATGTGCGAATATGTTGAAAAGTATTGAGTATGTTACTCTGACTTGATAAATGGCAATATGAATCGACAAGTGGTATAATTTTAAAGTGTATATGAAAAAATTAACCGATACTTGCAAGACCAGATTGAATGTAATCAAAAGAGTAAGCAAACCGAAGTGAAGAGTTCATCCCGGATTAACTTACATGCCACGTAAGGAATGTGCGTTTGTGGTGATAGATCCAAGATTGAGTTTTAAAAAATAATGAAAGTTGAGAATGTATATGCACGGATGGATTGTTCTGGACGGATGGATTACCAAAAAAACACAAAGAACGAATCTGATTTTGGAATGTGGATCTAAAAATCCTACTTAACAATCTTGCTGTTCTTAAAATTTGGATGCACAATAAAAGAGATGAAAAATCAGTTATCGATTAAAGAGTTTAAAATAATACAAATGATTCACTTTGGACCCGTAAAAGTATTAGTGTATTTAGGGACCGACTGGGTGTAGAATATTTCTTTCCTTCGATCCAAAAAGTGAATCGGAATTATGGAAGGAATCAAGTTGGCAATAAATGAAAGGCAAAGAAGAATAGTTCTATTATTTGACTTTCAGACTGTATTTGATTAAATAAAACGGGGTGGTGATCTCATAGCAGTAATTCTAAAAAGGATACCATCGTATCTTCGAAGTTAAGGCAACGAAAAAGCCGATATACTTGCAAAGGGAATGTATGATATAGATAATAAATGAATGAATGTCAGAGATGTACTTCGAAAGGAAAACCTGAAAAATGGGAGAGTAAATTTATGCAAGCATTTTGAGCTGTGTTTTGGCTCTTTTGAGAAAACTTTTCAATAAGAAGATCAAACTAGACACTACAATGTTATGAATTATGGAGAGAGTGAGATTTTTTTTTTTTTTTCTATGCTATCTTTTTTGGGGCTCAAGGCTCTCCCAGCTCTTTCGCGGTTCGCTTATTTACGTCCTACTTTACGCCTTAACGGCCAAATGGAGGACGTACGGCTATAGGTCCGATTTTCGTAGAACCATCTGCGCATTGCAGCTCCAGAGTGAGATTGAATCATGGAATTTGGAAGGAAAATTTTAAAGAAAATGCGCCTCAGAATGATAACTGTAAGGAACGATTCAATGTTATTAATAGCGTGAGTAATCATACATGGGGCACTCATCCCAGGTATACCTAACATATTGCGAAAGACATTGGTCTCCTCAAAAATGACGTATGGAATTAGCGTATTTGGAAATAGAACAAAAGGGGTTTTTAGCCAATTAAGAAGAGTTAAGATTGTATATGCCAAGATGGTCTTGGATGCGATAAAATCAACATCAAGGCATACGCTATGACACAATAAAAGAAACTGTTCGAATGGTGATTAGAGAGAATGATCTTTTGAATGAAATGAAGCTAAGATTACAAAGAGGTGGGGTGTATAAACCAACTTAAATGGATGCAAGAAATGTACTTCGTATCAAGGTACGGCGTAACTGGGAATATTGAGCACATCCTAGAGTCTGAACCTGTTCATCGGCAATTGATTTATTTAACCATTGCGCTACAATCAACCACAGGTTGGGTTGACAAAATTCATTTAAGCTAGAACCATCCCACTTTCCCAATTATAGTGTCCCGAAAAAAGAACACGTTTTGTTTATAATCTTCCATACGATAACTACTCGTCCGAATAATTTACTTGTTTTCGATAACAAGTAAATCAGCGAAATGAGGAAGTTAAACAGATACAATCAATAAGATCATTTACTTTCATAAGAAAACGTTTTTAGCTCTAATGTAAATAAACTATTTTACAGTAAGATAACACCTTCCTCCACACATATGTATGTATGTTCCATGAAGTAACAAATCTATTTTTTAGTTTTTCCATGTTCATTTGTTCTCCGAATAAATATTTATATACTGAAAATACCAGAAATTTACCATCATATAGAGAAGATCAAATAAATTAAAGAAACAATTTTTCCATAAAACTGATGAAAACTTATCTAAATAACTGTATATATAGTGCAAATAATTACAGTTTATGTATATGGCCTGATCAGCGAGCACGAGATTTTTATTTGTTTATATAACGTTTTTTTTTATAAAATTAGTTTTTCTTAGGCCAAAATTTATTATTAGACGAGCAGAAATAACAAAAACCAATCAAGAAACCGTGCAGTAGCCATTTGGTGGTACACACTGTTCTAACAAAAACATTCGGATAATAAAACATTCGTTATTGTATTTCAAGAAAGTACATTCAAGTAATTATTGAACATAACAAGTAGTATTTCAGTGCTATACATTACAACTACGATAGTAATCATATTATACTAAAGACACATATCTGGTTTCGTAACTACAATTTCGTTGTAATGTGTCACTGCTTATCATGGTTTGCAACTTGGTTTAAACATGGTTTCGGAATGAGCTATTTATTCTCATCCCATGGCATTTAAGTGATGACAGTGCCACAGTTATACAGCTAGTGAATACCGTAAACTAAAAATATTGGTTTTTCATTTATTTGTTTATGTTTTTATAAAATTTGATGTTTAATAAAAATAAATTAATGGAAAATCAAAGAAAATAGGAAAATTAGGGCGAAGCAAAAATATTTTTAAACCACACTGTTAAAGTTAGAATTTCAATGAATTATTATAAACTGTCAAATTAATGAGAACTGTATTGTGTCATGATTCTCATTTCGAAAATTATAGTTTCATAATCATGGTTACGAACCCAGATTTGTGTCTATGGTATTAGGAGACTCAAATCCTTTCTGTATGTTTTCACTGCTTTATGAGGCAGTGTTCTTTAACACCCTTCACGATCAAACAAATCGACGTAACGATATATCATACGAGTTGCTATTGATACCTTATAGTTTCCTCCTAAGGCAACACATTACATGAAGCGATCAGTATTTCAAAGTTCGTTCTGTTTGATGAGGAACGCGATATTGTGTTCTGATGATCAAGTTCGTTTTTTCTGGCCACACTGATAGCACTGACACACACGACAGATAAAAAAATAATCTATTCTACCACATTCCATTATACACCTAGACCAGTTCACTACGTATATTATCGTTATTAGATCGGTCTTGAACATTGTAACAGCCGGAGAGATAGAAAAAGAAGTGTACTGCCCTTCAATGTCTCAAAAACCAAATACATCCACCGTACCATAAATTATTGCACCTATAGTATAGAAGTACTGAGTATTAGGTTCCGGGATGCATAAATTCGCCACCGAAAAATATCATTTTGACAAATATAAAAGTCTCTTGCAGATAAGGTGAAGAAGTTGAACCATTGATGTATACATTTCTATTAGCTTAATCTATTAGTGATTAAAAACATCCCTAGTGTGAGTTGTGATAGATTGCAAATAACTTTTAGGCATCGTGTTCAGAAAAAAAGTCATACAGAACAAAAAATTTCCGGTTAAACCTAATACGTCAAAATTATTTTAGTATAGGAGCCAACAGGGTTTCAACGTCGTGATCTTAGATCAAAGACCTCGGTGTTATTTTCGTGAATCTAATCCTATGTGGGGTTTTATTAATTGATGAACGGAAGATATTTATGACCTGGAGACAGTCAAGATTCTGTACTTTGCATACGTGCAGTCGCGATTGGAATATGCTGTTACTGTTTGGTGTCCATTTTATGATCCAAGCATCAATAAACTAGAGGGTATTCAGAAAAAGTTTATCCGTCGCACTTAACTTGACTATTGTGGAAATAAGAAAGACAAAACCGAATGTCAAAATCCGACTGCTATTTAGTAAACGAATCTCATTTTGTGTTATCGAGTTAGTGTAATTTGAATATTTCACAGTTTAAGGAGGAAGATTTCATCTGACAATTCTTTAGTCAATTTAACCACAACAACAAAATAAAATTTAGCAAGTTTAAGTGAACAACAAAACAGATTATTTCTAACTTCACGCTTCAATATCGGATTATTTCATAATAGACGCCCAGAGTATATTTTATAAAATTACAGAATTAACAAGCTGCGAACATGAACAACGAATGCTTAAATTGCAGTCGGAAGCTAAGCATGAAATTATTAAACTGACGCTGACTTTCCAAATATAACCCAAAATGCAATAGTGAACAGTAATGTGAATTAAAGCGTTTCATATGTCAATATTTTGAAAGGCGCACCCCGGTAAGTTCAAGCGAAAGAGAAAAAGAGAAAAGTCTCCACAGCATTAAACAAGCTAACAGATATGATACAAAGTTGCATGGCAATAATGAAGAGAACTATGAACCGATAGTAGAAATATAGACGCCTTTAAAGAATATTTACCTCAAATCAATCGGACTCTCCTTCAAAATTAAGATCATATACATAATACATTAACATAGTAAATATTTGAGCACAGTAATAATAAGTGTAGGGATAGGTTAGAATTTGCACACTTCTCGAACAAATAAAGTACCGTGTAAGTACCGTTAGTAGCAAGAAGTATTAAATTAGAATAAGATATGCAACTTACTTCCTTTTCTAGATTATAGAGACATTATATGGAAGAAAATAGGTACACCATCTGACGAGTTTACTACGTGTGGTGTTTGAATTTTGAACTATGATATCACTGCTTTTTCCCTCGTGACGCAATTTACCGTCAAGCAAACATAATAAAATTTAATCGTTAAAAAAAGAATTTTATTTGGTTAGAAGCAAAATTAAAGTTATCGCGAACGCACGAGTTGATACAAATAATAAAACCTTATGTGTTGATTACGAATGATTTAAAAGACACTTTGTTAGTACAGGGTGCGCCATTGTTTACATCGGTAGGTAAATATTGAATAACTTTTAGATTTGTCAAACAATTGGACATATCAACTAATTTTTGAAACGTCAATTCAGTACAATTATAACTATGAATCACTTTACGCCGAAGCAAAGTGGCGAAATAGTGACGCGATACATTACAAATAGTTGGTTAACCCAACGTGCATATCGAACAGAATTTTCCGTAGCAAACAACGACCATCTAACAATAATACTCGTGCATTGGCGTCGAATCGAACATTGAACAGGATGGACTGGTTGAAGCCGTCAGAGACGATGTTAATCGATGTGAGTGGATTCTGGTTCATTATGTCTGCCCTTAAATGTATGAAAAAGGTCTTGATGGTTATTGGATGGATAAGGCGGCCACTTAATTGATGTTGTATTCAAAAACTAATCCAAATAAATTGCAAAGGACCATCAATTGGGTTTTTTTTATCAAAGTAATTTAATGTTTACATACCAACATAAAAAATGGCGCACTCGTAATTTAGTTTTTTTCTCAATCTTTTGCTGTAGATCTTTAAATATTACCTTAGTAGAATATGTTCAGGGTCCCGAACTTCGTTGCATCTTACAATTAATTATACACGATTATTTCAAAAAGCTTTTAATGACACAGCGGCAATTCCTACCATAACACAACTTACAACACTTCAAGGTTATAAAACTAGAGTTTTCAAGAATATGTATAAAGCACCAATATTATCTACACCAACAGCTATATAACGTTGGTCGAAAAATATAACAAGCAACTTAATTTATTCGCTTCAGTAATTCTTTGGCTATACCTATGCGTTCTTTAATATACTATGAATATTCAAGAAAAAGAAAAGTGTTGCCGAATCCAACAATACCAAAATGACGTAATAGATAATATATGTATATATACTCTACAAGTACGTGTAAGAAATAACTGGCGAAATAATTGTATAAAAGTACAGTGTATACAGTATAATGTTGGAAGTATTACTCAATGCAGTGGTCGGGCGACCGGAATGTGTTTTATTCTGGAGTGTTTTAGATGGGGTATATTTGGAAAGTAATCATGCGAAATATTAATAGCTTCCTAATATAGGGCTTAATTTTCTATTACGAAATTCTCTGAAAAATTACTATACGGGGCTTGATCCCAAAAAACTGTGTAAAAATAATAATACATGGCTTAAAGATTGTAAACAGACATAAATAATCTGCGTCTGAACTAAGACACCTTTTAATGTCTTCCAGAACATGTGAGTCTTCTGTATTTTGGTCAACTGCGAGCATTGAACTCGAGACCACGGCGTAATAAAACATCACAAAGCTATAACTCTCAATCACTCAGTTTTCAACCGGCAACTAAAGTAAAATTAAAATATAAATTCATCAACATTATTGATAAAAAATATTTCTAAAATATTCAGCAAGATGAGGATGTGCTTCTTTAGTATTTTAGTTTTCAATTACGTTAATATTTTAAGATACTCGCTGGTAATAGATAGATTAAGAAATAGATCAAAATGGACCCTGTAGCAATTACTTTTAAGTAAAATCATAACATCTAATTTTAGATATAGGTAAAAAACAAATAATTAAAGAAGGCGGAAATTATTCCAGAACTCAATGCCACTAGGGCCCACGGTTCAACCCACATACAATACACATATAGATTAAAAACACCCAATCATGATTGGTGTTTCGTCACCACCCCGGGAATTGAACCCGAGAGCTTCGAATGACAGAGCAAACACGCTACTTTCTCTGTCACGATAGTGACTAGATATAGCTAGGTTAGGTTGGTTAGGTTGTTGTGGCTACTATCGCACACTTAGACCGGCGATTGGTCCGTTGTGATACCACTCTATGTGAGTACTAGTACTGACATGGAAGATGGGTGGACCCATGGATTCTAAACAAGACAAGGAATCCAGATATGTTCATTTCACACCACCGATCGGGATTCGAACCCGGTATCTCCCGCTCCAACTGCCGCAGCTTTAACCACTGCGCCACCTGGCCTGTGCAAGATATAGGTAGGATCAGTCTTAAATCTTGAATGGAAATTAAAGTAAATTTATTGTATGTATTTACAACAAATGAAAATTAAAATTATACAGCTACTTTCATTCCGAAACATCAGCCCAGAAAATTTCTATAATAATGTTTCAGACAAGACGTTAAGATGTAAGATGACCACCCAGGTGGAGCAGTGGTTAAAGCTGCGGCAGTTGGAGCGGGAGGTACTGGGTTCGAATCCCGATAGGGACAGGATGCAAAAGGGTTTTCTCACCACTTGATTACGATCTGTGGTGTGAATGAACACAACTATGACGCCTGTTGGAGTGCAAAATCCATGGGCCGACCCATCTTCCATGCCAGTACTATAGGCTGGCATGGAGCTATGCAATGTGCAGATAGTTAGGTAAATCGGACCTATAGCCGTACGTCCTCGTAATAAAAGATTTGACTGCAAAGCGTAAGGTAAGGACGTAAATAAGTGAATCGCGAAAGTGCTGGGAGTGCCTTGAGCCCCAAAACAAAAGATTACATAGCAAAACAAAAAGATGTAAGATCCCAAATTTATTACGAGCATCACCGCCGAGTTAGAGTCAGTATTTCATACCGCATTCTTTACGTACCATCACCCAAACCATAATTGGTTAGATATTGCCAATCTATATAATCTAGAACCAACATTAGTTTATAGTTATAATTATAGCATTGTTTTCCGCTCCACATTTACCAATTACCACCCATTAATGATCTAATTTTTAAGCTCAGCAGTTACGTTTCCAACTTACACAATTGATTACTAAAAATCCACACCAAGGACGCCATTACATTGTAATTACGAAAAGTAGTCGGTAATCTCCTAAAACACTTTAACACCTGTATACTTAAACCTTACGTAAAGTAAATCAGAAGTGGAAGCATTAAACACAGTAGCATGTGCTTCATGAGATGAATTGATATTTTCAATCAGTTATTTAATGACATCATCAGATCAAAAGTGGCCTCACATTTCTATAATATGTGTGAATATGAAACATTCCTCAAATCTAAACTTTCAATTTTTTTGAAAAAACTGAACCTCATCATTCATTGTTTGGCTCAGCGACCCAGCTGTCGATGCGCTTATTCATTAAAACATTTTAAATTTAACAATTAATTTGAGAACCATTTAAAGTGATCCACTTCCAAACCGAGTAATATGTTATTAAAAAATATGTGTTTTGGCGTCTGGACCCATTGATCTAAAATACAAGTATCCCAATTTTCAATGAAAATCATACTCATAATCATGATCATAATCATTGTAGCGTTTTCAACCTAAAACGAATTCGTCAATGGGCGTATCCAGCACGTTGAGATCTACTTATTAGATATTCTACAATGTAGAACAATCTCAATCGTAGATTTTCATTTAGTGTGCTGGATGTAAAATCTATATTTTATTTTGGGTTTACGTCTTAACTAAGATATCAGAGCTGTTATAAACACATATTATTCTATTACACATATTATTTTCACATTAGATTGTGTCCATTGCGAATTTATGATTGATTTTCGTTCTTTGAATTTAAATTGATTAATTGTTTCATCTGTACTTCACCAATATAGCTGTCAAAAATACCAGAGACTCAAACCATAACATATCTACGAAATGTAGATATAAATTTCGTATCTCACTAAACAGTGAGATTTTCTACATTTTTTTAATGAGATATTTTGCATCCAGTACATTGAGATGTGAGATATTTACTTTTTTAGTGAGATCTCAACGTGCTGGATACGCCCATTGTTCACAACTACAATGATCGTCACGCCACAGTAGAAAAATGAGAAAAATTGACTGTCAGTAAAAATTAAAATGAGACAAAAATATATATTAAACAGTAGTGCAGACGAAATAAAAAACCATCTCAGTCAAACTTTACTGGAAAAATATTTGTGTTTGTGGTAGTGTGACTGCCATTAAAAGTATAAAATTGAATACTTTTTATTGCAGTCACACTCAGCCTTCTACATAAAATTTGTGTAAGACAAGAAATTATTTTCGTACTCAACCAATTTTATAGTCAAGGGTCAAATAATCGATACATTATTTTGGTAAAATTATAATTGAATTGAAATAACAAATCATATTTGTGTAGCATTGTGATATTTAATAATAAATTTTAATTCACAATTAAAAAAATCTCCAAGAATGAATAAATAATGAGTTTTTTGGTTATGGTTTCTTTAAAATTCTGCTATAATTCGCTATAAATAAATTAAGAAACAATAACGTTGTCTTTGTCTTTTAGTTGGAGTTTTATAAATATTTTGTCTTTTCGTTTTTTTTTACTGTCAGTCAATTTTTTCCCATGGAATAGAGCCTTAAGCATCTGTAATTTGTGAGAACTGTATCAACTATGAATCACACTATAATATCGAATCGCACAGTACAAATATCCAGTTCGAATACACAAATCGTATCAATATATCACACACGATAGACATTGTTCGTTTTGATCAAATGGTTATTCAATAGCATCACACTATCAAATCCAACATTCAAATTAATTCAACAAGCATCATAATTTTTATCAAGCCCTAGGTAAATAAAATGCAGGTTTAACTGTATTTTGAAAAACATTATCAGAAAAATTGAGTTGATCAATATGTAGTCTAATTTAAGGAAGCATAGACATGATGCTTAGAAACAAATTTGTAAGCAAGCAGTATCTGTTAAAACCAAATTTTACAATATGCCTACATACAGATTGGACACCAATGGTTGTTTGATACTCGTGGTATATTTCAGAGTTATACTGTAGTAAATTATTTACCATATTTTTCAGACCATGAGACGCACGTTTTCACTCTGAAAGTTCGACCAAAACCCAGGATGCGTCTCTTGTCTAATTAATTTCGTCTTATAGTTCGATAGGGAAATCCCATGAAAATAAATCGGGAACTCCTGTTAATTTTAACAACCATAAAAATGAAAAAGGAACTACTGTAAATTTTAGAAACCATGAAAATTAATCAGGGATCTCACGAAAATGGAATATACATTAGTTAGTTTACTAGAGTGTGTTATTTCATAATTAAAAACTTAAATTTATTCTTTGATTGTTATAAAACTGGAAAAATAGTTCAAAATAAAAGACTTTCTTATGAAGTGAACTAGAAGTGATAAAAGTGATTACAGAGAAGGCAGAAAGGCATTTTGGTCCACATACAGAAAAAAGTTTCGTTCGCACTTACCAAAATCGCCAGATCTTGAAATGCTATTTGCAAAACTTAGATAACAGATCACCGAAGCTGATAATTTTTGAAGCGAAGCAATGAACGTCTGCAAACGATATTGCTAATTTGATAAGACTTCATGGTGCGTCAGATTTATGAAGAGAAACGGGCTATTCATGCGCATGAAAACCAGCCTAGTACAAAATAGTTGCTTACTATTATTTATGAAGTCCCTCTAAAATTTGATGTCCCTTCAAATTGTACTGTAGATTCAAAAAGTACCAGATCAAGAACAATAAAAATAGAGTGACCTGTTGCAATAAAAACTAGACTATAGTTTTAGCATATTATGCGAATGACAGCAAGCTACCACTTATATTAATCTTTCTAGGAAAATATTACCGAAATTGTAATCCACGTTCAAGATAAAGGTTGGATAAATAAAACGTATATTAAGGCTGTTTTCAAAACGAATATTTATTTGTGGACCTCACATTAAGTATCTTTAGGAGGTGACTTTTCTATCTCTTTCTTGCCAAAAATTTTAAATTGATTGTCAAAATTAATGAATTAAATATTTTTTGATCTAGTCGTATTTACGACTGCCACGATAATTATACCAGTCAAAATAAAACTGTCTGTCAAAATAAGTAAGTGAAAGAACCGCCCAGGTGCCGCAGTGGTTAAAGCTGCGGCAGTTGGAGCGGGAGGAATCGGTTTCGAATACCGATTCGGGGCAAGATGCACAATGTGTTTTTCACCTTCGATCGTTTGGGCGGTGCGATCGGTGGTGTAAAATGAACATATCTAGAATCCCCGGTCGTGTTTAGAATCCATGGTCGACCTATCTGCCATGTCAGTACTATAGGCTGGCTATAGGCAATGCGCAGATGGTTCTACTAAAACTCGGACCTATAGCCGTACATAGAGTGGTGTCACAACGGACCAATCGCCGGTCTAAGTGTGCGATAGCAGCCACAACAACCTAACCTAACCTAACTTAAGTAAGTGAAATCAATTCGAATAGCTTTGCTTATCTATTTAAGATGATGCCAAATAAGTTAATAAGTATCAGCCAAACTATAGCTACAATATCGTGGGATCAACTCAGAACCCATACAATAGATTCAACTGAAAACCTTTTACGTAAGATGAACAGAGATAGCGGTCATTCCTAGTGGCCTTAGAAGTCAATTACAACTTCTTGATGTTTCGATTAATAAGCCGTTTAAAGAGTTGATGGTATTTGGTGGGAGGAGAGGAACGAATGGATACAAAACCCAAATCACGATATGACAGTAATTGAAAGAATAAAACGATCTACAATTATTGAAACCTGGATAAAGAACTCTTGAGGGAAAAAGACGACGAGAAACAATTGTAGTCTTTCAAAAAAATGTGGAATTATTATTGTAACGCGATAGACGGAACAGCAGAATGTGAGAGTTCAGAAAACATTTTAATAACCGTCTGGTCATCCAAAATATAATTTTGTCTTAAATTTATTAGATACATTTTGGGTTCGTCTTATGATCCGATGTGTCCTATCGTTCGTAAAATCTGGCAAGAATTTTATTACATATGTGAAAATGCATAATATTTTTATCTTGAGGGTAACGAAATGAACTAATCAGCATGGTCCTACATTAGTACAAGATTGCTGAATGTGTTAAGCGAAAGTAACTCCATTTGCCTGTAGTTTCCAATTATACTTTAATTCATACCAAATTTTGATTTACAATTCTACGACATTACAATCCTTAACCATGCGCTGTTCAGATTGAAAGACTTCTGCTCATTATCCAGCGTTACTCTGCTGCATATAAAGCAACTCATTATAAAGTATTCGACATACACTGACCGCTTTAAGTTTTACTCTATTATTAGATAATTTGACCGATTTTTCTAAATTAAATCATTTTATAAATTTGTTGTGTTTTGAAATTGGACACCTAGCTAATTTCATTTTAAAGTAAACGCACAATTTCAGAATTTGATTTTGTTGTTGGAAATTTTTTAATCTAAAATACATAGTTGCATGATTTTTTTCTTGTTTATTATTTAAATTTGCATATTCGAACAAAGAATCTCTCTAATGATGCCTTTAATATGACCAGGCAGTGTTTTCGACCTATAAGCCTGTTGTTTTCAAATTTAATGTCCAGAGCGATTGGTTGATAGGTGCTTTAAGGACAATGCAAAGGTAAATCTATTGAAAAAGCACTTCATGAAGTCGTTGGACAAATGTAAAAATTAAAGCTTATATCATCCTGCTCTCTTCAGAAGTTAACTATGTGGGTTAGATCGGAAGAGAACGCAATAAAGCATGTAACATTCACTGGAAATGTAAATAGTTGGTTAATCTTGAAACTCAGACGCGTGTACTGGCTATCTCGTCTGCCACACTTACTAAGTGGCGTAGAACATTGAGTGGGTTGGAGAGAAACCTCTTAACCGCCTTCAATGATTTATTTGTCTGGATATTGTGAGAGCCACGCACACCTCACCCAGGAAAACGGGATTTTCACCATCAATCGTTTGGGCGGTGCAATGGGTGGTGTGAATGAACACATCTGGATCCCTTGTTAAGTTTAGAATTCATGGGCCGTCCCATCGTCCATGTCAATACTATAGGCTGACAGGGAACTATTCAATGCGCAGATGGTTCAACTTAAATCGTACCTAGGGAATCCAAATTTACCGAAAATTTCATTTACCGGTTTCGGTATTTTTTTTTCTTAATTTACCGGTTTCCCGGTAAATTTCGGTAATTGTTTAACCTACAAAAACATCATTGAAACATCTAATATATCTTAATTATTTACTTATTATTTTTGTTTTTTAAGAAAAAAGACATTTTAAAATTTATTCCAATAATAACAATAATAGAATAAATAAAAACAATCTATAATTTAATTTATAAATATTGTTTTGTTGGTAGTGGTAGTTCGTGTTAAAACACCAAAATGGCTTCTCTCAATATATATTGGCAGAAAGCTTTTATTTCTAACAAATTTCAACTTACAATATGAAAACAACTGGCTATTTCATCTTAGGTATATAACCGGAATTTGGAAATGGAGCTTAATTTCATGAAACTCAAAGTAAAAATTGAGCTTTTTATATTTCGAACTGAAATGGCTGTACATTCTATTTGTATTGTGAGAGATAAGAAAATCTTAACAGATAACTCATGTCTTGGTATTACATAACCTCATAGCATAAAGGGCGGCCCACAAATTAATTTGGCTCTAAATACAAAAACGAACGAATGTTTTGTAAAGCGGTTTGTTTTATTAGAAAGAGATACATTGTCACTAAGAATGAAACACCATTTCATTCAAATGATTATTAGCTTTACATTCTGCCAACCCCTATTTTTCAGAATATTTTCGACTGTTTGGCATTTTATCACGTCAATGGCTAATATAATTTGATCTACTAAATATTGGATAATCTCTAGATGATAAGCGTAATACTTATTATCCTTAACGGCTTCCTACCAAAAAAGTCGTTCAGAGTCAAATCGTAGATGCTTCATGTCATTTTGACATCTCCGTTACGACTGCTTATTTGTTGTTTCCAAATATCCTGCTTGTCTATTTTAACAAAAACTTGTTTATCATGGCCTGGTAACGCCGCGTATTAATGTTAGAGCGGCTATTTGCAAATTTTTTCTAAAGATTTTTTAGTAAATCACTTCATTTTCTTCCAATTATTTGTGCGTTCCACAGCCCAATTGACGAACGGACAACCGAAATTCAAAATGCGCATCACAAAACAGCGAAAAAATGTTCAATTCTTGAGCAGCAGCGACTCTTTTCACTAATTGTCTTGCAGTTATTTTATTTCTATTGAATTAACCACCTAAATTTCCTACAGTTTGGGTATAGAATACTTCTGATTTTAATTAGGGGTAAAATAACCCGTTCCGTTAATTTCAAGCATTAAAGAAATTAAATTTCCTAGGACGATTGAAGTTAGTGTTGACACACTCGAATTAACCATGAATTAACCTTAAGTCTAGTCACATCTGCGTAATGAAATGAATGAGATGAAGCAGATTTATATCAGCACGTTTAAAAATCTCGGTATAAAATTAAATCAAAAGCCCTATTCATATAGATCCATAAATAAAAAGAATGAATATAATAAGAACATTTTTTATTAAATTGAATAAGTGAATATATTTTATTTTATACAGTAAAAGTATGAAAAGATATTATACTAATTATATGATTTTTTTAATTTTCGGTATTTTCGGTAAATTTTGAAAATTTACCGGTTTTTCGGTAATTAAAAATTTACGGTAAACCCGGTTTACCGGTTTACCGAAAACCGGTATTGGATTCCCTAATCGTACCTATATAGCCGTACATACATATAGTGGTATCACAAAACATCACTGATCTATAAGTGTGCGGTGGCAGCCACCCACCAAAAAAAGTGGGTCAACCCATCTTCATTTATATATGCCCACATGCTCTCGGGCACTCATATAACTGGTGTCGTAGCGCATTTTTGGGCAATTATTTACACCAGCCCACTCTAATTATCCGGTGACGATATATTTTATTCTACTATATGTACCGATTTTGTGAGGCAAGTATATAAACGTAAGTTATACCCCCAAATGTGTTATAAACTTATCAGTCTTTTGTAATGTTCAAGCTTAACAAAAACGATCCAATTTTGAACAATACATTTTTAAGGTTCCGCAAGTACTGATAGGATCAAAATATTCATTAAAAGGAATACACTATTTCATCAAGTAAGGTTATAGTTGAACATCACAATACTTATAGAATAGAGTGTATAAAAATGTCACTAATTGCCTAAAAACAACTATTTATAGTTTAAGCTTCACGAATATAATATAACAATAAAAATGAATCATCCACTATATCCACATATAATTATTCAAAAGGTGAAAGTGGAATTACTGGCCGAAAGGTATGAAAAACCATCGTATGCGGGTAAAATATACCTTAACGATTTCAATGCAGATTATACTGTATAGTATTCATTAATTTAACGACATCCGACCAAACAACAAAAAACTCAAAATCGAATTGAAATGACCAACAATAAACCTTTTTATTATTGATTTTCATATCAACAATTTCCTTTACAAGTTTTGACATTTAATAGTGTGAGCCAAAAATAGAATAGATTTTCTAGTGGTTTATACACACACACTGAAACATCTACTCAAGTATTTATTTGTATCCACAGCTAAATAGTTTTTTGTCCTGTCACTTTTGACATATACAAAACACCACAAAACTAACCTCTTATCATCGTATTGAAAATATTGCGGTATATCATTTTCATCGTATTGCTGTTCTTGATCCACCAAAACTCGTTCGGGCTTTGTTTCCTCCGGCACTATTATATTTGTATTCGAATCACTTATATTCAATTTTGATTTGGATTTCTTAAAAAATTTCCAACTTTTTTTGGTCACATCAATATTATGATTAAGATTTGGTTTAATTATTTCAGGTGTTGGATTTTCTAATGTATTCATTCCCATTTTGACGGGCGATAGTACAACACCAACTGATTTTAACATGTTATAATGTAACAATAATATGAATCACAGATAACTAACAAGCACAGATAACATATATTTTAGATAGCACAGAGATACACATCTTATCTCGATGATTCCGAGCATTGATACAATTATATACACAGCAAATAAACGCGAAGACACTGTATTTGCATGGATGTTCACACAGTTAACGATAGACATAAACTAAACTGAAAAACATATTTTCTTTTTTTAATTTTCTTTTGTGAAAAATGAAAATTACACACATAAAGCAATTTGTTTTTTTTTGGGGAAAATTTATATTCGTTAATCACTATCATATGTGGCACGCACCGAGTATATTAAACACACATGTAGGAGCCGAAGTGAACGCGATACTTCATTAATACAAACTAAGTATTGTTTTGCTATATAGTTTATAGTTAGATTTGTTACATATTCGAATTAAAGGGATTGTTATTTGTTATTAATTTAGTTTTTGTTTTCTTCGTATTATACGGTTGCCATACACACTATACACAATAGTGAACCAAACAAAAAAAAAAAACTATTACACTGATACAACAAATAAAAAATTGTATAATATTATCGTCACGGTTCTGTAACAATACTCTTTTAAAATAGTTTTAAATTTTAATTCAAAAAACATGTTAGTTAGAAAACCACCTCACTCTTCATATGTGTAGCTCACTCTTCATACTATTAACTGTGTGTACATATATGCATACGCATATGTACATAGTTTATATTTGATTAACTTCGTCGAATATATTGCGTATTTGTATATGTTTGATGAAACTTTAATTAACTTAGCTATAAATTAAGTAATTATAATTAAATACCAAGAATGAAACATTTCGATCGACTCATCCGCCAAGATGTCCGAGTTTAAAAATAAACATATCATTATTATCCAGAATTATAGTTCGCGAACTATCCCACCAACCTATATATTATAATATCGATAAACTTGAAAAAAATTTTGATGTCATGAGCAATTGATGTCATACATATTGTGATAATTTTAATTTTATCATTTCCCTTTTTAAATTGCTTATAACCTTAGCTGCGATTGGTCGTTAACGCAATGATAACAATGGAAAGTTGAAACAAGGTTATTGACCTTTATATCAACATGAGTCATATAACGCACAACCATTACTAGTAGGAAATAATATATGTTTACTAACGTGCTACCAAAAGTGCATTAGACTGGGAAAATCATGTTTGGGAAAACTGGAAATAATCTTGCTTCTTTCAGAAATATTATTTGTCTTAAATTTTAACACTTTCGCTGCCACATGTGCACCCGCACATCATGCATTTTTTTTCTTTTACCAAGCCACTGTAGCACGAGCACATCATGCATTGCTCCCTTATACCAAGCCACTGCAGCACCAGCACATCATGCAGTTTTTCTCTCCCTGCAAGCCGTGGTGCACCGGGTCGTAATGCATTTTTTTATACTTTTATTCAAATTTTTGCATTTAGTTATGGTTTTTAATTGTTTTTTTTTTGGAAAATAAAATTGATATTCCGGTGCACAAACACACATGGCCTGTATGTAGATAAAAATGCATGACATTCCGGTACATCAGAGCCTTGGTAGAGATAAAAAGCATGATGTGCGGATGCACATGTGGCTTGGTATAATGCAAAATTGGCAAGATGTGTAGGTGACACAGCGGCATATTATATGAAAAAAAGTCTTGATGCACCGGAACATCTGTGGCAGCGAAACTGTTAAATATACACTATAGAGCCTCGAGTTGCGTCGATTCGACTTGCGCTGTTTCGAATTGCGTCCCGAAAAAAAATTAATACCATAATTTCCATTTGCGTCGCATTTTGGACGCACCCCGAATTTATTTTTAGTAAATATTGTGTTTTTTTCAGAGCCATCTCGAAGACGGATCTGGTTTTGTACAAGGAGCACATAAAGAAAAAAATACAGTAAAATTGAAGAGTAAATAGAGAGTTCCCCTTAAATGGTTTAACTATCATTCATTTCCTTACTTTGGTGCCCATCGTATCATATTTGAGCTGGTTCCAATATATGGTATGCAGTTAAACGTGTTTTTTTGAGAATCTATTAGTAAAGACATATTTTTATTTGGTTTCGCAACTCGAGGCTCTATAATTGTTTTTGTTTACGCAAAATAAATTATGGAGCTGATATTGTCCCTTATATTATTATTCAAGTTGGCTGGAACCCTTAAAGGTTCCGCACTCAATGCAACAAAGAGCCCATGGTGCGAACTTAGGATTTCATCAAAGCGCACAGTTGCGTTCTGCAACCTTAACAAACTGGAGCAGTTCAAACCAGGGCAGAGACGACAGTTAATTAACAGGAATATTCCTGGAATTAAACACAAGGGAACATCTAATGTGGTCGATAGCCGAACAGCTGCTGATGAAGTGCAGCCTGTCATCAACATCCTAAAAACACTCGTCGCATATGACATCACTGGTATGTCCCATGCGATGAAGATGACTTTTGAAACGGCCATGGCCAGTAAGTAAAGTACGGGTGGTTGACCACGTCAGTTTTAGGTTCGATATGGTAGCGGTTTTGATTGTTTGTATCACTATGTGAACAGGTACTGGAGCAGCTGGTTCAGGGCCTACGAAAAATAAGCGAGAACCAGTTTTAGTCAAACTGTCTGCAACTTCATTGTCATCAATGTCACAATGGATGGAAACCCACATGACCGTTACCTTATAATAAAAACCAAGAAGGCTCTGCAAATTCTTACACTCCCCTACCAGTTTAGAGCTAGTTCGAGGATTTTTTTGTGAGTTAAGGACAGTTTTACTGGCCGTACAAAATATAATCTCTTTGTCGACATTAAAAGGGAGATTAAAAGCTGAAATCATGCAGTGAGTAACCGCAGTTAATTCTGCTTGATGAATAGTACAGTAGGACCCAAACTGCTAGAGATTCTCAAATCATACGATGAACGGTAGTAACCAAATCCAGTACCCCGTTCAGAGACAGAGCCATCTGAAAAGAATACAAGTGATTCGGATATCTGTTTGAGCAAGTTTGGTGAGAACCACATATCCCTGGATGGATAAACCACCTCATATGATCTGTGGAAATTAAAAACAGACAGAAGCCAATCAGTCATCTTGTCGATTTATAGGCAAAGCTCGTGTAAATTTATTAAGAATTGATCTATGACCTGAAGTAGTGCCAAAAGCATTCCATGATATTTGCAAATAGTTGAGTTTGCCAAAAGAAAATTTTATTTTAACCACTGACCACCAAACAATAGAAGCATAAGTTAGCATTGGTAGAACCAGTGACTTGTAGATAAAATAAAGCATTTTGGGGGATAGTCCCCATTAATTACCAAAAGCTATACGACATTGCCAAAAAATCGCAGTGGCTTTTTGTAGTTTGAAGTCCAGATGATACTTCCAAGAAAGTTTATTATCCAGAAAAACTTCAAGATGTTTGACGTAGGCTTTGAGGATATCCAACTCAGAGGAACTTAGATAGTTTAGCAGAGCAGAACCTCTATTGTTAACGTTGGTACTCCCCCATAAATAGTGATGTGCATTAGTATCACAACCCACTATTAGAGTAATGGTTTTCACTTTACACAAACTTACTAGGGGTGTAAAATCCATAGAAGGTGGATTCGAAGACCAATTCATTCATTTGCCATCGTTTTCATCGATCTGTAACACGGTGCAATGTCTTAGTGAAACAACACTTTTGTCTTTTGTAAATATGGCCGTTTCTTTGCGATTTTGGCCTTCAATTGAACCAAAAGTGCACAGTAATATAGTCGCTGTTGATAGTGGTCTCTTTTTGGAGATAGTCGATGAATATTATGCGTTCGCATCCCAAAATGCATTCTTCGCTCGCTTTGGATTCGGTTCGTCGACTGCTGTGCACTCAGCTGACTGTCACCCATTTTGCACAGAGCTTTCGCATACCCAAATGTTCGTGTAAAATGGTAAAAATACTACCATCTGATATCTTTACAATGTCAGCTAACAGGTGCACCTTCAATTTGCAATTGTTCATAACCAATTTGTGTATTTTTTTGATGTTTGTTGGAATAACAGCATTATTTGTGCTGGTATACGACCACATTTCAATTTAGCAATCCACTTCTCTACCTCTTGTCTCGATCGTGCAGAGTTCGGATAATATTTATCAAGCCATTCCACTGTATTTTTTTCATCAAAAAGCAATCTTTATTAAGACTCGAAATTCATTTGTTTCCATTTTTTTTTTCAAAAACAAAAATTGCTTCACACAAAATGCTATAGCTCACGGATCAATAGTCAGATTGCTGTCAAATCTATGCACGTATCGTTTGAAGGTTAAGTACTAAATTAAACTCATAAAGAAAAAATTCTATTAACGCCATCTATGTGTCATCCTACGACTTATTGAATGACCCTGTAGTATCGGAATTAACACGCTCACTCAGTAAAAGAGACATACGAGTAACGAATGTCTCTTTTGCTGGGTGAGCGTTAAAACTTTCAATACCACATTTAGACCACGATAACCATTCATAACAAAAACATACTTAAGAACCCACATGCCTAAATCAATTAAACTTGCTTAGAATAGCAACTTAACTAACTATTATATTAGTGTCCGTCAGTAGAATTTCAATACTGCGATTTCAATTATCCGATTTTGTATTTAATGTCTATCAATCAAAATGATGTAAACAACGGCGAACGCAAATTACACGGTACCAAATAACATCAAGTCTTGACAGATGCCATATAGAAATAAAAGAAGTCACCGAAACAACCAGCCGTATAGCAAAAGTCTAAAGTTGCCATCAAACCACCCACACATGCAAATTAATGAGGTTAGTAAACAATTCATACCAGAAATGATACATATACAAAAGAATCTAAGGTAATGTCCAACAACAAAGAAACCGAAGCACTGTGTCTTCCACACAACCCATCACCATACATTTCGAGAGACAATACACATCTCCCGACAGTATCCTTAAAGATAATATTATCAATTGAATAGTCACCTCATTTGACCTGCGCAATATATCACGATCCAATCAGGTAAATTCAAACAAACAACCATCATCCTAAAAAACATTCAACGCGTTCACTTTTGACTTACGCAATAAAACACCTGTCCACCAAAAATAAACCGACCGACCACTTCACTAAACAGAACAAAAATCATTTTTTGTTTTACAGCACGATCTCATCACGAAAGTATAAGTAGGATCAGTTCCAACGCCAAAAATTGCTAAATTATTCACAGCAGAGAGAACCGCGAGAATCTTGTGGTTGAGTTTCTCATTGGACCATAAAATCAAAAACAGATCAATACCAAGACAGATTCCATAGAAATTATTCAGTCACTTATTATGATTATTGCACTATAAATTCACTATGGCAACTCTAATGGTTTATTGCGTGCTAATCTAAAATTTAGCTGATACTTAAATCATTTTTCGTGCTTAATAAAAAAAGTATGAAATCTACAATAAAAACTATTAGTGTTGCCACAGTGTTTATCGTACTACCTTCACAACCATTGAACACGTGCTTCGAAAAGGTGAAACTCCTCAACATCTTATTCCAATAATGTGAGTGATTACTTCTTAGATTAAGTGCTGGCCGACAACAGCATGAAAGATATACTTAATTCACTTAACTAAGGGTGTTTGGCTTTTCGGAGAAAATGACCGTTCTCGGAGAAAAGTTTCTGTGTGATTCACTATACAAAACACAAATCGTCTCTTGTCTAGATCCACAAAAAAAGAGAAATCCTCCCCGGCGGGGAATCGAACCCCGGTCTCCCGCGTGACAGGCGGAAATACTCACCACTATACCACCGAGGATATAATATACCATAATGGTACTATAAAACTGGTCGCAAGTTGCTAATTGGTATGACAGAAGTTTTATATAAAATTTGGAAAATTGAGAGGCGTAGACATACTCACTATACGTGTTTGAGTCACTTTACATAAAATTGAGAAACTGACCATTCTCAGAAATAAGTTTTGTTGTGATTCATTATAATTACACAAAGTGCAGATAACTCTTTTCTAATCCATAAAAAATAAATCCTCCCCGGCGGGGAATCGAACCCCGGTCTCCCGCGTGACAGGCGGGGATACTTACCACTATACTACCGAGGATATGTTAAGTTAAACCATGTATCAAGTCATTGGATTGTATGAGTTACTTATCATAAAAAATGGTGAGACTGATCAGAATCGACATACATTCGGGAATTGATCCAGTGTAAGTCAATACTTAGATAGTTGTTTACTGAACCTATCTATTTCCGAGCAACGCCCGATAATTTCCCCAACTTTATTTTACATAAAGTTGGGGAAATTATCGGGCGTTGATACTCAAAAACTATTCCATCCATATCGTCTCAAATGACTTACTGGTGTTTCTGTTTTCGGGAGTAAGTGCTTACCACTATAGTAACTACCTAAGATTTGTTTCACTATACAAAGCTACTTCATCAAAGTTGAAAATCGGTTTAAGATTTATAAACACATACGAGTTGAAATGTATATCTTAACAGCCTAAATATAAAATTTACATTGTGGAAGTTGACCAGAAATAGCAAATATTTTATCTATTTATAGTTCTATTTAAATAATTAAAATAAACCTCTAACATAACTCAAAGACATCTAGCGAAAAAGTAAAGAAAACAACTAAAAAGAAAAAATTATGTATGCTACCAATTAAACATGTCAAGTTTAACTAGTAGCATAAATTATTGTTTCTCTTTTAGTTATTAAGTTTTTCGTTAGATGTCTCTAGATCATGTAAGAAGATAATTTAAATCTATTGATATAGCTAAGAAACCAACCATTTTCTACAATTTTAGTACTTATTGTCAATTACATTTGATTCTAATAATATTTGATCTTTCAACATCTATTGCCACCTCTCAGACTATTTCAAATTGTACCGTTGCATTCTGTTTGAAAGTAAAGCACGAGTTAAGTATCTTACCCTATTTTACTTGATATATTAGTTGATTGAAAGATTGCTACTTATACTCATATAATTGAGTTGTGTCACAATCTATCGTGAGAATGTTAAATGATAAAATGGTATTACTGGGTAGATGTGTCTTTTATCCGAACTTTAAATCGGGTAAAATGTTTCTTCCGGGGCATCATATTCTGCACTACGATACGCAGAAACTAAACATGTTCGAGATGTAGATGTTAGTCAATGGAAAGTAGAAGGAAGCCAAACTCACTCTAATCCGGTCTTTGAGCCATTAAGGCCACTTAAAGCCCAAAGGTAACAGCACGGCATGGCAAAGAGAAATTCATAGAGACCTGTTCTATTCACTGACGAGTGCAGAAAACGTTTTCATACCATCTCGCCCGATCGTAGAGAAAATTTGAGGGGAAGAATTCATATTGATGCATGACAATATCCTGGTTAGATTCGAGACGATGAAGTGGTGATCGCTTTTTTTCCCCCAGTCACTCAGGCTGAATTGGCCCATTGTGACATCGCTTCCCAGGCGAACACTCTCAGTCCCAGAATCTGTTCGAAACATATGACTATTCAGGGAGCAGTGCCCCGTGAGAATACTCAGCAAAATCCTTAAAGTGCATCTATCATAATTTAAGAAGGACTGGGATCTTTGCTGGTTTACTGATCCAAAGAAGATTTTGGATAAACGACAAGAGATGTGATTATCCCATTTCTTTTGGTACAGATCTCCAAAGTGATAATCAATTTCTTGTTTAGGAGAAAGTGACGGCACTCCTAAAGCGGGCTCAGGTCCCACAAAGGTGGATGTCGCACCCAATCGGGACAATTTATCGGCCAAAATATTCTCTTTGATACCCATGTGACTGCGGGTATCCAGTGATCTTTCAATCCGTCCAACGACTTCATGGAGTGCTGTTTCAACAGATCTGCTTTTCTGGCATGCGTGTTGTTTGGAGTATATGGGACTGACTATTAGTGCATTATCCCTAAAATGCCTGTCAACCAATCGCTCTAAGCATTTAAGTAGAAAAGAGGAAAGGCTGATAGGCCGAAAACTTTTTGCCTGATTATATCTAGGCTTTCCATCCTTTGGGATGAACACTACCCTGACTTTTCTCCAAGATCTTGGAATGTACCCCAGAGCTAAATTGGCTCTGAAGATATGTTCAAGGTGGTCTAGGATAATTTCCAGTCCTTCGTGTAGGAGACCCGGGAATATCCCGTCTGGACCTAGTGTTTTAAATATTGAGAAAGTACCGATGCTCCATCAGATTCTGTCTTTTGTCACCACCTTCGCCACCAAGCTCCAATCTCACAAAAACTTAGTAGTTTAAGTTGGAGTTGATTTCTATCAACTTCATTTGAATCCTCACTTTCGGGAAAATGAGTTTTCATTAGTACATCTAAAGCTTCCTGATTTGTTCTCGTGTGAGTTCAAATAAATTTCAAAGTGAGTTCCGATAGTGTCTTGAGTTTAGCGGTTGCCGTAAGGCTATCCTTACAGAAAGATCTCCATTTCGATGTTTCTTCACTTCGTATACTTTTCTTGTACTCTCTTTGTAAAGATTTGTTCAAGTCCCAATCTACCGTTGAACCGGTTTTCATGGCTTTGTTTAGAAGTGTTCTTGTCTGTTTCCTCAGTCTTCCCAATTCCCTAGTCCACCATGGTGTCCCAGTTCTTTTAGGCTTACTTAGAGGACAGCTCTCTTAGGCGCTAATTAGAGCTTCTTCAAGTTTATCAGCTGTCCTTTCCATTCCTCCGCTCTTTTTGAACTGAAGAATTGACTGGTTGAGATGGAGTCTGTAAAGATCCCAATCCGTGTTTCTTGCCTTGAGGATGTCACAAAGGTAGGTCTATGGCCCACATTTACGATGACTTGGTCAGACGCGGATATAGGTATTCCAAGAGGGAAATTCGTCTAGGATTTATATCAGTGCTACCCCAGCATAAGTGATGTGAGTTTACATTGCATCCGGCAATGATTGGGATGTCATTACGTGTTGCGTACTCTATTGCTTTGATCAACACTTGAGTAGGAGGATGAAGTACCCAATCGTATGGGAAATAGGCGGAGATCACTAGAACCTCACATCGAATACCCTGTTCTTTAACTTCAACGACAACTGCTGTAAGGTCATTACAACAAATTTCATTTAGGAGTATGTAATTCATGTTATTACTAACAAAACCACAGGCTCTAGGTCTCGAGAAGGTATCACTAACAAGGAGAGAACCTGAGGTCCCTGGATTGAGTCCTTTGATTTTGTTCCCGTGAATCCACGGTTCCTGAATCAAAAAGACATGTTTAGATAGTAATGTATTGCAGCATTTCATGCTTCGTCTATGAGAGAGGGTTGCTTTGAAAGTGAGTCCTTAGTCCAGATATGAATCCAAATGAGTAGTTTTTGAGAAATTAATCGATTGAGAAATTTGGAACCATCTTAAATCAGTGACCTGAAGATTACGTTAGATGAGGAGCGATAGTTGATCAAAATGTCAGGCTTTCGGAAAAATACTATCCTGTGAAATTGTTTTAAAAGAATTCACCTTGCTGTGAGCTCTAAAGATTTGAGTCGATTTAGTTGCTTGAGAGTGTATTTATTTTGATATGAACGAAAGAAATTCTAAAAATCCCCCCAGGAAACAAAAGAAATTACAAATATAACGTTATCCAAAAACGTCATAAATTTTAAAAATCTTTGATATGTTACCCAATCGCGTATCTTACATACGCAACTTAAACAGCGTCAAAAAATTTTTTTTCTTACGTTGATAAAAATATATACCGAGATGATATAGGTGTAAGCATATGTACACTAAAAACTTCCAATGAATCATTTTGAATATCAAAACACTATACCAATTTAACGCTTGGTGAAAGAAAACAAAAATTAAAAAACAATCGGAAAGTGTGTGAGCATATATGAGACGCAAACTCGCGGAGCGGGTAATCCCCAATCAACAAAGAAACGAAATAACTATATGTACTCAAAACTACTGTATTATCTACATCAGGTATAGGTATGTAAGAGTATTTAGTATACACACGCGATATTTTGTTAATAATTATTGATTCAATCAAATAAACCCAAGAATTTATCACACATTTTTGGCTAAACTATCAGTATGTAGCTTAGTGTCGGCGGTATATGATCGAACAGGTGTATGCTCAACATTAATAAAATTAGAGTGAAAGTGATAGGACTGAAAGTTTATAATCACACTATATAGTGAAAAAGTGTTAAAATTTAAGATAAATCTGTGAGATAAACAATTCGTAAATCAGTGAGTTGGTGATATTTAAGCCAATTTTACAACTGAGGCTATGATTAAGGTGGGTGGTTTCATATGAATGTCAATTGATTTGAGTACATTTCAATTAATAATTCCTACTAATATGGAGTACAATTAAGTTTGCATTTATGATTTGAGTGAGCCAATTTCTAAAAATAAATCGTTATGTTAATCGTTCGACTACTCTTTATAGATGGTTGGGTAATCGTTTATATGTGTACGAAATTCTATTGTTCGTTTGTACTTAATTATGACACATTTTATAGAAGTTTAAGTAATCATATGTTGACTAAATCCTGATGTTCCGGAACTAATATAGTTTGTATGTGCTATACTAAGCAATATATTCTTATCACTTTGAACTTGAGAATTTTTTAACAAAACTGAATGCATAAATAATACATAAATAGTGAGTGACGAGTGAAATGAGTGACGGTAGTTCTTCATCTCAACTATAATCTCCTATGTCATGCCATGACTTTCTTGTCAGGTGGAATTTCTTTCACCCAAAAATTCAAAATTAAATTCTTTGATTAAATATTTGGATTAATTTTTGGGGTGTACAAGATCCAACCAAGATCATCATTCCTTATCCTGCTTTATACCGGGTGTTTCTTTTAAACTGAGATGAACTGAAAATATGCACTCTACGGAAAAAGGTCCATAATCAAAATTTAATCATACCGCGGGGAAATACATTAGTGCAAAAAATAGTCCCCCCAGTCACTGGAGAAAACAATGAAATTGCTGTATTGGCAGCAGTGGCTCATAATCCTCATGTTAGTACACGAGATTTCCAAAATCGGGTAACTTTTTGTCAATGGGCACGTGAACAAATACAACAAAACCCCAATTTTTTTCTTTGCGTAATGTTCTCTGACGAATCGTCTTTTACAAACCATGGAACGGTTAATCGACATAACATGCATTATTGGTGTGTTACAAATCCGTACTGGCTTCGTCAAGTTGAACATCAGCGTCCTTGGCCTGTCAACGTGTGGTGTGGAATAATTGGCAACAAACTCATATAGGCCTCCATATTAAGGCAACTTGAATGGTCAAATGTATCAAAACTTTTTGGAAAATGAACTGCCAATATTACTTGAAAATTTGAGCTTAGACGTGAGATGGAACATGTGGTTTCAACAGGATGGTTGTCCTGCACACTATTCGGTGGTGGCACGTGAAATACTTGATCGTGATTTCAATGGTCGCTGGATCGGTAGAGCTGGTCCAATAAATTGGCCCGCCAGATCACCAGATCTTACTGCGCCAGATTTCTGTTTGTGGGGCTATCTCAAAGACAAAGTTTACAAACAAGAACCAACAACAAGATTGAGAAAATCAGAAATACATGTGCTGACTACTGAAATTCAACCAAACACACTTTTCAGTTGAGTACAACCATTTGGAACGAGTATTAATAAGTGCATTGAAGTGGCCATCATTTTGCACACTTATTTTAAGCTAAAATTATTTTATTCACCTGCCATTTACATTAATAAATTGTTTTGATGACGAATTTCGAGTATTTCCAATGAAAACGTGATGTTTTTTATTTCAAACGTATTGCAGAATCGAATGCGTGTGGTCCAAAAAGAAGAAATTGAAAATATTGAATTTCGTCGATTACAACGCCATCTTTCATGAACCGAACAAAATATTTCATTCAAATCATAAATGACTCTATCGGGGGCTATTGTTCTTAGCGCTTCCCTTGTCCGACCGAGTTTTTTTCGTTTCTGGTAGCACCGTTCACTTCCAGGTCATTGCTGACCTTTCGATTTTCCACTAGTTTCCAAAAAGTTTTGATACATTTGACCATTCAAGTTGCCTTAATGTGGAGGCTATATGAGTTTGTTGCCAATTATTCCACACCACACGTTGACAGTCACACTATACAGGTTTTTACTCCAATCTTTTGTATGTTTTTCCAAGTCCCAACAATCGTGTTTTTTTCTCTCGAACGAACAAATGCATTCCAAGCCTTGTGAAGCTGGATTGATCTCTTCTTTCGTACCGTTTTTGCTACAATACAACCGAGGTATGTATACGAGTTTATTAGCCGATCATTGAGTCGCGTTAGTCTTCATTCAGTACCTTTTAGGGATATGGTGTCGAGTTTGCACACAATGCTATCAAGCGTTATTAGGAATAGTAACCGCGATAATATACACAGCATTACCTTACCCCTCGCGAGTTACAAAATTTTTCAGTTTGTTTCCTTTTGTAGTATAACCTTTGTTTCTGGCATTTCCCATACATTTCTTTGATTAGTCCAATTATTTCCTTCGGTATTTATTCCTTTTTCGCAAAATGCCTTCCAAATTGCGTTTCTACTGATCGAGTCAAAAATACGTTCGAAGTCTATTCGAAGAGTAGGTACTGCAATAAAGTCCATATCAGTGTTGCCAACTCAGCACTTTCAGTGCTAATTTAGCACTATCCATCCAAGTTTAGCACTATATAAAATGATTTTGCACCCAGGTGCAATTTGGCACTATTTAAATATTTTGTTGCACTGTTTTAGCACATTCAATACAATTTTGTTGCTCGTATTTTATTTATGTCGTTCAAAACAATTTCCTTGCTCAAAATGTGGAATATAACGCTGAATATTCCGAGAATATCGGATACTCGTTGGCTCTCCATTGAAAAAGCAATAAAAACAGTTTTATCAGCTTGGTTGTGGCGAAGCGCACAAGAAAATATAATTATCTCTATGTAATTTTAAGTTTAATTTTAATTTTAAGTTCAAAGTATCACGCCTGAAAAAAAAAAAGATTTTTTTGTTATGAAGTTAGATGTACTTATGTAATTAATCGGGGAATACTAATTGAAAATGAAGTTAAAAAGGTAACGAATGAAGACGAAAGAGGGGAGAAAGAACAAGAATTTGGTACAAGTTGGACCTCATCAACTTTGATTAATTAAAAGAGAAGAAAAATGAAAATGAATGGCGTTGTGATAAACGCTGTAAAGAAAAAGTCTGATCTAAATAATAAATAGTTTTAATAATAATTTAAACTAAAATAAAATCATTATTCTAATAATAATTTCAATGAAAATAATAATAATATAAGTTAATTAATATGGTGTAAAGCCTAATCTAGTGTAAAAGAACGAGGAAAAAAAAACAGTGAAAATTGAAAATGGATGGACGTTAATTAAATAAAAATAAAACAAATAATAAAAACTAAATAAAATATTTGCAACATACGGCCTGTTCTTAATAATAACATTAGAAATTTGGACTTAACTTAATATTAATAATTTTCAATCGTCTGGGATAAGATAATTTAAAAGTTTATGATAGTTGTTATTTAATTTATAATTAAGTTTTTTTTTGTAAATAATTAAAAAGTTTTTTTTGGTGAAGGTGTTTAAAAAGATTTCCATTTTGTTTATTTAATTAATTTTTTTTCAATTTATCTTAATAATTATATGAAATTATATATTTTCAAAAAAAAAACTTTGAATTGGTGCGATTGTTTTTTTTGTTGTTTTTTTTTGTGAGCACTCATAGTTAAAATGAGTCTGTAAATTCGTCATTGTTCGATTGATGATCATATTCAACGTCTTTGAAACACGATTTGGATTCACAGCAAACTCAAGCTTTTTGATGGCCCAGAAAAGAACCCGCCCAACGACTGCAACCTAGCCGGCTGCAAAATGCTGTGTTGGATCATCCATCAGAGAGTCTGTGGCAAATTTCTAGACCAAAAGTGTAAATTGTTCTAGAAATTTTGTTACATGGTTAAAGTTAAAAACAATGTTCAATATCGAGAAAAATGAATGCAAAACCGCAGACATATTAAGTCAAATGTTTGCTAAAAACATTTATAAAATTTATTTCATTTTTTTAGCACCAATTTTAAAAGAAGTCTCAAACGTAAATTTAGCTTTTCAATCGAAAACAGCCGATCCGTCTAAGCTACTCAACGATATCGTAAATTTATTAAAATCTTTAGCCAGAAAGATAGTTTATAATCGAATATTCGATGTCATTGAAATGAACATAAATGACTACATAGATTGGTCAGCCCAGTTAGGTTATTATTTTGAAACTGAAGTTAAAACTTTACCCGAACTAGAACAACAGTCTGTTAGAAAGAATTGCATTTTATTTATAAAATCTTTAATAATCGAATTAAAAAATCGATTACCAGACAATATATTACGGTTGAAACAAATGAACGTAATCAGTATTGATAAAGTTTTAAGCAAGCACAAGGAGTCAATAATACCAATTTTGAAATGGTTTGAAACTGATCCAAATATCATAAACGAAATTGAATTTGAGTACAAAAATATGGACACTATTAGGTGGCAGTCAAAAACAACCACAGATTTGTGGGTAGAAGTCGATCAATATCGAGACTCTGCTGGGCAAAATCCATTCGAAAATATCTCTAAATTCGCGTTAAAATTGTTAGCGCTGCCTCACTCAAATGCAGATATAGAGCGAGTTTTCAGTCAAATGAACTTAGTAAAAAACAAAACTCGAAATCGAATGCAGCTGGAAACTTTAAACGCTATTCTTACAATTAGATTTGGTCTGCAAAGGTGACCATACCATGCTGTAATAACTATATTTTACCATCTGAAGTTTTAAAGAAAGTGGGTACTATGGCCGCCTACAATAAGGAAGAGGAGGAACTGCCAATTGCTGAATTATTAAACCAAATATACTAGAATTTTTTATATTTACCTTACACACGCATTTGTACCAAATTCTTTAAACCAAATATATTCTAGTATTGAAAGTTCAAATTACGTTAAATTTATTTGTTATTTTTTAGTTAGTTTTAAATTTTTATAAGTTTTTGTTATTTTGTATTTAACGAATTATTTACATTCATATTTTATTTATCGCAATTTCTTATTGATTTACCTTATAAAGTACCTAATATAGAATAAATGGAATTGTTAATTAATATTGACTGTGATTTGATATTAAATTTTATTTATTAATGTATATTTAATTTAAAGAAATTATATATACATTAATTTTAATTTACATTATTATTTATAATTTATTATGAAGATCGATAGAAAAATGTTTATGTTGTTTTTGTTCTTATACATACAATTTTTAATTAAACCTATACATATTTTATTAATAAGTACTAAATTTATAAAATTACAAAGAAAATGAAATAAACGAGTGAATTTTTATATATTATTAAATGTTTTTTGAGGAATAAAAATTTGCACTCTGTACTAAAATTTAGCACTATTTTAACTATGGGCTGGCACTCACAAAAAATAATAGTTGGCAACACTGAGTCCATTTATCAGACTCTTCTTTGATAATACGTGTAGTGTTGATATGATCTGAACAGGTCCGTCCTGGCCTAAATTCTGCTTGTTCCATTCTTAGTTGTTGGTTGATTGATGGGGATATTCGCTGAAGGATTATTTTTCATCACTAATACTTTTATCGTGCTGTTGAGAAGAGAGATAAGTCACCTTTTTTGTGTTCATTATGTTCAAATCCTCTTTCCACTTCTGCGGGTTTCTCCCAGTATTCCATAATTCAACTATAAGTGTTGTAAGGAATCATCCAGTTATATGCGAGTCGCTTTTGAGTAATTCAGCTGGTATATATTATCTATATCAGCCGCTTTATTATTAGGTGTTGATATATTCGTTGTCATCTGGAAAAACGTAGCCCAGTCCATACTACGATACTTCCAGATCGCGATTATAACGTTGTGCAGTTATCGTCAAAGTATTATTTCCTATTAAGTTGTTGCTCATGTGTGGTTAGGGTATGACCGGTCAAATCATGTCAAGTATTGCCTAGAATTCTAGAGATAAATTTGTTGGCTAAATAAAACAAGTGCAAGTAAGAGATCAAGAAGAAATGATTCAAGGGAACAAAACGATGCTATAATTCAAAACGATATATGTATGTTATTTTGTGTGTGATGCAACAAAACAGTACTCTCTTGTATCTAATTGTGATTATAATATAAAGTGAACGATATATAGTGTCATAACCTATAAAAACTACAAGATTCCGACTGTTTAAAAAATTGGTAAATTATTCAACGTATCGCCTATGAAGCCAATGAGTTAACTTTTCGTCTAGACTGTTGCGTCAAATGGAGTTCGTTATGTACTATGCTTGAGAGATTTTAGAGACTGAAGCACCAAAAAATGCTGCATGATTATATTTTCAGCATTTATTAATGCAAACGATTTTAAATCACTAAACCGATCTTTTATGCACTTCCATGGATACGTTTATCGTCCCTAACTACCGTATCTTCCATCGTCAAAATTTAGACAGTTTCAACATAGAATATCGTATATTAGAAATTTGTTTTGTAATCAGTAATGTCTCGAAGGGATCCCATTTGCTACTGAAGTTGATGTTAGTACTGTTCGATTTTGTATATTATAATGAATCGTATTGGTTAGTCATAAAAGACATAATTTATCTGATAAGAGCATGATCATTACTTGTGAAGTTGTGATGATCATTAACCATTTAAATCCACAGTTTCTCGAATTATTGTGGATTAATCATTTTTGGTTGATCTATGTGTGTCTATGTGTATAATGGCTCAGTACCATTATTAACAACACTATAAAAAGCATTACCACCTGTAATGTGTACAAATACATTCAGATGCGGTAAGGCTGTTTACGGCCGTTAAGCCATAGATTTAGATTAAGATTTGAAGCACATACTTCAATTGAGTTCTGTTGAAAGCCAGATTAATTCCTAATGCCCATTGTTTAAAATCTTAATTTGTACGATATAGTTAGCAGAATATGAACATATTTACCATCGTTATGGCAGATGTAGTTTTATTAATGTAGATGTCGTTAAATAATAATGATATCACGATTTATAAGAATATTTAAGCCTAATGACATATATTCAAATACTTGATAAGAGAAATGATTTTTAAAACGTAGCTAGACAAATAGTTTTTAATTAAAACGCTATAAAAACCACAGAGGAAGTGCTGATGGAAGGACTAATAAATCAGATAAACTTTAATTTATTGAAACAATAATTTGACCAATCAACGATTTACTGACGAATATTCTCAATAGTACAGAATCATAATATGAACATCTTAATAGGGAAAGTCTTAATAGAGTTATAGATAGACCTCCTATAACTACACACATTTGGAATTTATACACATTTTGGATTAAAAAAATCAACATTTTTTATTGATAATAAAAAGTGATCTTGTCATTTATGAATGAAATAATATTGTGTATATGCCCACCACGATTCGTAGACAGATGCATCCGAAAATATTTATGATGTCACTTTCCAATACAAGCGGGCCAATAATCTTAATTTCTCTTAATATATTCTTATCTTAATTTCTTTCGATAAAAACCAGTAAACATGTTATACGATAACGTTCGCCGTTAACTATATAAGGGCATTTACCTGTTAAAAAAAATGGTTCAATGACGCCACCAACTCATAAACCACACCAAACAGTGACTCTTGAAGGATGAAGTTCTACTTCGTGAATAACATCAGGAGTAGGGTTAGGTTAGTTTGTTGTGGCTGCTATCGCACACTTAGACTGGGATTGGTCCGTTGTGATACCACTCTGTACGGCTATAGGTCCGAGTCCCATCGTAAAACTATCTGCGCATTGCATAGCTCCATGTCAGCCTATAGTACTGACATGGAAGATGGGTCGGCCCATGGATTCTAAACACGACAGAGGATCCAGATATATGTTCATTTTACACCACCGATTGCACCGCCCAAACAATCGAAGGTGAAAAACCCATTTGCATCTTGCCCCGAATCGTGATTCGAACCCGGTACCTCCCGCTCCAACTGCCGCAGCTTTAACCACTGCCCACCTGGGCGGTTCAAAATCAGGAGTAAGAACAGGTTCAATATGTTGATACTTCCACTGAACCGCAGTTTCTGCAAAACAAGAGCAATAAGTTTGCCAATTGCACGTCCAGTAGGACGCCCATATCGACCCAAACTTTCACGTAACTTAATAAATGTTATTTTTCAAATACATTTGGAAAATCAAAATACGATGTTTTAGAGACTCCATGATAATAAATGACATATTTTTGACTTTTCATATGTCAAAGAATTTTTTAGTAATTCATTTATTGAAAAAAGATCAACAGATGGCCCAACCAGTTATATACCATTATAAATTAGTCTATAAGAAAGCTGAGTTCAAAGGGATAGCCTCGTTTACTGATAGACAGCAATGCAGCGATTTCTTAAATAAAATTCTTTGATAAAATTCTAGAGAAGCCGCATAGTTTTCTTTACGTAATAAGGAATATGTGTAGTTTAATGTTTGATTGTGGGTTACATAAAGGTCTTGATTTTAACAACATTATCTCCAAATTTATTGAATTCCCTGTTTTTCTTTTTCGATTATCTTTAGAAAGGGTTTAAAAATGAGGACTTGACAACTAATTTAAAAAAAAAACGCAAATATCTCAATATTTCGAAAATTTTATTATTGAAATATAATGAAACCATTTAAATATGTAATTCGACCAGACAATCGGCAATCAATCGACAACACCATTTCTGGATTTAACACGTTCGTCGAATTTAGATTTCAATAAGTCGATTGTTCGACCTGCTGTGTGCCATGTCGCACCGTCTTGTTAAAACCACTTATTTCCAGCTCATGAAATTGATCAAGTTTTAACGTTGCAATATCTTTATAGCAATCTCCATTGACCGAACGTGACGGAGCTTTTATCAACGAAAAATGGCCAAAACACGACCAGCGTGAAAAAAACACTATACAGTTACTTTTTGTGTATGAGCAGGTGTTCATAGCTGATGAAGCCGTTAATATGATTTTGTCATGAAATTGGTCATCTTCTTCGAACATTGCCAAAGCCCAATCCGAGAACATACGTCGCTTCATATGGTCAAGGGGTTTCAGTTCTTGTGTTAACTGGATCTTAAAATAGCGCAAGCCTAGATCCTTCGTAAAATTTGGAAAATTATGGTCTAGGTAATGTGCAATTCATAAGAACGTCGTGGAATCGACTGTATTGGTTCGTTTGCTACGGACGCTTCCACTGCAGTAATATACTCGGCATTTGGACCAACCCGTTATCTCACTGGCACGGAAACAACTAGCAGTAAATATTTAGATTGAATTTTTCAATCACTAGACTATGAACTGTTTATCTACTGTTCATAGTCTAGTGGATTGGAATAAACACTTTTAAGGTTGCAGTCACCGACTCGGAATTTTTGTAATATAAACTTGTTCTTTCTTGTACTTCACCATGATGAAAATTATCATTGTAATTATTTATTTAAGGGTGCGTTCACAATGAGAAGTCAAAGTTTTCAAGTCCCACGTGGAAAATCCTTTAAAAGCTCTATTATAAAATAGTGCTTATACAAACCGATCATTATTGAATGGTAGACCAAATTTATACTTCTATCACACTATCACGGCTAGTATTGATAAGTTTTATATGATATCATCTCTCGTGGCTATCAGCGCACTGCTGCCATAGGGACGAAAGCCTCCATGGAATGGCGATCTTAGAGCAGTATTATAACAAATAAAGCAGTATTTGACAAAGTCTTTGTTTGTTCGACATTAAAAATTCACATCAAAATACAAAAGACGTGTTCAAATCGGAATTCTTTCAATCAGTTTACAGACCAATAAAGGCATTGACTGTTGAAATTGTTTCGATATCGAGACCCAAAGAAGGTGACTTTAAAAGTGTAACATACTATATTGAAAACGATGGTGATCCGAACAGGATTTATATGATAAACGTACGCTAGGAAATTATTTCCACCTCTTTGTTATTCATCAATATTTCACTTAGAACATATATTATCTAATATATAATATAAATCGTATACCTGACGCATCAAGAAATTCTGACACTGCAAAGATGAACCACCTTTTGGTTAACTATTTATCTTAGTTACGTTATATATACACAAAAAATTTATTGTATGCGCCGAACTTCACTTCACTGTTTCGATAGACTTGGATTTATAATAAATATAAGCATAAAAATTCACTGGCCTACTTGCTTAACACTAATATTAACTTAATGATAGCTTCATGTATGTTCCTGCAATAAACATTGTCTTTATATGTGTCACATGGAATGTATCTGTTTGAATTCTTACATCAAACTTTACATTTATTTGTAAACATGCACTGATAACAAACCGCAATTTTCAAATATTGCAATATATATAAAAATGCGGTTATTTGCACTATTTATTTTGACAATCAAACAGTTACAAGAACTGTTATATCAACAATATAACTACACCATCTTTAAAATTGGGTAATCCACCTATGAGTGCGAGTACATTTCAAAACGATAACAGCGGTGTTTATTATACTTCAAAGGGCGATAGTAACACCTAAGAAAAAACTCTTGGCTGATCTATAAATTTGGTTCAACTGTTTATCGACATCGTGATTAATATCCTAAGGATTAATATCCTAATAATAATTGATTAGTTGAAAGTAACGAAAGTAATTAGTAACAAACTACGACGGGAGTAACAAAAGTTCGCTAATACCATAGACACATATCGGGTTTCGTAACTACAGTTTCGAGTTAACCATGATTTCGTTGTAATGTGTCACTGCTTACCATGGTTTGCAACTTGGTTTAAACATGGTTTCGGAATGAGCTAGTTTTTCTCATCTCATGGCATTTTAGTGATGGCAGTGCTTGGTTATACAGTTAGTGAATACCGAAAACATAAATATTGGTTTTTCATGTATTTGTTTATTTTTTTTATAAAAATTGTAGTTTTTAAACAAATAAATTAATACAGAATTCGATAAATTAATGGAAAATAAAAAACACTAAAAATATGAAAATTTGGGTGGAGGGCGAAACAAAAATATTTTTAAACCTCAACGTAAAAATCTTAATAAATTATGATAAACTGTCAAATGAAATAAGAACTGTAGTGTGTCATGTATTCTCATTTCGAAAAACAAAATTTCATAATCATGGTTACGAAACCAGATATGTGTCGATGGTATTAGTAAACCAAAAAAAATCTTTTGCGTCAATTATCTCTACGCTACTGCGTTAAAAACCTTTCTCGTCAAATTTGTTTTAATTTTTGGAAATAACTATAGAAATCAGAAGGTGCTAGAGCCGGCGAACATGGAGGGTCGTATTTTGTAAAGTTATTCGTTATTTGAGCAGTGTTAGCTGACGCCATGTCATGATGTAAAAAGTAGCGCCTCAAAGCCGCCTCCAGTATACCATTTCGCAGTTACTATCTGATCTCTTTCAAGAGGAATAGTAGCTAAAAATTTTGATCCGGTGAAGTAAACTGACATTGCTTAGCTTTAACGGATGGGTTTGCTTCTGGTTGGCTCCATACTATGGACTGCTGTTTCGTTTACTGATCGTGCTTATAGAACCAAGATGATTATTTAATATTCACGATACAGCCAAGGCATTCAAGGTCAATACTTGAGCAATAATTGTTTGTGTTAATCGTAGATCTTCATCAACTTTGGACTTCACCAGAGTCACAGTAACGTAATCAATCTTGGAGTTCGTCCTCTATAATCGTTCGCAAAATGTCTCAACTGGAACCTCGCGGAAGTAGTCTGTAGTCAGTAGAAAGCTGATGCTTTCTTTATCAATATTCATAGATTTGGAGCTTTTTATTGGTATCAGAATATTTAAGCGTTGATGTTGTCCTAAAATTTAGTGAAACAAATTTGTTTGAAATAAATGTTTGAACAAATAGAGAAGAAATACTTTTCTTTCAAATGGTACTTGGAAGGTACCGGGTTCGAATCCCGATAGGAGCTGCACGGTGTTCACAATTTGAATGCACGATGGGTGATGTTGTTGAATTCTTCTACAAATACGCTTGGTTGTAATATGCAGACCTCAAGAGCCAACCCATGTCAATACCTGTACTATAGGTTGGCATGAAGTATTATAATGTGCAGATGCTCCACGTCGTACATCATCTATCATTATTATTTAATAAAATCAATCATTATTATTTAACTAAGTTCAAAAACACTACTAAGTCTTTGATATTTTTGTTGTGCTTGTCCATTTATCAAACCTTCATATCTTTATAAAAACCAATTAATAATCTCTATACCGTGTAATCTTCTGGTGCAGACCACCAAGAGTAGGCTCTCCTAGAGTAGGATCAGGTCGCACCTAAAGTAGGACTCCAATGGCCTTGAGTCAATTAGATTATTATAGTTGCGAATTTGGCCAACAGAAACGTCAATGCATTTGCTTTTCATGATATCAGAACTATCAGATAAAAGATTTTTGAAAAGATGCTACTTACGATAATGAAACCAGTTCCTAGAAGGACTGTATATTATACATGACTATTAATTTGAGTTCCAAAATCAACGTTAGACGTTAGAGTAAGTTCAAAGCAAAGAAATGCCATCAAACTCATTTATGATTAATAGAAATACGGTTCTGTTGCCTTTCAATTTAGATTTGATGCTTGTCTAAAAACATAATCTTGCTCAGACTCGTCTATGGATATGAGCGTTAGATCTTGACGGATAAATACTCGAGATGATCAAGTTCTTTATATAACCACGAGCTCAGGAATTCGTAATATTATCTATGAATACAAAGGGCCCGGACCAACTAATACAGCGACTTCTAAAGTAAGAGCCGCGTTCCAGTAGACGAAGAGATCGATGTCAGCGAGATGGAGTTCAAAACCGATAAAGTCAGATCCACAATCTTGCGTTGACTCAAACGGTATGGGTCAATAATGTAGTAAACACGAATAATTGTAGTTAGTGAAGGCAGATCTAATATCAAATGGAGTGTAATTGCGTTATGAAGTTTCACTCAAATCGTTCCCTTATACGATTATTTGTGAATCACTGTGTAAAGGTGCCATGAAATCAATAAGTGTATGGTAAAATCATTCTTTTGATTCCTACACCAAATTACTAAAGTAAATTCGACCAATCTTAAAGTGAATAATAACGCCCTAAATTATGTACAGTTTACGCTCGATATTAAACGATTAATAAATTACATAATTGTATAAATTATGCGTCAGTTTCATTAGTAAATGAATTTTTCGAAATTTTTAAAATGCCAATATTCGTTATATTGAGATCCTATACCAAAGGTTCATGAAATAACGAACAGTTCTAGCTCAAATAACTCGAGTCAGTTGCACAAAGAAAGTTTTGAAAAATTCAAGGTCAAATCCATAGATTTTACAACTCACAAATTATACCCGAGTTTAACTAAAAAATTGGTACATGAATAAGTCAACATGAATATGTGTATACAATATGTGTATCCATAAACATCATCGTCTTACAAAAATATTGTAGTAACGATTAATTTCATTTCTTATACGATAAATTGTGAATTATACATTATACATACATATACTATCTGGAACTAGAAAGCTTTTCTAGCTCTTAAGATATGACAACCTATCGGCCACAAATGAAAATAACTTTAATTGTGATTAGCACACTTCGTCTGGAATTGTAGTACCAAAACGATATCAAATAAACGACCACAATCGTTATTTAAACTATTGCACATTCTTCGTTTGTGACTTTAGTTCAACTTTTAGTCTTCATCGAACCTTGTTCTTAAACAAGCGAATAAAATAAATTGCCGCGAAGTGATAAATAATTACTGTTCTAAGTGAATGTGAATAATTGTAAAATGTGCAACAATATGGCAAAAATCGACGTGAGTTAATTAATTAAATTTTTGTAATTAATTATTTGGAAGATACAATCTTATATTTATAATTAAATTATTACATAATTATAAATAGATCAAATAAGACGATGACGTCACGGTTCGCATATGTTTTAAATACATCTTATTGTTGTAAGATTTACAGTAAATTTAATTATCAGTTCGGGAATTTTTTGAATTATTGTTGTTTATGCGTAGGCTAATTGTAACTTATCGGCGGTTGCATTGCTGGGTATTATGATAAATTTACTGGTTCGTCTTGAAACCGCACTATGCAATATGTGAAATATGATTGTGATGTATGTTAAGTTGCGCATATCTTTAATTTCACTTTCTTATCAGTTGGTAAAATTTTTACCGATGAATCAAATTTATTGGTGAACATTCATATATACAATTACCAATGTTTAAGATCGAAGTATAAACTTATGCGGGCAGTGCACTTGTTTTGTCATTTTATCAACAGTTTGAACGTTGTAGGGGTTGTTAAAAGACTGACGCTGACTTGTCCTAATTTTTGACAAATGGTTTTGGTGACATTTTATATATATATATCTTCTAAAGCTAACATGTCGTGATATGAGCTCAAAATTTATAATGATTACTCGAGCAATAAGATAGTATATAGCTTGAATAAAATAAAACACAGAATATTTAACGACTTATATTTAATTTATATTCGAACATTTAATTGATAATACAATTTTTTCGGGATGATACATTAACTATCCTGATTGTAAAACTGTCGCGATAGAAACATATTCAGAAAACGAAATTTAAAAATGTCGTGATAGAATTTTTGATTGAATTTAGAGTCGTGATAAAATCGGTTCACTTTATTTTAATGTATGTGAACGTTATGATTTATGTGAACGTTGGTCATCGGTCACCAGTGCAAAGTATAAGACAATTGCCGTTGGTCATTGATTGATATAGTCATAATAGCCCATATATAGTTTTATATTTGACTGTTAAGTTTTAGTATCGTGATACAATTTGTTTGGGCTGACATTGTTCATATACCACCATAGATTGATTGGGCTGATATCAATAAAATGTCGTGATGTATTTTTCCAACTTCATATTGATGGCAACCACTTCATAAAATCAAACATCCAAGAAACTCGATCACTGTTAATTTATTATTTGATGCCCGCGTTAAAGAGAACTTTTTTGAAAAATTGCCTATAGTGTCTCTCTAAGAAACTATATCGTCTCTCTGAGAAACTATAGTGAGCTCACACTCTACACAACTTTAATATAATCATGTTTTGGGTTAAAACAGATAAAATAAGATGCTATAGATTATATACTTTAGTGTATGTAAGATAATTTAACCGGCATCGCTCTATACTCAATATTTTGTGTCATATAATTACGAGCTTTTGTGTTATTGCATAACGAAAATGTTTCAATTGATTACATAATCTTAGATTTAATGCAAAACGATGAGAGACACAAATAAAGAAAAGAGCGTTCATCTTTGATTTACATCTTAACACATGGAGTAATAATAAGAACGATATTCAAAACGATCTCGGTTTATATAAAGGTTAATTGATACAAAACGAAAAAGATGGGGATTCCCAATTAGAATTCTTTATTTAAAATATAATTTGTTAAAATTAATAAGGCCGCCATTATTAAATTATTTAATAGGAAATAAATAAATTACGAGAATATTAAGGCAGTAAAACATCTTGGCGGTTCACTTATTTCTGTCCCACTTTACACCATTCTAGCCACATCGGAGACGTACAGCTATAAGTCTGATTTACGTAGAACCATCTCATGAATTCTGCACTCCAACCCGTGAATTTTGCACTTCAACAGGGGTCCATAGATAATTTCATTCACACCACATATCGTCATCAGATGGTGCAAAATCCCATTTGCATCTTGCTCCAATCGGGTTTCGAACTTTTTACCGAGCCCCATCAACATCATGTTACTATATCATAACTAGGTTACTATCATAAGTTGGAGTGACATCACTATCCAACACTCGAACTTACCAATTGAACACATTATACGACTAAAACCAGAGTGAAAATAATAGCTAATCCGTTGTATCCCGATCTAATTAAAACTAAAAATATTTATTTGCAGATCGAGCCCATTTATGAAGAGATTTTGTATACATTTGTACACAGCAATACCTCAGAACTTGATGTTAATATTGATATAAGTGCACTCTTTGATTACATCAAGAATGCATTTTCCGTTGACGACCAGTTCCATAGTAAAATACTAAATTTAGCCAATCGACGAAAACCATCGATATTACGTGTTGACGTGACATGTACTGAGGCTAAATATTTACGAACGAAATCGGTCACCGGTACTGGTAATTATATGGTTAATATTTATAAAAGTTCTTCACCGGACCATGTAAGCAGCACCCAAATACAATTCGACACTAATAATCCAAATTGGTCGGATAAATTTTCAATTCCAATCGTTAAGCGAGTCGATAACGACAAAATTATATTTGAAGTATATGATTGCGGATCAGATGAAACGGATCTCAAAAAGAATGATAGTTCCAGTGAATCGGGTTCGATTCGAGGATTCAAATCACTAATCAAAGAATTGACACAATCGGGAAGTAGAGCTAAAAAGCTTGTCGGAACAGCTTCGGTTGCGTTAGAGTCAATAACAAACAATGGGCTGAATGTATGGCTCAATTTAGAGAAAAATGGGAAATACAATAACCGAGGACAAATCAATGTCCAAATGAGCTATTGTGTAGAGAAATCAAAGGACGTATCATTGAACGAATATCAATGTATTGTACAGAACTTGTTAATGTACGAACTGCAAGCATCGCGCGTGGCCGATTATTGGTGGGACGGCAAATTTAGCGAATTTGGAGAAACTGTATTGCGAGCATATTTGTCACGCGTCCATTTAACAAAACTCGACGTTGCAATCTCAAAATGGACGGCATTTTCAAAAGTTCACGTCGCGAAACCCTTATCATTTATATTATTTGATTCACTGTTGAGTGTTTTTGTGAAATCACTCGATGACATCGTAACCGAAACCGATATGAAATATATTTGGGAAGGGGCTGGACGTTTGTTACCATCAAGTTTCGCTCAAATTCATCAACAAATAGCAAATAAAACGCATGACGGTGCCTTCAAAATGGCTGTCAACATGTTGACTAAATTACAAGATCTTATCGATAGGTCACAACAAAGGTGAGTGTTTTAGTTCAAAGGGTTGCATATTTATTTATATATAACAATTATTGAACATTTGCAGAAATGAAGTTTTCAACTTTAGTATTTACGAAGCTTTGGAGAACGCGGTGATTGATGGATCTAATGAATGGTTTGAAACGCAGTTAGAAGAACAAAATATATCAATGATCACAGATTCCGAAAATATATCCAAAATACAAAATTTCATTCAGAAGTTGTGTGACGATTTAACACAAGCGATGCTGTTAGACGAAATTTTTAACGCGCATAATCTACGATACTCCGAGACTTTGTTTCTAGTGTACGATGAAAAATTGAGTAACATCCTGGAAAATATTTTAAATGAGACTGACAGCGACTGGCAAATATTGCATTCCTCAGCCGATCAGCCTGACATAATTCAAGAAGCTCAGGAGAAAAATATTACTGTGGCCTTGTTTCAGTTATATTTAACGTTAAAGGAATTATTGGTCATGGCAGCTAAAATTACCAACAATAACACTGAAAATCAATTGTTTAAGTTGAACAGTTGTCAAATTTGGTTTAGCGGTGCCTTAACCCATTGGCTAGAATTAAGTGTGGAAAAGGCTTTAACTAGAATAGAAAGAGCTGTTGATAAAGACAAATTCGTTCCTGAACATGATGGTGCCAAGTACAGTTCATCAGCCATCGATACATTGGGAATTTTTTATCAAGTCAAATATATTTGGGAACAGCTTGAATGGACAGATGATTTAGGATCGTGCATGATTATTGGCAAAATAATTTACGTAAGTTGTTATACGATCATTAATATCGATCAATTAATCAATAATTGTGTTATGTGTTTTTAGGATATTTGTCGACTATGCGCGTTTTACGCTAATAAGGTTCAATCATCTCTGGAAAGTTTACACTTGACCCACTATCATTCTCGGGCAAATTTTGAAGTGACACAACAATGGTGTCTAGCAATCAACAACATTGAGTTCATTCGAGCTAATATCAACACATTTGTGAATGAAATAAGTATTGAGAATATGGTCAATCGTATTTCAAGCAACTATAATTCATTCGAAGCTGAACGGGCCGCTGAAACATTCCAAAATATTATAGACTACTTAAATGATGTCAAAAATCGCACAATTTTAGATTCAATCACCCAAGTTATACAGCATTTAACATCGGCCATGCGAACCGATTTGAAATTAACGGTCAAATCAAAAGATTTCACAACTAAATCAATTGGTGATTTACTCGAATATATCGACAAGTCAATGTTTACATTGCGAACCGATTTGAATACGATTAATTTCGATAGAAGTGTGGAGCTTTTATGGGTCGAAATAATCAAGTTATTAGAAGATATTATCACAATGGGCGTGCAAAATCGGAATCCTCCTAATTTTTTCTCAAATCTCAAACATTTTTTCTATAACATTGTATACATTGTGACAACTGTGGAACCATCCAATGAGAACTTTATGAAAGACTGTCCAAGTTTACTGTACATTAATAATCTATTGCAATTGAATGCTCTCGAAACACCTAGTCTAGTACATCAATACCATTTAGATCGGGAACGATCTCAGATCGATTCTTTTAATCCAGATAAGGCAACATTAACAACCCGATGTCGTTTCCACGAAAATGATTTAATTGTAAGCTTTGACTCGAAATTAATTATAAATGCGACCAAATCGTCAAATTAATTAAAATTTATTTTCAGATCGAAATAATCAATGCACGAAATTTGGAAACAGTTTTACCCAGTAATAATCCAAAGTGCAATCCAATTGTTAAAGTACACATATTGCCGGTGAACAAATGCGAGTACACAACTAAATTGTATAAGAACACCACCGTACCGCTTATCGATGAAACATTTACAATCAAGCTACAACCCACCGAACGTACATGTGACCGAGCACTAATTTTATTCACCGTGTGGAATCGTTCGATCGTTTTTAAAACTGAACAATTTTTGGGAGAGTGCTATATCGCATTTAAAGATATTCCGAATAATTTTGTCGAAAAGCAAACACATTTAAATTTAACTAGAAGTGGCGATGCCACAAAAACAGTATTAAAAATATTAGAGGCACGAACACGTTACGATAAGGAAGCACAAGTGTTTTTAAATGGTATTGTCAAACAGAATACCCTCTATCCTAAATGTTGTTTTATTTAAGCTATTTTATGTAAATTATATAATTATTTTTATATATTTTATAATATTCAACTTGGGCTGTGTTTGATTTGGTTTGGGAAATCGGATAATGATCGACTTCGTCACTTCTATTCGGTTATATTTTCAACTATATAAATGTTATTGAGCCCTGTGGGCAACATCCCGAATCCAAATTGACCATATGTGTTGATTTCAATAATGCGGGCACGGATTGATCAAGTTCGTTCACGATGGATGATTTTTTTCAAGTACTATGGAACAACTCGTGATGTAAACTTGGATTTCAAGCAGGGATATGGCTCGATCAATCGAGGCTATGTGACATACGCTTTAATATTTAGAAATACCAAACAATATTTAGCAATACCAAGACAATATCTTACTCCGACAATCCACTCAACTTTTTGAATATGCAAATGATATCATTGTGATTGCGTTAAATGGCAACGAAGTGAAAGATCTGGAACAATGTTAAGCTTCCGTTGGTTTCAAAATAAATGAGTACAAAACAAATTATCGGATTTCTGGTCTTAAAGACGATTTCAGCGGTGGTAACAACATACTATACTTCAAAATATTATATAGATAAAAAAAATCTAAATCAACACGTTTTTATATGACCTAAAAAGAGGAAAATAATTTCTCTCTCATCCCACAGACTCATTAAATTGAAGTCTAAAAACGCGGTGCGCGTCATCCAAATACAATTACCAATTCAACGATGTCATGAAAATGTAAAGCCCTGAGAATTACATTGATTCATACAAAATCTCATCAGAATAAAAGCATAGTGGGTAGAAGAAGTGTAGTGAAAGAGAAAGATGGCACCGAGTTTATCGAAACCCATAATTCGTTTCATCAAGAACATAGAATTTACCTCGGCTCTAAAGTGAATAAATTTCAGAATCACCCTTCATCAACAACAACATCTCATGTGATCAAAATAATTCATCAGTTAACGAAACAAAGAAGTGTGCTTGAAAAGAGACAGAGCGATAAACGATAAATCTGAGAAGAAGAGACATAGAGAGGACAGTTAGAGAGTAATCGAGAGGAAAAGATGACGCGCACCACGTTTTTAGACTTAAATCTTGCAACTTTTCGATTAAATTTCCTGAAACAAAAGAGTTTTTAAAGCCGAATAAGAACTCAAAGTTTGTTTTATCATTGTCGAAATTCAAATGCTGGATCTTTTATTTACTTTACCAGGAAAAGCCTGGCAGATGCCGGCAGTAAAAAACTGGTAGAAATTTCTATGTGACAATGATAGGGGAGAAATGCGAAAAGTAAGCTCGTAAATTACAAAACTGAAGGTCGTGTCTACCTGAATTTATCGTTTAAAAGCTTACTCTTGACATCGTGACAAATCAGAGATTCAGGCTGTCATGTCCCGATGCAAGAGCAAGTGCAATGACGACCTTTCAGTTTCATAATGTACAAGTATGATCTCATCGCAATTGATGCTCTTTGGTTACACAATAAGCAAATATTGAGACAACCAAAAAGCATCAATTGCGATGAGATCAGATACTTTCCGCACCAACCTGCAGGCCTGCAACGAGATAGAGAAGAAGAAGAGGGTCATTAGTATTAGATATTTAATTACTACGCGGCTGGAGTCCTCGCAATCGTTTCATTTCTTCGTGAGCTTCCTCGTTGCAGGGTTTCATTCCGGTGAGTTTGGCACAGTCTAGACTTTCGATGCGCAAGCTATCTAGTGATCTCACTCGGCTCAAAGCGACGTACGCTTGACCTTTCTCGAAGAGCGCAGGACCCAGGTAAACAACCGCGTGGTCGACGGTGCATCCCTGCATCTTGTGCACCGTGCATGCCCAGCAGAGGATGACCGGAAGCATTCTCCTCTCAATCGTACCGTAGTTTCGTTTCGCAGGGAATTGAACTGCACGAGGTTCAATCAGGTGGATGCCGATCCTTCTAAAGTCGATGCGAAGTGTTGGGATGTCAGTCGGGTACATCTGAGTGCGGCGGAAGTGAGGCCAGATTATTTCCGCGATGTTTCCGATTGAACCGTTTACGAGTCCCTTTTCGACATTCACATTCGAGCGTAGCATCACTTTCGCTCCGACAAATATCTCGATTTCGTACGGAAGACCACCAGTCTTGTTTATGTCTTCTGGCACGATGTTCTCGATTTGAACATTTTCCATGTTTCGAGTGGCGTCAACAACTGTGTCTTGTGCTTTGATCTTGTAGATGTGCACACCTCGATTGAGTCGGTATTCGGCAAGAACTCTAGCGTTGTGTTCTGCGACAAGTGCACGAGTGGGGTAGATTCGATCACGAGTGGCCTTGTCGATCGCGAAATCTCCCACTTCATCGGTCAATTGCTTCGACAGAAGCGTGTTCAATAATTCCCTGTTCATTTTGCCTTCACGAAGTGCATTAAGCAAGTTCGCGAATGTGTCGTCTTCCTTTTGTCGCATGTTTTCAGTCAGTTCTACCAGTGTGAGCAGACGCCAGAGATGAGTGGCGGGTTGGAAGTGAGCTGCCTGCTTGTAGACTGGTGATCCCGGTTTAACTGGCGGGAGTTGCATCAAGTCTCCGAAGACGATGATGTTGAGACCGCCGAAAGGCTCGTCTTCATTGTTTTTCAGCTGCCTTAAGCGAGAGTCAATCATGCACAGCATCTCGTAAGGCACCATTGAGATTTCGTCAATGAAGATGTATTTGGTCTCTCGCCACTGTTGTCGCATAATCTTCAGATAGTTGCCAGTCAGGAATGGACGACATATTTCCATCCTTAACTATTGGCAGCTTTAGCGAGCTGTGAAGTGTCGATCCGCCCACGAGTTGTGCTGCGACGCCAGTTAGTGCACACACCTTCACGACCTTCTTGGCATAGCAGCAATTGAGTTGGTTGTCTGCGCGTAAGGACATAGTAGAACTCTCGCTGTTTTATGTTCATGGCTGCCTTTGCAGACTCGAACTGGTCGTCAGTCATGCCAGGAATGTCAATTTCCTCTTCGTAGTCAAAGTCGACATTGGCATCTTGTGGCTGATCGAAGAGGTGGAACGCATGAGCCTGACTAAATGCGTGTTCCAGCTGTTTGTCGCGCTCACGGAAGGTCTCCATGTGCTTGCTGCACTGTTTCAGTTCATCTTCGCATGCCAAGAACGCATCCTTCGAGTGCTCAAACTCTCCCAGCAGCTCACTTTCCTTGTAGAAGGGCTTGTACTGGAGAAGGAGACTGTAGAAGAAGTTCTCCGGATCGTTTTGCATGATAAAATGCGGGACACGAACGACCGCAGGAATTTTCCTGATCAGCGTCTTGCTTTTCTTTGGGTCTGTCAGAGTGATCAGCCTGTTTCTGACTCTGTTCGCAATTTTGCCCTCGTCGTCTGCATCGTATGCATCTTCATCGACATTCTCGTCAATTTCGTTGCTCTTCTTCGAATAGTGCGGCTCGAACTTCATTGCGAACTCGAGAAGTGTCATGTTCTCAAAGTCAAAGTTTTTTGGGTTTCTTTCTATCGAATGACCACAAGTTTTGCGAATAAACGCGAGCGAAGATTTTTTTTCGTAATTTTTGTTATTGTTTTAATTTTGATCAAGCAAGCCATGAGTTCGAATCTCGATACAAAAGATAAGCGCAGTGATTTCGACCTTTTTTGGAGTCAATCGTGCGAGTTCTCGTTAGTTTTATGTGTTTATTCAGTTTCGTGTACAGTTTGTGTCAGAGGGCGGCGAATTCGGCCAATTTTCTACCTTAACATGTTCTCTCTGAAATTCCGTTTCAAAATCTTGAAATCGTAGTAGTCGAGTGTTTCGGAAATTTCTTCACTTGAAAATTGATTTGTCAGTAATGGCGACTCGTAGTAGCTCTAAAGTGCTAGAAACGGTCTTAGATTGCATTGTCATCGGGTTCTTAGCTACTCTCAAAGTTTCAGCCCGATAGCTTGTCAGGAAGTCATCGAAAATCGAGTTGCACGATTTGCACCGAACAGACAAACAGACAGACAGACAAACTGCTACCAAAGCGAGCTAATAAAAACGTGTAAAAATAGCATCAACCCATTTAACAATAAAATTACTGTCCAGTTTAAATAAAAATGAATCCTGGAATCGGTGGAATCTGGTAACTCATGATTCGTCTTTCGTACTCATGAAATATCGAATGGAACATCTAAAAGTTACAAGTATCTATCTGGTGTAATGTTTTTTTTAACTGTTATATATCAGCAGTGTAGTGCCTTCCTAATCTTTCAATAAAGGAGCAGCAGTTCATACATTATTTTAATGCGTATATTGATTTCAATTCCAAACACACTCTATGGAGTTCAGAATTGTGAGTGATTAGATATATCTGCAGAGTTTCCAATCGGCCTATTGATAAAACTTTTGCTATAATTTATCAGTAATTGTAATATGATAATTGACATGATACGAGCTGCCTAATTGAAATGGGATGGTTGTATAGTACCAGTCGAACAGAATTCTATAAGTTTTATATTTCATTTAAACACTGGCAGGTATTGAGGAGCTAGCAGAAAAATAAATTATATTCTGGAAGCTGCAGGAGTTATTGCCAAGGAAAGCGAAAAATTCGATGGCAATTGCGGTTACACCATTATCAAAATGAAAATAAAAGTGACCCATTTAAATAATTAGGTGAAATATCCACAAAGAACTCAACAGATTATTAACTGTGAAAAGCAGCACGGTATTTAAAGAGGTCAGCAAGCTCAAAGAACCCTATTAGGATACGAGATGCAAATTTGGACATAACAGAAAAGTCAATGCATTTGTTTCTGATCTATAAAGAGGAAATTTTTACAGTACCTAACAACATTTATGTACTACTACCAGACCAAATAATATATTTGAATTTAAAGCCCATGAAGTTTTAGTGGAAAAGATTTAAGAATATAATTAAACACTGCAGAAGCCCAAAAAGATACCTAAGGACATGTTCTTATTACCGGTGGGTGAGAATCGCCAGATAAATTCACATTTTTAACACAATTCTAAGAACTGGACAAATATCTAAAATAGTAAAGATACATGAACCTGAAAAAGTGGTACAGATGATACCTCTACTTTCTCAACCGGTTGAAAATATTTTCACCAGTTCCTATATAGAAGAAGTGTATATTATACCTGACTGTTAATTTGAGTCCCGAGATCAACGTTATCTTTTAGTGAAAGTTCAAAAATTTAGATGTGCCAGCAAACTCACCTATAAATGAGTAATAGAAATATTTTTCTGTTGTCTTATTGGATATTTATAAGCCTTTGTCATGAAAGAGATATTTAAATTATGAACCGACTTTTTTCTTTAACGGACAATGTCGGATTAAACGTAATGGAGTACACTTCAATTTCATCTTAACGAAGGCGTACCACGTTATACTTCATATCTAATTAACCTATAATCAACAAAACTATGGTACTGACACCACAATTTTGAGGTCTCATAAACAAGAGAACTGCAACATCGTCTGAATAAGTCGACAGAAGGTTGGCAAAGACGAAACAAAACGCAAAAAATCATGGCATCAAATACAGAGCTGCTACATCCTACACTGTATGAACTTAAGTTCGTACGTACAGTACTATGACATTAATGCTACATTTATTCATACATTTTTATTTACCTTATCTACTTAATTTATATTATGATTGACGATGTTAAGGTATTCACCTATAAATAATCATATGTGTTTATGAAAATGATTTTGGGACAAATACAATACAATTTTGATTGATCGAAATCAATTCAAATATAAATATATGTTCATGTCGATAAGTTATTTCTGTCGTTTGTAATGAAGTAGGTCGACATACTCATATGTTGAAATACAGAATATACTTTAATAAACCAATTCAATTACGACAATGAGCCCCAAAAAAGATGATAATATATTTCATTTCCAAATATAAGCCTGGCTGTATAGCATATATAGAATAACAGATTTAGATAGAGGCTGTTCTACTACCACTGTCATGAAGGCCGTCCTTAATTTGATGTTGAATAAAATGGAAATTAAGATTTTCTCTTTTGTTAGGGTTCAGTTTTTTTTCTATTTAGTCTGAATATAATCCGGTCAATATTTTATTGATCAAGTCCAATTTCAATTTTGCCTTTCTCGCATGCCTGGCTTATTTTTATAATGATTTTCTCTACTCTAGATTGATGGTTTGATTTTTCCTTGAAATCTAATATTTTGAGGATGAAATATCAATAATTGAAATTAAGCCGTCGTAATGAATACAGAATACGTGTATGGACCAAAAACGTTTATTCTATATAACATGAATAATTTCCTATTGGATTTCGTTGGGATAAATTTATTTGATTACATTACAGTCATATAATATGTTATTCTGTTTGATTTTGTATTCTTGAAGCTGTATAAATTTTGTTACTAGAAATTAGTAGTTCAGAAATCCACGTTGGTTTTAATCTACACCAAGACGCACAAAAGTGTGCGTTTCTGCTTGAAATATACTATACCATAAACTCCTGCTTAAATGGTTTTTGTTTTAATGTTACGACTGTTGATAAGTCCCAAGAGATCAATAAACGAGCAAGCGGCAATGTAAAAAAATTGCCCGTTACTATATTTCTCCCGGACCCTTTGAAGCGGGCGCATATGTCCTTTACAACCCGCTCTCCTTGCTTGATTTCCCTGCCTTTTTTTTTTATTAATGGATTTTATTACAACTGAATATAATTCATCTAGTAACTTATCTTTAGTAAATTTGTTAGTTTTTGTTGAGTTTAACCCACTGGGTAGCTCCAAGTATATTATAAGATTACATTAACCGCCCCGAATCTAAAGGTTTCGTCCTGCGAAGCCTTCTAACTGGGTCTGTGTTGGTCATAATACTACGCATATCTTCATTTTGATGTTGACCGAGCCGTTGTGCGTGTTTCTTCGCATGTTTCTTGATTTCTTCGCTAACGTATTCCATCTTTAGATCCTTATGAAGGTTGTCGTTTCTTATGTACCATGGTGCATTCACAATGCTACGTAGAACTTTATTTTGAAAGGTTTGAATTCTTTTAACATTGCTCTTCTTGGTATAACCCCACAGTTCTATACCATATGCCCATATAGGTTTCAATATTCGCCGATATAATAGTAGCTTATTATGTACTGTTAGCTCAGATTTTCTCCCTAAGAGCCAGTACATTTTTCTGTATTTGATGTTTAGTTCTTCTTTTTTCTTTTTAACGTGCTCTTTCCTCTTCAGCTTAGCATCAAGAGTCATGCCTAAGTATTTCGCTGTGTTCGCATGCGGAATTGGATGCGAGTTCAGTAGAACTGGAATACAGTTAACTGTTCTGTTAGTAAAGTTGACATGTATGGATTTCGTTTGATTCAGCTGAATGCGCCATTTCTTTGTCCAATTACTTATTGCATTAGTGGCATTTTGTAATTTACTAGTTGACTCTTCTATACTGTCTCCTACTGCTAGGATTGCTGTATCATCTGCAAACGTTGCAATGTTTGTATCTTTTGTATTTGGAACATCTCTTGTAAAAAGTAAATATAGTATTGGTCCCAAAACACTTCCTTGTGGAACTCCAGCCGATATTTGTCTAAGGTCAGAGTATTCATCTTCAAATTTAACTCGAAAATATCGATCAGCTAGATAAGATTTTAATATCTGGTAAAATTGCTTCGATATAATTTATATTCTAGTCCTTGGTGCCATACTTTATCGAAGGCTTGTGCAACATCCAAAAAGATTTTCTTTTTTTCTAGTGAATCTTCAATTATATCGGTAACCCTATGTAATTGGTCTATAGTAGAATGTCTCTCTATAAAGCCAAACTGATGTGGTGGAATTAGTTTTCTTTCCTCTATTACTGGTTTTAGCCTTTTTAGCAGTAACAACTTCGAAATTATAGGAAGAAGCGAAATCGGCCTGTACGAGGTTTTAACGTTAGGCGGTTTATTCGGTTTTGGAATCATGATCACTTCTGCAACCTTCCATTGGTATGGGACGTATTTTAATCTGAATGCTGCGTTTATTAGTTGAAGCAGTTTTCGTAAGCCCTTTTCGGGAAGTTCTTTTACTATTTGACCTGAAATTAGGTCATAACCAGGACATTTTTTTGAACTCAAGTTGTTAATAATTTAATAGATTAGCTCTTGTAATGTTACTGGTTTGATGATTAGGTTATCCACTTTTCTAACTGGATTTATATTTTCTTCCGCTGATTGCCTTGGAAGGGGCTGGAATGTGTTTTCGAGGTGGGCTGCAAACAAGACAGCCTTCTCCTTACCACTTCTTGCCCAAGATCCATCGTTCTTTTTGATAGGAGGTATCTGCTTATTTGGTCGTTTAAGTCCTTTCGTTGCTTTCCAAAGTGAATAGTCAGTGTCTTTTTGGCTGGAAAGACCAGTTAGATATTCACTTATCGAATTGTTTTTAATTTCTTTGATTAACTGCTTTAATTTGTTGCTTAAATAATTAAGTCTCGATTTACTTTGTGGTGCTCGATTCCGCTGCCAAATTTTTCGAGCTTTCCGCTTTTCACTAACCAAATCTCTCATTTCCAATGAATAGTTGTTTTTCTTTGGCACTTTATATTGACTAATGGGCGTACTCTGCCACGCTGCTTGAATTATATTATTATTTAATATTTCTACTTGATCATCGAGTTGTGTCGGAGTTTTAATTGGTACTTGTAAAACCGTACTGTTTTCTACTAGCTTCCGGAAACATCCCAATTTGTTCTCTTGTTTGTTAGTTTAGGCAAATTCACTTTCTTGATTATGGTTGCACTGTTTGTCATAATAACAGGTGTGTGATCTGACCATATTCCTTCACTGTTTTCTATCACTACATAGTTTTCTGATGCTCCTTTTGTTACAAAGAATTCTATTAAATCTGGGATTTTGTTTTTATCTGTAGGCCAGTATGTTGGTTTACCCCCAGAATAAAACTCGCAGTTTAATTCTTGTCCTGCCGCATACAGATTTTTACCCTTACGTGTTGACAGTCTCGATCCCCAGTACGTATTCTTAGCATTAAAGTCCCCTCCAATTATGAAGTTGACTCCAAGCGATTTAAATAACGCGATATAATTTTCTTTAGCCAATTGATATCGCGGTGGGCAGTATATAGATGAAATGCTATACTCCTTTTCATTATTGAGTCGAATTTTAATGGTTGATACTTGCATATTTTCCTTTTCTATTTTTACTCCTTCGTAGTGTTTGATATTTTCTTTAACGAAAATAGTTGATCCTCCTCTCGCTTTTCCTGATGGGTGGATAGCATGGTAGCAGTGATATCCACGAATTTTTACGTACGATACATTTGTGAAATGGGTTTCCGATATTAGATATATGTCTATCTTATCCATGTTTAAGAAAATTTCTAGCTCCGGAATTTGTGGCAATAGGCCATTTGCATTCCAGTTGGCAATTCTTAATGTTTTACTACTATTCATACTAGTAAATCATAGAAGTGAACTCATTCACTGCTTCTTGTTTATTTAGTCGCTTATGTACGCCTTCTAGGCTTTTTTTTGTTTTGCAATTCGCATGTTCAAAGCTTCTATACTCCGTAGTATTTTCCAAGAATTGAAGATTCTTGTTTTTCCTTAATACAAAGTGGCTCTTGTTGCTGGACTATCTGTGAGTATGTCTTTGGTCCCGCTACTGTACTAGCTTGTGGTTGAGCTTTCATTGAGTTTTTCGATGATATTCCGTTATTTGGCATCTCACGGTTTTGCTTAAACTGTAGTTTTTTATTTCTCAGTTTTTGCAGTTCTTTAGCTATCTCGCATCCTCTATAATTTGCTGGATGATCTCCTTTACAGTTTACACATTTAGGAGTAGTTGTTTTTCCTATTAGGCAGGCTTGCGCTAGATGTTTTCCAGAACATTTTACACATCTTGGCTCTCGATTACAATATTTCTGGGTGTGATTAAAACCTTGGCATTTTTACATTGGGGTATTAATCCAGTGGCCTTGCGTAATGCTTCAATTCTAACTCTCCGTATTTCCCTGCCTGATGGTTGCTTACTCGTATATATCTGCCTCGTTTTTGGATAAGAGTTAGCAGCATTGCAAACCCACCATACTTTTATCCCAATTTTGCCCGTTTGGACGGCATATACTGTGTGAATCTTGTTCGTCCTACACAAAAACATTTTTTTTTTAAATTTATAAAATATACTATCGAATTCGTTGATAAGGAAATAATAGTTCATCCACTACGACGCATTCCGAAGGTGTATTTTTGCGCAAATTTTCGTTTAGAAGGTCGAATATTTCGCTTATAGCAGCAGTTTTATCAGTCTGTGATCGGAATTGCCGCGTATTCTTATTGTCAAAGCGTATAAATCGGGATATTTCCCAAAAATGGTTCAATCCCATGCTCGCGCGATACAATGGTTCCGATGTAGTTGCTCATACCGCATTCGTATGTTCACTATTTGATTGATGAATTCCTTTCGATCAATAATTTCCACATTTTCTACGGTTTACCTCAATTTAGAATATTGTATTCTGTGTACACCTCGTTTGCCTTATATCTCTTACAGATAACATTTCGGTTAATCGCAATGGCGCACTTCGTTGACTTCTGAAAATATTGCGTCTCAATGTTTGCCTTAGAGGAGGATTTTGTTTCCATTTCGACCTATCTTTTCCTTTTAGATAAGGCGAATAATTACCATTTTCACTTCCACTTTCGTCTTCTTCTTCAACTTCTGAAAAAATCTTCATCAGATACTTCACTTTGGACTTCATGATCATAAACGTGCTCTATGTCTGAATCTTCCGCGTTTCTATGCGCTACTGAAGGAAGCCACTCATATTCTGAGCCGTCAACAAAACCAAGCGCTTCATCACAAAATCGTCACATTCCTCTAATAAACGATTAAGGTACGTTTGTTGACCTTCATAGGAAAAATGTATATAAATGTAAAAAACCGAATATATCATTGCCAAATATTAAATCTTATCGTCTAAACTCAGTATTTGAAATGTCTCTGCGATTCGCCATTTTATCACACACAAACGTTATATTTATTTATAAAAAAACTTTTTGCAATCAACCTACTCACACCTACACTAATTTCCTTAGTTGACCTAAATGATTTTTTCTGTTTCTTTACAAGCATTAACCAGGGAATCCTCATTTTATATTTTTTTCTACTTTTTATCGCGTTTAAAATAGTATATTAAAATAAATAAAGGCAATAATACACTGGCAAAACAAAATTTCTCGATATTAACAAGAAAATACATGTGGCCACCCGGGTGGGTCGGGTATAGAATAGTGTATAACTTTTTGGGTATAGACACAACGGTTTATGGGATTCTATTTAAGTTAGTATACAGTCGGAAGTCGGAACGCATTCCAATGGTGGTCTGGAAATAATACTGGCATATTTGGATAATCCACTAGCTTGCCTCTCTTTTATTGGGTTCACATTGCATCCACATGTGAGTGTGACGCGTTCAATTATACCAACGGTACTTTATTGAGTAAAACATGCGCATTTAGTGCCTGAGTTACAGGGAACAATTACTAGAAGGGATTTCTAACCATGGGCTTGATTGTCTGTTAATCATGTTTCATTTTAATATCCAGATTTACTATATAATCATTAATCCACGTGATAAGTTGGTTTTAATCCAGTTTGTGGCTTAGGATTAATCATAGATATTTGACTTCATTAGGAAATTGATTTATTCTTCCGTTCAAAATGGGGGTTCCAAGGAGCAGCGTAGCTCTCCTATCTCGGTGACCCACTGTCACACTTCTTGCATTACATGTGACCTATCGTATTTGTTCTTAATGACACAACCATTTTATCAAAGAACGTGTCATCCTTTTCTGCTGATCTACTAATGTAGTAGTAACGGGAGTTATCAAAAGTTCTCTTAATGCCCATAAAGAAAATTTTTTCACGTGACTGATCTCTTAATTTTATAGACCCGTGACATGAAATTATGAAATAGATTTCTGGAGAGGCACTCACTCTTTATTTGATGATCCAGTACCTTCTTCATAGTCTTCTAAAAAAACGAGGTATGTTTTGGTTTAGGCATCAAGACTTTATTATATATAATAATGGATATATATATATATATATATATATATATATATATATATATATATATATATATATATATATATATATATATATATATATATATATATATATATATATTTATATATATATATGTATATTTACCTCTCTCCACATACAAGAATCTATTCTAGAAAGAAGTATCTATTCTAATATTATATATATATATATATTTATATATATATATGTATATTTACCTCTCTCCACATACAAGAATCTATTCTAGAAAGAAGTATCTATTCTAATATTTGGTATAGGAGACCTCGGATCTCCCCCAGGATATTACAGTGCCATTTGACAGCGTGGAGTGAGTTGTTGCCTGAGAAAAGTATGTTTCTTATTATGAGCTTCGTAGTTCACCTCATTAAGTATATGACAGTTCATCGATTCTTTCAGAGAAGTTTTGACATTGTGCTCGCCTTAATTTGAGATTCAATTTCGCAAGGAGTTTCTGTGTAGGTAGTTAAATTATTATTTTAAGAACTAAAAATTAAATTACATTCCACACCATGAAACTTTAAGAGATATTAAAAAGCTTTATACAAATATGTCCATCATATTCGAGCAGTTTTTGCGTAGCTGTGCCTGGGTTAAAATCAAATAACAAAATAATATTTATAATTAATTTGTGAGAATTCAATCAATTTAAATCGTACCAGCATGATTCTTTATACATAATTAAAAAAATTGAATAGGTTATTTATTCTGGAATTTATAAAATGCAATGTCATTCCTCCCGACCATAAAGATTTATTTGTTTACAATAAATAAAATATAGGTACCTAAAGCGACATGTAAATAAAATATATTCATACAACCAACAGACCATCGATTCTGCAAATTCATTTTCGAAAAATCACAAATTTTTTAATTTACGAGTATTTCAAAATCACCGATGGTGTGGTACTTTGTCCCGGGTTTAAATAAAATCCATTGGTAATAACATCACGACATAATCATCTCCCTCAACACACTCCTACTAACACAATTATTACATATTTTGATAAAGTAAATTGGATTCGAGATACAAATAAGTTATGAGGGACTTACAAAATATGGGGTAAGTAGTATTGCATCGGACCATCTTGTACTTATATTCAATGATTACTGTGTGGAGCACATATGGAACATGCTCCAACAATACAAATTTGAGAGTACTGGTTCCAACAGTTAGGATTTTGACACCAGAGACTAAAAATGCGTAGGAAAGCGAGTAGTGTTTGAACGAGCATCTTCAAACATTACTCGTTGAAGGTGTTATTGGACCCACGTTTCATGCAAAACTTTTAGGCTTAACGAGCGATTACAAACCGATTCTGAATGGTAGTGTGCAAAAATAAAAAATTAGGCACCCAAGATACATGCAAACTATACTGTTCCAAAGCATAATTCGACAGGATCATGACCAGAAGTATGTTAAGATGATTTCATCTTAAGATGATACTTATTAATAATTCTAGAAAATTATGAAAACTTTAAATAGAGATACAGGTAAGAACAATCCACTGATTTTGTCCTAATGCACACTTAGACCAGCGTTTGGTCCGTTGTGATACCACTTTATGTACGGCTATAGGTCCGGTTTTTCGTACAACCATCTGTGTATTGCATAGCTCCATGTCAGCCTGTAGTACTGACATAGACGATGGGACGGCCCATGGAATCTAAATTCGACAGGGGATCCAGATGTGTTCATTCACACCCCCGATCGAACCGCCCAAACAATCGATGGCGAAAAATCCCTTTTTGCATCTTGCCCCGGATTGGGATTCGAAATCGGTACTTCCCTCGCTCCAACTGTTGCAGCTTTAACCACTGCGCCACCTGGATGGTATCTTGTTACATGCTTGTTTACAGTCTTCATCGATAGCAATACAAATATTTACATTGCAAATGTATAAACTGATAGCAATAGTTCATTGCTTCGCAACAGTATACAACAATCTTTTACTTTACAGAAATTATTACGTTATTCAAAATTACGTTCATACTATATACATGTTGTTTTACAAATTTAACTTACTAGGCATTTTCCAACTTCTTTTGGAACGCGTATCTATACTTGTATTGGTAGTAACATTAGGCTTTATTTCCTCACTACTCTCACTTACATCAGAAATATTCGCATATCCAGCTCCTCTTCTGACCTTATTCTCTAAGATTTATTTCACAGTACCCCTGTATTTTACTGGGCTTAATGCTGTAACAGTGATGTCCCAGATCCAGCGACTTATGTGAATCAAACAATAAACTCTATTTCCTCAACAATATATATAATTTGGTTTATTATTCGATTTAATACAAATTGGCGTTTGGTTTCGTCGATATCCAAAATTGAAGTGTCCGATCTACTATATAAACTTTTTTTTATACATTGATTCAATATAAGCTTAACTTACGATTAGCTAAGTATAATAGCTATTTAAGTCTAGATGGCACGGCATTGATTTATCGTTCTCTCGATTGGCGGCAGATGGTTTTTATATGTAGAAATATATCGATACTTCATTATCGATCATTATAATTGTCAATTCTGTATCAATAACAATAACAAACAGAATTACGTAAGTCATATTAGAATTAACTTCAATTCAAGTGACAAGTTTTACAATTTTATATTATTAATGATTAAGATAAGTGAAAATTAATTAATTTAGGAATTCAATATAAATGTTTAGTTATTTTCAGGTTCTGGACATGTTACAGCTTCCAACAACCCCATTATCTTTGTCCATTTCCTCAAATGAATTTTTCACATGATTTGCATGCATATTTGAATCATATTTCCCACTTTTGACAATATATAGGTATTACTCCCCAGAACTCTTGTTATTTGGGTAAAAACTACCCCTAAAAGGAGTAATTTTTACCCAAATATTTCTTCTACTGTCGTTTACCCATACCCGTTTACTTCTTGATTCCATGATTTAACATTGGTACTGCTATTACAATCCATTCTAGTTATCCGGCTACTCGAGGCCAACATATCCCACCTCACCTGTGGTTTCCTCCCAAATATCATTTCAAATGACGTCCTTCCTGTTTTACTATACACTGTACTTCGGTTGATGTATAAAAAATTTTGCACCAGAAATTTTAAATCAACCAGTTTCCTACTTTCTGACTTGTACATTTTTTCCAACGCAGCTTTAAATGTTTTGACAGAATTTTCTGCTTGACCATTTGATTGTGGATGATATATCGGTGACGTAATATGCCTTATACCATTTTCTTTGCTAGGCTTTAGTCTGTGACTATTAATTGTGGCATTTCTAACACGACAAACATTTCTTCCAGGGCCTCTATCGTAGAGATTAAGGTCAGAAGTGGAGTTGGATATGCGAATATCTCTGGTGTAAGAGAGAGAGATGCGGCAATGCAGCCTAATGATACAACCAATATAAGTATAAATACGCTTCCTTATCAATCATTACAATTCTCTAGCCATTTTAGTTCCTCTTATAATTTAACCTTATATGCAAATGGCAGTGGGCGTGGCGTCATAAATACTGGTATCGCATTATATTTCGTCCTGACGAAAGATAATGTGATACCAGTATTTGTGACGTCCCTCCCTATACCCCGCTCCCTTTAACATCCCAGTCATGCCCAGTCATCGGGCAGTCATTTGATCCAATGATATATTTTACAATTTTCAACACAGTTGCAGCCAATATTAAATCAGTCTCAGACTACAATTTAGTATTACCGACTTAAAAAAGTCTTACCTGATACTATTTTTAAGCCAGTGACCGTTCATCAGACAGAATTAACGGGTTAGTCAAGTCACACTGTAGGATAGTCGAGTAAGAATGAATTCGATCGAGTTCAGATTAAAGAGAAAGGTTTCGTCAGAGTAAAATTTTTACATAACATAAAAATAACGGATACCTCTTGCCATAGCAACCGGTACCGCTACTTAAATTTAATTTGATAAAAACTTTTACCGTTAAACAAATAACAATTATTAGATACCGTTCGTTAGCTAAAAATTGTATCGCAGGTGCGTATTGTATTGGTTTGTATATCTAATTTACTGTTTTGAAAGGTAGTAAAATTTTTAAACTAACTCATATTTTTTTTTTAACTGCATACGGCTTCCTTATTTGTGAATAAAAAAATAAACACCGTTTCATACCGTTTTATTGGTTTGAAAGGTAACAACCCTATTTTTAATGTTTAAATAAGGCTTCTACTTTTTGGTTTTTTGGGATTGGGAAAAATGTCTAAACAATCAAAAATTATCTAACGATAAAGTACCGCAAAATAATATAGATGCTGATTGCTCAGATGTTGACGACGAACACACTTACAAAATCAACAAAGGTCAGGCCATTAATTCTCTGGTCAAAGAATAACCGGCCATTTTATAGAGCCGTTTTATTGAAACATCTACTTCGATTTGGGCTATGATTCTATAGAATTAAAGAAAAAAGATATACAAACTAGACATACAATATGTACCAACAACCTGTCCATTATGGTTATAGACAGGTTTTTGAAAGTATCCTTTGAAAGAACATACGTTAGTTGTCAGCTGAACGAAGAAAGACTATCACATTGCACAGCACTGATTTGCTCCATACATTGATAGCTCCATAAGAGGCTATAATACTGGCTGGAGGGTTTTTCGCCAATGAATTATAAGGGAATGAAAAATTCAGCTGCTGGATAGCTTTGAATTTATATTTTGAGTTGAATTAAGATAGGTTTCGAGTAGCTTGTTTACTCCTCTTCGTTATAATGGGTTCTCAGTAATCAAGCTACTATATGAGTCTGCTACCACAATGTTTAATTTAGCTTACGTTGTTAAATGTATATCAACTGATTAGATATATTCAACTATAAGGAACAATTTGATCGTAGTTTTGAATAGTTAATATGTAACCGGAGTAGATGGCCGAGATTATTCAGTGCTTGAAAAGATGTTTCCCAGAACACTTCAAATCTATAAGACAGATCCTACTTTCATCAAAAGTGTTTGGTAAATTTTTATACACAGTTTGTTACATTTGTCGTATAGCTAACCTGCCTAAAACTAGGCTGTGTGCTGTCCAAATAAGTCGAACTGTTTCTTTTCCTCAAACTCTATTATGGATGCTGAGATTGATAAAATTTGTGCTTCCTAGAAGAAAAAGTTTAAAACTTCCTCTAAAAATCCCTTGTATCCAGGATACATTTAACAAAATGCTAGTTTCATACTTACCAGACCTCATAAAATCCAGGCCGATTTACTTTTTCTTATCTAACTTATATTAGAAATGACTCAGACGGTTTATCTGGATATCTTTAACTGCAAACGGTAGAGATTTTTTTTGAGAGCACATATTTATGATAGTAGTGTGGAAGTCCTACTCTATGTGCGTGAGAAATTTAGCATTTGATTGAGGATGAAAAAAAGTAGCTGTGCTCGTATTACTTATTCGACCGAGAGTGTCGCTGCTGTAGCCGAGGACAGAGGATCAATACAAACATTGACGAGATGACGTGACAACGATGTACACCATTTGGATTCAGCAGATACAAAGTGTAAACCGTTTGTCAGTTGGTGCCAGCTGACCATCAAATAAAGTTATTCACATGCTCTGCTTAACATGGAACCAAAATCATAATGAGCAACTGTCCTTTTTCCACAATTCGTACATACTCTACTTCGGTTCGGATTGTATCTGGAATATAAAAAAGGGAAGGAATGTCTTGTTTAGCTGAAAATGACAACTAATCGTAGAAAAAGTCACACCTGATCTCTAGTTGGATTTGAACTATCTTCCCTTTCGACTACTACTGTATATACCCGCCCACTTTAAGTAATCGACCATTGATTTCACACTGTTTACTGCGTTGATTATTTGACATGTAGTGCACAATAGCTGTCAATCAATAGATTGTATTTTTTGTACTCTCTGAATGATGACAAATGTTTTTTATCATTGCTGATAAATGAGCTGGCAAATTAAAGTAGGATTATTTTCAACAGTATGTGCTGATAACACATCTCAGTTGATAATAAAAACTTTTCAGTTTTCTTATTCCATCTATGAGACGTCTGTATGACAAGAATGTGGGTTGTTTAAGTTTACAAGAATTCGTACAAGTTTGCGGTAGAACTTTAACTTTAGAAACATAAAAAATGTTCATCGTTTCTGGCAAAACAAAACTTCCATGTTTTCTTTTTATATGTTATAGGTTGTCAGTAAAAGTACATTTTATCAAATTTCGTCAATCTATATTTTATGATTGATTGATTTTCTTCGGGCAACAATACGTCCAAAAACTTTTGTGACTTGAAAACTTTAAAGAATGTTTATGGATAATTTAAGATTTTCTCTGTTTATGTTTTTTTTTCAAATCCCTCATTGAGATTTGTACAGCAACATTTTTTCTTATCACAACACAAAACGTTTTGTTTCTTGTCGGGCCATCAAAGTTTATGCAGCCAATTTATTTTTTTTTTTTGTAGTTTCGGCAGTTAAACCTATTTTTGTACCCAGTTTCTTCTTATTTCGCAATCTGTACATAGTGTTAAAAGTAACATTGGAGCAATAAGAGGAACGTAAGTTTTTTTTTTAGTATATGTACATTATATTCCCAAGTAGCAGGAAAAGTTGGAAAAAAATTCGATTCCTCGATATAAATCGAATCATTACAATACCAAAAACATAAAATTATGTTGCATCTCTTTAGCGTTTATTATTTTTTTATTGTACACGTTCCAGATAATTTCATATCCTCGACAAATACAATTCGTTTAATTTTATTTTCGCTTGCGGGAAATTCATATTGAAAACAATATAATTTGTGAGTATAAATAAATTGAGGATGTGGAGGAGAAGATACGGATCATTTTACATATTTCTAATGAATTTATCCTGGAGGGAAGATTCATTAGAAATAGTAGGCAATATGTGCCTATTATTAGAAAAGGTATAGATCCGTTAATAAATTTCCACTTTTAATTAGAAATGAGAGGAGTCTGATGATAAACTCGGGATAACTGTATCCTATGAAAATCTTATAATTTGAGGAACTTTTTTTTAATTAATGATTATTTCTTTGCTCCATTCTGATTTTTTTATCGTTATTGCCATGGTTTCATAGAAGAATGAACGTTATCATAACGCGAAAAAATTAGATAATTCTACCAGGGCCACTATATTTTGCTCACTACGTGCTAGATGTGGTCAATTTGATCTAACCAGGATGAAACAATACTGGACAAAAATACCAAAATTGTTTGAGACACTTCAAACATTTTCTGTCATAAAATCCCTACTGAAAAAGTACCTCTAAATGAATTACTCGTTGGAAAGCTTAAACACCAAATAAAATGCTGATAAATTCAACCTCGATAGGTGGAGAAATTTTTCATTACTATTTATAAGTACTAAATTGTGTATAATGTTGTTGACCATTTTCAAACTACATGAACAAAATAACCAGAACCAGACACTGTACTTTGAACTTTCAACAAAATCTGAAGAATACAAATACATTATTCACCAGAAATTGAAGAATCATCAGGAATAATAGAGTTGGATTGGACAAATAATGCTGCAGAAAAAATAAGTTTTTTCTAATCACCACTAGGAACACTGCTATCGCTTAAATATAATTTTACAAATTCGCCATGTTTGTTTTCTGTCAGTTCATTTCATTTTGTTAGGTGTCGTAATTGATTGTAGACTGAGTGAAAGTTGTTAAAAAGCACTACAAAAAGGCCAATTCAAGGTTACGGTTCGCCAAAGCTTGATTTTTGAGAAGCAAAGTATACTTCCGTTCCGTAACGTCCAAAAAACCTAGAAAACAACAATTTCCGATATAAATGTCATATAGACACGTCCCGTTGGAAAAATGTTATTACAATTATCGGATCGTCGTTTATAAATCCAGTGACAATTTTCATAGATAAATGGCATCGATGAACCTTCCAAAATAAGTACCTAACTTTATTCAAAAATAAGTATTTGTAGTTTACGATTCCGTTGTCGGTTTTTGTCTCAATCGGGCAACCTCAAAGTACAAGGTTCTCTAGTACATTTTACTTTTTTCACTTTGAGATTTTAATGGACTTCACTATTCCCAATTTAGCATTCTGAGGTTTTGATATATGTAGATACTAGACGTAAAGAGCTGTCCATCTTGGTACTTGAGACACCTTAAGGTATCTCTGTACGTCATAAAAACCACTTGCTCAAAATAATGCAAGATAGCGGATGGAATCCTATAAAGTTCGACCAGACTATTGAAATCAATTAAATTAAAACCTCCCCTCCAGGATAGTAGGCAAATTGTGATGCCACGTTTAAATGTCCTGGCAACCATGACAAGTGGATGTTATACTGTTTTACATTCAATTATGAGCTAACTTTGACATGATAAAGTATTTGTATTCGCTTTAATAGTCGGAGAGCCTGAAACAAGAGTTTTATTTCAATGAACTTCAAGGTTAATGACTGCATCACTTGATCCTTTCTTTCTTGGAAAGTCTCATTGTCATTTGTTATTCTAGAATATCTAGAGGAGTGAAGATAAAGAATAATCTTCTAAGCTTGAGTATAAGTGCCATCAAAAAACGATGCCGTACAAATATGGCCCCAAACTTTATCTTAACCAATAGGAATAAATCAACCGCGAGCTCATTTCATTATGTTAGGTTTCAAGCTAAGTTTGCTTCCAGATACGACCTTGAAATTATAAAATATTCAGTTTTTGGAAAAGGTGGGATTAATGTGAAGAACTAGGCAAGGTAGTGGTCTACATTTGATCTATCCAGCCCCAATCCCCTATCTACTCGTAAGAGTGCTCGAGTGAAAGCTTATGATATTATAATTGTACATTTATAGAGAAGAAAAATCTCAATAGGAGCAATTCGGAAGTTTTCTATCATCATATAAGAATCAAATGCCAGGATAAATCCAAGAACGTATAAACGTGGGAATATCAGTGCGTCACCAGGTTATTTTATCTCAAACAATGCTTCGAAGTCCAGGTTTTCTTTTTCGATGAAAGACGTGCCAAGACTGTTTAGGAAGAAAAACAGTGTTACCATGCAACCTTTTTTGACTTTCATGAAACACCTTCCATGAAACATTGTAGCTAGAATGCTTCGTTAATTGGAAATTGACTTCTGACAAAAAATAATTTTAATGTTTGACGTTTACGGAAACTGTCGCTTTACGCTTGAACAAAATTCTGAATTATTTTCCATATGATGAAGTTGTCTACCCAAACTGGAAAAAAATTTACGTGGAAAATTCATTAGAAATAAATGCTTACAAAGCAATGTTTGAATCGAGTTCGTAAAACTGGATTGGTTTTGGATAAACCACACGTGCACGTGCATTTACAGCTAAAAATATTACAAATGTTATTTAATGCTCAGAATGTGTTTGAGTATCCATCAACATCAACTTACCATTGTTTGAAGGCGTACAAAGTTAAATTTGGCAGTAGCAAAATGACCATTTACTAAATAATCATCTTTTTCGGCGAAGCTCATTTTGACCTCGGAGGCTATGTCAACAAGCAAAATTGTAGCATTTGCGGCTCATAAACTCGACACGTAACAATAGACAAACTGATGTTTCAACGAGTGCACCGTTCGGTGTTGTTTTCGGATCGGTGTCAGTCAATAAGGAGCGTTACTGAGCCATGATAAATGAGTTTTTTCTATCCAGAATTCAAGAGCACGACTCACATGATAGTTTGTATGAACTTTGGGGATCGAACAATCAGAGATAAGATGGGAGGCCGTACTGTCGAAAATGTTCTGAAGCGACTCGGAAATATGGAATGAGCCGTGGCCCGTGTTGCAACAGTTCAAGTAAAATTTCTAATCTATAACTCAACCGGTGTACAATAGTGTAAAATAGTATTGCATACACTTTTAGCTTTTAGACTAGATTTTACATGCAGCTATTAAACTTTCAATGCTTTGCTTTGGGTCAATTTATCATAGTCCTATATAGTTAGAAAAGTTATTGCGTTCGAAGCCTCCTGCAAAATCGGCTTAATATTACTCCTTAATATGTCTTGTATAAATTGAATACAATTTATGACCGCTTCATCTTTTGGTCTGTTATCTTAACTGAAGTAAACCACCCCTAAATGGTTTCAACTGATTGGATAATATTTTTATAAAGATTCTTTGTCATAATGAACACTGCAATATCGACTGAACGTCAGTGTTTCTATTTTATTTTTTACAGGAAGTTGTCCAATACCATCAAACATGATATCCTAGAAGATTGAACAAACTATACTAAAGCTTGTTGGTTTCCCCCCCCCCCCCCCCCCCACCATCTTGCATTCCTTCGCACCAGCATTTGAATTATATCACATAATTCTGAAGTTGCTGTTGTGAGGAATGATTTCTATGAAGGACAGGGATACATTTTTGTCTCTTATAGCAGCAAGTATACTATAAGTTTACCCCTGGTGGTAGTTAGAAAAAAATTGCCCCCCTCCAAAATTATAGTACAATTATTTACGCAATTTACTGGTTTTATGATGACGTAAGTAGCCTCCCGTACTGTTTAGACAAAGTCTGTGTTGTCTTAATGAGGTCAAATCTACGTCTTAAACATTAATGTTAAAAATTGTCCCCTCTCCAAAATTGCAGTGCAGATATTTATGCACTTCACTGGTTCAATGATGATGAAAGTAATCTCCAGTAATATTAGAACAAAGTCTACGTAATCTTTATGAGAGCAAATATACGCCTTAGACAATAATGTGAAGAATTGTCCTCCTCCAAAATCACAGTGCAGATATTTATGCACTTCACTGGTTTAATGGTGACGGAAGTAATCTCCAGTAATATTTTAACAAAGTGTACGTAAGAATACAAATCTGAAGGCAAATCTTCGTTTAAAATTGCTCTCCCCCCTCCAAAATCACAGTGTAGTTATTTACGCACTTCTCTGGTTTTATTATGAAGAAAGTAACCTCCAGTACTATTTAAACAAAGTCTACGTAATCCTAATGAGGTCAAATTTACGTCTTAAACATTAATGTTAAAAATTATTCCCCTCCATAATCACAGTGTAGTTATTTACGCACTTCACTGGTTTAATAATGACGAAAGTAGTTTCTCTCCCATACTATTTAGACATATTCTACGTAATTTTAATGAGGGAAAATCTACGCTTTAATCAATAATGTCAAAAAGTGTCCCATTCTAGAATTACAGTGCAGTTATTTACGCACTTCTCTGGTTTTATGATGACTTAAGCCGAAGTTAATCAGCAAAATTTGTTTGATATGGAAAATGCTGATTTCATCTGATTCGCGACCTACCAATTCTTTATTAGTTGAACAATTACCTGAAACTTAACTTCATTGGTCCATGTTTTTACGAAGAAGGTCAATTTGAACGAAATAAGAAAATCAATTCTGTTTTTTTCATTATATAAAGATGATTTGTTTATTTTTTTTCAACTGTTAAATTTATTTTTAAATCTTTATGTAAACACAAAGGTGAAAAATAAAGCAGATGGGTTCAAATGATCATTAAAAATGATGTAATTATCAGTTATTTGAGTTGCCTCGCCAAAAACAAAAATTTACACACTCGTACATACGAGTCTTGCATTAACCTGTGGTTCAAAACCATTTCATAAAAAATTACATTCACAAATGTCGTTTTCAATTCACTTTAATCTCGAATCATCAATTTGTCTGTTATCTGGTATCTTAAATATATTGCAGTGCAGACTGGTAATTTAATTTACATATACCAAACATTGTATAAATCTCAGTTTTTGCAATCAATCACCAACAAGCTAAAATCAATATGAAGTAACTTTAAATAAATTGCTGAGTGTACAAGATGAATGTACTTTTTGAGATTTTGCCAAAAATAAAATATGAAGATGTCTTTCATCTACATACTCGTACATTGTATAAAGATTAATATTTATATTATGTTTCGATTACGAGTTTGCCAATGCCAATGTTCCAATTGTCTTTTACGAAATATCTAAGATTTTTGTCACGTTCATCCATTTGTCTGTGATTTAATATATAAAATCATCCACCAATCAGATTAATTAGTTTTTTCGTTAACAATAAATAAGATGACTGTTGATTATTGTGACATTTTAAACTTTTAAACTGATTGAGATTATATACAAAGCCAATGTAGGTCAAAATCATATCGGAAATGAAAATGGGAAATTAGAAATTTTTTGATAATTCGACCGTATCATTATAATCTCGAAATTGTTAGGTTAGGTTAGGATGGCTGTCAGAAAAACCAGGAAAGACACATGTTGGCCCGTAGCCATGCCACGTAGTTCTTACTTTCTTGAACGCGCCGAAGCTATATCAATTGTCGAAATTTTTCTGGCCAGATTTATCTAAATATTATACACGAGTTTTGGTTGGGGGACGGAGAGAGTATGGAGAGAAATCGCTACAAGCACTGTAACCCAGTCCGCGTTTGCATCACTCTATTCCTGGTTAAAGTTCTCATGTTGAAATGCTGGCAGAAAGAGCCGTGCGCTTTTATTATTTTATTATTAACGTTGGCTCGAACCGTTAGAGGTTCCGCACTCAATGCCACAAAAGGCCCATGGTGCAATAACCTAGGATTCAAGTTTGAACCAGGGCAGAGACGACAATTGATTTACAGGAATAATCCTGGAGCTGAACACAAGGGATCTAATGCGGTCGAAAGCCGGTCAACTGGTGATGAAGTGTAAGCTGTCATCAACATGCGATGAAGATGACTTTTGAAACGACCATGGCCAGTTTGTAAAGAAACCAATATTCTCAAGTTATCCTTTTATAATGAAAGAACGTATTTGGTCAGCTTCCGATTTAGCCCCCTTATAAAGTATTTCACCTTGCGGCAAGAAGGGGTGGTTGACCACGTCAACTTTAGATTCGATAGTGTAACAGTTTTAATTTATTGTTTAAGAGACAAAGGAGCTGCTGGTTCAGGGCCTACGAAAAATAAGCTAGAAACCATAACCGTCACTTTGTCGTCGGCAACTAGATTAAAAGCTGAAAACACGCAGTGAGTAACCGCAATTAATTTCGCTTGATGAATAGTACAGTTGAACCTCAAACTGCCAGATATTGTCAATTCACGCGATGGACAGTAGTAACTAAAGCCAACACCCTGTACAGAGATAGAGAATACAAGCGATTCGGATATCTGTTTGAGCAAGTCTGGTGGTGATAAACCACCTCATAATATCTGTGGAAATTAAAATCAGGCAGAAGACAATCAGTAACTATGTCGTAGTGCCAAAAGCATTTCACGCCCAGCATTCCTCATCTAGTGATAGCATTCTATCCAGTTCCTTATTAATTTTCTCCTGAATATAAGGAGAAACTGGATAATGTCTCTGTTTTAGTGGGGAAAATCCACTCGTATCGATATCATGAGTTATTAATGAAGTTCTACCAAAATTTTCAGACGTAGTAAAGGAAAACTGGTTTATTGTTTCAGTTAGAAGTTTTTGCTCCTGTGTAGTTAAGTGAACCTTTCCAATCTCACACACTTGTGGGTCGCAGAACGTATTTTTGTTGGCTGGGTTATAGTAAAAAGATGGAGTGAGTTTAAATAGTGCCCAAAAATCCATTCCTAGGATAAGAGACTTCGATAAAGTTGGCACAATTAGCGTTGGAATTATATGCCATTTACCCTGGAACACATATGGAATATCAGAGTAGTATTGAGCCATATGTTTGGATCCATCTGCAGTTTTAATTATTGAACTAAGTTCTTTAAGTTTGAGTCCTAAAGATGTTATCAGATGGTCTCCCCCTTTTCCTAAAACTGTACAATTTGCTCCGGAGTCTAGTAAACCTATAATTGGTTTACCGCATATTTCTACTTTGATATAAGGACGATTGTCTCCTGGACGAGAAACAATAATTGAGTTTACGAATTTAAATGAATTGTAAATGGATGGTGTCATTTGTTCAGGATAATTCTGTGGAGCGATTATTTTAGTAAAATCAATGGTGCCCCTGTCTCTTTTGATTTCACATATTGGTTTTCCGACGGTTTACATTTGGGACAGTTTGACAAGTACACATCTTTTGCACCGCAACGATAACAAAATATTCTTTTGTTGAGTTTGCAATCTCCATTAATGGCATCCAACTGTGGCATTAATGGATGTCCATTAATGCCACAGTTGTAACATTTCACAGTAGTTGGTTTTGGCGACTCTTGTCTATGTAAAGAATGCAATTCAGCTTCGGAAGGTGACTGTAATTCCTGATTTTCTAATTCATTTATTCTTGGTTTTCGCTTGACTCTAGGATTTGAAAAGGCAGGCTCGAGTAAAGATCTTGAACTACCTGAAGTACTTTGCTGTCTGGAAATTTCTTCTCTTGTGTCGTCGATAATACGACAACATGTCAATAGTTGTTTCATCGTTTTTACCGGCATAAAGCTCATCCCTGGTTTATAGTGTGGCAACATATTATGACGTACAATTTTAAGTTGTTCTGATTCGGAAAGAGGCTCCGTCAAATTTTTAAAAAGCATTTCCATCGACGCTAGGTAAATTGCTGCAAATATTTATGTGTTTATTATGTATACTCAAGATACGCTCTGTCACTGGCAATCTTTTACGGCCATTTCTGAAATCAATGTATCTTTAAAGTGCTTCTTTGATGGCACATACTGAGTTTTTTCATTCACGAGATCATGAATTTCTTTATTATGGATGCAATCAATGGAGAGCGAGAATGCTGGGTCGGTCACCTTCTGCGTGTTGATCCGGACCGAATAAGAGCGATCCAGCATCTTTTAACAACATTATGAAGAGCTGGTGATCTCAAATACGTCGAGTGATATAAATAACATGAATGAATGTAATTATTGAAGGTAGATCTACATAATATCAAGTTGCGTCCAATCTTTTAGTATTTTAAGTTGTATAATCAAGTTTTACTTGGATTATTTCTGAATCACTGCAGTTAAACGTTTAAATTTAATAAACTTATAATTGTATAATCAAGTGGTAGTGCGCTTACGCTGAAGGTGCCCTGAAATTAATAAGTTTGAATTTTTCGAAATATCTAAAATGCCAACATTACTTATAATGAGAAACCACAGGTTCATGAAACGACGAACACTTCTAGCCCAAACAGGAGCGGGAATTATAACTAAAAAATTGAACTCCAGACTGTCATCAAAGATATGTCTATGAAGTTGACCCGTTAAAAATCCCGAAAAAATGCGATGGCAACACTAAAATATAAATATCGTGACATTTTCTTTCACGACATCTTTCACGACATTTTTAAATATCATCTCGAGAGTATGTTTCTATCAGGACAGTTTTAGTATCAGAATAGTTAATGTAATAAACCTATCGTTAGGTGTCGTTTGAAGTATTAACTTTTACGTAAACAAATTACAACGAAAAATAGCAATTCTTGGTAATGAATATCTAGTACGACTTCCAACGACTATAACGAACCATTACCGTATAATTTTAATATTATCGTGATATAATATTTTCGGGATGATTGATGTATCACATTAACACCATGAAAATAAAACTGTCGTGATAGAAACATATTCACTGGATGATGCTTGAAAATGTCGAGAAAGATTTTTTTTTTCGAGATAGCATTGATATAATGGCGATATTTATATTTTAGTGTTACCATTGCTTTTTCTCAGGATATTTCTCGGGCTAACTTCATAAAATTCTTTAGACAATAAAACGATTGTAATGGGGATCTCATAGTGATAAGGACCCCTATAAAATAACTTTGGAGTTATGGTCTTAATCGTTACCAGTACAAAGTATTAGGCGATTGTCATGTTTGAACTTAAAGCCATAATGGCCCATATATAATTTCGTAAAATGTGCTCTTCATCTCAATTTGACTGGTTTAATATTTGACTGTACATTTTTACTATTGTGAAACAATTTGCTTGGGCAGATATTGTTCATATATTACTATTACTATATCATAAAAATGTATGATCTTAAATCAAATTTGGATAACATACCTAAAACTATTTTATATGTTTAATATCTACATATTAAAAATAAAATAAAATTATACATTGCTTGCTTTAATTATAAAACCAGCACGGTACTAATTTTCATGTAAAATAATAATTCTTCGAACAGAAACAAGTGTGTGTTTGTGTAGTAAAGGGGATTTGTTTTGTTTCTTCTATTTGTATATACTACAGTGAACAGTAAAATTAGTGATACACAAACAATTCTGTGCCGTGACTAACAAAATTTGAGGAACATAAATATTTACATAATTATAACGCATGTGTTAATATAAGATAATTAAGAATAATTAAGGTTGGTTAGTTGAAATATAATAAATAAAACCGTAAATCACTGAACAAATTTCATCGTTTAATTTAAAAGAATAATTTATTATAATTCTTGCTTTCCTCTTAATTTCCCCATATTAGAATAAAATAATTGTTCAGAACTTTAAATCCCTCGGATGTTTAATATTTCGTTTTCAGAATGGAATAATTTAAGTAAAGTTGAGGATCTAACTCAAATACTGACAGTGTAGATGAAGTATTGAAGGTAAATATGGTTATTTCTCCAGGTAGTACCCCCTTTTAATCCATTCCCGTATGCTTATTCCCATCCAGTGGTAACCCAAAATTTGCTTATCTTTAATCAACCTCACTCTGCCTGAATAATATTTTTTCTATAATCGATCTGGGAAATTTCTGAGTTCTATCAAGGAATTTTCTATTGGTTTGACACCTCGTCCGTCTGTAACTGTATACTAAAACGATATAAGAAAACGACCACAATCGTTATTTAACATATCTGCAAATTATTTCTGTAAAAAACTCGAAACATAAAATTCAATACTTCGTCTGTGACTTTAGTTCGAATCAATTTTTAGTGTTAATCGAACCTTGTTCTTAAGCAAGCGAATAAAATAAATTTACCCGAAGTAATAAATAAGTAGTATTCTAAGTGATTGTGAAATTGTGAAATAAAGAATAATTGTAAAATGTGTAATAATATGACAAAAATCGACGTGAGTTAATTAATTAAATTATCTTGATTAAATTTTTTTAATTAATTATTTGGGCGAAGAAATCTTCTGTATAACTAAATTATTATATAATTATAAAAAAAAACTGTATTGCTTAGAGGCCGTAAACGGCCCTTATCGCGTCTCATCTGAGATCTTAACGAACCTATTTTAACGATTGGTGCACATTGTAGGTGGTCAGCCCAACGAATGTTTTTACACACAATCGCGTTTTTATGTCATCCGGTTGCATGTTAATTTTTGGTCAGCGGCGTGATGAGAAAACTCTCATTAAGCTACAACTGGCATTATTCACAGAATATAATTATAACGCATTATTATAAAGCATGTGTTTTAAATAGATTTTATTTTTTATAAAAAAGCCGTTGTAAGATTAACTATAAATCTAATTATCAGTTCCTGTTTTTTATGAATTATTGTTAAAATGTCTGCTTTCTACACTCTTTTTAGTCCATTAACCTATACATATCACATTTTAATATTTTATATTCTTATCAGTTAATAATCTTTTTATCGATAAATTAAGTTAAATGTTGGGAAACTAATATTTCTTCTGTTTAAATAGAAAAAAACTATTATATATTTCTAGAACTACTGAAAGATAACAGTTTGGTGTATAAATATTTTGATTTATTTAGCTACTTACCTTGGTAGTAAAATTATTTATACCCTTCAAATTAGACCTACCTTCCAATGAAACAAATATGGGTATTATTTCTCTGATAATGTTGGTCGATTGTGCTCGCGTTGTCAAAGTATAAACTTATGTATATTTGTTATTTTATCAATAGTTTGAGGTTTTAGGGATTGTTTAGAGACTAAAACTGATATATAGTTCCAAAATTTGCCACCAATTTATTTTGAAAATGCCTATACGAACAAACCAATATTAAAATGAAATGTTACCTTAAATATAACTCTTTTGTTCGTGTTCCATTATTCACAGGTTTCAAAAAGTATTTTACAAATTCTTATTGGAATTTCTATTTTCATATTCGCTCAAAACAATTTTTATTACGATCCATATGAACAAAACAATTAACTGTTCACGTTTTTATTTTCTAATGACTGTTGCTCTCTTCTTTCCCATACATATTTTGTTTTACTAGAATGAAAAAATTAACTAATAGTACTGTTATATATATTTTGTTTATTTCGTATTTTCGGGAGAAACAAGGAGAAATTGACACCATTTGTTCAATCTGATATATTTGTTTCATAACTTTGTTTGATGTATTGCGAAGAGGAAAGAGAAATTGGTTATTGTTAAAGCCTGATTTCCATTATGAAAAAAATTTTGTCAGTATTTTTTACTGAAAAACCAAAGCGAGAAAAAATCAAAAATATCATTAGTGACAGATCATTTTTTAATTTTTTTTATAGTGTATATATTTTGACAGATGCGTGTAACATAACCAATAAATTTCACATTTTCTTTTGTTTTTGAAAAAAGAGACAAAAAATTTTTGAATCTACAACAATAAATTAAAAAAAAAATAAACTTATTGTAAAAATAATTGAAGTATTGAATAATTATGTTAAGTTTTTTTTTAAATTTATTGTAGATTCAACGTGTTTTTTATTTTTTTTTTTCAATAACTAAAAAAATTGAAATATATTAGTTATGTTATAAGCAGCTGTCAAAATATACCCACTATAAAAAAAAAGAAAAAAGTGAAAAATTGATCTCTGTCACTCAAATGGTATTTTTGATTTTTTTCTGGCTTTGGTTTTTTCAGTACAAAATACTGACAAAAATTTTTTCATAATGGAAATCAGATTCAAATTTGATTCGAGTGTTTTAGTTTTGTATGTTGATAAATTAAATGACAAACAGATATATTTATTGTTCATTGCAGTGTGTTTAAGAATTCGTTATATCAGCGCAGTGTAATTACTAATTATTAATTTTGTAAAGTGAGACTAATTTATTTATTAGAATATAATAGATTACTATTTCGTTATCAAATACATATTTATTATTTTAATATACTTTTTAATAATGAATTCCGATTGTATAATCGAAAATTTGCTAGAAAAATCCTTTTCAAAACGCACTGTGATTGAAAAAAATGACATCATAAAACTTGACATACCGAAGCCTGAAATGAAAAATTTAACTCAAGCGGTAAAAATGGGAAAATCAAACGTAATTCGCCGATTTCCAGTTTCAATATTATGCTAAATCAGTGTGAATGGAAGTGTGTTTTTGGCTACTCAAGAAATGTCTTTTCGAGGCCATGATGAAAGCCATACATTAATAAATAAAGAAAATTATATTGAACTTCTCAATTATTTTGGCTAAGTATGATGAACCGCCATTTAAACGGAAATTTCATTTTTAAGGGAATTTCACCAACAATTCAAAACAAAGTAATTTCTTCAATCAGCGAGGTGCTTTTGAATGAAATTAAAGTTAAAATAAGTAGATCTCTTGACGTCACCATCCGCCATTTAAACGGAAATTTCATTTTTAAGGGAATTTCACCAACAATTCAAAACAAAGTAATTTCTTCAATCAGCGAGGTGCTTTTGAATGAAATTAAAGTTAAAATAAGTAGATCTCTTGACGTCACCATCCTGTTAGACGAAACTTCGGATGTGACATCTATATCACAATTATCTTCGGTTATTAGATTGGTTGACGAAACTGGTACATCACAAGAGCGTTTTATAACATTTACGGATGTGAGTCAAAATCGATCCTCCGAAGGAATTTTCAATCAAGTTTTGGGAATGGCTGACTTGTATAATATTAATACTTCCTTTGTATAAATGGCACTCAAACTAAAGTCAGAAGAGTATCCAAACACTCTGTTCATTCATTGTACGGCTCATAGATTACATTTAGTGCTTTCTCAAACAGTACAGCATATTACGGCATGCAAATTATTATTTTGTACTACGTCGTCCGAACCGATTTTTTGGAGATATTGCGGCGCCTAGTAATTGGTATTCTGAAACAATTTTTTCGGCTGGTGGCTTGCTCCATTTTTTAGAGAAGTTTGAAACTTAATTTTTACTGGATCTTTTTTGTATGATATCCAGTTTTACAGACATTTTATTTGATACGTTACAGAACAAAAGTCTAGATATTTGTTACTACAATGTAAAAAATCACGAGACTAAAAACAATATTGAAAAAATTCGTTTGTAGTTTGAAAAAATGTATAACGACATTAAGCATTGAGCATTCGCCAGCTCCTAAACGAAAACAACATGATCCGAAAACGTATTTCTTGCACTTATTTAATGATATTTTAGATACGATCGTATTGCAAATTGATTCTAGATTAGCTAGTATGAAAGACTTGATATTCATTGAACTTATAAACTCACAACAATTCAATAAATCAATAAATCAAAAAAAGTTCCCATTATTGCCTTTAATTCACTAAAATTTACATATGGGGGAATTTTTTGATTTTATAAAATTAAAAAATGAATTGATCGTGATGTATGGTTCTGAATCGAGAACGGCTTAAGCACAACATTTTGTGAAATATTTAAGCTATGTCATTTAGTCATGGTGATACTCAGTAAGGCGAGCAATGAACAGTCATTTTCCGCATTGAAGAGAATTATTACTTAAGAAATAAAACTGGGCTAGAACGGCTATCAAGCCTATCTTTAATGGCAATCAAAACGGTTTGTTAAAACGATTGCAATTGAACGACACGTTTTTTCGTAAAAGTAATTAACGTCTTTTGCAAAGAACACGGCGTATTAATAAGCTTTCTTTATTTCTGTATTAATAAGCTTTCTTGAAGAAAAACATCATCGTACTACTGGCTGTAATGTGATTTTTTTAAAATAATTTTCTTTTATTTGATATTTAACACAAATTTTTGTAATGTAAACTGAATTCTGATAAGAAATACATAATAATACAAAAGTCAACATTTAAATTTATTTGAATAGATTAGTGTGCAGATTTTGAAAAGCCCTATTTTTATTTTTTATTCCATTGAACAAACCTAGAAAAAACACGCTACTCCACTGATATATATATATATATATATATATATATATATATATATATATATATATATATATATATATATATATAAATTTATATATATATATATATATATATATATATATATATATATATATATATATATATATACCGGGTGTTTCTTTTAAACTGAGACGATGAAATATCTCGAAAAATAGCCACTCTACGGACAAAATGTCCATAATCAAAATTTAAGCATACCGCGGGAGTAATACATTGGTGCAACAAAATAGTTTCCCAACCCCCGCTTTGTAGGTGAGGCGTGGGTAACTTTTAAACTAAGATAGCAAGCCATATTTTTTATTGCTGAAACGGATTCTTCGACTAAAAGTACGTATGATTTGAATGAAATATTTTGTTCGGTTCATGATAGATGGCGTTGTAAACGACGAAATTCAATTTTTTTAATTTCTTCTTCTTAGAACACACGCAGTCCATTCTGCAATACGTTTGAAATAAAATTCGTCATCAAAACAATTTATTCAGTTTTGTAAATCACATTTAACGTTTGGGTTATTTCTTATCTTCATGTTTTTCGTAATTGCAAAAGAAACGATAACATACTTTAGAATGGAGCGTTTAACTGTGGCAGAGAAAATTATAAAATAAAATAATGAAATTGCTGTATTGGCTTGGCAGCAGTGGCTCATAATCCTCATGTTAGTACACGAGAAATAGTTCACGAAACCGGATTGTCCCTCACCAGTGTTTGGAGAATTTTAAAACGGTACAAGTATCATTCATAGCATGTGTCTTTACACCAAGATCTCCATGGCGCTGATTTCCAAAATCGGGTAAATTTTTGTCAATGGGCACGTGAACAAGTACAACAAAACCCCAATTTTTTTCTTTGCGTAATGTTCTCTGACGAATCATCTTTTACAAACCATGGAACGGTTAATCGACATAACATGCATTATTGGAGTGTTACAAATCCGCACTGGCTTCGTCAAGTTGAACATCAGCGTCCTTGGACTGTGTGGTGTGGAATAATAGGCAACAAACTCATATAGGCCCCCACATAATTGAAGGTAACTTGAATGATCAAATGTACCGAAACTTTTTGGAAAATGAACTAACAATATTACTTGAAAATTTGAGCTTAGAAGTGAGACGGAACATGTGGTTTCAACATGGTGATTGTCCTGCACACTATTCGGTGGTGGCACGTGAAATACTTGATAGTGATCTCAATTTCTTGATCGCGATTTCAATGATCGCTGGATCGGTAGAGCTGGTCCGATAAATTGGCCCGCCAGATCACCAGATCTTACTGCGCCAGATTTCTGTTTGTGGCGCTATCTCGCAAAGACATAGTTTACAAACAAGAACCAACAACACGTGAGAACATGATGAGCGAACTAGAAATGCGTGTGCTGAAATTCAACCAAACACACTTCTCAGTTGTGTACAATCATTTGAAATGCGTATTAATAAGTGCATTTAATAAAAGACGAAGGCCATCATTTTCACCTGCCATTTACATTAATAAATTATTTTGATGACGAATTTCAAATATTTCCAATGAAAACGAGATGTTTTTTATTTCAAACGTATTGCAGAATCGTATGCGTGTGTTCTAAGAAATATGGCTTCCTATCTTAGTTTAAAAGTTACCCCCGCCATATAAAAAATATGACTTCCTATCTTAGTTTAAAAGTTACCCCCGCCCCACCTACAAAGCGGGGGTGGGAAACTATTTTTTATGCGCCAATGTATTTCCCCCGCGGTGTGCTTAAATTTTGACTATGGACATTTTGTCCAGAGAGCTATTTTTCGAGATATTTCATCGTCTCAGTTTAAAAGAAACACCCGGTATTATAAATATAAGTATGTAACATAATAATCTATATTATATTGATCTAAATTGTGAAGTTATTAAGTTAATAAAAAATACATAGATATATTTGTAAAACCCGTAATTTGATGAACTGTACCTTTGTGAATTGGTACCGGGCAAAGTGATAAACTGTCTGTCTTGCCTAATGCGATATTCTTTGGTAAAAAAGTGCTCTGACAGCAAAAAAAGTGCTCTTTTTGCTCGAAACACGCGCGTTTTTGACATTACACGTTCTTTGCAAATGATCTGGAGCACTTTTTTTTTCATCTCGAGCACTTTTTCAAAATCTAGATTTTTTCACAGATATAAATTTTTTAATGTCAAAACAATATAAACAAAAACAAAACGCCATTGTTAATTTCATTTGTGAATTATATTTTGTCGTAGATGTGTGAAATTATCTAAATTAAATAAAAAGTTAATAACAATAATAATAAAGGATTATAATAATGGAATATATGGAATTTGTGTCTATATAGCATAATAATTTGTATTTTTTTCACTAATACATAAACAAAAAGTGAATTTTTTCGTATTCTTTGATAAAAAAAAGTGCTTTTTTCTCTCATTTTGGAAAGAATATCACATAAAACTATTATAACAAAAATAAAATGAATTCCAGCCGGAACCTCATTCCATTAAAATTTTCGATGATCTTTAATATGATGGTGCAATTATAACATACTTATTGAGAAATCATCAAAAAAAAAATCTGACATATCGTTTTCGAGAAAATGGGTAGTTGAAAAATCGACCAATGGCCGAATATGATATACAAAATTTTATTTTATAAAAACACAATCTTTTGGAAAATTCATATTTGATTCGAATAATAAAGGGCAACAAAATAAAAGTAATGAATATTTATTTTTCATGATAGTCCTAGAAGTACTTAGCATGCAAATGCACGTTGAACTTTTCGCAAATAAATTCGTTCGCTTTAGCAATGATACGGTCTCCGGAGATTTGCGGCATGTTGCTAAGGTGCTTTGTATTTCTGAAATGTCTATCAGTCTAACCTGAATCTGGCACTGAATCAGTCGTAAGTAGCAATCCTTCGGTAAGTTCAATTTTGAAATCTTTTTGAGACATTGGCTTGAGTTTGAGCTCCTTTGCGATCGAGCAATAGAGCTTCCAAGCGCTGACTACTACACTGTTCAATCCACTAATCCAGAGTGGCCACCACTATTGTATGCCTCAGATTGTAACGTGGTAGTTAGAAGCTGCGTTGTCGTGTCGATCGACCCCACCCATCCACCGGTGATAGCTTGCAATAATATTTGTGAGTCAATAAAGTCGTGATTTGTTCTTATTGTGACTTTTTTATTATTACTTCAACGAACAAGAAGAATTTGATTTGTTTCATCAAATAAATAATCAGTACTACCCTTAGGTAATTGCTTTTTAGTCTTCAATACTTCACCTCCCAAGCGGTTTGTGCGAATAGTGTCCGTTGCCATGAAACCCCATTCAGATACATTATTAAAAAACATTCCGAAATTTTAGTGGTTTCGCGAATTAAATATTTTCACATTATTCTTTTCAGCCAATGGTCGATTTTTCGACCACTAATTTTTTAACATAACTGGGAGATTCCCGTAATATTTAAAAATACTAAAACTTTCGTTAAATTGTTATTCATACCATTCAACAACGAATAGTGATTTATTTGTTTTATATTTTTTGTAACGGTTTCCAAATACCTCTATAAAAACGACAATTTTCACCTTAGTGGTGTTCTAGGAAATATAACAAATTTTAAAGATAAAGTTGTGATTAGAAAAAAAAAGATTAAACTTTGTTTTATTCCAAAAAAATACGAAAAATATAACTGTGAGCAGTTTGAAAAAAATAATAAAAATCTACCAGCGCCCAAAAATGGGTTAAGTTATTCTAACTGGAATCCTATTTCTAAAAAGTTAGCAAATAGAAGCAAATGGTGATTAAATTATTTAGTGGATATATAAAAAAAAAATAAAACACACCTTGGAAAACCAAAAAAAAAATAAACATGTGTGCATTGCATAATCGAATACACATGCTGATAAAGCCGATTGTAGTGTATGTGTGTTTACACAAGCCAAACTTTATGCATACATAAGCTGTAGGAGGATATCAATCTTTAGCGGTATTAGTGAATATCTTGTATTCATACACGATTGCGAATACAGTATAGAAAAAATAAACAACACACACCACATAAGTATTATTGAGTAAAAATGTAAAATAAAAACGAATGAGCGTGTCTTACTCTCCGTGTCAAACTCAACGATCATTTAATAAACTATATTGACTTCAAAGTTCAAAACTTATATATAGAGTTACATTATCGCGAGAAGTATGATTTAATTGCAAGATCGATTTTCAGTTTTTATTTGGGATTCAGGACAAATTAAAATATTCAAATTTTAAACAACACATTTATCTTTTATCACAATTAAACATTCATACCGTGACGTACATGAAAAATTTACACAAACTTTTCCACGGTACGATACACCTAAAGACATGAAAATTTTAACTTGAAAAAAATATTTTAATAACCACAATATTATACTATTTATTTACACAACAATTAATCTATATTTATTATAAAATAAAATTATTTTGAATATATGAGGCTGTCATTGCATAGATGTCATTTTCATTAGTAGAGATGAAAAAGAGAATACTAGTACTTTTGTAGTGTGCATCTGTTTTTCGAAATAGACCTTAAGTAGTGTTAGTTAGAAACGAATAATTTTGAATTTTTTTTTATATGGACTTTTTTGTCTACCAACACACTCAAAGGTTGATATTTTCATTTGATTATGCTCGTGCAAAAAAAATAAGCAGGCTTGTGTGAACACACACACAATACAGTCGGATTTGCATGCTGAACATACGATTTGTGGCTAAAATAAGAACCCATCTTACAATACAAAACATCAACCACATACAGAAATTCTACCTTTGCGACAATACATAATCGGTTAAAATTAAAACGGTCAGTACGAAATTCAAATGATGAAAAAACGATTCAACATCTTAAAGACAATATTCGTCACGAAATTGCAGAAATTCAACCTGAGAATAAGAATTGTTACAAACATCTTAATCTATCGTGTCAAGGTCAGGCAAGTTCTGACAGAAAACCTAAAACAAAAACACCAGAATTTTCTACTGAAGTTAGCCAAGATAACGCTCCCACACAAAGATCTCCGTCAGAAAATAAAAATATTAAATTCATGAACAGTTCGTGCTACACCCTTACAAAATGTTTATTTTATTTCAATGTACAGTCCTTAAAAAAATTATTTGTGCATCGCAAAAATTTAACAATTCACTCGAGAAAATTTAAACTGTTGACCTAAAAATTAACTTTATAAAAACAATGATGGATTTGTTATTTGAAATGGCATTTATTCTGTATTTAATTTAAAAAAAAAATTAAAAAATATTCATTATTGCATTAAAAACAAAAACAAAACTAAGTCACAAAATTATTTGTGCATCGCAAGAAAAAATTCTCTCATAGTCCCGATTTTTTTTCATGTCTTGACAAAAATGTTGCAGATTATTATTTTTCATTAAAATTTTGTAGTCGATATTTTTTAAAATGGTTAAAACTAAGGAATCATCTTTGGAAGTCAGATCTTCGATTGAAGGAGGCTATTCTGCCGGGATGCCTATAAAAGAATTGGCACGGATGTACAACTGCCATCGAAATTCGGTTGCTTATCAAATAAAAAAATAAAAAGTAAAGAGCAGTTTGAAAAATGTGCAAGGGAGAGGGCGAAAACGAGCTACAACCGCAAAAGAAGACAAAAGAATAGTTAATCTTCTATCACTCGATAATATCACTCGAGAGGTCAAAATCTCTCACATGACTGTACGAAGACGACTACACGAGGCAAATGTCAAAGCCTATACCATTCAAAAGAAGCCATTCATAAACCAAATAAATAAGAGGAAGCGACTCAAATTTGTGTACACCTACCAGTCGAAGCCTGTGGAATTTTGGCGTAATATTTTGTGGACAGACGAGTCATGTTTTAGTTTGGATGGGACATATGGGAAAAAATATTTTTATTCGACTCCTGAACAAAAAAAAATCGCTCCGTAGTTATGCCAACTCGCCATAGTGGTGAAGGTAAAGTTATGGTATGGGGATGTTTCTGCTATAATGGGGTTGGTAAACTTATTATGTTACCTCAAAAGGTAGCTTCAAGTACATACTTGGAATTGTTGAACGAGCACGCAATAGTTTCTGGATGTGAACTAATCGGCCAGCATTTTATACTGCAGCAAGACAACGCTCCAATTCACAAAAGCAAAATGATTACGACGTTTCTAAAACATTTGGACCAACAAACGCTTGATTGGCCACCACAAAGTCCGGATTTAAACCCAATTGAGAACATTTGGAATTATTTGAAACAAAAATTGGCGGTAGAAATTGGAAGGCAGCCAAATGAAACTTTTACTGCAATAAAAAATGTCTGGGTCAAATTCCAACACAAATGGTAGAAAATCTCGTGAATTCCATTCCACAGCGTCTTCATGAAGTTATTGAAAACAATGGTGAGGATACTTCATATTGACTTAATTTGAAAATTAATTTTTATTCCTAGCTATTTAGTCAATTTTATAGATAATAATTTTGTGATTTAGTTTTGTTTTTTTTTAATGAAATAATGAATATTTTTTATTTTTTTTTAATTAAATACAGAATAAATGCTATTTCAAATAACAAATTCATCATTATTTTTATAAAGTTAATGTTTAGGTCAACAGTTTAAATTTTCTCGAGTGGATTGTTAAATTTTTGCGATGCACAAATAATTTTGTTAAGGACTGTATGTGATTGTTTTCAGTTTTGTTGATCGGTCTCGCTATACTGTTTTGATAGTTCTGGTCCTTAAAGTCACCAGTGAAAAGAATTAGGCAGCAGTCATTATAGATCCCATAGCCATAATGGCCCCTTTTTACCTACTTCGGAAAATGTTCACTTCATTTCAGTGTACATTTTCAGTTTTAGTCATAGTCTCGCTATGATGTGTTGATAGTTCTTGTGTTAATCGTCAATACAAAGATTAGACGACTCTCATGGGACCCTTTAAGCCATAATGCCCCCATAACTACACCGGACAATGTGCACTTTATTTCAATGTATGAGAACGTTTTCAGTTTTGGTGATCGGTCTCCCTATGGATTTTTTTAGTTCCGATACAAGAGTCGCCAGTGCAAAGAATTAGAAAGTGATCGTCGGGATGTTAGAGCCATAGCTGCCCCTTTATTATGTGCACGTGTTTAGTTTTGGTGAGTATACGACATGTTGCAGAGAGGGAGTTGTATAATTTCAATGCATATTTATTCGATTTACCTGCAACTTGTAAAGCTTTAAAGAGACATCTTTTTAGCTCTCTGAACTCATAATCACCAGACAAAATAAGATGCTAGATAATATACACTTTTCATAACGGTTTTTATAAGTGAGTGATGGCTCATACCGTGTCAACAATATGACTCCATCTGTTTCGATTACGAGCTTTTCTTAATATTGATGTAAACAATTACAAAATGCATTTTCTGCTAATCTTCGGCTCTCTACGCCGTGAGCATTCTCATTTCGACGTTCAACATCGTTCTAGACTGTAATACATTAAAATGTGACGATAGTTTAAAATAACGTTTGGGCTACTATCATAAATTGGAGTCTTCACATTGCACGCATAAACTGTGTGAAAATGGCAGCTAGTCTTTTAAAAATGTTATTTATGACTGCACATATATGCGGAATAGAAACACGGTTTAACCTAAAAATGTTTATTTGCAGATCGAGCCCATTTATGAAGAGATTTTGTATACATTTTTACACAGCAATACGTCAGAAATCGATGGTAATATTGATATAAGTGCACTCTTTGATTACATCAAGAATGCATTTACCGTTGACGACCAGTTCCATAGTAAAATACTAAATTTAGCCAATCGACGAAAACCATCGACATTACGTGTTGACGTCAAATGTACCGAGGCTAAATATTTACGAAAGAAATCGGCCCCCGGTACTGGTAATTATGTGGTTAATATTTATAAAAGTTCTTCACCGGACCATGTAAGCAGCACCCAAATACAATTCGACACTAAAAATCCAAATTGGTCGGATAAATTTTCAATTCCAATCGTTAAGCAAGGCGATAACGACCGAATTGTATTTGAAGTTTATGATTGCGGATCAGATGAAACGGATCTCGAACAAAATGATAGTTCAAGAGAAACGGGATCAATTCGAGGATTCAAATCACTAATCAAAAAAGTAAAACAATCAGAAAGTAGAGCTAAAAAGCTTATCGGAACAGCTTCGGTTGCGTTAGATTCACTAACGAATGATGGGCTAACTGCATGGCTCAATTTAGAGAAAAATGGGAAATACAATAATCGAGGACAAATCAATGTCCAAATGAGCTATTGCGGAGACAAATCAAAGGATGTAACATTGGACGAATATCAATGTATTGTACAGAATTTGTTAATGTACGAATTGCAAGCATCGCGCGTTGCCGATTATTCGTGGGACGGCACATTTAGCGAATTTGGAGAAACTGTATTGCGAGCATATTTGTCACGCGTCCATTTAACGACACTCGACGTTGCAATCTCAAAATGGACGGCGTTTTCGAAAATTCATGTCGCGAAACCCTTGTCATTTATATTATTTGATTCACTGTTGGATGTTTTTTTGAAATTGCTCGATGACAGTGTAACCGAAACCGACATGAAATATATTTGGGAAGGGGCTGGACGTTTGTTACCATCAAGTTTCCCTCAAATTCATCAACAAATAGCAAATAAAACTCATGACGATGCCTTCAAAATTGCTGTCAACATGTTGGTTAAATTACAAGATCTTATCGATAGGTCACAACAAAGGTGAGTGTTTTAGTTCAAGGGGTTGCATATTTATTTATATATAACAATTAATTGAACATTTGCAGAAATGAAGTTTTCAACTTTAGTATTTACGAAGCCTTGAAGAATGCTGTGATTAGTGGATCAAAGGAATGGTTTGATAAACAGGTAGTTGAACAAAATATATCATTGATCACAGATTCCGAAAATATATCCAAAATACATAATTTCATTCAAACGTTGTGTGATGATTTAAAGCAAGAAATGCAATTAGACGAAATTTTTAAAGCGCATAATATACGATACTCCGAGACTTTGTTTATTGTGTACGATGAAAAATTGAGTAACATCCTGGAAAATATTTTAAATGAGACGAACTGCGACCGGATATTCAATTCCTCAGCCAATCAGCCTGACATAATGGACGAAGATCAGGAGAAAAATATTACTGTGGCTCTGTTTCAATTATATTTAACGTTAAAGGAATTATTGGCCATGGCAGCTAAAATTACCAACAATAACACTGAAAATCAATTATTTAAGTTGAACAGTTGTCAAATTTGGTTTAGCGGTGCCTTAACCCATTGGCTAGAATTTAGTGTGGACAAAGCTTTAACTAGAATAGAAAGAGCTGTTGATAAAGACAAATTCGTCCCTGAACATGATGGTGCCAAGTACAGTTCATCAGCCATCGATACATTGGGAATTTTTAATCAAGTCAAATATATTTGGGAACAACTTGACTGGATAGATGATTTGGGATCGTGCATGATTATTGGCAAAATAATTTACGTAAGTTGTTATACGATCTTAAATTTCGATCAATTAATTAATAATTACGTTATGTGTTTCTAGGATATTTGTCAACTATGCGAGTTTTACACTTATAAGTTTAAATCATCTCTGGAAAGTTTACACTTGACCCGCAAGCATACACGAGCAAATTTAGAAGTGACACAACAATGGTGTCTAGCAATTCACAACATTGAATTCATTCAAGCTAATATGAACACATTTGTGAATGAAATAAGTGTCAAGAATATTGTCAATCGTATTTCAAGCAATTATAATTCATTCGAAGCTGAACGGGCCACTGAAACATTCCAAAATATTATAGACTACTTAAATGATGTCAAAAATAACACAACTATAGATTCAATCACCCAAGTTATACAACATTTAACATCGGCCATACGAACCGATTTGAAATTAACGGTCAAATCAAAAGATTTCACCACAAAATCAATTGATGATTTGCTCGAATATATCGATAAGTCAATGTGTACATTGCGCACCGAGTTGAATACGATCAATTTTGATAGAAGTGTGGAACTTTTCTGGGTCGAACTAAGCAAGCTCTTAGAATATATTATCACGAAGGCCATGAAAAAACGAAATCCTCCTAATTTTTTCTCAAATCTCAAAGATTTTCTCTATAACATTGTATACATTGTGACGGCGGTGGAACCATCCAATGAAAACTTTATGAAAGACTGTCCAAGTTTACTGCACATTAATAATCTATTGCAATTGAATGCTCTCGAAACACCTAGTCTAGTACATCAATACCATTTAGATCGAGAACGATCTCAGATCGATTCTTTTAATCCAGATAAGGCAACATTAACAACCCGATGTCATTTCAACGAAAATGATTTAATTGTAAGTTTAGACTCGAAATTAATTATAAATGCGACCCAATCAAATTAAATAAAATTTATTTTCAGATCGAAATAATCAATGCACGAAATTTGGAAACAGTTTTACACGGTAATAATCCCAAGTGCAATCCAATTGTTAAAATACACGTATTGCCGTTGAACAACTGCAAGTACACAACTAAATTGTACAAGGACACCACCGTACCGCTTATCGACGAAACATTTACAATCAAGCTACAACCGACCGAACGTACATGTGACCGAGCACTAATTTTATTCACCATGTGGAATCGTTCGATCGTTTTTAAAACTGAAAAATTTTTGGGAGAGTGCTATATCGCATTTAAAGATATTCCGAATAATGTTGTCAAAAAGCAAACACATTTAAATTTGACTAGAAGTGGCGATGCCACAAAATCAATATTAAAAATATTAGAGGCACGAACTCGTTACGATAAGGAGGCACAAGTGTTTTTAAATGGTATTGTCAAACAGAATTCTAAGCTATTTTAGAAAAATACTATAAAGTTAATAAATTTTGTTATTACATTAGGGTTTTCCTATTAATTTTAGTCAATACTTTAAACTAATAATTTGTAAACTAGTATAATAACAGTTATATATAGGCTATTTCCCCTCCTGACTGCTTTTGCTAAGGAGGCGTAAATGGATTGGTGGACCGTCAATTTTGTTACAAATGACAGCCACATCAAAAAAAGTTGGGAAGAATAGTTGTTGTACACTATATTGTAATCAATGTCGACCTATGTCAATGAGACGAAAATAAAATGCTTTCAAATGTAATGTCAAACATATAATAAAAAATATAATTTTATAATTTTTAAATAACAAATTTATTAAAAATAAAATAATTAAAATTTATTTTAACATTATTTTATCACTATTAACCAGTTATGATAAATTTATATCCGCTCCAGTATCAACAAATATAAATATATTTAACACAGATATCACAAATAATCACATTGATAGTTTTTAAAATTTAATAAAACACAAAACAAAAAGTTTACAGTAGTCCCCAAACATAATCGACAAAATTTATGCAAAAATGACAACCATCATGAGTAATGACCAAGTCTTAAATTATACACCTATAGATGGCAGCAAAATCGTTCTGTATTTTTTTCCATCAACTATGATATCGCAAATAAAAATAGTCGGAGCGAAAGAACACAATAAAAAGTCGCATTCAAAGTTACAAACATTTTCATATACATGTCTCGTTTTCTCATTTCAATATTAGTTACGTGCGAAAAGAACCAACCGTAGAGATAACAAAACCAAAAAATTGTTTGCTATGTATCATACAGCATACTATCATACATAAAACCATGTCATGAACCAATTCTCTTTTAATCATTCATTGAACTAGATCGAATTGATTTTTGTTAGGTTAGGTTATTTGCTAATGGTGTTGGTTTTTAAGTGAATTGGTTTTTTCTACGAGTTGATTTTTGAACGATGTGGTTTTTGAATGATTTGGTTTTTTGAACGATTGTGTTTTGTTTCGTATTCGTATTTCGTGTGTACCCGAAGTTTATTTTATGAGTTTTTGAATGGTTTGGCTTTTGATCGACTGATATATGAATATGGTTGGTATTGATATGGACATATGGTATATTGGTATCAAATGATTCCCTCGGGTGTATATGAAGTTTTTCTATGATTGTTGATTTTTTATGACTTTTTTTTTATAAAGAATAGGATTTTGGACTTGGTTAATGCTGAAAACAAATGGTGAGAATTTCTGCTGGAATACCTACCTACAGTGCAAGTCACATGATAGTTTTCTATAATTTTAATCCAGATTTGTTGATCAAGGTTTGTTGTTATGATGTAACCATACTATCACATTCGACTTTCTGTGCCTATATTTATGTAAAAATGACGTAAATTATGAAAATGAATCTGTAAGTGTCTAGTTATACCTGATTTATCATCAGCACGAGTAAAATGAAATTACTAACCTTCGTATTGGCATTGACAGCTTTGTTATGATGCTTAACATATGGGCTTAGCCAATGACCTCTGCACTTATCTTCCTGAAATGATTTCGTAATGCCAGGATGTAAACATCACGTAGTCAAAATAGACACTAATAACTTGATTATTATACGTACTGTAACATTCACTGCATATCCATATATGCCTCCCTTCAATAATTCTATATAGATACAACCGGTGTACTAACTACTCTTTCTTTCTCTTCCTATATGCTTTAGGTTTTTACTCATACCTTTCTAGATCGCTGCAATTGTTCCATGAATGTGCTTTTAATGGATCAGCTTCACAAAAAACACAGTTTGTGAAGAGCATTGTATTTGCTATACCCTAAAATTTTATTTAGCAACTAGCCTTGTCCACATTTGCAAGATATTTATATTAGAAGTTGACTTAAGATACAAAGCATGAGTATTTGTTGTAAGCAGCAACTAATGCCTTTTTCTCACTATGTTGTGATGAGTAGTGTGAGAGATCCAAGATACTTAAATCATATTATATCCTCAATGGTATACATAGTTAGTCCTATTGAAAGTAATGTATTGTCATGGTTCCTGAAACAATGTTACGTTTTGGGCTTAGTGATTATGAGACCAACGGAAGCTGACTATTTTTCCAGTGGCTCTAGAAAGTATTTTAAGCCATTAAACTTAATCAAATTACATATCAATGTCATATGAAGACACTTAATTGGTCGAATCGCAATGAAATCATTTTCGAACTAGATACTTATGGGAAATCTTTAATTTGTCTTAAGAGCATGTACTTCATGCATGCAGTTCTCATTGCATTGTATTGATGTTATGTCGCCGGATGTAGCTTAATGGTTAAGAGAGTTTCTCATCATGCCGCGGTCTTGAGTTCGATTTCCGCCGTTGACCAAAAACTAACATGCAACCGGATGACATAAAAAACGCGTTTGTGTTTAAAAACATTCGTTGGGCTAATCACTGGCAATGTGCACCAATCGTTAAAACCTGGTTCGTAAGGTCTCAGTTGAGACGCGGTAAGGGCCGTTTACAGGCTCTAAGCTATATATTATTATTTTATTTTATTGATGTTTGTAGTCACACTGCAAAATAATTTGATTTGAATTGATGTACATATTTTGAGTCGAATTGTTTCTTATTTTCAAATACCATTGCCATGAAGTTTTCGTCGGTCATCGAACCTTACATATGGAAAACCTACATAAACAATGGTTAATTATCTATTGCAAAGTTCGCACAATATTTTGAATGATTGTTGCCTAATGTTCCTTCTTAAACTCATCTTATATCGCAAAACTTCATCTTGACATTCTCAAGATGATTCGATTAAAGTCTAAGCTTGATTAATCATTTTATTCCTTTTTGAATTAAGGGAGTTGAAAAATAATCGAATTGATGCATTTGATACTGAATAAGAATATCTACGGTCAGGAATTTTGAAGTTGTTTTATCAATAATCAGTATAGAAAGCAATCATACTAATGCTAATGAACTGATATATTTACGAGTATATATACATATGTATATATAGTGTATATATATATATATAAATATATATATATATGTTTGTATATATATATATATATATATATATATATATATATATATATATATATATATATATATATATTTATATATATATATATATATATATATATATATATATATATATATATATATATATATATATATATATATATAGATATAGATATATATATATATATATATCCTCTGCAATGTAACCAGTGTGTTGTGGTTCGTGGCCGTTGAACCAATGACAGTGGTCAAACTTTGGTTTAAGTGTGATACATGAAAGAAGAGAAAATATTTTATAACTTGAAACTAGAATACGAAATTTGAAATAAGTATCGACTAGACAAGAGTCTGCCGAAACATCGATTCAAATAGAAACATGTGCAAGCTTCCCTTACTTTAACGGCTTTCTTGGCCTGTACCGTGTCAACAATGTGGCTTTATCGGTTTTTATTACATGCCAAGTCTTCATATTGTTGCAAATAATTAGAACAAGCCATAACGCTCCTTTACGTCTTGGAGGCTTTAACACCGACAGCAACTTCTATGTCTATCGAAGGTCCTTTAAAGATTTTTTTACTGCCTATTGCTTTTATTCTTGAATCTTTCCTGCATAGGAAATTAACAATATGTAATCAAATCTTAAAGGCTAATATAATTCAATTAATAAGACTTAGCCTATGTTAGTTCTTAATATTAATGTGCACACGGTAAATTTTGAATTATCTAGCTAGATTCAGAGGATCCATTTTTTTTAGTCGCCTATTTCTTGGCCTTTTTAATAGTTTCCTGGCTAATTTGTTGGGATGACAAACTATAGTTTTAGCTGGTATTTTTTGCTGTATTGATAAATTGTATCGTTTACAGTATCGATAAGTAATCACGTCGTAGGTTTGCGTTCCGTACATACCAAGGTGCGTTCACAATTGTACGAAGTATTCGTGACTGCACTTCTCCAGTTTTATTATGTTGGAAGCACACGTGGAGCCCCAGAGCTGAATACCATATGTCCAAATGAGCTTAAGTATCATTTTGTACAGCAAGACCAGTCTAGACTTAAGTTTGAGTGTTTTCCAATTAACCAATTTAGTTTGACGTATTTTAATTTGATTTGTTGACGCTTAGCTTCAATGTGTTTTTACACGTAAGTCTTCTACCTAAATGAAGTCCAAGATATTTAACACTTTTCTTCGGTTTTGTTTAACTGTTCTTGTAGAATTCTTTTTGCTATCGTAAGATTTTAATGGACACTTAAGCATTGCAGTATCATCCGCATAAGTAGAGACTTTCACGTAATTTGATGTTGGTATAAGTCGGCTGTATAGATCAAGTACAACACTGGCCCCAGTACACTGCCTTGAGGTATTCCTGCATGAATATCATATAAATCTGTGGATCCTTTAAAGATCAGACACTCTTTATGAAACTCTTTAGGCTTAGTTTTTACTATATACCGATAGTGTGCTGGTTGGCTTCGACAACCAAGGTTTTCAATACTTTCCAGACAGTAATTAGATCGCAAAATTCTTTAGCCGGAAAGATCTTCATATTTTCGCTACGTTTCCATGGATTGGTCCATGTTTCCTAATGAATGTTTTTATCAGGAAAGCATGAACTTGACCCTACAAGGTACATCATTCTTTCTTCAGTTTTGGTGGCTAGTACACAATAAATTGACAAGTTGGCTAATCTCATAAGCAAGCGTAGCTTACTCAGTCGATTATCGACTGCCATAAGAAGTCTAACACTGTTTACCTGTGCTCCAATGAGGAATCCATCTCCAAGATTTCCGAGGCCATTCTTTACTATGTAGCAAGATATAGCCTTGAGTCATAAGGTCTCCACTTTTAGACCAACAAATTTCTTGGCGAGCGACGAGTCAAGGCCGTCAAACTCGCTAGTGATAGTGAAGTTCGTTTTTGTTTCGCAGATAACCGTTAGAATATTTCTTTGATTCTTTATGCACCTACTAAGCCCGTACTTAATAAATCTTATCAATATAGTTAATGTCTAATTAACAATTAAACTATAAGACATATAAATATTGTTGCGTAAACAAATTGATCAAAACTATTTAAATGGTAATGTAGGTTAGTTGGTACTCCGGTATATAGTCTTCACTAAATAACATAATGAAAATATGTTAGCGTATAGTTACTTTCGATTCAATTATACTATTTGTATAGTAGCACAGGTAATTAACTAGTTATAATTCATAACATTTCTTTTATTCTTTATTTATGGTATAAATTTATGGTACGTTGATTATAAACTTTGAGGTACGAGTAGTTATAATTTAAAGGGCTAGCAATAGAAATTTAAATTATGTTCTAGATTTATTTATGTATATGCACGAGCATATTATGTTAATTTGTTAACCTTGAGTTCTAAGGCCGCCCTTTCAGCATTTCACTCTATACAGTGCTACGTATATGGCACGCTTTTAAACCTTTAGATGTGAACTATGCGATAGACAACTGGTCGAAGCGGAGTGATATTAATTATAAAACAATTGTTCTTAATTATGAACAATCAGACATTGTAATTAAATTTATATTTGTAAACAAATAAATAATTATTATAAATAAAAGTCGAATACAATAAAACAAAAATGTTAACGACTTTAGAACATGTTTTCGTATAAAGTTGGGATTTCAACAACTGTTCTTACTTTCTTCGGTACAGCACAGTAAAATTGTTTAAACGACTTATAAAAGTGGATATTGTTTAGAAAATTAAATTAAATTATTAAGAATTTGTTAGTGTTGTCTATAAACTTTGTTTATGTTTTTGTTTAAATTTTACTTTCTAAAAAAATTTATTACTCCTCGAGTGTTATTTAATCATATTCAGAATTCGCAATGTTAAGAAAGCTACCAAAATGGACACCTTCAAAATGTTATCTCTTCAGTGGCTCAGTTTAAAATGACTTATTCCAGATCTTAATTCCCTGCTGTATATTAGAATATACGAAATACATAATATGATCACATGTATAACTTTGGAAGGATCAGCCAGTGGTGGATATTCTGTTATTAGATATTCTGACAATAATTTCCAGCTGTCGATATCTAGTGATCGTGATGCTTTAGTAATTGAATTCTTGCTATACTGGAGATAAATTTATTAGGAACATGGAACATGATATAAATACAGTGTCATTATTAATTGATCATGAAAAAAGACTAGTTAGATAAATCACATGTTTGCAGATTACATAGATCTATGTTGTATGTAAATTATCAGCAAAGCCATTTATGAGGATAGGACCACCCTTGTAAGATGTGTATATGTCATCTGTATATTATCTTTTGTAGCCTAACTGGAAACTATGTGTCTTAAAAGTATATGTATATACCAACCATTGCGTTGCAGTATAGTGTTAGGCTCCAGAAAGCATACATCAAAGGCTGTTCGTAAAAGGCTGGTCATAAAATGCTCACTATTTAGCTAAGATAAAAATTGGCCATGACTTTTTTATGCATAGCACAATATTTAAATAGAACGAAAGTTAGTTCCTATCTTTATTTATAATAATGTTTTAAATTTGATTTCCTAAATTTGTCAGAGTTGCCAGATGTTTTGCATGATGAGGTATCTGCGTCATGAAAAAACTTTATTTTGAAGTTATTTTGCACTTCCAGATTCATTTGCATGTTGCGTTGAGGATTCTGAGTACGAACTAGCAGACTCAAGCTCGATTGGTTCTTTGAAACTTCATCTTCGCCACAAAGCCAGAAAAAGAACACGAAATCTAAAATGGCGAAGAGTAGAGACACGACAAAAAATACCGAGGAGCAATATAAAAACTCAGTCGGATAGGTAATTCCGTCAAAGCTGTTTGAAAATGAGTGTATTTCTATTTTAATAGGTAGATATAAACGTCCGGTTAATGTAGTTAAACATGTCTCAACTCGTGTTGGAGCATATTTCGGCTTTTCTAACGTACAGTCATTTTTTTTAGGAAAGCAAACATATGTAACGCTAATAGATTAATATTTTGGACAGACAATTGCTCCGGATAAAACAAGAATAAAGTGTGATTAACTTTTAACTCTTGGATATCAATGTCGATACTCAACACAAGTTTCTTGAAAATTATCACAGTCAAAACGAGGACAACTCTATATATATAGCGTGAAATTATTATAAAAGGCAAACTACATAAATCAACTATAGGTCGGTTTTTCAAGCAATACATTCATACTACATCCCACATGTAAGTATGTTAATCCCAGTAACAAAACCGAAACCTTCCATCCAGGTTCCATCCACGGAATGATGCTCCCCACTCTCTACAACCCAACCACTTCCATATTAAGAGACAATACAAATAACTCAACAGTACCCTCTAACACAACACGATCATCTAGTTAACCGCCATTTCGACATATTCGGACAATTCAGCAATCAACCCCATTCACCCGGGCAACACACCACGATCCGATAAGATAAATCATCAAAACGGCCATCTTCAACGGGGTTTGTGGTAGAAATAATTATTGAAATGATTAAAACTAGAGTCAATTTATGCACCACTACTATATGCTCTTCTAAAAACACGGAAATACAAAAAGGTTGAGAAACTCTCCCCAGGCTATCGTTCCAATGTGCCATTTAAATCATCTTGACTTGCATGGCATCCTCAAAGACGGAGTCTATATGGGAAAGTCTTGGATGATCCTAGACGGTGTTATTCTCTCTCTCGCTTTCTTTCTCTAACGATCACTACATCTCCTAACAAGCGATAAAACTGAAACTTTAGTAACTATAGAACCCAAAAAACCCTGAATGGGAATTCACTTCTTTCGCCAGCAATGAAAATCCATGAAAATTCACCCCAATTCCCACAGTCGTATCATGTAATTTTTCATGACTATAGTCACGTCACATCAATTTTCCTATTCTATTAGTCGTTGGTTCCGTCTAAAGTCACTTCTTACGACATATGTCGCGTAGTTTTTTCAAGTGACAAATTATTTTGAAGCGACAATATTTTATAAATATTTTTTTTATAAATTTTTTTTTTATAAATATGTTTTTTATAAATATTTTTTAATATTTTTAATGTTTTTAATCTTCCTAGTAATAAAATAATGAATTGTAAACAATACGAGATGCTGATCGGTCTTATGGAAAATCCCGCAGTATTATACGCTGTACAGCCATATTCATAGTACTCTCGTCGTTGTCGCTTTCACTGTCATAAATTACAAAGTTAAAATTAAATTCACAAAACTAGCTAAAAATACACACCAAATTGAATACCGGCTTTTGACAAAACAATTTGCAATGTTTTTGATTTTTGACAATTCTCATTGTCAAATTTAAGCAAATATTTGAGCAATTTTAGTGTTAGAAGATGTCTTTTTGGTTCCAGTCGTAACCACTTCAAGAATACTAATTTTGTTGCGATGTGACGTGACTCTAGTCACGTCGCCTCAAGTCACGCGACAATGGAAATTGGTGTGATTGTGGCGGAATATAAATAGCAGGTACCAAACTTGAGGAAGCACTAATCAGCGCCTATGAGAAGAACAGCCCTTTAAGTAAGCCTAAAAGACCTGTGTTACCATAGTGTTCAAAAGAACAGGGCACACTTAATAAGAAAATAAAACTTGAACAAGCCCTTGAAAACTGATGTAACAGAAGATTGAAACTTGTACCACCTTCACAAAAAAATACAAAAATGTATCCGAAGTCAACATTCAACAACAATCGAATTCTGTGAGGAATTGGATACCTTACGGCGACCGCTAAACTAAAGAGAGTTCTCTATGGTAATACGTAGACCACTGTTGGAACTCTAGAGTATACTGATGGAACTAATCCGAGTACAAATCAGGAAGTCTTAGAGGTTCTAACGATGGCTTTTTTTCCCGAAAGTGAGAAATCCACACTAACTAACAAGTTTCGGAGATTGGAACTTGGTGGTAAAGGGGGTGACAGAAGATAGAATCCGATGGAACATCTGTCCTTTCTCGAAATGTAAAATACCAGGAACAGACGAGATATTTCCCGGTCTCTCATAGTATTTGGTCCTGTGATACGTTCCAAGACCATGGAGAATAGTATTTATAGGATAGTATTTATCCCGAAGGATCGATAGCCTAGATATGACCAGGCAAAAAGATTTCGAACTGTAAACTTGCTCTTGTTTCTATACTTAAACGTTTAGGCGATTTCTTGAACACTTATAGGATTATGCACTTATAGAAAATTTTATAAGTTCTAAATAACGTGCATACAAGAAAGATGAATGTTAAAACAGCACTCGATGAAGCCGTTAGACATATTGAAAATCGATGGAAAACATGGATCGTTTCTGGGAGCGTTTCTAGACAAATGCACCTAATTTGATAACATTTTCTTCAGTGCGATAATCTTGCAGCTGATGGTCTTGGCACGGAAATCACACTTATTCGGTAGTTTAGAACCATGCTTAGGCCAAGGAGAATTATTGCATATCTAGTCAATGATACGACTACGGCGACCACCGATATGAATGTCCTCAGGTTGAAGGTCTGTTTCCGCTCTTGTGGTGTTTTGTGATCAACTTACTAGTCCAATTAATCTACAACGGATTTTACTGTCAGGATTACGCCGATGGAAATGCAATAATACTGCGATTGGTTAGATGCTGTCGCAAAAGAGATGAATTGTCGTATCTGCATCCTTTTTGACAGCTAGGCTTCTCTTAAGGCGATTGACTCCGAAACATTGAAACTTATTTTGAGAATGTAATTGCGTTGGAAAGATTATACAGTTTAATGAACTTAGATTTCACTGGATAGCCAGTCACATGGATATTAAAGGAAACGTATCGGCTGATAAATTTGCCCGTTTGGGTGCATGTTTTACTTTTGTGGGATCTAATCTCACTCTAGGGATGACGTTATTATCTCTTAAGGTCTACACTAGAAGAAATAGAACAACCTCATCTCTTAACGCCTTTTAAAGAACTTTTTTTGGAACAATAAATTAGCAAACATCCTAGTCTTCTTTGAATAATTAGGTCCTTGTTAATTTTGAGGATCTTGCTAGTTATTCTCACGAAACATTGTTCCCTGAATAACCACATGTTTCGAATTAAAATTCCGAATAAACAGTGTACGAAAAAAGAAGAAGTAACTGTTGACGTCTTGTGCTCCTCTTTTTTATACTCTCTCCATAGACTGTAATACTTTGAATCACGATTCCTATTTGAGGATCAACTGACGAACTCGATGATTCAGAACGTCTTGGATTCATTTGAATAACAAACAAATGTTGGGACTCAGAGGGAATGCCACAATGGACCAATGCTATCACACACTTAGACCGGGATCGGTCCATTGTGATACCACTCTATGTACGGCTATACACTGAAAGAAATAATTTGTGCTTATGATTAGGTAAACTCAATTAGTAAAATTAGCTTGCATTTTATTATAATACAACATAACATAAACAAGCTAAATTTACCATTGCAAAGTCAATACAACCAAATTCAATATTCAAAACTTAACTTTTAAATAGAAGTAAATTTAGCTTTGTTGATACGAAATATTCATGTCACTTTTTTTCTAAAATTACTAAAATAGTATCCTAATTTAGCTTTTGTAAAGTATAACTACTATTATTCCGGTTAAATACTGAATTAGCAAGTCAAATTAACTTAGTCACAAAGTAAAATTAACTTGTATTCCCAAATAACGGGATTTTATTCTCTCTTCTCCATATTTTAATGACAAATAATTTATTTGTGTAGTGGAGCCGACCGTGATGGACGTAAAATGAAAAAGTGAAATAATTAAATTTTTCTTAAAGGATCTTAATATCTATTCAAAAGAATTTTTCGACGCCATAAAAGGTAAGTTATTAATTATTGTTAAAATTAAAGTAGATTGTACAAAATATGTTCTGTTTCGAAATTATTTGTGCCACGAGGTGTGTTACTGTAATACAGTAGTGTAAAATACCGTAACAATTTTTTAACAAAGCTAATAGTAATCATATTAGATGCCATATTGGACTTTTTTCAACAGAACAAATATATCGAAAATATTCATCGCGATAATTTATGTTCAATTATTGTTGATCATTATTTAATGTCTAATAATAATAAACCTACCGGCAAACAAATTAAATCAATATCTGAAGAGATCATTCACTGTTTTCCTGGTGAATATTTGGTAAAATTATTAACAGTTCAAACTATATGATTTATGTATTAATTTAAAATATTGTCTTTTTTTGTTTAGAACACGTATTATGTCTACCGAGATAGTGGTGTACCACCATACGGCAAACTTTATAATAAGTTTGGATATCAGTCCAAAAAAATAAATAAATTTGTAAGAAAACATAATGCAGCGGCTAATAATTTCTCAGCAATAAATCAGCAATCAGAAACAGATTCACAAACTAAAGTCACGGAACTTCCATTAGAACTTTAAGATGATTACCTTAAAATTAAAACCGAATGTCCACGAGAATTATTGCTTCAAAAATGGCAGTCGTCGACAAAAGAAAGAATGGAAGAAATACAGCATAATAAAATACATCATCACTTGTGGTTATATTTAAAGATTGGTCATTGTATAAACACACATTTGGAACAGAACTAGTAAGTACCTAAAATAGTTCGAATTTTTAAGTTTTCAATTTCTTATTATTATATTGATATTACAGATAAACATGGATTTTTATACAATGTACCCGAAATGCCAGACCATCTATTCTAAGTGGAGTTCATTTATTCAAAAGTTACCCGGCATTGTTGCGTCAAATCTAAAACAAGCAGGCTACAAAAAGGCTTCCCAAAATATACATGAAAAAAAAGATTTAAACTCTGGTAAGAATTTTGTTGTATGATTTAAATTTTCGACTTTTTCATTGGTCACATAAATTTATCCCGTATTTTCCAAGAACGAAATTGAGTTCAATTTTGCCCCAACACTGTCGAAAAAAAGCGAAACGAAATACAATTTAATTCTTGGTAGAAAACACATATAAGAACTTAGTAAAAGGTTGTAATGGTTGGGCCTTGTTTCTTATATATTTTCTTCCAATATAGATTTTTTATATTTTTAACTTCTATTTGATTTTGAATCAGGCAAATTAGTTGCTTTAATAAAGATACATACATAAACCTACTCGAATAAATTCACCAAACAAATTACATACTAATCATATATATTTTAAATATTAATTTGCAGATACATCCCGCACTGAAATATTCAACTGTTTAAGTGCTTTATTACCACCGTCGATGGTCAACATAAAGTTTAAACAAAAAAAATTTGTAAAGTACTCTATTAAAGACAGTCGGAACTGGTTTTTAATGGAAGTTGGGACATTGACCAATATGGAAATTGAACTGGACACTATTAGAAAACAATGTTTGTTGAACAAAACGCATCTGCAACCACTATTGATATGTTTGGGAAAGCCAAATGATGCTATCCAATTCATAATTATATTAGATGGCTTTAAATATGTATGTGGGAGCTTTTTAGAAGCGGTCGATGTTTATTTTTAATTATTTCAAATCTTTCAGTTAAATTATCCAAAACAATGTATTAATGTAAGGTTATTTAGATTATTTATTCAATTATATTTCTATGGCATAACCAAATACGTACCTTCAGTTTTGAGATTGATTACAGATTTAGCAACAGACCCGAGTCGGAAATTCTTGCCAAAATTGAATTTATTATTTTTAAGATTTTATTTTAATGTGATATTATACTTTTTTATTGTACTAGATATATACGAATGGAATATATTATAATTTAAGTATATTTGAATAATTACTTTTAATTTTTACAATGTTATATTAAATAGCAAATTTTAACTATATTTAAATGAATTTATTTTATATTATATACAGTGTCAAGACACTTGAATTATTATTTCTAATAAATATATTTTTTGTAACAAAGACTTTAAAAACAGTCAGATTATAAAATAATAAAACTTTTCATTTAATATAACAAAAATAAAAGATCGAATACAAATCAATATTGTTTTATTTTATCAACTACTAATTATTTATTTTTATATAAAAATATATATATATATATATATATATATATATAATATATATATATATATATATATATATATATATATATATATATATATATATATATATATATATATATATATATATATATATATATATATATATATATATATATATATATATATATAGTGGTGTGCAGTGAAATAGCACACTATGTATTTTTTTCATTAAAAATAAAACTTTTTCAAATTTTACTTCAAATATCTCAAATGAAACAAAAGTAAATTTGTTTGGTTCTGACGGCCGGCACTATGTACGACGTCCACCGAATACAAGTTTGTCGCCACAGTATCCGAAAAAAACAATTAAACATGGTGGTGGTTCTATTATGGTATGGGACGCTTTCTCGTGGTACGGTACAGGTCCAATTTATTGGATAAAAGATTGTATGACAGCTGATGTTTACTTAAAAATATTGAACGACGTGTTGCTCGAATATGCTGAAGACGCCATGCCACACAGATGAATTTTTCTGCAAGATAATGACTCGAAGCATACCTCGAGGAAGGCGAAAGCTTGGTTTAGGGAAAATGAAGTGGACGTTTTGCAATGGCCAGCATAGTCACCCGATCTGAACCCGATCGAGAACTTGTGGAATCAACTTAAACTAGCCGTTAGCCACAGAAAATACAGCAATAAGGACCAATTATTTAATGTTATTAAAGAAGAATGGGAGAAAATACCTGTTATTAAATACCAGAAGCTTGTGGATTCCATGGACCGCCGATGTGACGAAGTGTTCAAGAGAAAAGGTCACACGACTAAATATTAGTTAGGATAACCACCTACTTACCTAAATTATTTACAAACAAGACTGAATTGAGGCTGAAACTGAAGATTAATACTTACTGTGCTATTTCTGTGAACGAACAATTTATGCCATAAACTATTTGATAATTTTTTTTTTTATGTTCTTATTATGAATTGAAATTTAATTGTTTTATTTATTTGTACTTTGATACATATACGACCTATAAATAAAAAAATATCATACGAAATAGATAACTATTTATTTATTTTTAACAATTTGTGAAATAATTCTCAACTGTGCTATTTCACTGCACACCACTGTATATGTATATATATATATATATATATATATATATATATATATATATATATATATATATATATATATATATATATATATATATATATTTATATATATTAGTTTACTATGTCCCATGCTAAATTTACTTAGACTAAGTAAATTTTCGGAGGTTTTAACTATATCATGTTCCTAATTTTGCTGATCATATAGTTGAATTGCTAGGATTTATTTGTAAATTTGACTAACTTTTCACCATTTTTAACTTTCCATTTCAGGTAATTTAACTTAAATTATAGCATTCTTTATACTTATATTTAGTTTAAAAAACATCACATTTTAGTAAAAGTAGAAAAGTAAAATCAACAATCTAATTATTGTAAAATCACCTTAGCTCTAAGTAAGCTGAAATCTAACTTGGTTTTTTGTTAACTTTACCTATTTTTTAGCTTAAATTCGCCCAGTTTTTTTTTCAGTGTAGGTCCGAGTTTTTCGTAGAACCATCTGCGCATTGCATAGCAGCTCCATGTCAGCCTATAAGTACTGACATGAAAGATGGGTCGGCCCATGGATTCTAAACACGACAGGGAATCCAGATATATGTTTATTTTACACCATCGATCGCACCGCCCAAACGATCGAAGGTGAAAAACCCATTTGCATCTTGCCCCGAATCGGGATTCGAACCCGGCGCCTCACGCTCCAACTGCGCCACCTGGGCGGTTAAGAAGTAGTTCTAACTCATTCCTGATTAGCTATTAATGTTGTGGTAGATACCATTGATAATATTGCAAGATGAATTGCATTGGTATTCAATACGAGTTGAATAATTAACTAATTGATTGTATAAATTAATATCCAAACGCGGACATTGCGTCAAATTACTGGAATTTGTTGATTGTTGTTTGTTACTCTAATAATTCATTTAGTCTTGACCAAATAACAAATAAAAAAAATTACAATAAAATTTACTTTTGTTTGACATTACTTATTGCTGTAAGTAAATCAAAAGAAAAGAAATTTAACTACTTATAATTCCGCCCAACCCCACTATAACTTCTTATAATTCATATTGTCTTTGATAGACATTGTAGATTTTCTTTTATTTTATGTACGAATACTTGTTGTTATTACGATCAAGTATTTTTTGACAAGTTTTTTGATTGTTGGTCATCGTCAGATGTCGTCGAGCAATTCTATATTCACTATAAGATATAATAATCGTGGTATTGGATTGAAATAATTTAGTTATCAATTGTAGTTGGTAGTGTTAAGTTGGAATAAAAATTAAATTAAATTAAATAACGACAAAATGAATAAGTTTGTGTGTGGTATATTACTACTTGGAACAATAGTTACAAATAATTATTTAGTTAAATGTGAACAGGCCGCTCAACAAACCGATACCTATTTAAAAGCATTGGCCGAAACCAATAATCATGGTAAATCGCAAAGTAATATTAATGGAGGGGGAAAAATAAAAATTCTGACAGAACAAAATACTTACGGAATTTATTTCAGGGCGTGAAGATATTGGATTTGGGCAGAATTATCCATCGGGCACAGGTATTGGATACGACTTACAAGCGCAACATTTGCAACACCTAAAACCGCAGTATGGTCCACCGCCACCAGTTTATGGTCCTCCTCATCCGCACTATGGGCCACCAATACCACCGCACGGCGCATATGGTCCACCATTGCCGCCGTCGGGCTATGGCCAACAACCAACCGGATATGGAGCTGGTATGCCGTATTATGCCCCTGGTGGACATTGGCTATTGGATAAATTTAAAATTAAAATGGATTTATTTACAATTGGAAAAATTCTTTTGAAACTATTAATTTTCAAGAAAATTGTTAAATTTATGGCTCTCATTTGTTTACTGTTAGTTTTGCCTAAATTTAAACACGATTCGGGAGAAGGCGGTGGACATTCGTCGCAAGAGGAAAATTATCGCAACATAGAGGATAAAGGTACGTGATGGTGTCTAGTGATTTAATCGTTAACGGTGATGTGTTTAATTCTGTTACTCATAAATAATTCATAATTGATCTAGAAATCCCAATAAATTTATTTGGACTAATTTTATAAATAAATTTTTACAAACGAATATATTACGGAAGTAATGCGAACTGTAAGTTAACTTAAACCTATAATTGGTTAAATGAAAAGTGAATTCTATGTTGTCGCATATTGAAATTCGAATCACGTACGAATGTCCAAATGATGATATTCACAATGCGATTACCTTTCTTTATTATGATAGTTTACTAATTCGATCGGAATATTTGTGTGTGACACAATAACCGATTAACCGACATAATTGTAATTTTATGTATTCCCAATCAATAATTTATTTATTTTGTAATAGATGCGTTCATCAACGAGCGTCTTAACGAAGTTACCAATTTTGCGATGACAGCATTAAAAGCATTTTCACAGAAAAATGTTGATAAATCGTGCGGATACAATGGCCAATTGAGGTGTCGATTCGAAAGAATGTTCAACACAGTCGATCAAAAATATCCATATGAACGGTAAATACTTATAATTATTTATCGATTATAGATCGAAAATTATAATTTTAACTAATAATTTCAGAATATTAAAATTATATTCGACTGACGTTAATCCAGACGGAGTCGAGAGCGTATCAAGCGGTCGGCGAACGAAAATGTTAAAACACGATGAAAATTCAGGTGGAGAAATAACAAATTAAATTTATCAATTTTAATTTAATTAATTTTAAAATTTATTAAAAATTCTACATACGAATAACGGTCAACAACACAAGCTACCTTAAAGTGTTGTTTACGATAAACAAATTGTGATTCAATTTGAATATTAAAACCAAACCGATTCAACATCACGTCATGACTTTAATTTATTTATTTATTTAATATAAATTATTTATTATTAAATTAATTTATGTACACACATAAGAAAATTCGATGTTAAAAAAAAATAATCAACAATTTAATTCAATATTTTTAACGTGTCCGACGAATAATTCGATTTGACGGTTTCATTTTGAAAATTCTGTTAATAAGATGCCGGAAATCTTGTGAATTTTTTAACTGGAACATTTTTAAATTTATATGTACGAATGCACGTTACTAATTTTGAATTGACTTGGATGACATAAACAAATTACATATAATTGTTATTTTGTTTATTAATTAGAATAAAGTTAAATCAAATTATCACTAAAATTGTTTTTAATTTCGGATTTTGAAATCATTGAGATAAGTTCTAGAAAATTTTGATAAATTTTCGGAGAAGCATTATAAATTGAACCAGATATAATTTTATGATATCATCTTAGTATACGCATGGACCTGAAGGCACTTGAAATTGAACGAAATGTCAGTTGGGATTCAGAGGAGTTCTCGAAATTAAAACATCCTTTCCTTTGAACGGTCTCTCTGATCGTCGCTTGAATCTAGCTGTTCCGTTACACAATATCGAATGGTTTAGATTGTGCAGCATAATTATCACAGACCACTCTGCGGTGGTATTCCCAGCAAATCAAGCGTATTCAAATACTCGGTTGCCCTATCTTACCTTGATCAACGGATTTATAACAATGCACTTCCCCAGTGATTTGGTTTTCAATCAAGTAATTTAGACTGTCTACATCTTAGGCGGTTCTCCGAAAACGCATTCGTGTCTCTTCCTTCGACGCCGTGAACATGCAAAAATTCAAAGGAAACGAAATCAATCCGGTCCAAACATCAACAGGAATTTGACCATTTACAAACCTTTGTGAAGTTAGCCCAAAATTTCATCCCTAAAAATGTGATTTTTAATGCTGGTAATACTCTTATATTTGTTATGACATACATGACTGACTATCATGATAGAAAAAAATGCAATAAATACAGACCAAAAATAAGTTATATAAACTATGAAATAATGTATTTTTTTTTTAAATACATACATATTTGCACTATGCAAAATTGTCAAATAACAACGTGAAGATCAAAGAGGATCTAAGTGGAATGATAATCTTTCATATATTTTTTATTAACAATAATAAATAAATTAAGTCAATTTTTTTTTATCTATAAGATAGAAATCTCAAAACAGATATCACAATTCAAGTTATAATGATAATAATCTCATAGTAAGTATTTAAATCAGATTGTGTCTTCGAGAAAAACTCATTTCTTACATATACAAAATTCACTATTTTGCATATATCTCAAAAGTTAGGGTGTTGATCACGATTCTAGTTATGATTTTTCATTAGCTCAAACCATTTTCTATACTAGGGCAAAATATTAAAAAAAATTTTTGATTGTTTCAAGATTGTGTCTTCGAGAAATACCTATTTCGTTCAAATGTGATGGGGATGGATAACCTTTTGTCGAAACACAAGGTCGGTGTAATGTAGGTGAGTTGCACCAACAAAATCCAACCCTTAGTTGGCTGCATGGCAAACGGATGCTAAGTCGTAGTTTTGTCAAATCGAAATTTGCCAATATGCCAAATGGTTTAAATCCATCGATATAAAATCAACAATTCAAAGCTCTGTCATTGGAGACCGTAATTTGTCGTGCTACAATAATAATTATCTATGGCTTTGAGGCTGTCAACGGCCCTTACTGCGTCTCAACTGAGATCTTACGAACTAATTTTTAAACGATTGGTGCACATTGTATGTGGTTAGCTCAACGAATGTTTTTACACACAAACGCGTTTTTATATCATCGGTTGCATGTTAATTTTTTTGATGAGACCTCTTAATTACTATTAAGCTACAACCGACAACAATATATCGTGCTACAATGTATTCTTTTTTTTCTTCTTTCTCATAAAGTGTATATACGAGTATGTACAAATTCAGCTTAAGTTCAAATTAAATCAACTAAAAGATTAATGTTAATGCCATACAGAGTATGGATCCCCATCACATTTTCTTGAAGTAATGAAAAATCATAACTAGAATCGTGATCAACACCCTAAATTTCGAGATATATGCAAAATACTGAATTTTGTATATGTAAGAAATGAGTATTTTACAAACTGAACATTGTTATCATAATAACTAGAACTATGATTTTCTTTTTCGTGATTCCTATCACATGATTAAAAATAATGACTTAATTTATTTATTATTGTTAATTTAAAATATATGAAATATTATCATGCACTGAGATGAGTGATATATTTTTTTGGGCTGAGAGTAACTGTCGTGATAGTCTTTTGTGAATAAAAAATCTTTGGGATGACTCGACAAATTTTTTGGGATGACTCTATAAATTTTGAATATATTATATGTAGTTAGTTTTGGGCTGACACTGAAATATGGTAGAAAATGCATTTTTAGTGTTGCCATAGCTTTATCTGGGATAGAATTTGGGTCATCTGCACATACATCATTTACAAGAGCTAACAGTTGATTGAAAAAAATAGCAGTTCATAAATCGTTGTGTTATGCTACTGCTCTATACGAGTTACCTTTAAGGTCAACCAACCATATTATTGCCAATAACCACACTTTACAAAAATACTATTATTGTTATTAATATAAAATACAATTTATTTATTATATTATAATTATTATTAACAAGGTGTTGATCAAACGATCACTCGAATGCAACTCTTCCAATTATATTCGATCTATCCAAAAATATTATTTACATTATTCTTATAATACTAATACACTTATAGATGTAATTGAATATACAGTATATCCTATCCAATAATGCATAAGAAGACACATAAAGTTCGTTAAGATATAAGTTACACATTATGCTTAAAGTAAGAACTAAGAGTATATAACACCCCTCCCCTCTAAAAAAAAGGTTTTTAAAAAAAAGAAAATTATGTATAAATAATTTTAAAGATTTAATCAATTTCATTTTAAAATATTTAAATATTTTATCTTTAAAGTTAAATTGTTTGTAATTTATTGAATATAGTGTTTTTTTTTTTTTTTTTTTAATTAAATTTAATTAATAAAAAGAAATATAAACAAAAGAAATATTATTAATTATTAAGTAACATTATATTTTTACATTGTATATAAATTTTAATTATTATTGTATTTTATTTTTATTTGATAATTCATTTTATCTTAGGTCTATTTGCTATAATAAATTTTATTTAAGAAAACAATTTTTTATTTTTATTTTTTTTTTTTTTTTTTTTTTTTTTATTTTTTATTATTAAACAATTTCATACATATAATACCCTTACTCATCGTCTTGCACAAATAGTTTCAATCGATTGTTATGAATAGTTTTGTTTCGACCTTTCACGCGCACTACACTATTCTCATTTGATAAAATCTTAACTATAGTATAAGGCCCGGTCCAAATTGGTTCAAATTTTTTATTCGATTTGACTTCGTTCTTTATGAGCACTTCATCATTAACAGAAAAATTTACAATATTGCTAGACTTATCATAATTTAATTTGGCCTGGTTCTTTGATTCAATAAGTTTATTTCGTGCCACCTGCCACGACTGTTGCAATTTGTACTTGAGTTCGGCGCAGTAATCATCATAGTTGTAATATGGTTCTAAGTTTTCTACTAGTTGACTAGGTAAATTTGGTTTAAAACCAAGTAATAGTTCTAAAGGCATAAATGATGTGGATGTATGAGGCGTAGAATTAAATGTGATAATAGCAAAATCAATCCAATCATCCCATTGCATACTGTCACCGTTTGTATAATTTCGCAGATATTCGGTAAAAGTTCTATGCGACCGTTCTAATGCCCCGTTAGATTGCGGGTGATAGGCAGATGTCCTCAGTTTTTTTATTTTCAATAATTTGCATACGTTAGAGAATAACTGACTCATGAAATTGCTCCCTTGGTCCGTCACGACAGAATTAGGGGTACCAAATTTGCAAATTAAATTTCTCACGAAAGCTTTGGAAACTGTTTCGCTTTCTTGGTCAACCAATGGAACTGCTATTGAATATTTTGTGAGATCATCTTGCATGGTAAGAATATATTTATGACCAGTATAAGTAGTTGGTAAAGGTCCCACGATATCTAAATAAATCTTTTCGAAGGGGGCTTTCGAGGTGGAAGTTATTTTCATCGGACATTTATTTGAATAAGAAATTTTATTTTTCTGACACATAACACATCTTCGTATAAATTTTTTTATTCTAACATACATTTTAGGAAATAAATAATATCGTTTAATTCTATTATAAGTACGTAGAACACCTTGATGTCCTCCTAATGGATTATTATGAAATTCTGTAATAAGTCTCTCAATTTTGTTTTCATCGGTTATGTAAATGACTTTGTCTGTAGGAGCTTGATCGTAATTATCCTTAGCTTTATGTATAGGATTTAATAATGAATCTATATTAAATTTAGAAGAACTCAATGAAACCTCTTGATCTTTATTTGTTGTATTTTTTAAAATATTTTGTTTAGGACTTGACAGTTGATTTGGCTGATCCGTTAATAATGGCAATTGTTTAGAATTAGTAATATTATTTTTTGAGTTTAAGAAGCTTGAATGAGGATTAAGATTTGGTTGTATGGACATGGATCGAGTAATAACATTAACGTTTTGTTTATAATGTTGATCGTCATCTGAAATTTCTATTCGACTCAGTGCATCGGCATTTGTATTTTGTTTGCCTGGTTTAAATTTGACATCATAGTCGTACTCTTCCAGTTCAAGACGCCACCTTGTAATTTGGGAAGAAGGATCTTTTGAATTATGCAAGTATGTAAGAGCTCGATGATCCGTTCGTATTATAAATTTATGACCGTATAAATAAGGACGAAATCTTTTTACACACCATATGATCGCTAAACATTCCTTTTTATCGGTGCTATAATGGTTTTCAGAACTATTCAATACCCTACTTGCATAAGCAATTGGCAGGTCGACCGAATCGAAATCTTGAGATAGTATACCACTTATAGCAAGGTTGCTAGCATCGGTAGTTAGAATAAATATTTTTGTAAAATCAGGGAATCGAAGGATCGGAAAATTTGTGAGTAATTTTTTCATTAAACTGAACGTTTCGTCACAAAATGCATCCCATGTAAAAGAATCTCCCTTTTTTAATAATTTAGTTAGAGGCGCCATTATGTGAGCAAAATTATTTACGAAGCGACGATAGTACGAACAAAGACCTACGAATGATTTAATTTGATCTTGAGTTTTTGGTTGAGGAAAATTAATAATCGCTGTAGTTAATTTAGGATCTGGTTTGATACCTTCATTCGTGATTAAATGTCCTAGGTATCTAATTTCCTTTTTCAAAAAAAAACATTTACTTGGTTGAAGCTTAAGGTTATATTCTCGGAAAACAGAAAAAACATCTTTTAATTTATTGTTATGGTCTTTCAAATCATACCCATAAACAATTACGTCATCCAGATAAAGTAAACATTTTAACCCATTTAACCCTGTAAGAATGGAGTTCATAGTACGCTGAAAGGTAGCAGGTGCTCCCTTTAAACCAAACGGCATTCGGGTAAAATGGTAATGCCCCTCAGCAGTGCTGAAAGCTGTTTTAGCCTTATCGTTAGGATTCATAGGTATCTGGTGATACCCGTCCACCATATCCAATGTAGAAAAATATGTGCTATTGCCTAACTGATCCAAAATGTCATCTATGTTAGGAAGTGGGAAAGCATCACCGATCGTTACGTTGTTTAATTTTCTAAAATCTACAACAACTCTATATTTTTTAATATCTTGATTATTAGACTTTTTCGGGACAAGCAGGAGTGGAAAGTTCCAAGGGCTTCGACTTGGTTCGATTATACCATCATTCATCATTTTATTAACTTGTTTATCTATTTCGTTTCTAGATGAATGGGGCAAACGGTATGGTTTAATGTAAATAGGCCTGGTATTCTCAATAAGAGGAATTTCATGTGTTCCGAAATGTGATTTAGTAAGTTTATCTCCACTTAAATGGAATATATCATTGAATTGTCTACAAAGAGAGACGATAGATTGTTTTTCCTCTGCATTTAAATCTTGTAAATTAAGAGTGCTTTCTAATACTTCAAGTCGATTTTCAATTTGATTATTCCAAGCCGAAATTGGATAAATTAGATAGTTATCGATGGAATCGGGAATTATATTTAAACTGTCAACAGCTACATAATGTTGATTACTATTTAAAATACTTAAATAAGCTGTATTCTCGCGGACTTGAATAATTGAATTGGCACAGTATACACCGGGTTGGATTTCATTAGAGGAACAAAGATAGTCTCCATCCGCAGCGTTAACATGAATACGACAAATTTTCTCAACTCTTGGGGGAATATCGTCGGTTTCCTTAGGTAAATTGTACAAGTTTATAACAACAGGCTGCTCTTTGACAGTTAGATTTACAGTCTTATTTTTGAGATCAATTATGCATTTGAAGGCATTTAGAAAATCGCAGCCTAATATACCAGCTACAGGAAGATTAATTTCCTTCGGGAGAATATGAAAAGCATGATTTATAAATTGGTTCTCGTTTAAATATAATTTGGTTGGACATAAGGCAACAGTCTCAAACTGTGCAGAAGATATACCTTTTATGATGTATTTTACATTTGGTAAACACTCGGCTTCGGGATTTAAAATATTTTTGTTTACCACACTTATATCAGCACCCGTATCCAAGAGGAAATAAGCTATAGGATGTTTTAAAAATTCAGCGTTTAATTTAACATATAACGAATTTGAATTTTCAAAATTCGTATTATTTAAAGAAGTGACAATCTTGGTTTGGTTATCAATTATGTTATTATTATAAATAGAAAATGTATGCATCGAACATGGTTTCAAACATCTTTCACTCGAACATACATGTTCTTTGAGGCATGTTCGAGTCTCTCGAAGTTTTCCGACTGAGTCTTGTTTGGACAGCTGGATTGGGTTGGTGTTTGGGACAGAGATTTGGAACGAGCATTGTCGCTGAATTTTTTCTTACGGCATTCACTAATGTGATGACCAGAAAATTTGCAATACGCACAAATTAAAGAAATTGGTTTTGTAAGCATTTTATTTACGTTGGTATTTACATGGCGAAAACTGTTATCAGATTGTTGATTATATTGGGTTGAATATCGTGTTAAGGAATAACATTTCTGAGCTGTATGCCCTAATTTGTTGCACAATTGACATTTAGCTAAATTTAATTTGGAACTACTCGAATTGTTTTCAACTTTTTCTTTTTCCACATATGTTGACTCTTCTTCTACGGCCTTGGAAATGGCTTCCTTCAATTTAGTGAAACGACAGGCTTTTATAATTACCTTAAGGGGGTCTTTTAATCCGTCTTGAAATGACTTTAAAGCTGTCGATGAATTTAAATTTTGAATGTATTTAGTAGCTTCCTTTCCCTCACGAGAAATGCAAGCATCATTCAATTTTGACAACAGTGTTTCAATTCGGGTTGCATAATTTCGAACATTTTCCGATTTATTTTGTTTACATTTAACTAATTCTACTTGTAGAAACTCGATTGATTGCTTTTCAGCAAAATTTTCGTTCAAATCTTTTTTTAAATCGGCCCATGAGTCATAATCATGATATTTAACTAGGTCATAAGCATTTCCCGATAATTTGGATTTGATTAGATTTAGAAACATTTTAATTTCGTTTTCATCTTCTAGTGGATCGTGAACCACTTCGCAACATGAAATAAACTTATGTAACTCGCAAGAATTGCCATTAAATTCAGGAACGATACGAAGCATTGATTTAATATCTAAACCCATTGTAAATTTTTGTTCGCATTCGTCTTTCGGACTAGAACGTCGTTTTTTTAATTTACGCGGCATAAGCAAGATTATATCATATGAACGGTTTAAAATTTGTATCTACTCGTAAACAATACATATGTTTAATTAAGCTAGCTACTAATTTTATTATGAGTAAATCGCATATACCAGATTGAAATTTTTAGAATTTGTGCAGTTAAATGAATAGTGGTACTTACAATTTTTTTTTTTTTTTGATGATGATGCCGCTTTACCAATTGTATGTGGAACTGCAAGGTCGATGCCAAGTTGTTATGTATTGCCGGAACAATTTCGTTGCAGTTTATTAAATTTCCCGTAACATCTTTATTTTAACCGATCAAGTTGAGATATGAATAAGAATTTGATGAATTGGACTCTCGATGGCTTAATGTTCTGCTTGAATTAGCATAAACGAATTCGAATGTACGCACGATAATATAGTAGTTGAATTGATACTATATGCGTGATGTTGAATTATGCGTAATGTTAAATGAAATGATTGCAATTTCGCTTACTATATTGACTTGTGATGACCATGTGGTTATGCAGCTGATGAAAATTGTAGTCCCGTTTACTGTAACAGTAATCTTCTAAGTATATATGAACCACATGTAAGTTTTAGATAAACCAATGTCTTTTGGTAGTCGAAGTTGAACAATCTGTTATATTTCTTTATTTGCACAATAACAGAATTTATTAAATTTTTGATTTTTCGAAATTTTTGTAAATTATCACTTTTTCATCACAAACGACTTTAACTTGTTATAGCATTTATAAAGTGTTATAGATTAGTGCTTAGGCAGATTATAAATTATATGGTAATTCAGGTTACCTTATGTACGGTAAATCACAGTAGTATACAACTTTATAAAATTTTACTATTTAGTATCCGCTGCCACCAATATGTTATGCTACTGCTCTATACGAGTTACCTTTAAGGTCAACCAACCATATTATTGCCAATAACCACACTTTACAAAAATACTATTATTGTTATTAATATAAAATACAATTTATTTATTATATTATAATTATTATTAACAAGGTGTTGATCAAACGATCACTCGAATGCTACTCTTCCAATTATATTCGATCTATCCAAAAATATTATTTACATTATTCTTATAATACTAATACACTTATAGATGTAATTGAATATACAGTATATCCTATCCAACAATGCATAAGAAGATACATAAAGTTCGTTAAGATATAAGTTACACATTATGCTTAAAGTAAGAACTAAGAGTATATAACAGTTGTATAACGCGACTCTCATCTTCGTGAGACATTCGTTGAATTCATCTCATCCTCATATTTGTTCCGCAATTCCAATGCGTTCGATGGATGACACGTCGCTATGATGATTATAAACAATGTACGAATCCAATGTGAGACGTTGTCCAACAAATTCATCCTGCAACTGGTTGACCTTTGTTTCATCGTTGAAACTTTTTCGTCAACTGACTCAAAGTATAATAATGTGGCATGACCCAGTAAAGTAATGAAAAATTTATAAGGGTTGTAGCTGGTGGTCGTTCCGCTCGTTGTGTTGTGTGAAATAGAAATGCTGTCCATTATTCAAGTGCACCCACGCATTTAGAACAGTGAGATGGCGTTCGTGTACTGCAAATGAGAAAATACAGCAAATCGCATCATTGCAACTGATATAACCACTAAATTGCAATCATAACACTTCGTCATTTACATTTGGAAAAGCAATGCTGATTCCTGCCATTTGTTCCCGTATTTGCAGACATATTTAATGGAGTGACAGTAGTCAACTTGCAATGCGTAACAATCTAAGTGAATTTACCCAACATTTTCTATCTTACGAACTATCTGTTAGCAATTACGAACAGAACGATATTATTTATATCTTCATACCAGATATATCATGTTAGTGAGCCTAGCACCAAATACTGTCGAAGATCATATCAGCCGGCTTAGAATTATTAAATTACTTTTCCTTAATCTCAATTTAGGATCTTAGGACGTCCACTGGACTAGACCAGCTGACATTAATGTAAATTACATTCTAATGATATTAGAGTTTTCTCATCCATCTCACTTGCGCTTTCTAATTTTGCGCTTCCTTAACCAGAAGCATTTGACTATTCTTCTAGGACATTCGTTTACCAACACCTGTAGTTCTTGTATGATTTTCTGTGTATGTGTTTCCACGTTTGACCCTCATAAATAGCAAATCTGATTTCACACACACACACGTCTGACAGGACGAATGGGTTAAAAGTCAGCATGCACTGAACGTATTTCTGCCTTTGTAGAGGAATGTGTTCTTTCGTGCTGTTTATAGGCAACTTCTTTGCTTTCTGCTCCATGTCAGCAGGCCACGTAACATACTCTTATTAATTTCTTTACCTTAGAGCCAATAAAGCTGCTAGACCAGACAATAAAATCACCATCTAGCTAACGCAGTTGGTCTAGTACAATTCTAACGCTTTTATTTTTTATAAAATAATGAATCATTATCAAAATGAAACTTGTCCTCCAGTTCCACGAACAGTAATAATTTTATAATATACTTAATTCCACCGTCCAACTAATTCAAATAATTTTATTTTCACCACCAAATAGAATTGGTTTAGTCCAGGATTTGAAAATTATTATTTTGCTAAGTATTTGTTGGTATGCCAAAATAAACTTTCACTCATTTGATATCGAAAAGAAAAATCTAATTAAAATTCTGATTACGTTCAGTGTCGTCATTACGAACAATCCAAATGATGCGAGAATATTGTTTTATATTTATGTACAATTAAAATGTAATTAAAGAAGATAGATTTATTATGTAGAAGTATTAAATTACAATTCATAAAGTGAATGTTAAACTACATGTACTCGCCACGTAAATATTAGTATGTAAATTTAGTACTTGAATACATTTCAAGTTTAAAATAAAAAACATTTTTATTTCACCAAGTCATCTGAACGAAACCATCACACTAGAAATGGCTCAGAAAATTCACGACGCGCTTGAGATTCTTTAGCATGTGGACATCCTTATGCAATCGGGTGCAGACAATGTTGAGATCATTAAAATGCGAGTAATATTTTGGAAAATTGCATATGGCTAATAGTTGTAGCAGCTACGAAATCAAATTCAGGTAAAGGTATCAAATTCAGTGCCAATATAGGGATAAAGTTCGAAACATTGGGTTTGTGTATTTATAACCTTCTAGTTAATACTAAACTTTTTATTGTTTAGCAGGTTTACACCAATATTGAGTTAATCCCTTCTCGTAAATTTTCGGAGTTCCATTTATCCATCTACTTCCCATTGCTCCATGCCAGCCTATAAGTATCGACATGGAAGATGGTCGGCCCATGAGGTCTGCACTTTTTAATAAAACGATGAAAACTCGTTTTTGCATCCAGTCCCTATCGGAGTTCGTACTCTCATTCATACTTCGCAAATTATAATTTCTTGAATGGCATTGATAATGCAGGTTAAAACTTAATTTATAGATTTTTTAAATGTTGTCAGCTCCATGCTGCAATTTATCATAATAAAGTCAAAATAGGAGTGAAAGAAGTGAAAGTCCCGGAACTCATGGATTTTCAAGAAACGATTGCCAAGAAAAAGGATATGTTAGACTTCCAAGTAGTCGGTAATTTTACCGATAGTTTAACCTACCTGTCAATTGTCTGTGTACATGCACCCACTGATGTAAGAATCGCAGGATAAAAAATCATTTTACAAGCATTTGAATAATCTGATGAGTTATATACTTGAGCACGATGTCAGTTTGGTGTTATTGACTTTAATGCTATAGCTGGCACAAGTTAGACCGTCTTATATAATAAAATAGGTCCGTACTCCCGCCTCAAAACGGAAACCGAAAATGGAAAAAGAATAATATCCTTTCCTCATAAAAACATTCATTTGGAAACATGGACACATCCACGTGAAACATCCTCAAACCAAAATAACCATATGTTGGTTTCAAAAGAGCGGGATGGGCTCTAGTTGTCTAAGACGTGATATCATATCGAATTTCAACAAAATTCATAGGCAGAAACCTTATCTGGATATTGCAAAACCACCATGGAAATTTTCGTACAAGTGAGGACCGAAACTAAATAACGAAAATATCAAGATCTTGTCAGCAAAAGCATTTTGCGATCTAATATACTGGTAATTAGTGAACAAATATCTGATCTCTGGTTTTAGAGAACAAGACGCAATTGATTTCAGTAGTAGTAACCACACATTTGAATAAGGAGTAATGCGATTGAAGTATCTTGGAACTTTCATTACTCACGATAGTAGTGTGGGAGGTTTGCCTTGCGGCTTTATATCTTCTACGTTCTCTTCTGAACTCCAAATATTTAGCAAAGGCGGATAAGCAGCAATTGTGAGAGTTGGGTCTTCACGGATAAAAACGAAATCCTAAATCGCAGCCAGGGAATCCTGAATTTGTTTATAAATGTGACGTCCATTCATTCCATGCTGCTTAGTGCAAAGAAAATTAAACGAAGTGAATAAAATAATATTAATTTAATTTTCATCAAGGGAATTATATTTTTCACTCTAAATTCCAGCATCCACTTAAGCCCAAAAAGTTACAAAAATATAACTCCAAATAAAGAAAAGGACCTACATATTCTATAAGAAGCAATATTATGTTATTTGTCTTACACAATGTGAGTTGAATTCTTTTAAAAAAAATCAGTTTAAAGTCAACCTTTCAACGAGTAAGTTGGGATTTATTATACTTTCAAAATATGTGGACGTTAATTCCACCTTAAATTTGATCACACCATGCCAATAATAAAAATGGAGAAGACCGTGTTTGAAACCTAAAGTCGATTCACATATGGTATACCGTTTACAGAAAATCGAATGTGCCAACACTAAAAAAAATTTAGTTAAACGTCTCGTCAGATCTCAAACTCCTAATACTGAATGAAACAAAATTCCATAGATATATACCTCTAACAAAAAATGAGGAATAGGTCTTTATCCTAACAGAATATCGAGCAGGAAGCAATCGAAGATTGGCGTAGTGCGTCCTGTTAAATAATAATTTTTAAATAATTTGGTTCTTATAGTTTTGAGTAGCTTCCTAATAAAAGCACAAACCCGAAACTCATAGAAACTAGTTAAACTACAACCAAGAACAAGATAAGGATTGAGTGAAATATGGGAAAATTTCATTGGTTTAAACCTTGATTTCGATTCATTAGTCACAACTATCGCATTTTAAGAGTTGAAATGACCAGGTTATTACCAATTTATATTTATTACAGTATAATAGCTTTTACTCTTCCGATATTGTTTTAACTTTTATTCCAATAAATTCGTACGTTTGAAGAAATTGTTTTACGCCAATCAAATAAAGCTTGTAATTAACCCAAAAACAAATGATATTTGAAAACCGAGAGACTCACTCGATAAAATAGTGACAAAATATACCTAAAAACACGGTAGTTGATGGTACTGGTTATAATGTGGTAGATATCGTTGGCATAGTAGTCTATATATTATAGAAAATAATTGGCTATATGCAATTGATTAACGCCTTAGCCTTACAACGGCTAACCAATCTACGGCCATTCATAAAGTACATAAGCACTGCAATCAACCCGATAAATCGAAAAACAGTAAACGAAGAACTATAATAACTAAAAGTCAGTAATAGATCAAAATGTCTCCACAAATAGCACTTCTATTTTATTGTTTTTAAAAAGATCTAACAATGTATAGTTAACAAAACAATTTAATTTTTCATACAAAATATATGACCATACGAAATTGATTTACTTTATCCGAAAACTCTATGTAAATGTCGTGACAGTTGTAGATGTCGTGATAGTATAAAGACAGTACTATTATGTTTATGAATATACTATCACGATAGATATAAATAGTACTCGTATCACACACTAATAAAAACAATAAAAAAATTTCCTTTTCTTTAAAAAAATTTTCTTTATTAATGGCTTAAACATATCTTTTATTCTTATCAAATGAACTTCAGATTTAAGATTTAATTTATTTTAATAAATGTATGTATTTTTTATAATCTTAATCTTAAACTTTACTTTTCATATAAATTATAATATTATGAAATACTAAGTAAGAATTTTCTTTTTTGATATTTTCTTCCGTTTAGTAAATTAGTAAAGTATAATAATTATAAGCTTATATGATTTTTAATGATGATATAGTTTTAATAAAAATTATGATTTTTTTTTATGTTTAATAACGAAAATTTTTTTAAATAATTTTATTTTTATTCTTGACTTTTAACGGCTTTCATTTTATCTCACACAGTCTTACACATTTTGTATTTGATTTAAAGTTATTATAAAGCATTTATCAGTAATTTCTTGTTGTTTAAGTAAAATATATGAAATTAAATAATAAAATTAAAATTTCTGGTTTTTCAATAGATTTTTGTAAAACAATAAAATAATTGGGAAGGATTTTGTTTTGTATTGAAAAGACAAAGTGGAACCACTTCTGTATGTTGTTAGAATGGTTAATTGGAATAATACATATAACCGAAAATGGTCAACTTTATTTTCGAGATAATATACGAGATGGTATAATAGGTTTAAACAATTATTTTTCAGTAGAATAGTATATGCACATTTTATTTTTGATGGAATGATGCAAACAGAATAATATATTCAAGGCCCGATTAGTTTTAATATTAATCATTTTAAAATAAAGTGTTAGTTACTGATATATTTACCCATTATGGCGATTCTTCTCTATAAATACGATTTAGACAAGTAAGTAATTAAGTCACTTTCCAATATTTTTAAAACGTAAGAATGGGTTAAAAATCACGTTATAAGTTTTTCGAGTTTTTTTTTAAACAGCGCGCCAATTTTATTTTATATTTTTTATATATTTTTTAACAAATCCAATTAGACGATAACAGTTCTAATTTTATTGCTTTAACATATTTCTTGGTGTTTTATCACAATTATTTTGCTTTATATATTTTTATACATAATTACCGAATATCTTCTTCTAGACTTCTTACTATGTTTAGTGAATTGCCAATTCTAATCTTCTAGCCAAATATTCTTAATTACTCGTCAACCAATTCCAAATCAATTAGCTAACGAGATTATTTTAAATTAAATTGACGATTCTACTAACAAAGCGAAGACTTTAGTTTACACCACCCGACAAAATGTAATCAACCGCAAAAAACCATAAATTTTTGTATATCTGCTGCCAATGTTATTGACATGAGATGACAAAAATCCAAATTCTAATGGATCAATTACAATTTTGTCGAGCAGTTAAACAGAATAAAATATTCGGTCCCATTACTCTTTCCTTGCTATCCCTAATTTTGTTGCTTTTTCGTTAGCATTTTTCATTTAGATGAAAAATGGTCTAGCAAAAAATTCTTTTTATTTTGCAATTTAAATATTGTATTAGGATTGCTCCTAGAAAATTTTAAACATTAAATTTTGCACTAGATTTTGGAAATAGTGCAAAAATCAATAGTTTTAATTGAATGTATATTATGTAATTTAATAACTATATATAGCATACTGTATTTTATATATTTTTTTTTAATTTTTTAAGATTTTTTTTTTATTTTTTTTATTGTAGTTTTAGTTTTTTCGTGTACAAAAAGATTATAAAAAATTATTTTTTAGTTTTGTAACTTTTAATACATATGTTTTATTTATGTTTTTCATATATATTTTCAGGTTTATTTTATTTTTTTTTTTTAATATAGTGTAGATGCGCGCGACTATCACTAAAATTTACGTTAGATAATCGGGAAGAAAACCGATAGTAAAACTATTTATATATTTGCGTTAATTTGTTTTGATACGCGCGCAACTTAAGAAGGAAAATAAGTTTTAAACAAAAGAAAAAATAACATAAAATAAATGAAATTTGAAGATACTGAGAAGGAAATGTTTTTAAAATGAGAATTTGTTTTAAATCATTTCAAATATCATTTTTGATAACATAATTAAGATTATAATTAGAATCAATATACATAAAGATATTGATAGTGGAAGATTACTCTCATAGTTATTTTGTTGTTTTGCCACTCAATGTGTGTGTTTAATATTTTAACGAAAAAAAAAACAAAATAAAATGATAATAATCTGACTCAATTTGTACTTTTCGGCTTAACAATAGATAAACAAATAATTAATAAATCATTTTTCTTAATGAGATAATTAATTAATTTCTTGTTTTTATTTTTAACATAACGAGACTGGTTTTGCTTTAATTACAAAAATATATAATTACATATTATATATAAGTATGTATTTTTTTTTCATTAAGTTCTTCTCCTATACTTCAACTGTGAATTTTGCATGTTCATCAAATTCCAATGAAGTTAGGTAGTACGATAGCATCTTTATTAGTTTTTTGTTTTATTTTAAATTATTTATATAAAAATATCAATTAAAATTTTTTATATTTATTGTAACAATTATAATAAACAATTTATTCATTCAGAGTAACAAATTTATATTTTTTTTATTATTTTTATTTATTATTTTAATTATCTCGTATCTAAATTAAGAAGTCGTTATTTTTTTGCCAGTCTGTATTTTTTCATTTCTAAAAATTAAATAAAGAAGAACACTAAACGATCTCGATTCAACACATAATACAATTTCCTTTCATAAAACAAAAAAAAAACTAATCTTAGAACTATCTTTTTAAAAAGCGCTTTACGATTTGTGTTTCCTTTTCTTTTGTTTTTATATATATATATAAATATATTTTAAATACAATCCAATTATGCAATTTTTTATATAGCTACAGTTTTTGTAAAATACAAAAAAAAAATTAAATTAATTTTTAAGAAAACAAAATTAATAATTTTAATTTTTAAATGCTAAATTTGGTTTTCTTTTTTAATTTAAATTTGCATTACTATACACGTAAAATGGCAACGAAATAATCTTAAAACTAAGATGACTTTGTATCAATTGGCTGTTGTTTATTAATTGTTTTAAAACCAATTAACTATCTCAAAATTGTGTTTGTCTGTTATTCCGTATGAAGTAGTTGTTGTTGTTATCAAAAATATGTTTGTAAAAAAAAAGTATAAGATAAGATTAGAAATTTCCCTTTTCTCTCTTCTTCCAAACGATCAAAACAATTTTTGCATTAGTTTTATCCACTTGCTGTAGCTGGTGGACTACGCACCTCCATTTCCAACGATCGGCGTAGTCTCCTTTGCATTAATAAACTTTCACTCGGTGGTGACAAACCGACACCAAAGCATTCTAAATCGCGGGTGTCCGCCAAATTTGAGTTAATGATTGGGACACTTTTATCAGGTCCTGTATGACAATTCCTCTCGTTTGAAGAGAACATACCACAATTACGATTGCCATTAAACATACAATCATTTCGCCAATTATTTATCTCGATACCATTGGTACGAGCATAATTATTATTACCACGTTTATCTCTATTTATGTTATTTGTACTCTTGTTGTATAAACGATTTGATTGTATATCATGACGCATATTATTGTTGAAATGATTATTATGATTATGACCACCGCCAAAATTACGGTATTTTCGTGAACTGTTGTAACGATTTTGTACAACATCATCCGAATTGCTACTTCTGTATCTCCAGTTTTCCTCAGGTTTTATAATAAAGCTTTTTGAGTTATAGAAATTAGAATTTTCGCCCAAAATTAAATTCATATCATGTTTTTCGATATTATTATTTTGTTGTTGGTCATCCTTCAATATTTCAGGCAATTTTTCTTTCATCTCTTGAATACTATCAAGGCCTGACGTTAAATTAACCGTTGCATGTTCCAATAGTTCATTTGTGGAATCCAAATCCACTTTGTTTGAACGTTGGCCATCAGTCATTGAATTATCATCCTGATAAGAATCGTTTCTTATTTCAGCCGGTTGATAGATATTCGGGCGTTCAACTGTCATGTAATCGTAACGCATAGAGAAATGTTGAAGGATCACTCGTTTCACAGCCATTGCAGATTCAGCAAATTGCGATAATTCACGTGCTGATTGGTTTCGTCGAATAATTCCAGGTGTCGCTAAGGCCTTTCGACGTTGTGCCATTTTTCTACTATCTACGCAGTCCTCTTTAGCTAGTTTAATCCATGGATGGGAAAGTACAGCTTCTGCACTTAAACGTTTTGGTGCTTCTTTTACTAAAAGTCCACGAATTAAATCTTTTGCTTCACTACTAACATCACCCCATTCACTTTCGGGAAAACTAAATCGACCTAAATAAAATACATTTAGTAATTATATTTTAAAGGGTAATTAAATTATCAATTCTTACCTTCTTGAATCGATTCAAATAGCAATTCTTGACAGGTGCGACAATTTTCTCCCCTATTCCAACCACAATCTTGTTCGCAATTTCCAGAAAATGGTGGATACCCACATAATAAAATGTAAGCAATAACCCCAAGAGACCACAAATCACATCGCTTATCATAATGATTCGCCTCGCCAACAAATAATTCCACAACTTCTGGTGCCATAAACTCTGCACTTCCAACCTGAAAATAAATAAAACAAAATTTTTAATGAAATATTCTTTAGACATTTGCGCTGGTAATGTAAATTTTGTCTCATTATTATAGTTTCAAAGAAATTAAACTTATCTATAAATTGTAACAAAAGAAATATGCAAATCGAATTGACATTTTCAAAACGTAGCTATCTAATCCTAATGCGATAAGAACTGAACATTTTATAAACATTTATCTAGTATTATCGCCAATTACGTGTGTCCAGTCTCTTAGTGTTTATAAGCAAGTCTAGTTAAGTTGATTGATGTTGTAAAGCTCGTTCGTATGGAAGTTCTAAATAGTCAATTCTTATGATTTGAAAATTCTCTAAAGATAGGTAGATTGCAATTAGTCATATAATACTATATCTAAATCAGAGGGAATTAGAATTACTTAAAAAAACTATACTGGTTGAATTGAAAAATTAAAGCGCTTATACAATTTTAAAAGACAATCTGGGCTTGTCTTCAAGTGATCGTTGTTTCACAAGCACCGTATTTGATAGATGTGGCTGTTTGTGAGCTTTCCTATTTCCTAAATTACCACTTCGTCGACATAGTTTTGAGTCAATAGAAGCGATACAAGAGAATATTTATGATTTTCGGTTTTAAGCCTATACCGAAAACTAGTTTGGATAAAGTTGGATGGATAAAATATTTTCGTGTTTTCATTAACCATTCTCATTACTTTTTAACCAGAGTAGTAAATGCAATATTTCCAATTAAATATAAAATGCAAAAAATATTAAAGGTAGGCCTAAAATTAGAAAATGTATGGTACGATGTAATGAAACCTCTGGGGAAAATATAATATATGTAACATTAATGACAACGGCATGACATCGCTGCAATGTTGCCAATTATTATTTTATTTTGTTTAGTTATGGCGAAGTTGACAGTTTTCTTTTCATATTTAGCCGAATAAATTCAAATAAATTTAATAAATACATAGCGATATAAATACAAAAACAACATGTCTGCGATTTCAAAGAGTCATGACTCAAATGTGAGACACATGTGTATTTTGGATATATGTATTAATAAATATTGCGTATCTAATCTTTTAATTAATTCTTTCGCTGGCTAAAGATTTAATGCCAAACCTTTTAAACGTCGTATAAGTAGTTAGATCTGTAATAAATATACAAATTACATCCATTAAGAATACAACTGTATGGCAAAATCTAATTGCAAAATTATGTCAAATACATTTAAATTGAGTCCGTGGGTGTATATTAATATAAATGACTTCGTCTATAATATAGAGACGGTTAGAGAATATTTTAGTTATTTGTATAATAGAGAAACTTTCACAAAAAATAAATAAAATATATAAAAACAATCAACTAAAAATTTGTAGTTTGTTCATATGTATGTATATAAAATAAATCAAACATACAACTATACTCTCAACAACATGATGATAGTAGTGTGTTGTGTAAAGTATGTGTATAGATTTTTTTTGTTATTTCTATAATGGACAACAAACCGAGGCCATTCAGTTTATATTACGCATTTAAAATATATAAAAATTTTGTATATTATGGATTTTGATTCTGTTAACTTGAAAAAATCGAAATAAAAACAGAAACACGTGTTTTTACAATACATTTCGAATAAAAACGTACATGCAGACGTGTAGGTTTTATTGCATATTTTTATACATAATAGTGTGTCGGCATTTTCTCGTTTTTCTTGGTAATATACACGGAAACAAATATGTTTTATTCAATATATAGATGTGTGTGAGTATATCAAAAATATATATTTAGAACATTTTGAAATAAATTACTTTTCAAACAAACTATTTTTTGATCATCATATTATATTATAATACACTTGGTCAGATGTTTTATTCAAACAAGTAAAACATTTAATATGTTATATTCGAGAAAATCCGCGCATGGCAAATCAATATATTTACCGAGAAAACACATAACCAAAGAAAGGATAAAACATTTGTAAATCGTATTTTCTATAAAATATTATGCAACTATAATATAAGTTGCAAAATCATTTATTCATTTTTTCCACAAAAAAAATCATATTTTTAGAATATAACTATTCATAATTTAAAGTATGACCCAAAAATTATACTATCTCAGAAAAATATTTACATTTTTCTTTATCAGTAGCACTTAGAATAAAAGATACACATATACTATTTATAACGTGTATCTACGACAACAGTATATATTATCAATGTTAGTGAGAATTTTGCATTAAATAATATATTCGCAAATCCAATTTTAGTTTCGTTCAAATGTTTTTGTTAAAATGAAAATGGGAAAATCCTATGTTGACATTTCCAACATTGAAAATAACGTAATCTGGTAAAACAGTAAAAAAACACATACATCGATAAAATATATTAAACTACAACTTCTAAACTTAGTTTATAGCATTAACGAAACATAATTTGAATATATGAGTAAAAGCTCGCGTTTAAAGTACGTTTAAATTAAGGGCCATCGTTACAGTTTTTATTTTTCGCATTGGGTTTTGCACTAAAACCCCGTTTAATTTTGGAGAATATGAATATATTCGATAAGATTCAAAAAGTAATTCTCTTCAGTATTCTCTTCCAAATCTGGTAGTATGCTTATATTTTGCAGAAAAATCAAAAAATTTACAAGATACAAATAAAATACTTTGCTCATTTGGAAGTGTATAATGTGAATGATAATCGAATGGATTTTGGGAATTACATTAAAAAAAAAGAGAAAAAACTATTAAGCGTAAATGATGGCATATGTATGTATAATGCATGCCGAATCGATTGAGATTATGAAAGGAATCAGAAATCAATAAATTGGCAATGAATGATAGGAGGAGAGTTATTTTACTATTCAACTCTGACTGGTTTAGAATTAATAAGTAAGGGAAGCTGTACTCAGGGCAAAGTTCTGCAATCTTGTATGTGAAACTTTTATGGTTGTAGAGGTTGCAAATTGAACATTTGGTTCTACAGGACATCAAATATGATCACAATAGGGTAAATTTCGATACCCTGATGAGTGCAAGAATTGTAACTGAAATATTAAAAAGGAGTATAAGGCTATGTATGAGTATATTAATTATTTGTAAATTTTTTAATCATTTTGAAAAATTTTTGTTATTAGTTGTAAATTAATTATTTTATATACATAATTGTTAATTTTTTTTATGAAAAACATAAGAATTTGTAGAAACCGGGCAAAGCACGAATGTTTTTCACACACAATCGCTGTTTTATGTCATCCGGTGCATGTTAATTTTTGGTAAACGGCGAGAGACGACTTTAAGAGGGTTGTCTTTTATACAATTTTGATTTTTCTCAAAAATTGTTTTCGACTCAGAATGGTCTCCATGTGTGTTACAATAAAAAGGGGCGCTTTAAATTGTTGGTAATAAGATAAGAAATTTAATAAATTTAGTTAATTTAGAGTTAGGGTAAAAAAAACTAGTAATTATAAAAATTAAACTACGTTGTGTATCTTTCCGATTCGGTAACTATTAATTTCAAACCAAGAAAAAACTAACATCTTAAGAAACGGACATGTTATTAGTTCAACAGCAAAATCTCGTGATGAATAACTGACATCAACTATAGCCAAATCGGAGACGTAAGTAAAATAAAAACAAGATTAGCATTTATTAGACAAAACTTTTGTGAAACTTATTCGATAATATAATTATTTCACCAATTCTTTATTTTTTCTAATCGATTGATATTGAGCATACATCAAAACTCAAACGTAAATGAAACTACTTGAACCTAAACAACGATCTATAAACACACTGTAATATTATGTTGTGACTAGAAATATTATCAATTTCTTTAACCTTGGAAATAACATACATTATATATGTAGATGCATAAAAAAGCGAACAATTAAGTTAATAAAATGTTTTTTTGTATATACATAAGAACAATCATAATATACGTAACATTCTCCCTAATTTGAAACATTCATATGCATACATTCATGTTCATTTTATATATCTTTGCTACATACACAGAACCAAACCTTTATATTATTGTGTAGTTTCAAATACATATAAGTATAAAAAGTATCCATTTTGAATTACAAAGTAGAGAATCAAACTAAAAATTTCTTTGTATTATGAATATGTGTATATAACAACATACAAGTATGAACACAATATACATATTATTACCTTCTACTAAGTCATTTAACTCAATTTGAAAAAAATATCACACTTTTATCAAATAAAATAAAACTAAAATCTATTGTAGGAATACTAAGTTAATAAAATAATACGTATATACAAATACATTAAGCTAAAACTTTCGTAAAAAAAATATAAGAAAAATCGCAAATATTAAAACGTAAACATAAACACAGCAAAAAAAATAAATAAATATCGGCTGATTTAAAATTGGATGACGTCAGGCTTGAATATATTAAAAACGTAAATAATTTTGCATAAAATAGCAACCACGCCATTCCAACGTTTTGAGGTCTCGAAACAATACTAGTATATAGCAGACAACTCGGAAGTTATACATAAATTCTGAATTTGTTCCGAATGTCCTTCTTATGACCCATAATAAGGAAGTTATAAAAAATTGTATTACAATAAAACTATTTATAGTGTTGTTAATATAAATTCATATTTCACATGTAAAAAATTTATCAAAATATGTATATTTTTATAGTGATAACAACACGTCATTTATGTCAATTATAAAAACACACCACTATTATGTCTGTATGTATAACTCTTAATCGAAAGTTTCTATTTTATGTGTGATAATTTTTCGAATTTATTTATAATCTTATAATAATAATATTTACCGGTGTTAATAGTTGTGGTGTTGCTTGAGGTGATGATAAACTTGTTGTAAACTTAATACCTGATCCTAAATCAAAATCACATATTTTTATGGGACACAATTTGTCGGGCGAAACGCATAAAATATTTTCAGGCTTAAGATCGCGATGTGCAATACCCTTTTTGTGTAGAAAATCTAAACCGCCAGCAATCTCTTTGATTATTTGAGCCGCTTCATGTTCTGAAAAGCAAACTCGTTCTTGGATACGAGTTAATAGCGGTCCACCAATGATCTGAAATAAGTCACAAAATAGATAACTTATTAGTAATTGAAATTTTTCGAGTGAATTCCAGCATAATCAATATTATATTATAAAAAAATAATATGATGCAATTATTATAATTTCTTGGGTAATGCTTTATAATGTTGGCAATGTTTTTACTTGATAGCAATTAAAAGTTTATGTTATGCAACAAGATTTTTATCAACCCTTATAAATTTTCTAAAATTAACCAAATTTAATTATAAAAATAGAAAAACACGTTGATAAAAATCTTATATAAAAAAAAAGTTAATTAAATAAAACAATATATAGTATACATATTATAAATAGTTGTTACCTTTTCAAAAACTAAATAAAATTTATCTTCATCTTCAAAAAATTCGATTAATTGTAGGATACTAGGGTGACCTTGACAATGATGGAACGTTTCAACTTCCCGAAATACTCTAGCTCTTGCATGTCCAGGAATTTTATCAATAATTTTTACAGCAAATTCAAGTTCAGTATAAACATTAATACATGTTTGAACCGATGCGTATGCGCCTTCACCTAAAACTTCGCCAGTAAGTTTGTATAATTCCTGAAATGTAGATGATTGCATTGATGAACTAGTTCTCTTCTTTCGGCGCCGTTTACGTTTCATTTCCTCTTTGTGACGATTAAAATCAGCTTGTCTTTCAGTTTCCGTCATAACATGAACTTCATTCGACTCATTACCAGATATTTCCTCGCTACTATAGCGAGTTACACCAGTATGCGAGTCTGTGAATAAAATTACATATTTTAAGTTTTGTATAACGTATATTTTTGTTTTGTTGTTTAATTTATTATAGATTAAATTAAATTTTGTTTTTCATTTGTACAAATTAGGTCATAAAAAGCTCAAAACCAGAAATTAAGAATTTGCAAAAATTAAATAACAGAACCAGTATGAACAATATGAACATATTTCGGCTTTACAAGTTTTTTGTAAGTTTTGTCTCTCATGTAATGTAAAATAAAAACATGTATTGGTGCAAAAACAAGTTGTAGATTAAAGTTAATCCGAAAATTTTGGAAGCTAGTATAAAATTGCAATTATGAAGTTAATTCAAAACATGTAACACATTTACATTAATCGCATATGTAACAAGTCAAATGACTAAAGCGATAAGCATACTATAAACAATTGCCAATCTCTGGTGAAATTATTATACTGTGAATAATTTTGGACAAAATCCCCGGTGTTAATACATTGTAGCAGTCGATAACAATGTGTGAAAAAAAATATGATAAGACTTTAAGAATAAGATTCAATAATAGATGATACGTTTTCAAAATGTTTGAGTCATCTTATTATTGAGCCAGTAGGAAAGTATTTCATAAACGAACATGACAAACAAATAATTGTATCACTGATCTTAAAAATATGTAACTCGCCATTTTAAAGATTTCGTCATTAGACTATTTGTTTCAATCAAGATGATATTGTTCAGTTCAGTAAGTGGTAAATGAAATCCACACATCCATCCCTTTAAAATAATAAAATCATACACCTACACACATACATATACCGTAATACAATTTGTTTGTCATCATTATATTCTATGCATCAGCGACCATTATATTTTGATTTATAATTTCGAATTAAATTTGTTGAATTAAGTTAATAACCAAAACGAAATAAATAAAAGGTCATATTTGTTATGAGGATTCAATTGATTTTTATATAGCATAAACTCAGCCACCAAAAATCATTAACAATCAAAATTAAAGATAAACCAATATGGACGCAACATGAACTATATAATTCAAGAATTTTCTTGAAAAAAAAACAAGAGTGACGCGGCGTCAATTTAAATTTGGGCTATAATGCAATTTCGATACAATATTTTGTACATTAAACGAGAAATACATAATGTATTTAGAATCTATATAAACAACAAAAACAAATGCATTAAAAATAAAAACAACTGCGCTTTGTCTACTTTTCTACCAATACCATTAAATGTTTCTACTATGTAGTATATATGAATACCGCTTTGGTTACTACCACACAATGACAAACGAAGTATATAAAGGAAAATAATATACAAACTACACAGTTAACATGAATGTATTATGTATATAAATTTTATTTGAACGCACACAAACGCAATTACGCACGTAGCCAAAGATGAAAAATATGTTTACAGCTGTAATAACTAATAAAAACATAAAATCTATATGAAATTTTCTAGCAATCGTAAATTAAAGACGAAAATAAATTTCCATAAGGTAATTCAATCATGCATACATATATTATAAATTGTATCTGTATATAGTTTACCTGAATTCGCGTCCGATGTATTTTCCTCTAAAATACGTTCCACCATGATGATAAAGTTTTCCTTGGTTTTTGTACTGCTGCTAATTTTTTATCAAATGCGAATGATTTTTTTTCTTTTCTGTGCAAAACGGAGATCAAATATTTTGTTTTCAAATATTTGTTAATATCTCAGCTTTTTTTTTCAAATTTGTAGTAATTTTAATCAATCACACAAAAATTTAACCCATAAAATTTCAAACTTTTTTAAATATTTCACTTTTGAAGATAACTTTTTATTTATTTTTTCGTAAGAACCAAAATTATATTTGACACTCATTAATTAAAATTAATTAATATAATTGAAACATTAAATTAAAAACAATATGAAAATAATAATATTGAAAAAAACTCGCGAAAATATTACAATTTTCAAAAAAATTTGATGTTAAAAACGCTAAAATAGCGGACAAAGGCCGATATATTTACATAAATTTAGCTACCGCTCCATTTTACATTCAATCCATTCGATGATATTATTCCGACTGAATTATTCTTAAATTGAAAATAATTTTTTTTCATAAGCGGAAAAAATCGACCCGAAGATTTTGTTCGTTCGTTGTGACACGAGTTGAATCGGGTGATATTAAAAAAAAAAAAAAACACAATAAAATTTCATATATGAATATGAATGAGTAGTGGTGTAAATACGACATTTTGAATTTGAAAAACAATTTTAAAATTGGCTTAGAAAAATATATCTAGCTATCATGTACTCAAAATTATATGTGTAAGTAATTGCGCATTTTTCCAAACCACGTGTTTTGTGAGCTAATTTTCACAAAGAATTTTCATTTTTTTCTCATTCATAAATTAGCCATTATCAAAATGATAAGTTTGTGAATCAATTTCTTGTATGAAATCATTGAGTCATTCAAACTATTTAAAACAAAATTATTTGTCCGCACCACACCTCTTCTAGAACAAAAACTTTAATCGTATCGTATGTGAATTTCGCTGAATTTAAATTTTCATTTAGCGCACATAATGATGATGCAATTAAATGACGATTGACGACTAGGTAGTAAAGTTGTTAGTACATATACTACATATACCGATATGGTAAACTATTTACTATACAAAAACATATGTATCGAATCTATTTTTATAAATGCACAGTGGAATGTACAATATGGCGAAGCTGTGAGGTTATTAGAGTACGCGAGCGAATTATTATTATTACATTGTTTTTAATAAAAACTATGACGTTCGTTTGTCTTGTATTAATGAGTTATATTTTATCGTGAGTCGTGACTCTTAGTTTTTCCCTTTGGTCTCGTATTATAAAGTATTTTCATATTGTTAATCTAACCGCTTTGTAGTTAGGTTTGGTTTGATCTATAATGAACCATTTCATAGTTCTCTGGAACAGCAGTGCCATGTATTCATACAATTGTATTTAAATCTCTTCATTCATTGTCCTTTCAGGTGCTTACTTTGTGTACCATGAGTCGTATATACCATGTTTACCTAACAAGTTTCTTCAGCCTGTAATTTCCAACGACATTCGAATGACCGTAGATTATTCGAAAGCATTTCCAGCTGTCGTTAAGAAAATATTGGCAACCAAGACATTTTCAATCGAAGTTGAAGCTCAAACCAATGTCTTGAGTAACTAACAAAATATATACATTGCTATAGTAACTGTGGATACAGAGTTATTCTGCATTTTTAGTTCAAGATTTCTTCAATCAGTATAATGGACTGAGTATTTTGTGAACATTGAGGATATTTTACATCACATTCTTTGCATGCAACACAACTCCTATACCCCTTCAGTCAATATTTTTAGTTGATAGTTATTGCAAATCGAACATACTATTTTCAGTAATACTCTGGGCAGTGGGACTGCGGCACCACCTAACCATTATTGTCTACTTCCTTCGCAGTCCAGCTTCTTTCAGTTTAATTTCTGTTTGTTTGCATCCATCGCAGCTCTTCCTTTTCAACTTTGGCTAGGAAACATCCTAATTGTCTGTGAATATAGTGGGGGCCCATCGCTGATAGTATTCTCCAATGGCTTGAATAATATTCAAGGTTTTGTTTATTTCTAAGGGGAGGAAGAATTGTGAGAGGAAGAATTATTTAGAAACAACAATGTATAGAAATTTAATGACACGATGTTTAAACGTCTAGAACTATTTGTACCAATATCGACCAATCCCAACAAATATCCTCCATGGTATGAAGATAACCTTATTAATCTTAAGAACAAAACAGATAAGGCTTATAGAGAATATTAAATTTCATTAAGATGAAGGAAGCATTATATATATATATATATATATATATATATATATATATATATATATATATATATATATATATATATATATATATATATATATATATATGAAAATTGATTCAAGCAATCGCCAGTAAACCTCTCAGATTCCATTTTGGTTAAGAGATTTACAGCATTATTGACGTGATGCAGCATGTATCAAGATCCAAATTCATGCCTAAAAATCTATTGAACTATCACGAACAAGAAGTGTTCTCGAATATCGAACTTTCGTCGAAAACAGATCTTACAGACGTCAGATCTTAAATAAAATATGGATTTATTATGGGAAACCTACATTCTTAACAACACTGTAAAATAGACGTGCACTTTTGAAATGCTCGTTCGTTAAAAACTTCTTACTGGATCAAATCGCCAATACTTAAAAAAAATTGGAATAATAACATGACCTGGAAATTCAGGTTATTCATTTAAATGCACATGTGGAACTAATTATCGTTACAACGATGGTTCGATTTTTGAATATTCAAAAATAAATTTAAGCAATTAATATCTGGCTAAGGTGCTGCTTATTTTTAACAATTTTTGATAATTCTAATTATCATGATATTCTTGAGTCGAACATATTTCTAAATAAATATATACATAATCTAGGTATGTAAAGGCTCGTTGTATATATTTCAGCTATTTAGACCCGTTGCACATTTTAGCAAAATAGCTTGACATTTCACTCACGCACTTATATACATTTTTGTAGAATGCACTCAGAAGTATACTTATTTTGTATGACTCAATCAATCGATTACGAATAGCAAAAAAAGACAATTTGAGCTGTAAGTTGTTTTGTATCGTCCTACAAATTAACACACATCTCTCATAGTATAGTTCTTCAAACTTGTTTGTATAACCATAAAAAAGTGCAAAAAGCTTTTAAGGTCTTACTTACTCAATATAGATAAGAAGATTCTTTGGGTGGCCAATTTTCAGACCAATGAAAGATCTTGTCAATAAAGTTGGTTAAGAATTATATATATGTTAGTGCAGAATGATTCAATAAGTATACTTAATTTTAAATAGAACAGTAATATTTAAGTTTACCCATTAATACTTGTGTGACCTTCCATTTACAATAATTGGCCAAGCATTCCGGCTAGGCGCAAATTTTATCGCACGTTTTATTACTCGTAACATCGTCATAGTCAATATTAACATGCTTTAAAAATTATTAATAGATCTTATAAATAAATGTACTACGTTTTAGTGTTTTCTTCTTACAAATATTTACATATCAACGAAAATCTTTGAGAGCACGATGTTGAGAGCATGTGGGTTTTGCACGAGGAATTGACATATTCGCTTTCCTTAACATTTTAATCAAGTAGATTTGACTGCGATTTCTTCTACTTCCTTATTGCTATGTACTATTCATGAAAGAGAGATATTATGAAAATAATATTAGTCATTGTATATTGTTCAAGTTAATAAGAAATGATATGATTTTATATTCGGAAATTAATTAGTAAATTGGCAAAGTATACGGTATTATGAATAAAAATTCTAGTTAAAATCGTCAGAATCAGATGTAATGTAGTTATATCTGGGTAGTTACCTAATTGTTTGTCTATAATCTATATTCTATTTAGTATTTACAAGTTTTAAAACACCCAATTAAACTTATCTTTTACGATAAGTAGCCTGTAGTATTGAAGGCCTAGCACGTTTTGAGCTCATTGCACATTGTCGCTAGTAGTAGTAGTAATACAACAAATTATTTTTATTCAATTCTACCATGATAATAGTTTTGGTCGGTATATTTATTGGTTATTGGTTCGGAGTCACGTATACAAGCCTGCGTAGTAGAAATAAACCCTATACTATATTAAAATACATTCACAAAAATACGAAAAAATAAATAAAAACAAAACAAGAATAAGAATTATACACTGACAAAAAGAATTTATTTACTTACTTTTTGTTTTCTTATTTCAAAAACACATGATGAATGGAAGCTACATCGAAAATAAGATAAAATGCGTCGTATAAAATGTAGTTTGGTTTTATCGATGAATTAATTTTATGAATTAATTAAAAATAATATAAAAAAAACATGTCAGAAGTTTTTGTTTAACACGCGCATCATTTTTGATATACGTACATTTACCGTTTCAGATCCATCTCACCGGGTCACCACTCCGCAAGTGCACATGCCTCGTGTTGCTGTTCAACAACCGATGTAAATTGTATTGTTATAAAATCTTAATTATTGTTGAAAAATTATTGATACTGTTTATTTTGATTATCAACAGATTGTGTATAATTAGTTTTCAAGGTAATTTAATTTTATTAATTGAAAAAAACAATGTCAAGGGTAATGATAATTGCGTTGTATTATTTTGTTTATATATTTGACAAAAATGTGGAATTAAACTTGGCTTTCATATAATTCTTAAACCTCACGTTTAAAGTTGATACATAGGTGTTGGATCTATTATATTTTATGTATATCCAGATTTTCATCAATCAAATATACAAATACAACTATGTTAAAAGCCAATTTAATAATAAACCTATATTTTTAATTCTAGGAAGCATAAAGATTTGTGAAACTTGATGTTATTTTCAAATTGTTTTCTCTAATAGAATTAACATACTTGCCATCCTGGATGCCGACACTTTAACTGAAGCTGTTTGTCACTTCCACATTTTTTGCCATTTTATTCTATTTTTCTATGAAATATGGGTTAGTCCTCGAACAACAGTAGATATGATGAGTAATTAAAAGATAAAGATAAAGCAATGTCACAGTAAAACCCATTTTTTGTTAGTTGTGTTTAGGAACAGTGAAGTAGTCAAAAAAACTATTAAAATATGGATCACAGTACAGATTATTCTTAAATTACATTTAAAGAAAACAAATAATAATAACGCATGGACACCAATCAGAATAATTTATTTTTAAATAATATTTTCATTTTATTTTTCTCAATATATTTGTTTATTTGTTAAAATAAATTACCTGAATAATTATTTTTATTTTCCAAGTAATTAGTATATAACTGTTGAGAAAAGTATATTTATTGGATAATAGTTCTTCAAAAGCCTGGCAATTTTTTAAAACTGCTTTACGTTATGACGTTGCTTAGTCATTCTGATGTTAAGAACTGCTAAAACAGTCTTAATTTTTTTTAAAACAAAATCTTTAAATCTATAAAAAATCTTAACATGATAATTTTTATCAAGGACTATCGTTTCTGTTTTAATACACAAGGAATTAAATAAGTGTATCTCATTTTAATTGCAAGTCATCGAATGACGTCAACTCTCCAAATGAGCGGTTGTAGTTGTATCAAAAATCAGAGAACATAAAATAAGTCATAAATATGAGCGAATTTGGTTTACTTTTTCGAGAATTTTATTATAAAAAAATTATTTTGAATCTAGTAAAAGTGCCCGTTCGGTAAGTCGAGATAATTACGTAGTATCGAAACCATACCCAACCCAAAAGGTGAGAGTTGAAATATTAAAGAAAAGCACCATCATGCTGCCACCGAACGTATTTAAGCATTAAAAACTTTATTTATTTGGTGTCCCGATAAGTTTATTTTTATTGTTTTACCCAATAGGTGGCAAAAACGTGGAGATACTTACGAAAATAGTTAGTAGCGTGGGAGTCGACCTCTTTACCCAGTAGGTGCCGTGTGAATTGAAATAAAACCTGTACCAAAATGTTTAAGGATGTGTCGAAGCATATATTTATTATTTATTTAAAATTATTTCAAACACTGATGAACATTGAACAGGGTCGCAAATTCAATTCAACGTTTAAAATACGGGAACAAGTGTATCATCCGTCTGATTGGTGTTTTTATTTCCAATACTTAGTATATATAACAAACAGTATTGATTTAAAATTTTATTCTCAAATTAAGAATATAAAATAAGGTCAAGCAAATCTCATTTTTTATAAAAGATAGTAAATAAATTGTTATCGCCTTGACCTTTTTCTTTTCTTTTACTCGTACATACGAAAATTCTACATATTTCATGCTAATTCTATTTGCATAACAATTTTCTTTTCATTTGTTGTTTTTATACGCGTTCACTATACAACAAAATTAATATTCTCTAAAGTATTCGAGTATGTTGTGTGAAGATGATACCTAGATTTTAATTTATAATTGGCATCTGCGCATATAGATCTTTCATAATAATAATAGTATGTATTTATGTAGTAATAATTTTATTTTACTCAGTTATAAATAAATTCTGCACAAGCATGTAGGTAACAAAATCATTGGTTTGAATTATCACTTTACAGTCATGATATGAAATGAAATAGCGGAAATTATTATACGTTGATCAAATTTCCTATAAACATTTATGTACTACATCCAGTATGTGACGATAAATAAATGGTTTAAAATTTGACCTGGTATAATGTATTTATCACATTATTTTTTTTAGTGCGATTGCTTCAAAAGTCACGTATCAGTTATTGATAGTTATATAGTTATTTACATTTTTCCAATACTTTGCTAAAGAATATTACTCACCGTTTATTCACACCGTTTTTTACTATATCATAGTTTATTTTTTAATATAAGTTAGTTTTGAACAAAAGGAAAAATAATTTAAACATCTTTAGTTTCAACAAACAATTTAATCTTAATTCATGGCATTGGGTGTATCCACTCCAAGTGGGTAATTTTGCTTTGCAGGCAAGTAGAAAATTGAATCAGAAGTCCCTTAACGCACGTTTATTTATATGTTAAACGGTCTAGTCACTATAATTGAAATCGTAAAGAATACTTTGCAATCCAAAAATACCCAGTTTAAAGGTAATCTTATTTATCCAGAACCTTTAACATACCTGAGCCTTAAAATGGAAAAACCATGCCTCGCCAAGGTCGAATTTATCATATAGCCGACGAAGCACAGAACTCGACAGGAACAATATTCGACAGGAACAACTCAGGGAAGAGAAATAGAAGGTAGTTGTATCGAAATTGTATCGGTTGGCCCGAGCAGTTGAATGAACTTCAAACAAGGTGTAGAAGAGCGTAACGCGTGTGTCACCCACTTTTTCAAGTATGTGAGAAACACGCTGCGCTCTTCTAAACCTTTATACAGATCATGTTTATTGCTTGACCGTACTCCTCCAATCAAATTACATAAAATTATTCGTGTTTCGAATCGAGTCTTTCATGTGTCTGGTATTTATGTATTTATTCAAATTCGTTTTGAAGAATTTAATTATTTATTTTATAGATCCATTCGATGGCCTGAGTTTGAGTTGGTTAAATATATCGTCGGACGATCGTGTTAGATGATGCCAATAATTAACACACACGTCTGCTTTATTCGGCGCCGTTTACAAAATTTACAGCTGATAAATATTTCTTTTAAACATGGTGTAATTGTTATTATCATTCAATAATTGATAGTTAACATTTAGGCAACACTTTAAGATTTCTAATCAGATAAAATTATAAGAATAAATTTTGTTACGGCATCAACTCGAGTGTTTAATAAAACTAATTGTCTTATCAAAATTGTTTCTGATAACTTTTTAATTGCTTTCTTTGTGGCACAACATTAGGTGAATTCCACCTCGATCTATTTTACATCCACTTAACACAACATAAGTATCACAAATTTACATCTCATTACTAAGAAAGTGTATGAATCAAGGTAATCACACTTATAAATTGCTATTTTATTTGCACTTATCCTTTTTGAAAAAATTATAACATTAATACAAAATTCTGTGTCTGATCAATTAATTCAATTATTTACACCCACGCGTCATCAAAAACTAAAAAACTAATCGGCCCATAGCTGGAACTGATGACAGGCGACTGCAGACCGGAGAGCGAAAATTGAGATCAAAGCTCAACCTTCTAAAACACCACTTTTTTTAAATTGCATTCTACTATCACATATTTACTATCAATAATTTGTCATCAGTATCTAATCGAACCTAAGAAAGTTCATTTATATTCAATTTCAATATACGAAAATAGAACAATACTTTCAAATTATATTAGTGTCCGACATTACCATAAATGCGATTACAATTATTCGATTTTATATTCAGTATTTATGAATGAAAGTCACCATGAACAAGCGATTTACACTGAAACATAAATAAAGTATCAAATACTATAGACATCTGAGGACCATCACCCGCTCCCCAAAAGAAACAAGTTCGTACTGAAATGAAAGAAATCACCGAAACAACCAGCCGTAGCAAAAGTTATTGCCATCAAATCATCCACACAAACTAGTTCAGTCACATATGATATGTATGTATTTACATCCCATTTACCCCCAACAGAAAAAAAACAGGAACACGCTACCCATCCACCATCCATCTCTAGACATAAAACACACAACGCGAGAGTAGCCTCAACACAATTATCCAGTAAACTGCCAGATTGTCTTAAATCAAACTATTCAGCATCAGTGTAACCCATTAAATCTGAACAGTTCACTACGATCAAATCTAATAGATCTCCAAAATGGCGATATTCTTAAAAACACGTTTATGTCTGTCCCACACAAAAAAACTTTCCAACCAAAATTTACCGTGAACAGCAAATCTTTACTTCAATAAAGAGAACCAAAACAATTTTCCGTTCTGCAGAAACAGTTATATAACAGTTAAGAACAACTTTTTTACTCTGAAACAAAGTGAAATCGAAAAAACACAGCCTATTTGTGTAACGATCAATACTGTACTCCATGATTCAAAAGAGCCAAATTTAAAGACTCCAAAATAATTAAGAATTAGTTCCCCAAGATTCACAAGAGAATGTATCTATGGCACCATCAAATCACTTATAATAACTATAAGGACAATCGCGTCGATATCATGTGCCAACATGATATAATTCCGGAGAAGATTAAAAGATGGCACTAGTAGTAGTTGAACGAATTACTTACATTTTTAACTGCACTTTTTATATTCAACGAATTATTAACGAAGCCAAAATTTAAAATCTAAAAAAAAAATTATTTTTATAATCGAAATTGGAAATCTTTGAAGTAAATGGGCTTATATTTATAAATAATAACAAATAAATAAAACATTTTTTTTTAATTATGTCATTTTAATAAAAAATTACTTCGCGTGCCATCTATTGTTCACGTTAAAACGTATTAGTATGCCATCTAGAAATCTTCTCCGAAACTTATATTTAAAACATGCTGTCGTTGGCATTTATTATGAAAATTGACACGATTTCCCTTATTTGGGCACCATAATTAAATTTCAAGGAGCATTCTGCATTCAACATTATGTATTATTTTTGAAAGTAATTTAAGTGACATTGACATAAATGCTCAATCATCTATGATACATGGGCACTCATTACAGCTTCAGCAATTGATGTTAAACATTATCAATTTTGAATCCTGAAAATGTTTTCGTTTGTGGTTCCGGATAATCTTTCATCTTGTGGTTTTTCATTTCTGGCTGACATGTAGTTTTGCAATGTGTAGGTGTGAACCACGAAAATCAGATAAATGTAGCTGGAAATCTTATGGACAAGAATGTACTGGTACTGGATAACTACGCATAATATGCGGCTACAATATAATATAGTAAATAGTACAGTGAATAAAAACTGAGTTAATAAATTATTTATTAATATATTATTTATTAAGAGTGTAAATATTATTACGTGATGAAGAAGGAGAGTGGATATTTAAAATTATAGGTTGTGACGTGCCTGGACAATGATGTAATGTGGTGATTGCGGTAAAATATAAAAAAAAAGTAAACAAAAATTGAGCGCCAGTCTACCGGCACGTAATGTTTCTAGACTATAGCTTGTAGGGATCGTAAACTCGAGAGGAGTTACTGAGAGAGGAATATGGAAAAAAAGTAAAGGAGAAAATGAATTATTTCAAATTTTGTTTTGATCTCTAGTTTTGTGTTCACCTGTTTTTTCTTGGTTTAGGTCCACACGGTCCTATCATTTTGTCTCCCGCTTTTCCACGTATTTTTGTTTTTTACAAACAACAGTTTGACGTAACATCTGTGATGATGCAGCCAACGTGCAAAGAATTATCACTCGTTTATTGTAGAAACAAACAAATATAAGCTTGCATTTATCATTATATGGTTGATGTGACGAAATATCGGTTGGTCAAATAACAAATGAGTATTAGATGGGATATGAAGCGAGATCTTGAGTGGGTTTTTAACTGGGGTTAGAAACGATGGTTAATGAGGCTTTATTAGAATGTGTTTTATTAGAACCGCTGAGAGCCCAACTATGTATTTACAATTCTAACCGGTAACAAATTTTCCATTTCAATACCAAAATTGCATTTCTGTTACAAATACCAAATAGAATATTTGTTATAGCTAAAATTATTTAACTCTTTATAGATGTAAACAAATTGCGTATCAAGCTTTTACCGGTGTTCAAGCGGTTGTTTTCTTCTCGAATTCTTCTCATTGTTAGTTTTTTATATTTTTTAATTTAAACAAACACAAAAGATATTTCGAATATTGTATAGTCGCCTAGTACAGTGCTACCATAAAATAACAATTATACTAAAGCGAGAGTTGGAAGGTAACAATAAAAATTGTATATTAGGGGTACATCCATAATGAATGGTGAAGTATGTTATGAAGGGTGTTTCAGTTAACCGTTTTGTTGTTATAAATTTCAGTTACACTACTTTTTAAAGTATGTATGCATGCGAATAAGGGTTAGTAGAATTTCTAGAATTTGTAAAGAATTCTGTAGCGATGTTTTGTTGACAATAATACGCGGGTATTACATATTACGTAATACCAATCATGTACGCTGACAATTAATTCAATTTTTGCAGTATCTATCGTGTGTGTAAATATTTTAAATACAACAATTCTTATTTTATATTCATAAACAGAATTGTGTTTATGATATTCTTATCTCTCTGTCTTTCTTGTCTTGTTTGGTTATTAAATAATTATTTGTTATCTTATTAAATTTAAACTACGAGTATCATTTTTGTTTTCCTACCTCAACTATATTGTTTGTTGTTGTTTATATGCGTATGTATACGTTATCGGTTAGTATATAGTAAACATATGTACATAACTACATACTTTATCCATAGACTGGATTGCGTAATCTTAAGACCGCGTACGACTTAATTGAAACGTCGTTTTTATACAATATAATATATTGTTATTTATTTAGTTAACAAACATTTGCTCGCACTTTAAATATTTGTTTGATTGATCTATTGCGGACTTACCCAGTGCTAACTGAGTATTGTAAATTTTTTTTCTTCTGGATAACATCACGTTATATTATGTAATATAATTCGAACATATGCAGATATCAACGGCGAAATTTTTAGAAGCTCGCTTGTTACCTATAAACTTAACTGGCATTGACTCATCTCTCCTTGCTGTGTACTATATTACCCTTTTCTTAAATTAATGTATTGCGTAAAGGTTGTAATCGCCCTTAACCGTGTCTCAACTGAGATCGTTCGAACAATTTAAAAGTGAAATTGAGGCCGACAGTATAAAAATCTGAAATGCCCTTAACTATGGAAAACATGGAGACATCTTTTAATCATATAGCAGTTCATTTGAACGAGTCGATTGAGGTGTCTAAGAAATAACCGAAAAGAATGTTTTTCATTAGGGCCAGACGCACCGAGGAGTGGAGATACTCTAGAGTACCTAATGGGAATACAACATCGAGCTAAATCAATTTATGAGCTACATAAAAAACCATCTTTAATAGCATTTAACCATTTTTGACAAGCTCCTAACAACCATATATTTAATGTATAGAGGTATGCGAATGATCCGTTTATAATTATTTAAGGAAAATTGAAGAACTCATTTCAATAGTGTAACAATGATGCTTGCAGGAAGGAAGAAATTCGCGTCAATCCAGATAAAACAATGCTGTAGTGTCAGTTTCTAAGAGAACGAAGATATTACATAAGCACTTCGTTTTGAATTTTACAAAGATGTTGATTATCTATAGAAGAGATTCTTCATTAAAAACTGACTTGGACTTGGGCGATGTCTTAACATAGTTACCTATACCTCCTTGGTATGCTAGACAAGGATTGAGAAGGTAAAACCGAAAACTTTATTCAATAAAGTACAATGCATAGAACCTTGTACTAGAATCGCTACAACAATGCAGACATGTTCAACTGTAGCTTTGGAGATTCTTTTTAATGGTTAAACTGAAAACAGCCAACATACCAACTAGCATATGTCTGCCAAAATAAAATTTCATAATCGTTTGAATGTAGTATTCCTTGACGAGTGGGAAGAACATAGTTTCGGATCAAAAATATACAGTGGAGAATCAAGCAATCACGCTTCGACATATGTAGAGTGGCCAATAAGTCCTTGCATATGATGCTACCGTATTTAAAACAAATTATGATAATGAGATCTTTAACTGTCGGAGACCAATAGATTTAAATGGTAATAAGTTAAGCACCTTCAAGTATGATAAATCACCTAGAAATCATGAATAAAATAACTCTTTTGTAGATGGCGGGCTACTTATGTCTTTGCTTATTTTAGTAGTGGAGCACTGGATCGTTTCAAAATGGCGCGGTTTTTGGATTTAAACTCCTTGGGACTGTTTACAAAGATTGAAATTGCGCAATACAAATTGTCTTCTTGCCTAATGATTAGGCGTATAAAGTTTGTGAGAGGAGAAAAAAGTTTATTGGTAAAAACGAAAGGAAAAAAATAATTTTTGTAACGCGGAAAGTAGAGACCAGATATCCCGGGGTAAGAACGTTGCTAGGAAGAGGAGCATACCGTTTAAAATCTTATAGTTGAATTCTTCGAACAAATAAACGTTAGAAAGGCTATATTCTAACAATAAACACAAGTATACAATACTACACTCAAAATCCTTATGTAACTGATCAAAGACCATGTTAAATTTAAATTAAATAAAAATTGTGACGTCACTAATTACATTTCAATTACTTAAAATTGCCACACTTCATTATTTTATATGATTTTGTATGTTGTTTTATAAATTTTAGCTAACTTATTTGGTAAGCCCGCCAAGCATTAGCTTGTATACATTTTTTTAACATTAAAAACTACACCAACGAACAGGTGTGCTTAAAGAGAAAGACAACAAATTGAAATTGATGTGTCTGTTGGATGTAGTTCGAAAGATCAACCGAATAGTGGCTATCCAGGAGTATAAAATCAAAAACAAATCCAAATGACTAATAAAAACATGTGAGGCTGACCAATGTGGGGAAAGATTTGAGCTTTGTTTATATTGCAATGTTCACAGTTAAATTGCTTTAAAATAGACGGATAGCTAATATGAAATGATTAACGACGAAATAATTTTCGAGGATGACCAAATAATAGTTTTTTATGGCGTAATAGTGACGCACTAGTACGACTACAACATTATATTATAATTTAACAAATAATCATTCAAAATGGTGGCGACATGGCCAATTATCACATAGAATGCATATTATATAATACTATATGATTTTTTTTGCAATTTTGTCAATACTACTTAAAACTTATCTAATTGTCTGACAGTTAAAGTTAAGTTAAGTTGATGTGGCTGCTATCGCACACTTAGACCAAATTTATACGGCTATAGGTCCGAGTCTTTCCGTAGAGCCATCTGCGCATTGCATAGCTCCATGTCAGTCCTATAGTACTGACATGGAAGATGGGTCGGCCCAAGGATTCTAAACACGACAGAGGATCCAGATTATGTTAATTTTTCACCACCGATCGCACCGCCCAAACGATCGAAGGTGAAAAACCCATTTTGCATCCTGCCTCGAATCGGATTCGAACCCGGTACCTCCCCGCTCCAACTGCCGCAGCTTTAACCACTGCGCCACCTGGGCGGTTTGTCTGACAGTTATAATTGGCTAAAATAACCAATTTACCACGAAAGCAATAGTATAGCAAAATGGCTTTTGCGATAACTGTGGTTACTTTTGTACTATTTTGTGTTTTGCAAATTTGCAATAATCTAGCATAATAACTTTTCATGGTGGTCTTTTTGCCATTAAGTCAAATCACAATTTTGCAGTTTAACCTACCTAAATTTTTTTTTAAATTTTTTTTTTATATTTTATACTATGCAATCTATTTTGGGCTCAAGGCTCTCCCAGCTCTTTCGCGGTTCGCTTATTTGTGTCCTACTTTACGCCTGAATAGTCAAATCGAGGACGTATGGCTATAGGTCCGACTTAGAAGTACCATCTGCACATTGCATAGCTGACATGGGAGATTTGTTGGCCCATGAGTTCTGCACTCCAATAGGGGGTCATAGATGTATTCATTCACAAAATAGGATAAAAATATATATTTTTTTTAAAGTGCAAGAGAAATAAAAAACATTTCCAGTTCAAAAAATGTATTCAGTACTGAATAAATTTTTATAGTTACTGAAAAAATTATACCAGTACTGACAAAATATATCAAGAGAAGCATTTTTATTCAGTACTGGAAAAATATTTTATAGGAAAAATGTATGTGGATCAGAAATCGTTTCTATGCAGTGAAGCCATATTTAAAAAGTGAAGTCATTTCTTAAATATGAAGGATTTTATAGTAGATTTTTTATGGTCAATTCATAATTTTAACATTACGTTTTGTGTCACCCATCTTAATTCATTGTGAATATAATGAAAATATTGAATAATTATGTTAAGTTTATTTTTTATTGTTGTAGATTCAAAGTGTTTTTTTGTCTATTTTTTCAATAACAAAAAAAATTTAGTAATTTATTGGTTATGTTCTAAGCATCTGTCAAAATATTTCGAATTAGTTTAAGCAAAAGAAAAAAGAGAAAAAAGGTCTCTGTCATTCTTATGGTAGTTTTGATTTTTTTTCTCGCTTTGGTTTTTTCAGTAAAAAATACTGGCAGTATTTTTTTCATAATGGAAATCAGACTTAAGCTGTAGTTAAACGTTTTTCTGACACATGATTACTGTTAAGTCGCGGTAACTAGTCACTGTGACTTAAAAATGTGTCAATTGTTTGCTATAAATGCTATCATTCTATTAATTGTAATAGATTAGTGCTATTACAAAATAAAGAGTGCGTTTCGTGCAGCTAGTACTTGAATCCATGAAATTCGTCAGTAGATTTGTTTATAAGGTATACTTATTAAATCTGTGAATGTAGTATTTTCATTATTCTATTAATAAACGTGTTTTGTACGAATGTGCAGTCTATTAATGAATTTAAGTTAAATAAACAGGGTAATATAGTCTTGCTTAGTATTTTTTCATTAAAATCTTCAATATAATTAATTATGTGACTATTAACATTTTCCTTTTTTTACAATCATCTTATTTACATCTATAATTTTAACCGATCTGGAAAATCATGGTGTGAACAAAAAAAAAATTGGCTTAGACATTTTGAAATTTCGTAAAGAATGTTTATATACACACACGAGGTGAGTAACAAAAGTTCGCTTAGTTGACCAAAAAAAAAAAGGCCTCTTCTCGGAATCACTCGGTATTTTCGGAACCATACTAGGAAATAGTCTGGAGAGACAGTGCCATCGTTCCATATGCGATTTGGCATTCATTGAATATTTGTAGTGGCTTTAGTTTACGCCAAAAACCGAAGAGAAGCACATAGCGAATTCCTGTTTGCGTTGGTGGAGGAATTACGTTTGGTGCATCCTTAGCTGTTTTACGTTTACAGGCACCATTTTAACCGATCGTTCTGAAATTTTTAAAAGAAGTCTTAAAACAATTGCAAAAGATTTTGTATTTTTTTTTTAAATAATATTTAAGAGTTTACTAAGTGTACTTTTGGTACTCCCATCGTAATACAGCTATAATATTTAAGTACAAGATTATTAGGTGAGTTCTTATTTCCATATAAATTTTTATATTTTATAGTGGCTGACACGAATGGTACCGTTAGATTTCTTGATCAAAACGAAGGTGAAGTTACTTCTATTATTTCGAACCTTTAAGGAATCTACGATACTATTCGTGTCAGCCACTTTATGGATACTCTGAGTATATCTCTATATGTAAGAATTTGTTATTTTAAGATTTTTACAAAACTTTTCTATTCAGTCGTAAATAAGTGTTTATTCGGTAAGTTATTCTCACGTCCATATATGTTGTCACTTTCAGTTGTATTCAGCATAAAGTAATATTTGCATCATAGCCATACCATTAATTTATTAGCATTGGAACCATTTTAAGAGTATGTCGTCTCGTCGGTATCCATACTATCAAGTATAAGACAAAAGTAGATACATACTTTATATCGATCTATAGCACTCACCGTTAAAGGTTATGGCAATGCAATTTTCGTTTTGGAAGTATGGGGTGATGATTACGCCATACCGAAATCCGAATCAAACGGTGACTTTTTGGGATGAATTTCATGCTAGTGTATCTAGCTTGGATTGGTATTGTTTCAGTCAATTCTCAATGCTCCAGTACAGTACTCATGCAATATGAGACATCAAAAATATTAATGATATTGTATTATTACGAATGTGCCAAGTCAATGGTCGAATGCTTAAAGTCCGCGAAAATCGTAGTAATGGTCAGAAGAGAAGTTTTATTTTAATTAGTGAAGTGTTTAAGTGAAGTGAAGACTAGTTTCATAGCCCTCACCGCAGTAGCAACCGATTAATCTTTCACAATTTATTGAGTGATAAAGTAATCAGTATGACGAAACTCTGGTTATTTCCGCAGTCTAAACCAAACCAGCTGAGAAGGTCAACCAGGTATTTACTAATTTCGAAGGTCAACCTAATCCAACAATAAATGTAAACTGAGAAAGCAAGTAAGAAAATTTCCCAATAAAGTCATGAAAACCGGTATAATGGATTTGTACAAATCTGCACAAAGATAGTACAAGAAATGTATCCGAAATGAAAAAATCGAAATATTTCTGCGAGAAAGTAGTTAACGTCCGCTAAACTCTAGAGAATTCTCTATGGTAAAATAAAGGAACTGAAACGAGTGGAAATAAGGAAACCTGAGAGGTTCTAATGACTACTAATTTTCCCGAAAGTGGGAATTGTAATATAGTAGATAGAAATCAGTTCCCACACCAACTAAACCAAGTTTCAGAAATTAAAACCTGGTGACAAAGGTGGAAACAAAATGGTAACAAAGGTCCAAATTTCTTTCTCAAAATTTTAAAAATTTCAGGAAAGACTACAAATCATCCTAGACCACCTTGCACAGGGTTCCAGGGCCAGTTTGACCTTGTGATACGTTCCAAGATCATAGAGAAAAGTCAGAGTAGTGTTCATCGCGAAGGATTGCTTGATACTTTAGGAATGTACTATTAGAAAATCCCATATAGATTACAAACAACACTACACATGCCAGAAATGTAAATTTGTTGAAACAGTACTCCATAAATTAGTTGGCCGGATTGAAAAATCGGTGAACAACAAGGGATCTGCCTTGGGAGCGTTTTCGACATCAAAGGTTCGTCTGACAACGCCTTTTTGAGTGCGATGTTTCTTACAGCTGAAAGATATGGCATGTTCGATGGGTTAGTGCCATATTTAATTCAAGGAAAGTTACTGCAGATTTAGGTAGTGATATAGAACAACGGGATTGATTTCTATCTCTGATCTTATGATGTCTTGTGATCAATTTACTACTAGTCCAACAACATATTTTACAGTCAGAGTATTATACTGGTTGGTAAATGTACCGATGTGCTATGTAATCACATGCAAATAGCGATTAACATAGTTGGACTCTGAAAAACTTAAGTCTTCCAAAAATTGGGACTCATACCATCCCGCTCTTTTCAGAAATTGAGTATCGCTTGTATCTTGTTTGCCGCTCTTATTTGGTGGCCTAGAACATTGAGTTAGGTTGGAGGGAAAATTTAACCGCCTTCAAAGTCTTGGATCTTTGGATCAGAAGGTGTGCAGAGCAACCCGTCGATGGCCTACAACGCAGAGACGTAGCACGTTTTAAGGAAATTTATTCTTGTAATTATAACCGAAAAGCTCAAATGGAACTACAACAGATGACGTTATGATGACCGTTATGATACTGTAATCTGGCTGGTCCCGTATACATGCTAAATATTGAGGTGAAATTATCTATCCCTCTTGATAGGTGCGCTACTATCTTTCAGGCAAAAATTTTGAAAGCAGCACTCTTTGCTTAGGAGATGAATAGCAAATATCATCGTATCTGCACCCTTTCGGACAGCCAAGCTGCTTTAAAGGCGATTGACTCCAATACTGATCGAAATTAGTTTTGAATACGGCAATTGGCTTGAATCGACCAGGGAATCTGAATGAAGTTAAACTTACAATATACTCAGGCATATGGATATCAAAAAAAACTTATTGGATGATAAATTGATCCATTTGGGTGCGATTTCCGTTTTAGTTAGAATATGAGCCCACATAGAGAAATAATACTTTGTTACATCAGAATACTATCAGAATACATCAGAAGAAGTGAGACAACTCTCTTGTATTCTATATATTTTTAATCTTCTTCGGAACAATAAATCCGCAAAGATCACAGATCACATTCTTATTTCAATTATTCTCACGGAACATTGCTCTCTGAATAATCACATGTTTCGAATTAAAATTAAGAACAACCAAAACTAGTAACAGTATTTATAGGAGAGGGAGGGGAAAATACACTTCTTGTTCTCCTGTCCTTTATACTTTCTCTATAGCACTGATTTTGATCCTTATTTAGGATTAACTGATAACCTTGAGGAAACTAAAAGAAAGAACTTGGGCTACCTTAAGCAACTTTGGCACCTGAACGACCTTGGGATTCATTCGAAGAATAAACCGATTTGGAGAGTGAGAGTGTGCGTCTGGGAGGGAATGTCACTATGGGCCAATCAAGTCGGAGTGATGGGAGGGCGAGGAAGAAGTCAAACGGTTTGTAATTGCACTCGATGAGACCATTATTGTTAAAAGTTTGCATATTGCTGATACTGTTTAACAAAAAAGTGTTCGATGGGACAATTACATGCCAAAGTTAGTTGTTACAGTACAATACCCATAATAGGTGGTCTAGAATTTTTATGAAATGATTCATGGATTTAATAAGTTAGTAAATAGTTTGTAAATTATATTCTTAGTTCCTGCTGGTTGTTATTTTCTAGGTTTGTGGTCAAGTTTACAAAATAAAAACAATTAAATTAAGTTTGATATCAAACCACTATAGTGTCTGTATTTAATGTCTAATATAACAAAATCATATGAGATGTGTTTACAAAAGGTTTACGCACGATAAGTAGGTTAAACTAATCCGAATAGATAGTTTTAAAAATTGTAAATATTCGATAACTTGTATGTTGCATATAAACATGATGCATTTGTTGATAGTTTGGCTTTGCTTGTGTGCTACACATACATATATTTATACGTTTGTGTAGTGAAAGAGTTAAATATTTTTACAAAGTTCACCGAACTTCATTAACGTTTCATATATGAATGTATTTAGAGTTGAATTATTTTTGTTCAACTACTCCCAACTACATATGTACATATATGTTGTATGTAGGTATACATACTCGTTTAATGTGCAATGTGTTGAATAAATTTCATATTTTTTATTGTTTGAGCGAGGTACTAAAGTTGTGTGAATATTTATAGAAAATAGTTGAATTGTAGGTGTCTAGACTTTTTGTTTGCTGCTGCCCACTGTGCATACAATGGTTTCCCTATGTTTGAATGAGACTTATTTATAGTGATTTTAGAGTTTGGTTTTTAAATGTTAATTCCAGGTCGAGTTTAAGGTTTTAATCTTTATGTAACTATTACTACATAAAGGAGCGGATATGGTATTATTCGCTGGGTAACTCAAGACGGCAGGAGAAAACCTAAATTCGTCCCGAACTAACAAGACCCATCTGGTGGTATACCAGGGAGTTAACTGGCTACTTAACCCTCTGACGAGGCTGACAAGAATACAACAGGCTACGCTGAGTTGTATCAACAAATAAATGCGTCAGTAAATACAAGTTCTGAAAGTAAACGGCCAAGTTCTTAGAGGGAGCAAAAATTATACGAAGCATGGTATTGGTAAGGCAACAAAAAATATAAGTTATCATGAGTGCATTATTCAGTTAATTGCAACACCAAATACATATTCTAGCACAGGAAGAGCAAAATATTCGAAAATTCAAGTGACCCAACAAATTATCGTCCAATCTTTGAACCCAATTTTCGACCACTCTTTCGCATAAATCGGCCGAAATTCCAGCAATTTCACGTTCACTATTGGCGTTGAGCTCTTGCAACGTCGTCGGCTTATTGGCATAGACCAATGACTTCACATAACCCCAAAGAAAATAATCTAGAAGTGTCAAATCACATGAGCGTGGCGGCCACTAGTCGGGCCCATTTCGCGAAATAACACGCTCATCGAACTTAGTCTTCAATAACGCTATTGTATCGTGTGCTGTGTGGCATGTAGCTCCGTCCTGTTGAAACCACATGTCGTTCAAGTCCATTCCATTCAATTGCGGCCAAAAAAAATCGTTTATCATATCGCGGTATCGATTTCCATTAACAGTAACGTGGCGATCGTTATCGTCGATGAAAAAATATGGCCCAATGACGCCGCCGGCATGTAATCCGCACCAAACAGTGACTTTTCGGGATGCAACGGTGACTCATAAATCACATGTGGGTTGCTTCCTGCAAAGTAACGCATATTTTGCTTGTTGACAAATCCATTTAGCCAAAAGTGAGCCTCATCGCTGAAGATGATTTTTCGGTGAAAATCTTCGGTGTGAAAGGTCCAATTGTTGCGAACGTCGTGTGAGCGACACATTCGCATCTTCTCGAACTGAAGCCCTGGCGGCTGCGATGTTTTCAACACTTCGAGCACTTCTTGCTCTCGAGGGCACCGGAACATTATGTAGCGAAAACGTAGACTCGAATTTTGCCACTATACGGTCGATTGTCGAACGGGCTGGCTTGTGAAATGGACCGTAAAATGGTCGTAATGCTCTTAAAGTAGCAGCAACAGAACGATTATTTTGATAAAAAATTTGCACGATTTGCTATCGCTGTTCACGTGTGTAGGGTTCCATGAAACTAATGAAGTTTCCAAATGACAAAAGAACAATAAAAAATATGGATCGTCGTTCGCCGTCCCTATCGAAAAAAATTTAAAGCGCACCTGTTGAAACACCCGTTAGCTTACGCCGCAGACTCAAGTTTGATTGAGTATAGTCCCAATTGTACGAATTTTAAATGAAACTTTCTTTAGAAACATCTATGGTGTCCAACATACCCTACACATCGACATTCACATGTTGCGAAATACTTTGTCCACGTAAGCAATCAACTGTCTCGATTGTTAGATTCCTATGCGGGATGACATTAACTATTGTACTATGTTTTGGAAGCACTGTATCATTTTAATAGTTGTCTTTGTGCCACCCCACAAGAGTATTTCGTAAGTGAATTTTGGCTTCAGCATCTGTTTAATGTGCTCCTGTCCCTTTATTCTGGTATGTAATGAGATTCCCAAGTACTTAGCAATATTTGAAAATGGATGGAATCTATAAATGACAACAGATTTACTTATTGTGCAGTGGATTCCTTAATGTGGTCCGCAACTACCAGCATCACGGTATCGTCATCAAATGTTACAATACTAAGGTCATTAATGCGAGGTATGTCTCTGCGGTTACTTTTTTTGGGGCTCAAGGGAATTGCTTTACGCGTCTTTGGACTGAAACTATTGATCCAACCAATTTTACTCATCGTCAAAACTGGCAAAGTTTAGTCCGAGGAGATAAGGTCTGGCGAATATGCGTGTGCGGTAGCAGATCCTATCTCAGTTTTTTAATCAATGCATGGCTCATATTGATGGGTTGATGTCGTATAAGCATTGTTAATTTATAAGCATTGTTAAATTTTCTGGTCCCACCAAACGCAGATTATTGTTTTCGATGGTGCATTTTTAACTACATGTGTCATTACATCTGCGGCTAAACGTCAACAACCTGCATCGCTAGCACCATCTATGAGTGAAACCTGGAAATTTAGTTGCCCATCTAATACATAGAACCATCTCTGCACATTGCATAGCTCCATGCCAGCCTATAGTACTGACAACAGGGGGTCATAGATACGATTCAATCCGTTATAATTAAAAGAAAGTTTGCAAAGTATCATGCATTAGAAGAAATCGAATAACTGTTATTTACCGTCGAGCCTTGCAGCATATTAACGAAACTGTTAAATCTTATGTGTAATCAACAATAGTAAAGTAAACGTTTGTTAGAAAAATTTGCATATTAGATTAAATAGTACGACAAGTCAATATTTATTAATGTTACATATTTTGATTAGCGAATCGGTAAATTTGTTCAAATATTATTGTAAATTTATTTCATATTGTTGTTGGTCAACAATCATCTTAAATCTTTATGTATAAAGACGATCAGAAATTATAAAGAAATATATTTTTGTACATGTATAGATTCAATTAGGGCAACTTTCACGTTAGTTGATACAGTTACCTGTTTATTTAAATATTAATAAAGATTTTATACCATAGGTCTTGATCAATAATTGTCTCTCATTACCATATAAAGTAGAGAAACATCAATCAATTATTTTGCATAAGAGTCAAGCAATCTTGCAAATTTTGAAGCCACAGGTACTTTGCATGAATATGTTTATACATACATTTTTAAGATATTTAACACCAAACTTAAATAATTATCGCGAAACTGCTTTTTGTATGGGTATAGTAATCAAGTCGGTGGTATAGGCATTCGAACTGTATGTCGAACCGGGTGTTAATTGGTTCGGTCCGTTGAATTGATGATATAAAAATTGAAAATATTTACAAATATATTATTTGTGGATTTAACACTGCATGTCACTCAGATGTCTACTAAAATTAGCGAGTTGTTATTTGTTAATCAACAATAAAATTTGCCACCTTAAAAATTGTGGAGTGTGTGTGTGTGTGGAGCTAAATGTTTCAGTTGATCAGATGTGAGACTAAAAGTGTCGGGGACAATTCGGTCTATGACAATTCTCGTTCATTTTCGGTACAGCTCGTTTGACTGCCTTTCGCTTGAGAAGTGCTGGGGCGTGGGACGTTTAATTCGACGCCACTTCAGTAGGCTTCTGTCTGTTTTTAATTTTTACACATCATTTGAGGTGGTTTATCTATCTAGAAAAAGGAGGTTCTCGCCAGACATGTTTAATCACATATCAGAATCACTTCACTTGTATTCGCTTCAGTCGGATCATTCCCTCTCTGAAAAGGGTTCTGGTTACGATATCTACTGCCCATCGAATGATTCGAGAATATCTGGTAGTTTGTCACATACTATCAAGCGGATTCATTGCGGTTATTCGCTGTGTAATTTCAGTTTTAAATCTCCTTGAAAACAATTCCCTTAGCAGTGCTAAATTGGTAAGAAATTGTAAAAATTTTGTAAGTGTTTTAAGAGGACCTGACCCACCTGCTCTTTTGTCTCTTTACATTTTGTGAGATGACTTTCGATCGAATCATATTTTTTGTGTTCAATTCCAGAAATATTCCTACACATACTACTTTCTTATCTGCATTATCAAGGAAGCATAACGAGTCTGTACGTTTTGATGAAATCCTAGGTTTGTACCATGAACCGTTTGTGGCATTGAGTGTGGAACCTCCAAGGTTTCCGCTAAATTTTTAATATGATCGGTTATTAAAATTCCACACTAAGTGGCTATACTTTCCAATTCTCAAAAATATTCTCGTGGTTCCATAGACTCAAATATACTCGGGTAAACCCTTATTCTTCGAGTTAAGGATCTTCTATCTATATCCTCAGCTCATAGCCCGTAAATAGTCAATCCCTTGCAAGATCCGTAAATCGTCAATCCCTTGAAAGATCAACCTGAGTTATTTTTAAAACTGTTATACTACCATGCTTAACAGTATAAAATGTTGTTCGGTTTCACATGAACCAAAACCGTAGGCACAAAGTTACAGTTACAAGATGGCAGTAATCGGACAAAATGGCGGTAATTGAACAAAATGGCGGTAATTGGATGTTTCTTCTTAATACTTAGGAATTCGAGCTGACCATGTTGTGTGGCAGTAATTTCGAAACGAAAAACGACCAGAGTTTAGTTAAACTTCACTTTATTCAATTCACTCAATAAATTGGAAAGATTGAACGCTTGTCACTGGTGGGACCTATGACGATAGACCTCACTTCACTACTTAAACACTTTAATACTTCACTGGTTAAAAGCAAACTTGTTCTATACGGCGATTAAGCACTGCTTACATACAAATCAGTGGAATTCTCGATCTTTTCATTCGCAATAGTCAATGTAGTGGTGTATACATTTCTATGTAGTATGTACTCTGAAAATTTTCCTGATAATACCTTTGCAATTTTTTTTTAGGGCTCAAACCACTCCGAACTATCTTACGGTTTACTTATTCATGCCCTTCTTTACACATTGCATAGATCCATGTCAGCCTATAGTACATGGATGATGGGTTGGCCCATATAAGTTCTGCAATCCAACAGAGGGTGATAGATGTGTTCATTCTCAATTGTGAAAAATCACTTTTGCATTCTGCATCTATCGGGATTCGAACCCAGCAGCTTTCGCTCCAACTGCCACAGCTACTTAAATTTAAAGGTAATTCAATATAATGTGACCGCGGTAAGGGCCGTTTATTAGGTAAGTTAATATTTGTTTTATTCATAGCTCCCAATATGTACTTGACTGTCATTAGGTTGGAATATATAATTTCAAAGTGTTAAATTTTCATTACTTGTGACCCATATTCCATCATAGAGCAGTTTAAAATAAATGCCATTAAAGAGTGAGAAGATAGTCTTCTGTTTGGAAGAGGTTTACTTTTATAGACGATGAATTGTATTAAAATTTGAAATGTTAGCATCCAGCAGTAAGCTAAGGGTATATACGTCACATATTCATAATATGAATAATTAATTCACCTACATCCATAAATTATTAAAGTTTTTGTTATAAATAACATTTACAATAAAATATATTGTTCTCGATGATGTTTATATTTCGACAATAACAACTAAATTGTGGCGACCTTAATTCTATAAATTGAATTAAAAATGCTCATTAATAGGTCGTTTAATTGAATTGTGTTGCAACATTCGTATGGAAAAATATTTAATTTAAATGTTAAATAAATGCCCATAAAGTTTATAAATATAGTTTGAAACCGTATTAAGTTCTCACGAAACAGCTGTTGATATCCTACTCTGGGTGTACGCGATTGTAATTTATCAAAACATTTATGTATGGAATTTGATACCGTACATATGTCCACCACGAGCACGGTTTTAGGTGTCGATTTGTTGAACGCTATTTTCGATGACTCTGATCTTCTCTAGCGATGCCTGCTTGTTCGCTGGGAGACCAATGACTTAACGTATCCCCATTAAAAAAAGTCTAGAGGTGTTAAATCACATCAGGTGGCCAATCGACAGCATCATTTCTGTATATAACACGTTCGTCTAATTTAGATTTTAATAAGTCGATTGTTAGACCCGCTGTGTGGCATGTCACACCGTCTTTTTGAAAAGCCATATCATTAATGTCTATAGTTCATGCAATAATGACCAAAGAAATAACGTTGCAACATGTCTTTGCAGCGATCTCCATTGATTCCATTGTAACGGGACTGTTTTGTTGGTGGAGCCGTTTAGACAAAAATGTGATTTTCCGATGAAATGGGTCATATTCTTACAATATTTCCAGAGCCCAATCCAAAAACGTACGTCACTCCAAGATCCTTTTGCAAAATTCACCAAAGTGTGTAGAGAGCGATGCCCAATTTATGAGAACGCTAGTGATCGACTTTATTTATTTGTTTGCGACGCCCCTTGAATGGCAGTAATATTCTCGGCACCTCGACCAACCCATTGTCTTACTGGCATGAGAACATCCAGGAGCAAATTTTTAGACTCAAATTTTTTCACTTGAATCTCTTGAAGTTGCAGTAAATTTTAATAATTTGTAAACGTTGTTCGTTCGTGTACTTCACCATGTTGAAAATGTTATCTTTACTGAATGTTTTGAGGCCGATAGTTTGTTTAAGGGTGCGTTTACTGAGAAAGACAAATGTTTCCAAGTCTCAAATGGAAAATCCTTTAGATTTGGCCGAACGACGTCATCGGTTTTAATACTGGTTAAAATTAGTTACTTTTACTGGTTAACCGTAGAATTGTTGGTGCGTTTCCTTGCTAAAATGTATGACTATCCTGTAAAAGTGAAATTGTTTAAAAAAATGTAGGTTCGTCCTGAATCGAATTTGATACATAAGAAATGTAAAAAAAATAATTGCATTTAATAATTCGGGATGACGCTACATTTTAGAAACAATTACACTTTACGGGATACTCATACATTCTAGCAAGGAAACGCACCAAAAACATTCACTGACTTAATCGTTGTAATATTGAAATGTCCTGGCGCCAATAAAAAGTTAATGTGGATTTGATCTGCCATCTTGTTAAATGTCATAATTAGGTCTATGTGAACCATCTGTGTAAACGTTTCCAACTATTTGATTTATTTACATTGGTCATCCAGTCCTCACTTAAGAGAGTCTACAGACCTTATTGCGTAGAATCGACGAGTGTCCTACATTAAAAAATCCCAGATACAAATATTTCTTTTAATGAGACATTAAGAGGAATAAGATAAAAGAAAAGTGAGTGAGAGGATGAATTCTTTAAAATGTAACTAAAAGCGATTTGAAAGCCAAAAAGGAAGACATGAAGATAATCTGTGTCAGAAATGATAGATCGGATAACAACAAATAGTGGGTTGAGTATGTAAAAGGAGTAGTGTTATTTTAATATATTGAAAGGTCTTTTGCATCAAGTTTTACTTGACATGCGATTTCTTCGAATGTGAATAATTGAGTAAACGACTTCACGTGTGATAAGGGAATGATTTGGAAAGGCCGTGAGTACAGGTTGGAGGTATTGTGAATACTGGGCTTCCACAAGAAAGTTAAATACTCTCCGTGCTCTTTAATATGTACACCTAATCTGGTGTGAATCGAATTAATGAGGCGGGCAAAATTGTTTTCTCATTGATCAGCCTTGGCACAACGCACAAACCGGAATGAATTAGGAGTGAATCCAAGAAAATGTGTGATGGTAAGTTGTAGAGTAAATAAAAGAGTGATTGATATGCAAACATGGATTAATATTTTTACAGATAATTGTCAACAATGTGTAAATGTCATTAAAAAGGTCAGCAGACCTAAATGGTGGTTCATCCTTGAGCGACTGATGTGCTCAAACCTTTCTCCAAAAATGTATATGGTATTAGCGTGAGTGAAAATGGATGAATTCTGAGTTGGATGATTCACTCCTCAAATTCGAATAGTAATTAGAAAGAATGAGTTCGTGGACGAAATGATGGATAGATTGCAAAGGAAGTGTAATATTCGAGAGTATCGAAATTTGAAGGGATTGAATGAAACTATATCTAACTAGATTAAAGTAAGAGAGAGAGAGAGAGAGAGAGAAATCATCTATCTATCTATCTATCTATCTATCTAGAGAAACAGAGGGAGAGAGAAACAGAGAAAGAGAGAGAGAGAGTAATAGATAGATATATAGATAGATAGAAAGAAAGAGAGAGAGGGAGTGATAGATAGATCGATAGAGAGAAAGAGAGAAGAATCAGAGAAAGAGAAAGATAGAAAACATATTCAGAGGTCAGTGTGAAAATGGCGTAGGTATTTACTTGCCAAGTGTGAAGGTTGAAAAATCGTTTCCTGTTGATCATGGCATAAATCTGTTTAATGAATGCTGAATTAATTGGAATATTTGAGTGTATTATGTTGGCTATTGAAAACGGGAGGAGGATTTGAAGAGTGAAATTTTGGCATAAGACATGTCATTTGAATGCGTTTAATTCTTTTGTGAAACGTAACCATCCAATGATGCAAGAGATATACTTCGAATGTTTGAGATAAATATATGGCGCAGATGGACAAACTAATATGAAGATTCGAGTACAGTAAAAGTAAAGAAGGATAGTGTGCTATGCAATGTATCCGGAACACGCAATTTTATATGTTTTGATGGGCGACACGAAAAACGGTATAAAAACAATTGAAAGAGTAGGAATGAATCATAGTAACTATGGAAAGAATACTTAAAACGTCAATTGATAGAAAACGATTTGTGTAAAGTTTACAATTTATTTGAGGATATCTTCTGCTTCCCTGTTGCAAATATAGTGAGAGCAGAGTAGAACTTGATATCCTTAACACTGGAAACATTTTAACTCAGTACGTGAAAAATGGTGGTGTCGAATTGATGTGTGAAAGGGTTTTACGAGCAGTATACGTTGGAAGATTTTAATCAAAATGATCGCCTTTGGTTTGGCCTGGACCCTCTACATATCACAAAATGTAAATGTATATCAAGTTGTTGTTACCTCTGCAAGTAAACCAATCACATAGAAGTCAAAAAAGCACCATAGAGGACAACATAGAAGTCAAAAAAGCACCTGGAAATGATCTGATAAGTAGAAAAATGATGTCAAATCTACCGGATAAATGTATCAAACTAATAACTTATATATTAAACGCTATAATGAAAATAGGTAGAGTATTTGATTCAGAAATCTGGAAATAATGATTCCAAAACCTGGCAAAGAGGAAACAAAAGTTAACTCATTACCAACTCTCTCAAAGCTTTTTGTAAAAAATTTCTCTTGCAAAAATTTAAGCCAATTTTGAACAAGAAAAAAATCATACCGGATCATCAATTTGGATTTAGTGAAGCACACGGCACCGTTCACAGAGTCGTATCTAAAATCAGGAGCTCCCTTGAACAAAAAAAATACTGCTCTGCAGCGTTCCTAGATATAGCCCAAGCTTTCGATCAGATATGGCATAAATGACTTCAACATAAAATTAGATTCATGCAGAAGTACCTCAAGGTAGTGTACTGGGGCCAGTGTTGATCTATACAGCAGACTTACCAACATCAAGTTACGTGAAAGTCTCATACTTACGCGGATGATACTGCAATCCTAGTTGTCCATCAAAATCCTACGATAGCAACAAAAATTCTAAGAACAGTTAGACAAAATCGAAAAATGGCTAACAAAATAGAGAATCAAGCCCAACGAGCGTAAATCGGCGCACATTCACACTCCGTAAACTCACCTGTCCGCCTGTCAGACTAAATAACATTACTCTCCCACAACACGAAAGTGTTAAATATCTTTAAGATTAACCTTTAAGATTTGATTACATATTGTTAGTTTCCTATGTAGGAAAGCTTCAAGATTCAAGGCAGTAATCACAGATTGAAACTGAACATTGGCAAATTAATTTATCAAGGCGTTCTGATTAGTGTAACGATTGTCTAGGTTTGATAAAGAAGACGCATATGTACTAATTATATCGATGACTATGACAATATCGATTCGGCTGTTTACAAACCAAAGTGCGCATATAGTTTAGTCGATAGAGGAGAAACTATAATATACTTAGCTAGAAAATTTGATTTATATTCTGTGCAAAAACAATTAAAAATAATGAATTGGATTTAGTATTCTGACGATAGTTACCAGTCTGCCAAAAATTCGAGTACATATACATTGTGCGAACTCACTCCCACATACATGCATACGAGTACATATATCTATCGTTATAATCGGGCGCAACTCACAATATTATTTAAATTAAATACGTGTTCTCGAATGTTTCTAATTTAAATTTTTTTGTCTAATCAAAAAGACGCGATTATTCCGTTGTCTGATAAGATAGCCAAAGTTAGCTTAAACCGGTCATTATCCATTGTCTCATCGTTCGATGTTCGGCTTTTGTTATTGATTATTGCAAAATTGTTTTTCTCTTAAATTGATTACGGCCGTGATAAACGATATCACGTAACTAATGACAATAAATCAATGAAATTATTTACAACAATAAAAATAGTAAACAAACACAATTTTATTGATTCTTAACGATTTGTTGTTGTATTATAATTGAAGAAATTCCTAAGTTAAACCTTTCCTCATGCATACATATGTTGGTTTTATTTTTATCGAAAACCAAAACATGTTTTAAACATTCATACACGTGAGCCTGAATTTTCAGAGAAGTGGCACATTTTGTATAGCGTTAAAGGGAAATATCGAAAACACTTTAAGCATCGAAACGGTTTAGTTCCGCCACTGACATATACTTTTGCTAGTTCGCGAAACACTCATTTCATGTTATCTATTTATGATATTTAGACGCGCAAATAGATAACCAACAGTTTAGTATGCTGTTAAGCATACTAAAATCCAACTGACCCAATTTCCGTCAGTAATTAACTTAAAAATACTATATCAAATACAAGGCCATCGCCGATGTACCTTAATGTCTTGCAGACTGTGAGATCCTCATAACATATTATTATTATTTTGGACTGGTATAAAGGACGATTTTTGTAAACGTGTTTTGAGAGGCCATTGTTCGCCTGTACCGTATCAAAGCCAGTTTTTGCTTAAAAAATGCCAGATCACTTTATATAATCGTGGGACCATCGTCACCGACTGTGACCCCTTCACCTATCGCACGCAAGACGTCTCTCCCTTTAAATTATCGGTCCGGATCAGGTTGTTCTTCACCACTGTTCGGTCACCGATAATTTAGCCGTCCGAATATCAAGACTCTCTGAATTAATGCAATTAACTCCAGATGAACAATTTTTTCTTTAATCACGGTGAATTACTCATAAGATGGATCCTCAATGAACATCTTTGGCGGTCTTTATTTGAGGGTATTCATATACAGTTTGTGATACACGTGGAACATTAAGTAGGGCGAGGTATCGATTACCGCATCGACGTTTTCACGCTAGTCCCAAATGGCATTTGACCGAGATCTTAAGGTATGGTACACGTCAGTGATTCCTTTAAAGAAATCACGCGAGTTGCGTTCATTGCTGAAATGTACTCTAAGTCGTTAGGCTCTCACTATTCGCGCTTCTTCTGTCTACAAATTCGTTTAGCTGTCCTCCTAGCAAGAACTGCTTTATTTCACTTTGCGATTTTAAACTGATTTTGCGTTTCATCAATCTTTTTTGTTCAATACTTGAGGTTGTTTTATACTTGATGTGTTCACTTCTTCAGACTAGAAATTCGATCGCAAAATGCCATTGCTGACAAGGTCTTGATATATTTTGGTTGCGTTTTCGGGCCTTCCCGACAACTGGGAAGTCTAATACAATTTTTTTACCTGTGGTATTTTTTTATCAATGAGGTATCCAAATCCAAGATTTCCGAGGTCACCTCTACTGTGTAGCAATGTATAGGCTTGGGACACATGGCCTCCAGTTTAAGGCCATCCAGTTTTATGGGTTCGTTGTAATTTTGGATATACAAACGAGGTTTACACCGCTTTGTTCTGTCAATATTCTTGATCATCGCTTATACAGCCCCCCACTATATCGCTGTATTAATATGCAAGTAAATAGGAAAACATTCCACACTGCACACGTCATATTGTGTGTATACGCTATGTAGCTGAGTCAAAGTGGTATAAATAATGTGGTCATACAAAGACTTCAGATTATTCGGTTATTTGTGTGGAATTTAATTATTTTAATCTTCAACTGAACATATCAGCATAACTGATGGATATGGAAAAATTAAAAGATAAACAAAAAGAATCGACCAACCCCTCCAATCGAATTAGTCTTCTCAATGATAGTAGAAACACATATTGCTACACAATCTTTTTATTATTTCACCTGCAACTTTTTCGACAATGTCATCGGTCACAAATGTACTAACGCTGGTACTAACACTGTGCGATTGTATCATTCAGAACAAATTTAGCTCGCTTTGGCTATCGACTATATCCTGCTCCTTATGACTCAACTGACACAATGTTTTGTCATTTAAATTGCATCTTCTTCCTGCCAAACACTATTTAGTTTAATCGCACAGAATTATCCAACTGTACCAATCAAACACACATGCTAAATACACAAGGTTAAATATGTATCAATATTACCAACGACTCAATAATATTTGAATGTATCACACGTCGATATTCCAAAAAACCCACTTCGCTGTGCAAATCAAAAACACAATTATCAAACTGCAACTGTATAAATAAACGAATGTATCGAGATATTCAAGCAAATAATAAACTAACACACATTCAAATGTAAACACATATACACACACACATAGATAATAAATTTGTGTATTTATATTTATTTTGGTTAACATATAGTATCATAGACACAAACCACTATACTCTTGTGACATCTCTTAGCAACTAGATTAAACGAAAGCGTTTCGTTGTATTTCTTTGTAGCAGTCAATCCATAATTAAATTGAATGTAAACACATCGGGCAGTTGGGTAATGTGCAACGTGGAGCCGCAATATTCGGCAAATGGCCCATTGTGACCGGAAATGACATGGGAAGTAACCATTTTGGATACGCAATTAACGATGTATAGTGCGATGGTTGTGTTGTTGATTGTGGCACAATTGATTGTGGTATTTGCAGGGAATGCGACATAGGTGACTGAATTGGTAGTTGTGAAATCGAAATTTGTTGTGTAACCTAAAATATAATGAAGTTTGTATGAGTTTCCAAATTTTTTTTTAGATATGTATGTAATTTGATACCTGCGATGATGAAACAGGAGGTCGAAATGCACTTGGTGCCGAACTGCATTGTTCGATCGCCCGCAACAAATCTAAATCGCATCGTTTCAATACCAATTCAAGTACTGATCGTTTACGATGGGGAAACAGCTGTGACAGCATATCAATTGCGCTCTGTGACACATTCTTGTTCGTTGAGTTAACATGCGCGGTTGAAGATGAACTTATGGTTGATTTTTCGGTTGCTTCGCTCATAGAATCGGCCGATGTTGATGTGATTATTGATGTTTGGCTGGCCGATATATTCACTGACGATGATGTAATTGATGGTGGCGGTGATATTGTTGGAGGTGGGGGCGGTGTCATACTCGACGATTGGAGTGGTGGTGGTGTTGTGCATGGTTCGGTTATAGTCATACCGAATATTTTGCCCGGTGGTAACGTCTCCATAGATTTACCAGTCTCATTCGACGCCAATCTCAATGCTATGGCATCCTCGACCGCCTGCTGTCGTTTAAGGGCCACCTTAAATATAAAAAAAACGATAAAGTTATTGTTTTGGTAAATGGAAAACATAATTATACCGGAAATAAACATTGTTTGTCTTCATTTCGTATGTATAACGTTTCTCTCGTTGCTCTATTAAAATTCGGAACATTTTCTTGTGTGTTACCATTTCAAATAAATGGGATCATATAACAACTAAAAACAATATGACGTTAATTTAATAACAACATAGCCAAACAGCGTAATGTATATAAATTCAACAAAACGAAATCAATTCATCCACTTGACACTTTACTCCGGGGCATTAATCTAAATGCTACTGTTGATTTTACCATTATTTACTCTAGCTACATGGAACATCAAAACTTAACAACAACAATGTGAGTAGTGTATTGAGATGGATAATAGTAACTGGATAGTTCAGTATATCGTGAACATAATATATAATCATATAGCAAGTCTGTATCATCATCGTCGACTTGCTCTTCTTCATCTTTTTTTTTTTTGTCTAATTGAATAACAAAACTTATATCCCCATCAGAACACGAACGAAATAGAAAAGATAAATATTTATTTAAGAATTAAAAACCAAAATATATTCAATTTGGTGGAAAATCCGAAAATGTGATTTAATACGATTGGTTTTTGTTTGATTTTCCCGTTTTTATTAGTTTCCCTCTACCTCTTTATATAGGTTATTGTATTACCGCTTTAACAAAGGCCAGTATGTAACATTTGAAAAGTTTTAAAAGGTTTGAGATTGAAATGGGAAATATTCTTTTTAAATGTTTTTCAATTGACTTCCCTTCCGTATATCGTCTTGTTCAATTAACCCAATGAACCCAATGAATTAACGAAATTATTTAATGGGTTAACACTTTAGAGGAATTATTATTGTTATTTTTTTTAGCCTATGGCTTTTATTCTTGAATCTTTCCTGCAGAGGAAACCAACAATATGCAATCAAATCTTAAAGGCAATATGTAATCAAAACCAAAAATTCAAATAATAAGACTTAACCTATGTTAAGGCTAGTACTCAGATCGATTTCGCGTGAAATTTCCATACGATTTTACCAAAGTGAACTCAGGAATGAAAAATTTCATTTCTGTTTTCACTAAGCAGCACTCTGTTTATCAGCAAAAAACTATATTTTTCTCCATGCATACTAGATGTCGCACATAAACTCTACAAATTAGTTACACGCGAAAATAATGATCCTAACCATTTTTTGACGTAAAATTTGGACATTTACGTTTGTGATGTATTCTAAAAAGACGTGAAGTTCTATGATTAAATTTTATTATATTTCGAATAATTTTTGATATGTTAAACATCAAAATTCCTCAAAACAAATTCATTTCTATTTCACTTGAAAATAATTTAATTTTTGGAGACTCCGGTAAAATTTCATTTCAGCCTTTAAAGCTAGTACACGGATCAAAGTGAAATTAAATTTTACCGCGGTCTTCAAAAATTTATTTATTTTCACGTGAAATAGAAATGAATTTTTTTTGGAGAATTCAAATGTTCAAACAGTTCAAATTTCACCTTAAAAAAATAGTTCGAATTATACACCCCGATTCTCTTAGTCGTGTCACTTAATTCGCCGCGACAGTTGTCGTGTTCTTTCATATATAAATTTGTAATCGGCTAGTCGATTGAAGTGACTTGATGCAACGAACGTCAATCGCTGAATTAATCAAGGAATACTAATAGTTTCAACTGAATATGTCGACTGAAATTTTCACGCGCCTATGAATGTCGTTCCATGTGACAAGAAATTTTTTAAACGACTACTAGAATAGCAAGTTTGTCACTTCAATTAATAATTGACGAACAATCGACTAAGAGAATACAAATATTTGTCCTTCGCTACAAGTGACAAGTGACACGACTAAAGGAATCGGGGTGATAATTTTCGCGTGAAACAAATTTGTAGAGTTTATGCGCGCCATCTTTGGTGCATTGAGATAACTATAGTTTTTGAGGTAATCAACTCAGTACTGCTTAGTGACACCAGAAATGGAATTTTTTATTTCTGAGTTCACTTTGGTAAAATCGTATGGAAATTTCACGCGAAATCGATCTAAATACTAGCCTTTATTTCTTAATATTACTCGGGAAATTCTGAATTACCTAGCTAGATCCAGTGGATCCATTTTTTTAGTCGCCTATTTCTTGGCTTATTTAATAGTTCCCTGGCTAATTCGTTGGGATGACAAATAAGTTTTAACTGGTATTTTTTGCTGTACTGATGAATTGTATCGTTTACAGTATCGATGAGTAAATCACGTCGTAGGTTTGCATTGCGTTCATACCAGGGTGCGTTCACCATTGTTCGAAGTATTTGGCACTGCACTCTTTCCATAATACCTTACAGTTTAGACTTAACTTTGAGTGTTTTCCAATTAACCATTAACTTCCTTTTTGTTAGCCATTTTTCGATTTTATCTAACTGTTCTTGTTGTTCCTATCGTAGGATTTTGATGGACAGCTAGGATTGCAGTATCATCCGCGAAAGTAGAGACTTTCGTGTTATTTGATGTTGGTAAGTCTGCTGTATAGACCAAGTACAACACTGGCTTCAATAATTTTACAGAAACTTGACTATAATTGTGCTCTAATTTTATGTAGAAGTCCTTTATGCCATACCTTATCAAAAGCTTGGGCTATATCTAGGAACGCTGCATATCAATATTTTTTTTGTTCAAGGGAGTTCGTGATTTCAGATACGACTCTGTGAACTTGTTCCACGGTTCTGTGCTCTTCTCTAAATCCAAATTGAGGATCCGGTATGATTTTTTTCTTGTTTTTGCAGAAGCATTTAAGCTAGTTGAGCGATATGAGTTAACTTTTGTTTCATCTTTGCCAGGTTTTGGAATCATTATAATAACTGATGTTTTCCAGATTTCTGGATAATCACCTGTTTTCATTATAGCGTTGAATATATAAGTTATTAGTTTGATACATTTATCCGGTAGATTTGACATCATTTTGCCACTTATCAGATCTTGACCGGGTGCCTTTTTAACATCGATGTTGTCCTTGATCGTTTGTTTGACATAACGCTTCTTGTATTTGATTGGCTTACTTTCAGACGTATCTGCAAAATTGATTAGATTTTCTTGATTTCCAACTTGCTCGTTAGGTGTAAACACTTCGCTAAGGTGTTTTGCAAATATATTTGCTTTCTCTACATCAATTCTTGCACAGTTTCCGTCAAAGAGTCATATTGAGTGTTGGTCGTTTCAGCGTACGTGTATCTTTCCATAATGGGAAATCCGTTGCTTCAGTAAAGTCCCTTGAGATAATGTTGAAGCTCTTCGTCATGTTTATTTAACAAAGCGATTTTCACTTTTTTATTTAACCTTGATTTAGGAGTAGGTGACCTGTGGAGTTGCCATTGCCTGTATATTAAGCGTTTCGTCATTAGTAGTTGTTGAATATTCGAAGAAAGTTTATGTTTCTTAAAATTACCAGACTTGATCAGCGTAGCGTTAATCGGGGTAGCGATCTTAGTGGCTTGTTGTAGAATACTAGTTAGTTGTTGAACCGCTACGTCAATTTCATGGTTTGTCTTTAATGGAATATTTAACGAACACTTCCAGATTATTGTAGACTTAAGTAGAGATCAATTAGTATGTTGCTTCGTCAATAATCTAGATGGCGCTAGTGCTAGAACTTGTGTGTTAAGAGTTATTAATACCGGAGAGGTATAAGGGTATACCTCTCCGGTATTAATAACTGTTAAACAAAAGTCAAGTAAATCGGGAATTTTTTGCCTGTCAGTTGGCCAGAAGGTTGGGTGGCCAGAATATATGTGATCCATCTTTTCATTCTGTATACAGCTCCACAGTTGTTCTCCTTTCGTAGAAATTAATCTCGAACCCTATTGAATATGTTGTAGTCACCTCCTGCTATATGAACTTATCTCCTACAGTTTGGAAGTAATTCGCAAATTGTTCGCTCTTAATTTCGTGTCTCGGTGGACAGTAAACCGCAGATATGATGCATTTCCCTGACCACTCTTCTAGACAGATGCTGGTTGCTTGAATATGTTCTTCTCTATATTTTTGGAGTTCATAGTGGTTTATTCTGTTTTTAATAAGAATAGCAGTTCCACCATGTGATTTTCCGCTAGGATGTTTAGTATCGTAGATTCTGTATCCTGAGATCTTGAGGTAACTCGTATTTGTAAAGTGAGTTTCGGAAATCAGCATAATATCGATATCGTTATCAATAAGAAAGTTTTGTACTTCAAGTTTATGTTGCACTAGCACATTGGCGTTCCATACAACTATCTTAATTGTATTCATTTTTGGTTTTTAATGAGAAGTAGTATGAGAGTATTCATGTTTTAAAGCATGAGACTCATATTAGTCTCCATCATCTGCATAAATTTGTTCATTGACTCATTGAGAGAACTTATCATGTTATAAATACCATGGTCATCGCTTGTTTTTGCATTAAGAGAGTTGCCTTTGACAGCTTCTGCATAAGATATTTTAGGACTTGTGTTTGGAGATAATTCACTATCGCTGGTTTGATTTTTGAATATGTGATTTAACTTTTGTTGTTCGACTCTTTGTCGTCGAGTCATTTTCTTGCTTTACTCCTTGTATACTACACAACCTCTATAGTTTGCGCAGTATGATTATATCCACAGTTACTACATTTTCTAACCTCTGGTTTTTTTTAATCCAGCTCACATTTGCTGGTTTCATGTAGGTTGCCGCATATAACACACACAGCTGGAAGTTTATAGTAATTCCTTGAATGGCCATATTCTTGGCAGTTGGTACATTGTAAAACAGATTTACGCTTGTGTGGTTCTTCCACTACAATTATTCGATACAATAAATATCTAACATCATAGATCGAATGATGACCTTTAAATTTTTTTGGCTCTGTTTTATCTCGTAAAAATTGGCTCTGTTTAGTCCTTCGCTAATTTCGTCTGGATTCACAGTGGACTAGATCCCTTTTATAACAACCGTGATTCCTTTCGTATTCTTCAATCTATATATGTAATAGAATTATTGGGTTTTTTCTAAGATGGCTATAATTTTTGAATAGCCGTCAATATGTTCTGCTTGAATATTAGTTTCACTTATATTGCAACGTTTGATTGGGGCAATAAAGAATACACCGTTCGTTTCCGCGTTGAGTGCAGTTACCAATCGTTTCGATGATGCCTCTTGACTGTGATCTTCCACATATACATAAAGCTTCGAACCGATTGCGCGATTCTATTCCATCTGGATTTTTTGTCCATCTGGAGACTTTTCAGCTTAGACTTTAAAATAGTCTCTTGATGGAGATTTGGGATTACGTTTTCTTTTTGAAGTCACTGTAATGTAACGTTCAATACCTCGTTTGCACTAATGTTTGTTGACATTCACTGTCAAGGTTATGATTATGATGATTTTCCATTGTTTTAATGTTTATGTCTTATGTCACTCATATTGCTTAATATTTGATGCACTTGAGTTATTTCCTCTTGAGTTATTTCCTCGTTCACTATATTTAAATCTGATGTTGAGTTTGATGACAATTTTTTTGGATAAAAAAGTCCCATCGTCACATTTTACACCGTGCGTAATCAACTAACTTTTACTAATCACTCGTTTGTATGCGCAAAATAAAATTAAATTTTATTTGCATTTCGATTTTCCGTCCAAACAACACGACGGTTAGACGCGAACTGATTATTTTTATGAATATAAAATAACAACTTAAGAGTAAATCCACTGAAATTGGTATAACATTAACTGTTTTATGCAGACAGTTGGTTAGCCCAATCGATGGAACCATTGATACTAACGATTTCAGATTTGGCTCTGGCAACACTAGTGTCATCTTTCTTTGACATAAACTCAGTATATTATTTTTAGTTGACGAAATATGTCATCTGTTTTGTGGCCATATCTTGACGATATTGTTTTGGACGGCACTTGGTTCCAGGCAGATGGTGCACCACGCCACCCATCGGGAGTTACAACAGTGTCAATATTTGATGGCCGTGTTATCAGTCGAAATGGTGACATGAATTGGCAGGCAACGTGCTGTGATTTGACACATTTGGATTTTTATTTATGTGGTGCCGTGAAGGTTATATGGACAATCCACAAACAGTTGAGCATTTGAAAGCCTATTTGAAGAAACCATTGGCCAAATAATTGTGCTTAGAAATTGCACCGACCGAATGGGGTACGCCATGACGTAGTTTGCGTTGGCATCTTTTCTGCATCCTTTCTGGCTGTCAGTTCATAGGATGGATTGTTGTAGTCCCATTTGTGTTTTTAGGTAATGTAATGGGATAATTGTGTCAGGTCATGGGTTTTATAACCGAAAAGTATAGTCAGTTATATGGCATTTGGGTTTCAAACCTTATGATTTCCCAAATGATTGTTTGCATTTCCAATGCAAATACTATAAAGCATTAACATTATTTATTCCATTTCTCTTCTATGTATTTTTGACAGATAATGTTTCGGTCTAACTAGATCACTAGATACTTAACTTCTGAAGATAGCGAGATGATATGAACCCCAATTTCTGGAAGCATAAAGTTTCCTACAGTCCCGCGTCTTGTTTTCCGAGGGTTGACTGATAAACCCTAATAACTACACCAGGACAATGTCAATCGTTATTTGCATGTGTTCAACTGCAGAGATCATTGCACTGAAGGAAGCGTTATCAAACTCCCTTGCGATGTTCAGAAACGTTCGCAAGGCAGATTCAATACTGTCCAGTGGTTTTTCAATCCGTCCAACAACTTCATGGAGTGCTGTTTTTCTAACAGATTTACCATTCTGGTATGCGTGAATGTCATTTTGTAATAGTGCATTATCAATAAAGGTCGCCGGTTGTAGCTTAATGGTTAAGAGAGTTTCTCATCACGCCGATGGCTCGAGTTCGATTCCCGCCGTTGACCAAAAATTAACATGCAACCGGATGACATGAAAAACGTGTTTGTGTGTAAAAAAACATTCGTTGGGTTGACCACCTACAATGTGCACCAACCGTTAAAAAATTGGTTGGTAAGGTCTCATTTGAGACGCGTTAAGGGCCGTTTACGATAAAGATTCTATCAAATAAGCGATCTAACCATTTAAGTATGTAGAAAAGAGGCTTATAAGTCAAAAACTTTTTGCCTGGTCATATCATGGCTTTTCGAGTTGAACACTACCCTAACTTTTCATGGCAGAGCGCTCTGTTTTTGGTCAAATGTTAGAGTGTTGTTAGCCAATAGAACTACATATATCGTTTTACGTTTCAGTTAAAAAAGTGTTATTGCTGAAAAATTGCAACCAGCCATTATTATATGAGGTGCGACATTACATATAAACAAAATGTTTGGTGTTGGACCATTACACGTTACAATGAAACTGGTAGTATCAAAAACTGCCAAGGTGATGGAGATTTAAAAACAGCCATATCACCAGAAATGGTTCCATACATGAAGACTAGAATTCAAAGTAATCCACGTTGATAATTTGGCAACACGATCGTGCTTGTTTAGAGTCCAATTAAAAAGTAAATTTAGGTTTGAGTTGTGGCAACTGCCACACAGGACGCAATAAATACTACGAAAAACGTTTAACGTAAACAATTCGATATAAACCATTGCTCGTTTCAACGAGACCATTTCATAAAGCCCGTCAAAACAAACGTTTTTTACAAGAAAAAGTTCCCAGGTTCTTTTCTTCACAACGTTTGCCACTATATTCCCGTGCCTTAAACCCACCAATCGATCCATTCTGCAAGCCAATGTAATAACTAAGTCTTTTAAAGTTTGCTCTTAACTGAGAATGAGGAAAATAAATACCATCAAACCACATTCCTGCAGCATCTGAAGCCTTTTGAGAGACTCGATAAATGTTTTATTTAATGTCGGCAATTATGTATGAAATATGTACATAATCAGATAAAAATCCGCCTCTGTTAGCCTCACAGATGCGAGCCCTTTTGAGCACATTTTTCATTAATTTTATCACGAATATTTTGTTTGAGTTGCTCAAACGTTTCTGGTTTGTTTGCATAAGCCTTGCTTTTCAGATATTCCCACAAAAAGAAGTCCGGAGCAGTTAAATCAGGCGACCGTGGAGGCCAATCGACATCACCATTTTTTGAAATAACTTGTTGTGGAAAGAGGTCTCGCAGTAATTCCATTGTAATCTTGGCTGTATGCAATGTGGCACCGTCTTGTTGGTACCACATGTTAATCAAGCCAAAAGCATGCAGTTGTGGCGTTAAAAAGTTTTCAATCATATCACGATATAGCTCCCCATTCACAGTTACCGTTACGCCGTTTTCATTTTCAAAGAAGTAAGGTCTAATGATTCCTCCTGACCAAATTGCACACCAGACTGCCACTTTTAATGGATATAACGGTGAATAATTGGAGGGTTTTCCATTGCCCAGAACCGACTATTCTGTTTACCGACTATTTCTGTTTAATCGGGGTTGTCATGGGCGAGCTGTAACATCCTATTGGCATATGTAGGGCGGCGTAAATGGTCTTGTGGAAGAAGCTTTTGTGTCAACTGAATCTTAATTGGAAACAAATGCAAATCCTTGTGCAAAATTGTGGCCAAACTTGTTCTTTGAAGGCCAAGCTCCTGAGCACGGCGTCGAGTTGAAGTTGATGGATTGTTTTGAACACTTTTTTGAGTAGCAGTAATGTTTTCAGCTGAACTTGCAGTACTTTGTGGTCCATGCTTGGGCCTATCTTCTACAGACCCTCTTTCTTCGAAATCATTCACTACACGATAAATAGTACATTTTGTTGGCACGTTGTTTCTCCCAAAAATTTCACGTACCTTTCTCATCGTCACAGTAATCGATGATTGATTTTGATAAAATGTATTAACGATTAAAACACATTAGTTTTTAGAATATTTGCCATAAACAATTTGCCACGTGTCTACTTCACGACTGCCAAATAACAATTGTCAAGACTAACGTTTACCAAAATGGCGGCAAAACAAAGTAGTATACCTTCCTAGCGGACACCCTGAACTTGAAACGTTTCTACGATAAAATGATGTTTTCAAAACAATTACAAATTTACAGCATTTTAAATTGGCAACACTTCGAGTGGCTGTAGTGTAATTAAAAATTATCAAAAACTTTCTATAAAATGTAAATCCTCAAATATAATGACATTTTCATTCATCTCAACTCTAAAATAAATCCACTACACTAGAGGTTCGAGTTTAATACCATCATTTCCATTTGCGTCGAATTTTGAACCAAACTCGAAGTTATTTTTTACATTTCAACGCCAAACCATTGAGAAATAATACTATTAGAGAAGTATTTTCTATGACAGGTCGATGCCGACTAAAATTTTACTTTGGATTGCAATTTCGATCTAAACGAAAAAATATAGATTAATTTCATAATTTGAATATCTCTTTCTATCTAATGCTTTATATATAGCAATAATTTGTTTCATGCGTAATTTTACGATTAAAGGAACAAAAAACGAAATGAACAATTTATCAATGAACGGTGTTGTCAGTTTCATTGTTTTAAATTCCTATTGGATTCATTTACACTTGGTCTCATGAATCCGGATTCATTTTTCGTATTTCCCTCCTCTACCTACAAATCCGGTTTTATTGCCGCCATGTTGGGGATTCATTTTTAAACCAAAATTTTTTGTATTTCTCGGGTTTCATCGCACTAACACAAACAAAAATGAAATATAAAAATTCTCAAGGACATATAATTCCCAGTTGAAAAGCATTTATGAAATGAAAAAGATTCATACACATACATAGAAATATATTAAATGAAACCGGATTCATGAATCCTTGTGTAAACGACGATGGGATTTTTGAATCCACAGAATCCGGATTCATGAGACCAAGTGTAAATTTACACATTAGAGTATTTTTGATATAAAACCATACACTATGAAACAATATTTTCTTTGAGCAAACTATGATTTTATATTTATTTTCAATTCAAGGTTTTTCGGATTTTATTTTGCATTGCTATACTCAAAATTGACAGCCAAACATTGCTACATCAGCATATTCAGATGTTGGCGCTTTAAGAGAGCCGAAATTCATAGATTTCTTAAAGTTTTTGTTTGTAATGAATGTTTCAGCTGTTGTTGTAACTTAACCAGCGAAGTATAATAAAACATTTTTTTTAAAGAAATGAACCCCTATTTCATGACTGCTTGGTGGATAATTAAAACCGCCTTTGCCCCGTAGCCTTTGCCCAGTATATATATATATATATATATATATATATATATATATATATATATATATATATTTATATATAAATATATATATATATATATATATATATATATATATATATATATATATATATATATATATATATATATAAATATATATATATATATATATATATATATATATATATAAATATAAATATATATATATATATATATATATATATATATATATATATATATATATATATATATATATATATATATATATATATATATATATTGTTAAGCTGTGAGTGGATGCTGGGCTTTGGTTTCACGACGAAAACTTGTGATATACGGGTGCTGTAAATTCCAAGTATGTATACCACAAATAGCTGTGCCTTATTTGGCGTCGTCGTTCACTAATATATTACACTGCACCCAAATCACCTTGTTAAACACCTTTTGGTAATCACTGTATAAATCAACAACTTCTTTAATTTATAAACTGTTCTTCTTTATTTAAATAAATTGGCTTGTAATCAAAACTGAGATATTCTGTATAGTTCCGAAGTGGACTATTCGATTACTTAATGCGGACTGATCGAATTTCATCTAAATTTTTTACATTTATACAAAAAAAAACATTATCTATAACAAATTGAATTATCATTTGTAACGATTATAACGATGGTTTGGATATCAAATATTGTAATAATTTAAAATTATCGAGTTAACATTTTTTTGGTTGGCAACTTAAATAATTTATAACAGTTTCTTATTAATAATTTTAACTTTTAGCTATAAATTAGAATTTTAGCTATAATTTTCAGATTTGGCTGCTGTCGTAACATATATATATATATATATATATATATATATATATATATATATATATATATATATATATATATATATATATATATATATATATATATATATTTATATATATATATATATATATATATATATATATATATATATATATATATATATATATATATATATATATATATGTTACGACAGCAGCCAAATCTATATATATATATATATAGTATATATATATATATATATATATATATATATATATATATATATATATATATATATATATACTATATATATATATATATATATATATATATATATATATATATATATATATATATATATATATATATATATATATATATATATTACATTTATATTTAATACCTTTCAGACACTGTTCACTTCGTCAGATTAGTAATTAGATCGCATATAATGCTATTACTGACAAGATCTTAATATTTTCGTTGCATGTCTTCATGAATCAGACCTTCACAGGAGAATTGCGTTGTATATTCCCCTGTCCTCTCTGACATGTACGAAAATGTCCATCGTAGGTTTGCAGTAACCAGATAATGCCTACGAATTTTGTTGAGGACCGATAAGATCTCGCATCTTCGACCACCCGAGCTTGCTCTTTGGAAATCATCACATGGTCTATTTGGCTTCGGAATGTTTTACGTGGATGTGTCAATTTTTCTAAATTGATGTTTCTATAAAGAAAGAATGTACTTGCCATTTTGAGATCATGAACGATCGCAAGCTGATTTCTGCCAGCTCTGGCATTAAAGTCACTAATCTGACATCGCGCTCCGGTATAGAGCCAATCAGATTTAGCCGTCAAAAAACTTAAAACATGTTTTGAGTGAGAATTTTAAAAATGTTAAGATATTATTTATGGAAAAAAACAAACGTAAAGGTGAAATATTAGAAAGTCTTAGTATTATTTCGACGTAAAATACTATAAATTTTAAAACTGATACCGAAAACATCAATTCAACTTATAAACTTTTCATTCATAGTTACAATAAATTTAATAAACATTAGTACACAATAAAAATATTATTAAAACTGTTTCTAACAAACCAAATATTTTTTAAATTCAATTTTCATTGCCACAATAAATATTTATTTAATATCAAAATATTTAATATTCATACACATCGAAATTTTCATTTGTTCATTTCTTATTTTACAGTGTATTACTATTATTGATTTTGAATTTTAACTTTTTATATAGCACACAATATTTTAAAATTTAATTAAATTATTTTTAATTTTATGATAACGTTTTCGTGTTATTTATGTATTATTACTATTTTTTACTTTTCTGCTATCTATTGACTGTTATTTATTTATTATTTTAAATAATTTGACTATTTTTAACAATTTCATATTTTTAAAAAATTTATTGTCTGATCTGTAATTTATAGTATAAATTGTGCTATAATAAAGCTATTCTAGCTACATTTTTGTAGTTTAGAGACTAACTGTATTATGAATTCGCCATCTATATTCAATTTTATATTGTTATAATATAATTTTTTAATTATTTTTACATTAGTTTGTATTGCTGACTGATTAATTTTACATTTTTTATTTTTATATATTGGTATTGTTTTGGTGTAATGATTCTGCAGAAATGAAGGATCAAGTTTGGTTGGAATATTGTCTTGTTTTCCATATTAAGTTGTAATAGTTAATAGTATTATAGTAGTATTAAGTTTTGTAATAGTATTAAGTTATTATATATATGAATATAAAAACTTAATTTTATACTGAATTTTTATCATAATTTAAAAATTTTTAACTATTGTTTAAATTTTAATTATTTCCTATATGTTTCAAATATGGTATTTATTATTAAAATTTAAATTTAATTTTCCGTATATCAACACGTAGTAAGTCTTTTTTAATATTGTAATATGTTATATTCATATATTGTGTTTTAATTTATTACCTTTATTTTTAGTCTCATTGTATTTTTGTATTTTAACCACTTGAAAATGGTCAAATTGACCGAAATATCGTGTATGATAAATAATAATAAATTTAATTAACCAATTAATCTAATATAAATTTATTCTTGAAGAAGTTGGAGTTAGTGCGTTTTCAGAACAAGTATAACTATCGATAACCAACGGTGAAAATCATAAGTGAAAAAATTAAAATTCTGTGTAGTTAAAAATTTAAAATTCAAAACAAATATGAATTCACATTTAATAATTTTTGCTTTCATTTATATTATCTAAATTTTTGATTCGGAAGGGGCTATTGAGTCGTTTCGATGATTGGCCAGTTCCACAATCATAATTCGAGTGATCATCTGCAAGCTTGATATAACCGAAATATTTGAAATTAAGTCATAATTGGATAAACATAACATAATTAAAATCAAATTGTGTATAGAAATGTTATATTTAATCTGCACAGTAAATCCCATTATCAATCTAATTTTAAAATAAAATGGTCTTGAACACTGCGAACCTTATCCCAACATCATTTCCAAATTTCATTTTATGAAAAAAATTAAAGTATGTATAGCAATGCAAAATAAAATCCGAAAAACCTTGAATTGAAAATAAATATAAAATCATAGTTTGCGCAAAGAAAATATTGTTTCATAGTGTATGGTTTTATCATAGAATAAATAAATAGTATAGAAGCGTATTTTGTATGAGGAAAAAATACTCAAATAAAAAAATATCAAATAATTTAAGTTTTGTTTTTGTAATCGAGATGAAAATACTTATTTTATATGCCTCTTTCTATCATTCATGTTTTGTATAAAACAAAAATTGCTAAACCTGATTGGTTATCGAAACGAAATACTCGTCCTACAATGCGAGTGTGTGCAATATTTGTAAAATTTTATTTAAACCTCGTTGGTATTTGTGCCAAATGATCATAATGTAAACGATTTTTCTATATCCAAGTCGATTTTATTTTTATGAGCTTAACAGTACAGTACTCATATATTATATTAAATTCAATAAATTATTTCTACGACACTTCTCGGTATAATGAATGGAGGTCCTACTGTAAATACAATGTAAATATGTAAACAAAATAAAAACAGACGAAGTTATCCCTTCCTCCACTTCCTCTTAAAATGTGTTTTCAAAATAAAATAAAAAACAAAAAAATTGTGTTGTAACCTTGAAGCTGATTTTTATGATAAGATTATTATGAATGATCGCAAAACATTATTGTATCTACATAATAATATAATATTTTGAACCGAAGTGAAGAACATAACAAATAACAAAATATGAACAAGTGTGTGTTTATACAAAATAAAACAAAACAAATCTATGCAACAAAAGTTGCTTATAAATTAAACAAACTACAAAAAGCCTCATTAAATTTCAACACAAAAACAACAAAATGTCCAAAGTCTTAAGTTCAATACCAGATTATCAAATAGTACATCCCTGCCCTCGGTTATATGATTAACAAGCAATTTCTACATATATCGATTGTTGCATCAACTTTTAACTTTCAATTAATACTTATCTTAAATTTAATTAATCAAATTATTTTATATTTAAATTTTTAATTTGATTCCGCAACACACATTTTCCTTTCACTGATGGATTACTAAAACAAAATCCTTTACTAAGTGACACTAACGCAAAACAAAAAAATAATGATTTACATTCATTTAAGTCAGAAGAGTATATTTATGACTTAACAAGTACTGTGCTACACAAATGGTGTAAACTTCCAACTTTAAGTTTAACTTCACATACTCATTGGTATTTCTTTACTCTTATGATAGGAAAAATATACAAAACTGGGTAATTTTACTATTTTAAGTGTTATCATTTTCTTATACATATGTTATCAGTTGAATTTTAAGCATCGGATGTAGAATTACATCAAAAATTGCCATTATTATCAAGGTAATTTTACGCACTTCAATCCTCATTTTTTAGAGTGTACATATATCGATATAATGGCGGCCACAAGAAACGGTTGGTGTGAAGAGGATCGGGTAGCAGCATAATTGTGGCGCTAAAGGGAAGTGCTGCGGAACTACTCCAAATCGTGCCGGAATACGAACGAGAGGATTACGGAAAAATCATGTTGGCTCTGGAGCGCAAATACGGAGGTGACCATCGACGGGAGCTATATCGTATGGAGTTGAAGGGACGATGTCAGCGGGTTGGAGAGACGCTCCAAGAGTATGCGGCTGATATAGAGCGGTTAGTGCACCTCGTCCACTACAACATGGCAGGTGAATACACAGAGCGGATCAAGATCGACGCTTTCACAGATGGTATACGGGATCCGGATACGAGACGTGCAGTTGTATTGTCTCCAAAAGCAACGTTTGCGGAAACCATCGCGTGTGCACTAACCAACGAGACTGCAAACAACATCATCAAACCAGCAGTCAAGGTACGTCGTGTGGAAGTGGAACCAGCAATCATTCACAAACATGGCAATAACATCAAACCAACAGATAACTGGCGAACAAAGAGATTCCGGGAAGGAACTAGTAAAATAAGATGTTGGGTTTGTGATAAAATAGGACACATCTCAAGGGAATGCTGGAAGATAACGCGCAAACGGGCGAGAACACCATCGCCGATGTACCGAAGGCCACCGGAGGAAAGAAAAGCAGCATCCGAGGAGGAACGCCAAACAACAACGAAGGCGTTAAACGAATAAGAGTCAGCTTTGAGGAGCAAAAGCTGACTCCCACAACCAAATGCTCCATAACCTTATATTGAAGTTTAGGCTTTCGATATTCCAGAAAATCATATTTGTCTTCAGGCTTTTTGATTTTGGTAGAACAAAATTTTCGATTGAAAGATAAAAGTTGATGTAACAATCGATATATGTAGAAATTACTTGTTAATCATATAACCGAGGGCAGGGATGTACTATTTGATAATCTGGTATTGAAGTTTAGGCTTTCGATATTCCAGAAAATCATATTTGTCTTCAGGCTTTTTGATTTTGGTAGAACAAAATTTTCGATTGAAAGTTAAAAGTTAATGCAACAATCGATATATGTAGAAATTGCTTGTTAATCATATAACCGAGGGCAGGGATGTACTATTTGATAATCTGGTATTAAAGTTTAGGCTTTCGAAATTCCAGAACATCATATTTGTCTTCAGGCTTTTTGATTTTGGTAGAACAAAATTTTCGATTGAAAGATAAAAGTTGATGTAACAATCGATATATGTAGAAATTACTTGCTAATCATATAACTGAGGGCAGGGATGTACTATTTGATAATCTGGTATTAAAGTTTAGGCTTTCGACATTCCAGAAAATCATATTTGTCTTCAGGCTTTTTGATTTTGGTAGAACAAAATTTTCGATTGAAAGATAAAAGTTGATGTAACAATCGATATATGTAGAAATTACTTGTTAATCATATAACCGAGGGCAGGGATGTACTATTTGATAATCTGGTATTGAAGTTTAGGCTCTCGACATTCCAGAAAATCATATTTGTCTTCAGGCTTTTTGATTTTGGTAGAACAAAATTTTCGATTGAAAGTTAAAAGTTAATGCAACAATCGATATATGTAGAAATTGCTTGTTAATCATATAACCGAGGGCAGGGATGTACTATTTGATAATCTGGTATTGAAGTTTAGGCTTTCGGCATTCCAGAAAATCATATTTGTCTTCAGGCTTTTTGATTTTGGTAGAACAAAATTTTTGATTGAAAGTTAAAAGTTGATGTAACAATCGATATATGTAGAAATTACTTGTTAATCATATAACCGAGGGCAGGGATGTACTATTTGATAATCTGGTATTGAAGTTTAGGCTTTCGACACTCCAGAAAAACATATTTGTCTTCAGGCTTTTTGATTTTGGTAGAACAAAATTTTCGATTGAAAGTTAAAAGTTGATGCAACAATCGATATATGTAGAAATTGCTTGTTAATCATATAACCGAGGGCAGGGATGTACTATTTAATAATCTGGTATTGAAGTTTAGGCTTTCGGCATTCCAGAAAATTATATTTGTCTTCAGGCTTTTTGATTTTGGTAGAACAAAATTTTCGATTGAAAGTTAAAAGTTGATGCAACAATCGATATATGTAGAAATTGCTTGTTAATCATATAACCGAGGGCAGGGATGTACTATTTGATAATCTGGTATTGAAGTTTAGGCTTTCGACATTCCAGAAAATCATATTTGTCTTCACGAAATTCTAGTGCAATCTGTTGGAAATTGATCGTTGTGCAAGATTTAAAATACATTTTGTTAAACTTAAATGGTCTTATAACTCATTCATTTGTTTTAGATTATGTTATTTAATATAATATATTACTTTATTTTTCCGCTTAAATGTACTGTATGTTTGGTGTTTGTATGAAATGTTATCCTAAATTCATGCTATTTTGTTGTTTCTAAAATTTCGTGCAACATTCAGGCGATTAAATTACCACTACATATATGTCGCATATATGTACACGAAAAATTTGTTATTTTTTTTTGTTATGTTTTTCACAGGCATTATTTTGAATGAAAACCAATGAAAAATGAAAATTTGAATTGTATTATGATTTTTGGGCTAGTCATTATTTATAAAAGCAAACGAACTTTTATGTATGTAGCTATGTCGTGGAATGATTTAAATGATCAAAAATATGATTAGTGAAACTGTTTTGCATATACAGCTATCACATAAGAATGACTCGTTTGTATAACAACATTACGTTTGTTTTAGATTGATGACTTTTAAAGAATTATGGTTTTTTCTGATACGGGTTATTTTTCTACCTATTATCCCCACTACGCGTCAGAACGAGTAAAACAATAGTATTTGTTTGTTTGTTTGTTTGTTTTTTATCTCTACAATCTGTTTTGGGGCTCGAGGCACTTCCAACTCTTTCGCGGTTCGCTTATTTACGTCCTAACCTTACGCCATTACAGCCAAATCGAGGACGTACGGCTATAGGTCCGATTTACGTAGAACCATCTGCACATTGCATAGCTCCATGCCAGCCTATAGTACTGACATGGAAGATGGGTTGGCCCATGAATTCTGCACTCCAACAGGGGGTCATAGATGTGTTCATTCACACCACCGATTAAAACAATAGTAAAAGAAATTTGTTATATTTCGATTATCCACACACATACACCGTGTTTACACAATGCATAATTGCACAGCGGAATGACATCAGTTTTCGTTTACACGAGAATATTTTGTTGATGTTACTTATGCATGTATGCGTTAATTTATTTTTATTTTGTATTCGGTTTTTATGTTAAAATTATTACTTGTTGCTGTCATTCTATATTGAAATTTTGTCTGAGACTGCTTACATAAAACATTTATCACTTGGACTCCATAAGCATGGATTGTTCCTGATCTCACGAATTAAAATTAATGTTTGCTGTCGAGTCCCATTTTCCACAGTATTTTCAATTTTTGACATGGTTTTTTATATTTTTAACTCTCAATAATTAATTTGTAATTACACAGAAGTACACTTTTAGATTAAGATATATTTTGCGGATACACAGATATTTATTCAAAAATTTTGAATAACAACAATATTTAAAAATATATTCTTTATGTAATAAAAAGTAATAAGTATATTGAGGATAAGGACCATAAAATGTGAATATTTGAATGTCCTTTTAGAATATTGCACCGCCCGAAAAAATTTCGTTAGGACGAAGTTTTAGTGTCCAAGTTCTATAATTAGGAAATTCCAATTTTATTTAAATGAAGTACATTTTATTATCCTTTGTAAATATGTCGTTTTAAATTTAAATTGTTCGATTTTAAAATGGGAATAACTATTTTTAGAAAAACCAAAATTGAATTTAATTCAGTTTATTAGTTATTTGATTTAATCATATTTAATTAAATAATTAACAATTATTTAATTAAATCATATATACTGGCAACAAAACATATTTAACATTAAGAATTATATATTTTAAAGTCAATTAAATTATTCTACAGGCGGTTCATTAAAAAAATTCTATAATTTACATTTCGATTATCGAATTTAAAGAAAAACGGAAAATCTAAAATAATCAATTCATAAATGATATAATATTTTTTGTAGCGATGTTTGCTCGTCAAAATACAAATTAAAAATAAGAGTAATAAAAAAATTATTTAAAATTTTTTTTTATGGTTTTATGTTTGGGTTAGTAAATTTTAACTCGTTCCGCAGCTAAATTTTGTGTTGAAAAAGAACATCAAAAACATTTTCCCCTCCATCATAGTTTATCGGTAAAGACATGAGGGACGAAGTAATATTTGATGTGACTATGCATAGTGCAATACCAATAAAGCTCAGGCCAATTATTCTCTTTTATGAGTTAGTATGAGTAAATGAATAGAAAACAAAAAAATTTGTATAATTCGTTCGTAAACTGTCGATTTCTCGCATTTTTTTGACTTTGCTTTGTTGTATCTTACAATACAGGCCTTAATATCAATTTTTGTATATGAGGCGTCTAAATATGATTATTTATCAAGACTGCTGTACAATAATTTTCCCATTTATTGATACATGCTCAAATTTTTCATTCATAAGAAATTTTCCTAATTTTTATTTTTATTTTCGGCTAATATGTTAGTTCGATAATATTTCGTTTATCGAATATGATCACATGATCAAAATGGTTCAATGTGATTCGAGAAAATATATAAACTGTGATTATATAACGTAACTCCTCTTTTGCATTTGAATCTTGTATAGGAGAAACACTCTAGAACACAGAATACACAAAGTCACAAAAATTATTATTTTTTGTTTTGTTTACGTTGATTTTTTGTTTCTTTTTGTTTTTGATGGTACATTGTCTGTTACTGTTATTGTATTGTATTGTATGTTTACTTGTCAGTATGAAAAAAATTGACCTAAAATATATATAATTTTTGGCAAATTTAAAATATATTTGCGAAAATATAAATTTTATAAACATATAAATATAAATAAACTTTATATTATTCAATTCATAATTTTATTGACTATGTCGGGTGACAAAATTTGTATAATTGTTAATTCTATTAACAATTATACAAATAGTACTATTTATTTATTCTATGGCTCTAGTATATATATTCGCACTAAGTAATATTTAATTTATCTAATCACTGATCTTATCAATAATTTTTTATATTTCATTTATGTATCGTTTTTGATATTCATTTTAGTCTAAAGTATTTCGTTATCCAACGTTTTTTTATCTTTCGTTATCGGTATTGTGTGTACAATAAATTTATATATATATATAAGTTGTTTAAAAAATAAAAAAATTAGTGTACTGTTTGCTATACATAAAGTAGTTCTATACATAAAGTTATAAATAAGTTATTTACAGTTATTAAGTTAAAATTTGATTTGATTGAGTATTTTGTTTTAATCACATGGTAATTTATATTTTGTTTTAAGGTGGTTCTGTGTTAAGATACTACTCCATTATAAATATCTGAGTCTGGCAGTGAAAATATAAAAATCCTAAAAGCATTGAAAACATTTTGTATCTATACCGGGTGTTTCTTTTAAACTGAGACGATCAAATATCTCGAAAAATAGCCACTCTACGGAAAAAATTTCCATAATCCAAATTTAATCATACTGCGGGGGAAATACAGTAGTGCAAAAAAAATAGTGCCCCACCCCCCGCTTTGTAGGTGACGTAAGGGTAACTTTTAAACTAAGATAGGAAGCCATATGTTTGATTGCAGATACAGACTCTACGTCTAAAAGTACGTATGATTTGAATGAAATATTTTGTTCGATTCATGATAAATGGCGTTGTAATCTACGAAATTCCATATTTTCAATTTCTTCTTCTTAGAACACACACATTCGATTCTGCAATACGTTTGAAATAAAAAAACATCTCGTTTTCAGTAGAAATACTCGAAATTCGTCGTCAAAACAATTTATTAATGTAAATAACAGATGGAGCTTAAACTTATTGAGAACCATTTCATTTTTCTCTGCCACAGTTGAACGCTCCATTCTAAAGTATTTTATCGTTTATTTTCCAATTACGAAAAACATGAAGATAAGAAATAACACAAACGTTAAATGTGATTTACAAAACTGAATAAATTGTTTTGATGACGAATTTTATTTCAAACTTAGTGCAGAATGGAATGCGTGTGTTCTAAGAAGAAAAAATTAAAAAAATTGAAGTTCGTCCATTACAGCGCCATCTATCATGAATCGAACAAAGTATTTCATTCAAATCATACGTACATACTTTTAGTCGTAGAATCTGTATCTGCAATAAAAAATATGACTTCCTATTTTAGTTTAAAAGTTACCCCCGCACCCCCTACAAAGCGGGGGTTGAGGGACTATTTTTTTGCACTAATGGATTTTCCCCGCAGTATGATTAAATTTTGATTATGGACATTTTTTCCGTAGAGTTGCTATTTTTCGAGGTATTTGATCGTCTCAGTTTAAAAGAAACACCCAGTATACACCGAAAAATGTATCACCCAATATGACTAATTTTAATGATAAAAAAATTGATAAATTTATTTCAATAAAAATATTATTGTGTTTTTTAAAAAATTATTTTCTTCTGATAATTTATTTTCATTTCGAATTAGAATTTTACTGTTTTTATATTTTTAAACAAAAATACAATTTCAATTATTATAAATGAAAAAAAGGAGTGTTTGTCATCGTTTGATTAGACCCTTTTTTTTAGTAGAAATTTACAAAACTTAAAAACGTAAGTGAGTTTGCAGCTGCATCTATTAGTATTTTTGTAACTTACATAATATAATGCATTACGAAAATAATACATTTTTGATAAATAAGCACATCGATTTTGTATTATTACGACACAATCATGTATGTATTTTGCGATTTTTAAAATTTATGAATTATAAATGAAATTTTTAAACATCGAATATAGATTTATAATAGATATATTCTATATGATTATATAGAATATATATATTCTAAATCTATATATATTAATAGATTCTATATAATCAGCTCCTACGTGCGGCACCGCAGTGCGAAATGTTTTCCTATCCCGTTTCCTATAGACCCCTTGGAGTTTTAATCTAAAGCCACTCGGAGAACTAAGCGAGGGGGAGGTGAGAGCGCACCTCCCGCGTGCCTGTTAGAGTTATCAAAGCCGTTAGCCTCTACAATTCATATTTAGGATAACGAGAAACATTAGTATTTCTCAAAATTTCAAAACTCCAATGCTAAGTGGCTTGGGGAAGTTCCCGATTTCAGTACGAAGATTACGGGGGTTGGGGGCGGCAGTCTCTATCCTCTAATGTATTCGTCGAATCAAATCGAATCAAATTATTACATTATAGCAAACATTAAAATCTAATTTGAAAATTCACAAAATATAACAGCCGTTTAGAAAATTTAAATGATCTTTATATTAAATTAATAAATAATATATTTCATATATTTTATTTATATAATATATAGATGCCTCTAATATAAATGCAGACACAAATTTATTTAAAATTTTATTTAGAAAATACTAAAACTCAAATAATGCATTACTTGTCATTTAATAATGAATATTTAGTCAATACTTGAACCAATAGCTTAGTTTATATTTTTGTCGCTATTAAAATTGGCGTCACCATCGTTGGTTTGGCAAAACTGTAATAATATAACTCTTGCGGGGCGATTTAATATTTCAAAATAATGTGTAACAAGTGTTTTTGTGGTCTCTGTGTCCTCCCGAATGAATATTCCAAATTTAAGAAAGCTTTTTTTATATATTAACGTTAAGCATGAATTTTTGTGTATTTAAATTAAATTTATAAATTGATATAACGTATTTATTGCATTTAATTAAACATATCAAGTTAATTTAACGGAATTATTAAAAAAGAAATCTATTAAAATAAAAATATAAAATATTGCAATCGATTAATTCACTTTTCTTATTGATTGATTGATTGATAGGACTGTAGGACCAAGCGCTAGGCAAGATTCCCGGATAACGCCGGGCCTATTCATACAGCCGTTTATACATAAAACGATAGGTAAGGATAGGAAGGTATATTAGTTAGGAAAGAGCGACCCGGTTACAGACACCATGACAGTCGGTACTAAACTACTATTAGCAGACAATCACAAGACAATCACAATTTTAATTTACTAGTCTGCAATCGCCAATCAGCATTCTCCAGTTCGCAACAGCTATCTGCTCTGCTGTATTTTGAATAAAATTAAAACTAGATTAAAACTAAAATCCTAAAATAAATTTATTAGTTAGTCGCTCAGGAATCTGTAACTTAATTAATTAATTTTATTATTTATTTCAACTCCCATCCGCACAACTACTCTAATTAAAACATAAGTACATAACTCTGAAAGAAATTATCTGAAACAATTAAATATCTGAAACAATTTAATTAATATGATATGATAGTTTAAGCCATCCATTACGATAATGTTACCATAAGTCGTCTGTAACATGCTCATCAGAGACTCAAAATAGACTAGGGCGACAATCTTCAGCAGAACCATTTTCCTGTTACATAATTAGTAAAATAATATAATTTGTTAGTAAGATCTATAACATTTTCACATTATCATTGGTTATTATTTTTATTAGGGTAGGAAGGACATTTCTAATTCCATCATATGTATTTGAGTTACCTCAACAGTTGAAACTGGAGTATTTAGTTTAATTATCCTGGGGTCTTCTCATCATATGCTGCATATAAAGTTGCGTCCCTAAATTTCCAGATCCACCACTATCCAACGCGAGGAGCAACACCTATCCATTCTATGACCCGACAGCACTTCATATACATACACCACGACGACCTAACAAACTGTCAATTCGTGAATAGGGCAAACTATTTATATAAATAAACAATTGAGTAAGCCAGCTATAACCTGCAACCCAGCTATAACGTACCAAAATCAAATCATTCAACAAAATTCTAAAAATAAATTTACTAGATAGGAATCTGTAACTTAATCATTATTAATTCCATCATCTATTCAAATTCCAGTCCACAAACCAATCATAGTTAAACTAAAACACAAATTCCAAATTAATTAACTTTCGGCTCCTGAATCTGTAACAACAAATTTAATTAACATGGTATGCTAGAACAAGAACCCGTCAACCACCACGCTGCTGACACCATAATATCAGAATATGTTTGTCAGAAAACCAAAATTAATCTCCGAAAACGTTTCACATTCCAAAACTATGCAACCTCCTTCCTTTTTAAATAAAACAAACTTTCCCTGTAAACCCCCTCCAACCACTATCACATCTACACCCATATAAACAATCAAAACCAAACCTTTCCCATAAATCATTATTATCTATATCTAATGGTCGTGATCAGGGATGCATCTCCACTACAAACGCAATAGATCCGCCCCAACCCTCACCGTTCATCAATCAAAAAAGAACAAATGATATTGACTTTAAAAAGCACCACTAAATCCAAATACGAAACCCGATACGAAACTTGCTAAATTGAAACAACGCATGGACAACCCACAGGCACGCATGCACGACATGCCCGGAGCGAACCCGACTCAAGCAAACCAAACACGATCCAAACACAACATTCAACCAAACATACATCTACCAGTAGTAAACAAACTCTTAACACGAGAACCCGACTATAAGCATCCAAACTACAAGCATCCAACCACAGCAGTAGCATGAGGCAAACAACAAACCACCAGCATCCAGCCATAAATATCCACAAAAACCGCTTCGTCCAAGACACTCCTGCCAGCCCACTCCAGAATCGGGCGACATCCCCCAAAAATCCAGTCAAAACATCAAAACCTCCCGACACATCACAAAACTGAATGCCTCCAAACCACCACCGCAAAACCGCCACAATCCTGCCGACACCCAAACACTCTAACAGTTCCAACTCCCCGTCCCTAAAATGAAATCCCCGCGCGACCGTTCACAAACTTCCAGACCAAACAACCCTCAACCACAATCCCACAATTGCACCTCCGACAATGGAAGATATAGACCCGTGTCCTGCATCAAATCCAAACACTCCCGATCCACAAAATCCCTGAGGATGTGTACACCCTCCCCACTACTCATGTGTCACACACACGCACCCTTGTACTATACACACGTTACGTCCAACTATTCTTCTTTTTAAAACTGTAGCAAACATAAATCAGCGCCTACTGAATCCACAAACAGCAAAAATCGAAGCAGATCCGCCACACCCACAGAAAAAAGTGACACCCCGAACGCAGGCATGCGCATCCTCTAAAACTCCCCAAAACAAAGACACTCAAACCCGATACAAGACAAACCCTGCATTCTCCATCACCGGCAACGCACCCCGGGACCATGGCTGAAAACCACTCAATCCCGAAACCCGCGACCAAGTCAAGCGCAGGCTCGATTCGAACGACAAAAAATTAAAACCAACAACACTCAAATGTCAACGAGACTGAAACAACTCCACAATCACGACCTAAAATCACTAAACAACCAATCCTGCAGTTCAACAGGAAGCCTAGATACCGTGGCCAGCCTCGGAGGACGCCACCAGACTTCGGACCGAGCCGAAACCGAACAAGAACATGTTGGAGGAACCAACCTCTATCGATACCTGGAACTACACGCCATCAATTCGCCCAGCACCCCTCAGCACCTCCGCAGCTGAAAGGAAGCTTCCAAAACCAAACCCAAGACAAACATAAAAATCAATCCAACCACGGCAATGGCCGAAAACCCCCGCTTACATACCAAACTTCAAACACGAATAAATTCCACTGGAAACCAGAACATCAACCCTCGCTTACATACGAAACTCAAGACACGAATAAAATCAACTGGAAACCAGAAGATCCACCATATATCATGAAGTACTCAAAGAGCCGTCAAACATCAACCGAACCAAGTCCACACCTCCAATCCAGATCAATGTCCCGCTATACAGGTAAACTTCCCGCCGCTGAAAACGTCCCGAACTCACCCACAATTCAAACGCCCACAACTGAACCACTCGTGCCAAAATCCATCCACCACCAACAAATGCACATTCAACCAACCACCGAATCCCGAACGTCCACCCAGTCGGAACCCACTCCAAAACACATCAATCCACTCCACTCCACCGCCCCACACCCCCCACATACAAGCCACCTCCCTGGTCGTACAAAAACTGTCCCTTCGACCATCAATCTATACATAGCAAAACCAAGAACCAGTAATAATATGTAAGGCACTGTATTCATTTATATATTATATTATATGTACAGAAATATCAACAAGATCAAACCTGTATACATTGCCCGTATACGCATTGCAATATTATTGATCTATACTTGATCTATATAATTATGAGTCGTGACTTCATGTAAATTTAAAAAAAAACAATTTTATTTAATTTACTTCTAATTTTTATTACATGTTATTTCTTTAAAGTCTAATTTACAACTAACTATTCTATTTTGGTTTTCTTAAAACTAAAGTTACAGATTCAACCACTCAGCATTTTACATCGTATGATGTTGAACGATATATGACTCCTCGATCACGTTGATGTGCGGTTGATTGAATTCCATTGAATATAATAGTTATTTTGAATGATCAGCCTTTTCCGTGAGAATGTGATTGAAGCGTTTATCTTTGAATATGGTTGAATAAAGTATTTTGAACGATCAGCGCTTTCCATGAGAAAGTGATTGAATCGTTTATCTAAGTTGGCAATTATGAGACTGTAACTATATATAAGCAAAATATATAAAACAAGAGGGAAGGGAAATACATAGTCAAATATTTAGAATTTTATTTGACTAATGTAACTAAGAAAACAAAAACAAAATAACGTGCTATATAAAATTTAACAAAAATTTATATGCAATCGTTTTCAAGGACATCAAAATTTAGACTATAGAATGTGCATTTGTGTTTTCCACAACTGATGTATATAAAAAGACACAAATACACATGCAGTGAACGCGTTACAATTCAAAAATCTCCAAAAATTCCCCCACTGTATGCCTTGATATAAACATTATGATACATAAACAAAATATAAAAAAATCATCCAGAGGAAAGGGAAACATATGAAGATCGAATTATGGGATTGGCTCGTCATTCGTCAAACGAAACAAAACAAAAACACACGTGTCGCATTCAATCGTTTGCAACGAAAAATTGTGTGTATATACAATGCGTATATGTATACGGCCGTGTCCCATCGAAAAACATGGCCGATCCTATGTATGTGTAATGGGTTAGAAAGTGGTAAATACATCAACAATCGTATGAAAAAGCTGATTTTTTCGAAATTTTTGACTTTTAACTTCCTATAACTTGGTAGGCAAGCCCGATAACCAATTACTCACTTTCCAGAGTTTGGAAAATGATTATTTATCAACAATCCTGGAATAATAATTTTCATTTAAACCAATATTTTAATTCATGTTTTTGAAGATTTAAGAATCTAGATTTTTATATTTTCGATCGTGAATAGAGAAATAAAACGAAATGAATTTGTAATATCGGGTTTAAATACATATTGTTTGTTATATTTTGCTCTGTTTCCCGTTTACAAAGAGTAAGTAATATGATTTTATTCATAGAAATATACTTATTATATAGAATGAATATAAGTAAACGTCAAGCGTTCCAAATTTGGAGAAGAAAAGAGAAAGGTAGAAAAATGCCATAGGCGGACTAATAATTCTAGAAGAGGGATTTGCAATGAAGTTGCCGATTTTAACTAGATTTGAACCGTTGATCATATTTTATATATATATATATATATATATATATATATATATATATATATATATATATATATATTTATATATATATATAAATATATATATATATATATATATATAAACAAATAAATAAATATATAAATATATATATATATATATATATATATATATATATATATATATATTCAATGTACTCGTTTCCACACCTCCCAAGAGGAAGAGTACTTGGTGCGTTTTTTTTAAAGTGGTGTCCCCATTAGGCCTAATCCACAAAATATAGAGTTAAGTTACATTCCTATGGAGCAGAGAAATGAATCTCTTTTTGCATTTTAGTTTGATTTTTTACTTCGGCATCTAAACTGATTAACAATTTTTATCGCTCCTTGGTAATCTGAAAAAGAACACATAAACCAATTAAACGATGAGAAATTTATTAAACTATATTATTTAAATGTTATTCAACTTTATTTTATTTTATTTAACTTTATTTTATTGTTACCAAAACATAAACAAAAATTAATTTTATACCACAGCTATCAAATATCTTATACACGCGCGCCATTTTGGTTGAGCATATTATGTACTATATTTCGTAATATTAAACCTACTGCACTGGTAAAAATAAATGTTTATATTCTCGAAACACCAAAACAAACTACGCCATATTTTTCACAAAATATTTTGTTAAATTATCATCAAAGCATATTTTTTATAATTAATTGATATATTTGTACTATAAGGTTAGTTATAACACAAAAAATACAAACAAAACCGTACTGGATAAACGAAATCCCAAATATTTTTTTTCCCGGTTAATTTCGGTAGTTTTTCGCTATACACTTAATTATTAATTATAATATTACTATTCAAACTGATACTTTATGAAGTTTATATATTTTCTAATAAAATTTAATTTAACGCTTTTTTATTTATTCGTTTTTAAAAATTTTATAATCACTTAAACACTGACTTGTCTGTAACAATGACGAAATTGACAGAACATTGTTTTGGTGTTTCGATGGAAAGAAGGATCCGCCATACTGGATTTTTATATACACCTCTCACTCATACTGATAACGCTTGAAACAAAAGATTTTGTATGGAAAAACAACAACAATTTTGCTTATGTTCATTCTATATAGTATCAGTGCTAACTGCTAATGTATGTATACGGCCGACTCAGAGAGAAATATAAAAAACTGAGTTAGTATGCAGAAAGGCCTAAAAATCGAAAAATGAAAAAAATTTCTCATACAAAAGACATGAAATCAATTTTTTAAAAATCATTTTTTCAGCTTTAACTCGTCATATCTCAAAATCTATCGATAAAATAAAAATTTGACCTAAGGGGCGACAAAAGTCCGTTTTATTCTTTGAATATTGGAATCATTGTTTTTCAACTTAGGGAAATTTTCAGTTCTAAATTTTCGATTTTCCGTAAGATCGGACTGAATCTGGAGAGTAAAAATTGTTTTGTATATGAATTTATGTGTGTGCGTAATTTAAATGAGTATTCTCATTTAAATTCTCATTTAAATTACGCACACACATAAATTCATATAGAAAACAATTTTTACTCTCCAGATTCAGTCCGATCTTACGGAAAATCGAAAATTTAGAACTGAAAATTTCCCTAAATTGAAAAACAATGATTCCAATATTTAAAGAATAAAACGGACTTTTGTCGCCCCTTAGGTCAAATTTTTATTTTATCGATAGATTTTGAGATATGACGAGTTAAAGCTGAAAAAACGATTTTTAAAAAATTGATTTCATGTCTTTTGTATGAGAAATTTTTTTCATTTTTCGTTTTTTAGGCCTTTCTGCATACTAACTCAGTTTTTTATATTTCTCTCTGAGTCGGCCGTATACATACATTAGCACTGGTATTATATATTTCTATGATTTTATTTTACATCCCGCTCGTTTTTTTTTCATTTTCCTTCGTTTCAATATTTTTTAGAAATAATGCAAACAGTTTTGTGCTTCGTTGTCTTTTAGTGCATTTCGCTTCATTTTTATTTTATTTTTGATTTTGTTTCCTTGTTTTAGTTTGCTACGAGCATTTGAGGCGGAAGCACGTTTTCGTTGTCAGTACGATTTGGTTTTTACGTAATATTTTTAGATTACATAAAATTTTATGCGTTTTAATTTTGTTTTAGGCTTACAGAATTTTTATTTAGGATTATTAAAACAGTTTGAATCGTATCACTTAAATTATTTTCATTCTTTATAAAAATTATAAAATTGATATTTTGGTCAATTACGTTTGTTGTGCTTTGTTGTCTTTTAGTGCATTCGTTTCGTTTTTAATTTAGTTTTGATTTTGTTGCTTTGTTTTAGTTTGCTACGAGCAGTTGCGACGGGAGGATGTATTTGTTTTATGATAAATTTTATGTTTTCGTAATTTATCTTCAATTTACATAAAATTTTACCTGTTCGAATTTTTTTTTTAAGTATATAGATATTTGTCAATTTTATTGGGATTTTGATAATATCTATCTGAATTTTGACTAGGAAATAAATTAAACAAAACGTTAATTTTATTATTTCCAAAAATAATTAAATTAATGTTTCGTTTAATTTTTCGAAATAAAATTAACGAATTAACAATTATACAAATTTTGTCAACCGATATAGTCAATAAAATTATGAATTGAATAATATAAAATTTATTTATATTTATATGTTTATTAAAATTTATATTTTCGCATATATATTTTAAATTTGCCAAAAATTAAATATATTTTAGGTCAATTTTTTTCATACTGACAAGTAAACATACAATACAATACAATAACAGTAACAGACAATGTACCATCAAAAACAAAAAGAAACAAAAAATCAACGTAAACAAAATAATTTTCGTGACTTTGTGTATTCTAGAGTGTTTTTCCTATACAAAATTCAAATGCAAAAGAGGAGTTACGTTATATAATCACTGTTTATACATTTTCTCGAATCACATTGAACCATTTTGATCATGTGATCATATTCGATAAACGAAATATTATCGAACTAACATATTAGCCGAAAATAAAAATAAAAATCAGGAAAATTTCTTATGAATGAAAAATTTGAGCATGTATCAATAAATGGGAAATTTATTAAACAGCAGTCTTGATAAATAATCATAGTTAGATGCCTTATATACAAAAATTGATGTTAAGGCCTGTATTGTAAGATACAACAAAGCAAAGTCAAAAAATTGCGAGAAATCGACAGTTTACGAACGAATTGTACAAATTTTGTTGTTTTCTAACCATTTACTCATACTAACTCTTAAAAGAGAATAATCGGCCTGATCTTTAGTGGTATTGGTATATAACTAACTGATGTATATAACTATATACCAATACCATAACTGGCAATGTATACACGATGCAAACTGACGCACACAAATACAATATATGTACATCCACCATAATATATAAACTCTAAAACCTAAATATCTAATTCAATATATAATATAATATAATATAATTTAATATTAAATATAATAAAATATAATATAATATAATAACGATACTCATCTGAGATTCCAAAAATTAAGTCACACACACACAAACGAATTTATTTTAGTTAATAAACACTGAGTGGAAAAAAACACGTCCACTCAGTGTGACGACTAACACTGAACCCATTCGATTCTGCAATACGTTTGAAATAAAAAAACATCACGTTTTCACTGGAAATACTCGAAATTCGTCATCAAAAGAATTTATTAATGTAAATCCGTGTGTTTACACTTGATATCATGATATCGATGTTTTTTTCGTTCCTCTCCCCTTTTACCTATGAAACCGGTTTTGGCATGATTTCTTTTTTCGACGATAACTTTTTGTGATTCTTTGATATCACACACAAATACAAACAAAATAAAATTTCAAGGACACATTATTGTTTTAATATTTTATGGTTTACTTTGGTTTTGAATTTTGAAGAGAAATAAATATAAATAAAATACTTACACACACACAGATACACTTATTTTGATATCGATATCATGATGCGTAGTGTAAACGATAGTTGATTTCTGGATATCACAGAAATTGATTTCTTGATATCAAGTGTAAACACACTGAATGGCAGGTGAATAAAATAATTTAAGCTTAAAATAAGTGTTCAAAATGATCAATCGATTAATTCACTTTTCTTATTGATAATATATTTATTGATCTTTTCAGCTAGTGATAAATTCGAAAATCTCATTGATAGGAATCTTTATCTTTATTTCTTTAAAGGAATTTTTCAATGTGATTAAAATTTTGTTCAGTTTAACTTATTTTTTCAGTGCACCAATACATATAATTCAATTTTGATTGTTCATCCTTACATTAAGAAAACATATGTTTTTCTCTGTTTGTGCTGCCTGACAGTCAGAGATGTGCCTGTGAAGTTTCTAACAAAAGTTCCCATTGGAATTGTAAATGTATACAATGTCAATAAGATAACATGGCGGGTACATAAATCACATTGGAATCCTATTAAATTTAAATATGTATTGGTGTATATAATGTGTTTCTTTCTGTATCTGTCTCCTTCGTTTTTAAATGTTGGTAATCTTTTTAATATTTTTCACTCAAATTTTAAAAAATATCTAGGTTTTTATATTAAATATATAAACATACATAAATATAACGTTATAAATGTGTGATATATATGTTTGATAAATATGTTATATATGTTTAAACGTCAAAACAATATTTAAAAAAACAAAACGTCATTTTTAATTTCATTTGTGAATTAAATAAACTCTCTGAAGTTAGTCCGAACCCGAAAAATTTTGGTTGATTTTTTTGCTAAAGTGTAGCCTACAGCATATTATACAGTCAGATTACGCTATATTAAAATAACAAATATAAAGTATAGTTTTTTTGATAAAACTCCAACCCTTCCCAATTTATATGCGTGTAATGTCAAAAGTGTAATTTCCTTATAGCCAATACTAGAGATTTTCTCAGTAGTGGCATACACGGCCAGATTAGGCAATCATATACCTATCAACTGTAAATGTGCCAGGTCGAAATCACGAGTATGAAGTAGAATTTTTGTGATGAAACTCCAACCCTTCTCAATCTATATGTGTGTGTTATATCGAAACTAGAAATCCCATATAGCCGTGATGAAGTTTCGGTCTTCATCAGGGTCTCCAGATATATAAAACCATGTATAGAATATTGCTGTCACGTTTAGGGTGGAGCATATAGCATTACTCTCCAGTTGCTGCATATAATTCAGCGGCGTGCCATTCGAATAATACAAAACTTCAGACTTACTAAAGCTCTATACAGACTACAGCACCGCAGAGATGTTGCAGAATTCTGCGTGTTCTATAGATTAATAAATGTTAAATGTTCTTCAGAATTAAAAGAGAAAATACCACCATTTGTTACGCCAGGACGAGTAACACGAGGAACGGTTAATGCATATAGATTTACGGTGAAGCTGCCGAAACCTCGAACTGAAGAAGCAAAGCGCGAATTCATTTATCGAACATCAAGGAAGTGGTATTCGTTGGTCGGTTTTCAGTATCCATTGGAGTTTAAGGCAACTATCAACCTTTACTTTAAAGATCGCGCGTTGAGTGCTGAAGCTCAGACAGTTCCAAGGCGCTAGGACAGTCTAAAAGTCCACCATACACCCAATTAAAGCAAAACATAAAAAAAGATTAGAAGACAAAGCCATTACCTGGTCAATGCAAAGCTACGATGGAAGTTTTCGTACAAGTCAGACACGACAGAAGAATATACAACGCGATTCTCCTGTGAAGGTGAGATAAATGAAGAAACGGAACGATAATATTAAGATCTTGTCAGCAATATTTTGTGATTTGAATACCTATCTGGGAAGTATTTAAAATCTCGGTTATGTGCAGCATACCCTCGGTATAGTGATAACTACTCTTAAAAATGACTGATTTGATAAGGAGTGTCGTCTTTATGATGAGCAACCAAATATAACCCACAATGAAGGGCAGACTCTGTTTACAATTGTAAGAAGAAACAAAGCAGTTCTTGCTAGGAGGACAGCTAAACGCATTTGTAGACAGAAGAAGCGCGAATGGTGGAAGGACTAAGGTCTTAACATTACAACAACACAGCAATGAGCGCAATTCACGTGGTTTCTTTAAAACAATCACCGAATTGCACCGTAAATTAATGTTCCGGTCAACTACCACTCGGGGCCAGGATGGAAATTCACATCTGTGAAATCGCAAGATGTATTTGAATACCCTCAAATACAATATGAGGAATTCACAATGGCCATGCAAAGATTAAGGAAAAATCGTCCATCAAGAGTTGATTGCATTAATTCAGAGCTCTTTATAATCAGAGGGTTAACTTTGTGGAACTGCCTTTTCAACATTGTTCAATTGGCATGGCCAAATAAGATTATGCCTGAAGAATGGCTATCTCAAAGACAAAGTTTACAAACAAGAACCAACAACACGTGAGAAAATGATTGAGCGAATCGAAAATGCGTGTGCTGAAATTCAACCAAACACACTTCTCAGTTGTGTACAATCATTTGAAATGCGTATTAATAAGTGCATTGAAGTCGCAGACCTCAATGCACTTATTAATACGCATTTCAATGTGAATCATTTTGAATACTTATTTTAAGTTAAAAATATGTTATTCACCTGCCATTTACATTAATAAATTGTTTTGATGACGAATTTCGAGTATTTCCAATGAAAACGTGATGTTTTTTATTTCAAACGTATTGCAGAATCGAATGCGTGTGTTCTAAAAAGAAGAAATTGAAAATATATAATTTCGTCGATTACAACGCCATCTATCATGAACTGAACAAAATATTTCATTCAAATCATATGTACTTTTAGTCGTAGAATCCGTATCTGCAATAAAAAATATGGCTTCCTATCTTGGTTTAAAAGTTACCCCCGCCCCACGTACAAAGCGGGGAGTGGAGGACTATTAATGTATCTCCCCCGCGGTATGATTAAATTTTGATTACGGAAATTTCTTGTCGTCTCAGTTTAAAAGAAAGACTCGGTATATATATATATATATATATATATATATATATATATATATATATATATATATAGATATATTTATATATATATATATATATATATATATATATATATATATATATATATATATATATATATATATATAGATATATATAGATATATATATATATATATATATATATATATATATATATATATATATATATATATGTATGCATATAAAATATATATTCCCGGCTCTCGAAAGGATTTCACATAGTTTGTTCTCCATCAAAGGATGCTCCTTTACGTATTCTTTCCAATTTCCATGATGCAATCCCATTCATCCATACCACTGAAGTATTTCCTTAGATTTACTTAAAGAAGGGTTTCCTCCAAGAAGTGTAAACTAAAAGTACTTTCGTTCTTTTATCCCATCATTTTCAATCAATTCACACTCCCATTATAAAATGAGATTCGCCTGAAACATAAGAAGTATACAAACACACTGCCCTGAGTACCCACTAATCCAATTCACTCTGGGATTCGTAGAATATAACTATTGTCTTTCTTCCTTCATCATTGCCAACTTTAATCCTTCCATCATTCAATCAATTCGGATACTATTCAAATCAATGACACAGTTGTTATCTGATCTTAAAATACCCACTCGATCCTCTATTACACTAGCATCTATATATATATACGTGTCTAAATTCATGGTTTGTTAGTTTTCCTGAATTCCGGCAATTTTTTCATTTCTTAGATAAAACCATCCATCAAAAAACTATATGTAGAGTTACGTAAGACGTCGTTTTTAAATAGATGACGGACGCATTGATGATTTAAGACTGTATAGATAATTTACTTCATAATATAATGAATAAGTATAAGGACCACATGGCTCGTTGAAGGTTGGTGTCCTAGGTTATAACAGTTTTATATAGGGATTTAATGCTAAAGGTAGTCATCTGTGGCTAAGCTGTTCAAGGATATTGAATAGAGAAAAATATCACACTATCACTTTGGTGGTATGTACTAGAAAAGATAGGACAACCTCATCTCTTGTTGCCTATCAAAAATCTTCTCTGGAACAATAAAACAGCAAATCAAACTATAAAAGCACTTTGAGGATCTTGCCAAATATACTCACAGGATATTGAACCCCAAATAATAACATGTTCCGAAAGAAATTTCGAAGAAACTCAAAATGCGAACTAAATGGGGGAGGCTAAAAGGGAACTGTTAAGCAACTCTTCTGTTCCTCTCCTTCATACTCTTTCCATAGGAAACAACTGGCGACCTTGAGAATACTAGATTTTTTAAGCTTCATTCGAAGCACAAACAGATTTTGTGAATTAGAGTTTACATCTGGGAAGCGATATCACAATGGTTAAATCAAGCCTGGGTGACGGAGGAAGCAAAACAGAAGAAGTCAAGGGGCAAGAGATAACAACACTTTAGGGGATATATTCTACATAGAGGTCTAGACCATTGTTCTTATAGCTGACGACTAAATAACCGTATTCATTAAAATAGTTCTATCGACTGAGGTATAAAATACCAAGGCCTTTTGTTATAATTTGCAAACTTTTGTTATACACAGTATAAAAAGTTAACACTTATCTAAAATTCCAAGAATTTTAAGATTTTTTCGTGATGTAGTTTTTAATTAAATTAATTTAATTTAGGAAAAATAGTTGAATCCTACTTTTATCCTCTAAATTTTCAAAATGTGAATGACAACAAATAAAACATATTTTAGTAAAACGTTCATAGTTTCATACCTGTGCCGCCATTATCCTTTGTCGTTCGTGTATCAGCTCACATTTTGCACATCGACAATTTCTATATGTGCAATGTTTCTTATGGCCGCGTAATCCAGAAATCACGCCATGATTACGACACCGTGCACACTTTGGAATACGCGGATTAAGCGATTTATGAGATTCACTTTTTATCATTAAATTATTATTATTATTATTACCACTACCACTATCATTATGACGAACACTATTTATACTATTATTACTACTACAACTAATAACACTATTTGGTGAACTATGTTCACCGCCACCAACACTTATTATCGAACAGTTGGACGAATTGTCGAACGATTTAATTAAATTGTTAAGCGGCATCATCTTATCGACCGAATAAGATTTTATCTTTACTCGTTGTTAGTAACAAACTGAATGAGACATTGTGAAATGACGACGACGACGACGACGCCGAACAAAAACATATTTTCATTACAAAAATAACATTATGTTTTTGAGAAAATTTTGTTTTATTTGAAAACGTATTTCATCTTCATTTATCTCATATTTTCAAAAAAAAAACAAAAAAAACTATCAGTTTTGGTTTTGTAAATAAGATTTTATTATATATAGTTTGACTCCCATCTCTCCATTCGTATAAGTATCGTATTGCGCATACGTATCGTTAATCAATTCATTTCGATGGTGTAACTGTACCATTCTGTTCTGTATCGTAAATACATTCAATGATATAATTTATGGGCGTTATCCTTTTATATACATCTTTTGTTATTTTTTGTTCCTACAAACAATACGATATTCGATTGGCATAAAGTAACCAATCCAATTTATACATGAAAAAACAACATTGAATTGTTTTTTATCCAACCGTACACGCTGCATCGAATTTAATGGTGTGAAGTGAGATGCATTATAAAATATGATTTGAAGTGGTGTTTAATCCAATTTTTCTATCTAGAATTTACTTAATTCCCACTTCTATGTATGTGTGTTTCTGTTATAATATTCTTGAAACATTTAATGATTTAGTGTCTATTCCATTTTACGCTGTGAACTTAGGTATTGACACTTGGAACATAGTTGGACATGCTGATACTAAGAAAACCTAGAGCTATGTATAATGATATGTATGAAGTTCTTTAAGTAGAGGCTATGTGTGCCAACCACACGATAAAAACTCCACGTAAATGAATAACAGACTTATAATCTGTTATAGAATCTATATGAAGAGTGTTCGTCAACGATTTGTTTGACAAGTGGCAACGTTTTGTTTAAATCAATCAACTTAAAAATAATCATACAAGGTCAAATAATGCTAGCAGCCCATACTTTACACCAAAACAAAATTGTTGGCTGGATTGGTTCTTCATTAATAACATGAGGTTTAGCAGTCCCTCAAATCCAACAGGTCTGTTTTTGTTAAGGTGATAATCAACGATAAAAATAAACGATAAAAATAGCAAGCTCATTAAGTTTAGCTAAGCGAATTGATACGACCTTAAAATTTGAATTAAATCTGGTTTTGTCTATGTTATTTTTTTCCTGTATCTCCACTATTGGAGCATAGTGCTGTTTCATGTAATTCTGTTTGGGACCACTGATTTTATTTCAGCCCATGATTTTCCAATGTGTTTGGCATCTGCAATTATCGTTCGCTTCCACGTTACAGGTTCCATTCCAGTCCCGTACGCCTTCGTATAATAGTCTCAATGCTCTCTTGATATGTTTGCCTACGTAGCTCGGTATTTTATATTCTATTAGGCCAGAAACACCTTAGTATTCGTCTGAGGCATTTTTTGACTAATACTTGTATCTTGTTTGTGATCTGCCGAGTTTGTCTCCATATTCCGCATCCGTATAGAAACACTGGTTTCTTGCATGAGTTGAACATCCGTATTGAGGTGTTTCAAGAGAATACGGAAGTGTTCCAGACTTTGTGTAACACGAAGGTTGCTCTGGCTTTATTTATTCGCTTGGTGATATCTTCTTCTGTCCCACCGATTATTGATAGAGTTTACAACCGAGGTATACGACTTCTTTTACATCTTCGATTTGTTGTTGGTTGATGCTTATTGGTGTGGTTATACTGTTACTGTTGAGCCTTATTTTCTTGGTTTTATTGATGTTGAATTTTAAACCAACTCCGTTAGCTAAGTCCGATAGTTTCTGTATTTTCTGCTGCATATCGGAATATTTATGAGTTAACAGGCATATATCGTCTGCGTAATCCAGGTCATTGAGTTTTTTCGTTAATTGGGTAACTCACCGTCCATTTCCCTCATAACACTATGTAAAACTATTATGAACAGTAGTGGTCAGAGTACACATCCATGCCGTACTCCATGATTGTTGTAATACGTTTTGCCTGCAACCTGATACATTTCTTGTATGAGTTGGATTATTTTGATCGGGATGCCTATTTCGCAAAGTGTCTTTAATATTGCGTTTCTGTGTATGGTGTCGAAGGACGGGTGTGAAGAATTCCACATTTTTCCACAAAATTTCAATGTGTTAGTAATACACTGTTAAACGTAATTCCAATTAGAAAAATTATTTCTTATTTAGGACTTGAGTAGATTTTAATTATATGGTATTTGATTATTGAAATATAATATTTGATACTTGAAATATTTAAAAATTCAATATGACGAAATATAATAATACATTTTACTTCAAACTAAATTAAAGAAAATTAAAAATGACCGAGAAAAATATGAGTGTGATTTGGTTTTTGTTGAATAAATTTCATAGCAAAATATCTGAACGCTCAAACCTTTTGAATTTTACTTTATAAGTAGATAATATCATTATCTATAATAAATAGAAGCCATACTTGAGTCAACGTCTATAGGGATGGCCGATAATGGCCATGGATGGAGGAATATATGAGTGTGATTTGGTATTTCTGGAATAAATTTCATAGAAAAATATACGCTCAAACCTTTTGAATTTTACTGTATAATCAGATAATTTCAATATCTATAATAAACAGAAGCCATACTTGAGTCAACGTCTATAGGGATGGCCGATAATGGCTATGGAATGTGGAAACATTGAGTGTGATTTTTTATGTGTGGATAGAAGTTACATAGAATATTAGTTCCTTATATAACGAATCATGCTCAATTTATTAACACAATACGGTAATCCCTATAGATGTTGGGTTTTGTTTATTATATTTATTATAATTATTTAATTACACTCTAAAATTCAAAAGACTGGGACGTGCAAATAATTAACAATAACATATTATATTTGTGGAATATTCCAATTGGAATTTTAATTTTTATTTCTTATGTGTTCATGACTATCTGATTCTATCATACTCCAATTTGATTTTATTTACCAGGTTTAGTTTAATTTAATACGACAGATAATAATGATAAATTTTTATGTTATAATTTAAGCAAAGTCAGTTGGATAATCACATTAACTAAAGTTTGAAAATCGTATATTTGCCACATTGTTTCCTAAAGTTTTATTTTATCAGTCTTAAAAGGGTACATTCATATTTTGTTAATGGCGATAAATGTTACAACTAATATATCTGTTTCATATTATTTTTATTTAAAATTAATCAACTATCTTTGTTATTTATTATTGATTAAATTACAATTTTTACTGAAAAACATACAATTTAATAATCATAACAGTGTAAATTACCACTACAAATGAAAGCAATCAGAATTAGTAACTATTCCAACTGGATTCGTATATATATACGTGTGGAAGAATTGTGGAATACTTCACAGGCTCTATATATATATATATATATATATATATATATATATATATATATATATATATATATATATATATATATATATATATATATATATATATATATATATATATATATATATCCACATATATATAAAAAAACAATAATCAAGCTATCACTAATACTCTTATCAATCACCATACTTATCCGCCTCGAGTTTTATCTCCATTCCGTGATCTACTGCTGCTTTCTTTCTCTCCACCAAAAAAACAAAACATCTCGTTCACTCGAGTTTATATAGGTTTTCTTCATCTCCCGGCCAGAAAACCATCACTACGCCATTTTTCTAACATGGCCCCTACCAAATAGTTGAAGTCTTCAACGATTACCTTTTCATCGATTATCGTACTTTGATGTCGATTACCATTACTTCTACTTACAAAAAAAATATGGATTGTAACCCGGATTGAAATTTACATTTTATAAAGAAGCAAAATAATTGATATCGACATCTATCGAAAAGACACTAAAATTTTTCCCATTCCACAAACCCGAGATCACACTCTATTATGCTCAAACAATAGAATTATTAGTTAATGGAATAAAAAAAAACCGAAAATTAAACCGAGCCAAAATGTACCAAAATTAGCACATTACAGAATCAATTGTAAAATGTTTCTCTCTAAATCCAAACTGCGTCTTATCAGAACTTTTCAATTTCAGGTTTAATTCGTTTTACTCTAAAACATAGTTTTATTCGTTTGGTTATAATAACTTGAGTTATCATTTGAAGCAGAGCTCTGTTGTCTTCTCGAACTTCCAATAGTGAGTCATCAGCATATGTAACACTTGGAGTTGTTCTTGTTAAATATGTGATGTGGCAGTTTTGTGGATAGTCTTGTTGAAGCTGAGGTAACTGCTGGTCTAGTACTGATAGTAGTTTCCTTTGTTTTGTTGCGAATTTTTGCAGCTTTTTTATAACAATTGGAGCCTCTGTAGTTGGGTGGGTGTGCACAGTTGACTCGTTTTGGTGGTGTCTTTTAGTATCGTTCATTCAGCGGTAAGGTTTTTACCTTCCCCATGAACTTCGCACTTTTACACTGTGGAATCAATTTAGATTTTTGACGGGTTACATTTGCACTTTCATATGAAGTATTTCGCTGATTGCATACAATATTTTTAATGTGCGTTCTTTCGAAAGATAATATATCTGGTTTGTTTAGGTTCAAAATTCAACCTGTTTCTGTATTGAGTTCTCCGTCGTCTATTTCATACCTCACTTGAGCAGTCGGACTGAAGTTGGTTTTCACAGATAATTTTAAAGCACATTTATTCTTGTTTGAAGGTCTTTGGTACGCTTCGTTAATTCTGACTTCTCACAGCTTTGCAAAATAAGCTATTAAGCATACACTCCTTGTCAGTGTTTAGGTTGTCTCTTTTTGGTTCAATTTCATTATGCTTTTCTTGGTTCTATACAGAGACTAAGAAAGTACTTTATCTTGGAAGTGTTTACTGACATATATACATAGATTAAATGGATCACTGGATAAAAGGATAATCCTTTAACATTTAACTTTGCAGTTGAATCAGTTATTCTCAGAGCGAGCGAATTTTTTTCTTTCTATTCTAGCGAAATTCCTATTTGAGGACCAATTGACGACCTTGAGGATACCGGCATATAATGGGTGATCTGGTAACGAATAACGATATTAGACGTGCATTAATTAAAATACTGAACCAATTAATTACTGATTTCTCGTTTATTAAACGTTTTACTTTGTGGTGCGATTGCTGTGTACAACAAAATCAACACAACGGCAATAAAAATATTTTTGAACTCTAATAGACAGTAAATTAAGCGACAACAATTCAAAAATTTTCAAAACCATGCCACTCGAATATACAGGAAGTTGACTGTGTACACTCAACTATTGATCGATATTTGAAGAATCTGGAAATACGCAGTCCTCTTCGTTTTGTTCGACTACTAATTTTATAAACGTTTCACTGGTCATAATGCAAATGAAGCATACAGACTTTAAAGTATATTCAAATCCGGCTGGCAAGTTAGATTTTAGTGGAGTTCATTTTTTAAAAATTAAATCTATTTTGTACGAGCCAGAGGAAAGCGATTTTTTCATATTAAAATTCAAATTTTCATTTCGAAAAAAAAAACACACAACACTTACTCATTACAAAAAAAGGAACTTGAAAAGTGATCCCACTCCAAAAATCTTTTTAGTACTGAAATTGGTACGTTGCCAGCGCACTCGATTGCGAAGGAGAAAATGAAAGATATTTCTGATCTTTTCCCTTTTCTGCCAAACGAAGATGTACAATATCTTAAGGCTCTATTCAAATTAGAAACAACTTTTTTTTTTTACGTTTAGTTTTAATTGGGTGCAGTGAGGACTTTTGGACTGACATAGTACCTTGTAACTGTCAGAGGTCCTGCATCCAACGCGCGATCCTTCAAGTAAACTGTGGATATAGTTTACTGTGCTATCCAACAAGTCATTAATGTATAACAAAAACAAGTTTACAAATGAGATTCTCATGCCAAACCTTGTCAAAAGCCTTGGATATATCCAAGGCAATTGCAAAGGCTTATCCGTGTTGCTCAAGTGCGAGATTCAATTTGTTTGTAACACACGTCAAAAGATCGGTTGTGGAGCGGCTTTTCAGCATCGGAAAGTATAGTTTCTAAGGCTGCAACTTCGAGATTAGCTAATGATGAAAAACTGAGATTGATTGATTGGTTGATTGATAGGACTGTAGGACCAAGCGCTAGGCAAGATTCCCGGATTACGCCGGACCTATTCCTACAGCCGTTTACATAAAACAATAGGTAAGGAAGGAAAGGTATGTTAGTAAGGAGAGAACGACCCGGTTACAGACACCTGGCAAATCGTTTACTAAACTACTGTTAACTGACAACAACAAGACAATCACAATTCTTATCTACTAATCTGCAATCGCCAATCAACATTCTCCAGTCCGCATTACCTATCTGCTCTGCTGTATTTTGAATAAAATTAAAACTAAATTAAAATTCAAGTTCTAAAATAAATTTATTAGTTAGTCGCTCAGGAATCTGTAACTAATTAATAATATTATCTGTTAATTAATTAAATTTATTATTTATTTCAACTCCCGCCCGCACAAGTAACCTAATTAAAACATAAGTACAGAACTCTGAAAGAAAATTTATTAACTTATGGCTCAGGTATCTGAAACAATTTAATTAATATGGTATGATAGTTTAAGCCATCCATTATGATAATATTGCCATAATTCTGTAACATGCTTATCAGAGAAACAAAATAGACTAAGGCGACAATCTTCAGCAGAACCATTTTCCTGTTACATAATACTTTAAATAATATAAATTGTTAGTAAAATCTATATCCTTTTCACATTAACATTGGTTATTATTTTTATTTGGATAGGAAGGACATTTCTTATTCCATCATATGTATTTGAGTTACCTCAACAGTTGAAACTGGCGTATTTAGGTTAATTATCCTGGGGTCTTCTCATCATATGTTGCATATAAAGTTGCATCCCTAAAATTCTAGATCCACCACCATCTAACGTGAGGGGCAATATTTATTTAATTTATGACCCGTCAGCATTTCATATACATACATTATGACGACCAAATAAACTGTCAATTCGTGAATAGGGTAAATTATTTATATAAATAAATAATTGAGTAAGTTATCTATAACCTGCAGTTGCAGTTAGCTATAACGTATTAAAATTAAATCATCTACACAAATTCTAAAAATAAATTTACTAGATAGGGATCTGTAACTTAATTATTATTAATTTTATTATTTATTTAAACTCAAGTCCGCACACCAATCATAGTTAAAGAAAAATACAAAACTCTTATTTAATTAACTTACGGCTTCTGAATCTGTAACCATAAATTAAATTAATATGGTATGCTAGATTAAGTACCCTTCAACCATTACGCTGATGATACCATAATATTAAAATATGTTTGTCAGAAAATCAAAATAAATCTCTGGAACCTCAAGTTTTACATTCCAAAATAATGCAACCTCTTTTTTTTTTAAATAAAATAAACTTTCCTTGAAAACCCTCCAACTATAATCATATTTACACTTATGTAAATAATTAAAACCAAACTTTTCCATAATTTATTATTATTATTTTTATATTAATGGTCGTGATCAGCGATGTCACTTTATAAATCAAAATAAAATTGATATTAACTTGCAAAAAGCACCAATAAATCCAAATACGAAACTTAATGTGAAGCTTAATAAATTTAAATAACGCATGGATAACCCACAGGCACCTATGCACGACACACAGGCCATAACACAGACAGGGTTGCCACATACATGCAGAAAGTATGGAGCAGAAGCACCCCAAAAGTGGAGGAAATCGACACACCCGGAGCGAACCCCATTCAAGCAAACCAAACACGATCCAAATTCCACCAAACATACATCTATTTGTACTAAACAAACCCTACGAGAACCCAATTGTAAGCATCCAAACTAAAAACTCATTCAAAGCATCCTCAACAAAGGAACACCAACTTACAGATAAATAAAAAGTGCAGACCTATGTTAACTGACATCCAACAAACCGAAATCCATCCAAACACCCCACATTCCGGCGAATCATCCAGCCTCCATTCGCGTCCAAATCCCCACATAATAACAGAGGCTCCTAGCCGCCACCGCAACTAGATCAGCCCTCTTGCCCGTCACAATCAAATCCAGATTTGAAACTATTTGAAAGCCAAAAACTATTTATATTCTCAAACAATAATTAAATATGAGAACATTACATGCAAACCCATCAAATAACCAGTAATAATATGTAAGGCACTGTATGCATTTATATATTATATTATATCTACACAAACAAGATCAAATCTGTATACATTGCCCGTATACGCATTGCAATATTATTGATCTATACTTGATCCAATACCAATAAAGCTCAGGCCAATTATTCTCTTTTATGAGTTAGTATGAGTAAATGAATAGAAAACAACAAAATGTGTACAATTCGTTCGTAAACTGTCGATTTCTCGCAATTTTTTGACTTTGCTTTGTTGTGTCTTACAATACAGGCCTTAACATCAATTTTTGTATATGAGGCATCTAAATATGATTATTTATCAAGACTGCTGTACAATAATTTTCCCATTTATTGATACATGCTCAAATTTTTCATTCATAAGAAATTTTCCTAATTTTTATTTTTATTTTCGGCTAATATGTTAGTTCGATAATATTTCGTTTATCGAAGATGATCACATGATCAAAATAGTTCAATGTGATTCGAGAAAATGTATAAACAGTGATTATATAACGTAACTCCTCTTTTGCATTTGAATTTTGTATAGGAAAAACACTCTAGCACACAAAGAATACACAAACTCACAAAAATTATTTGTTTTGTTTTGTTTACGTTGATTTTTTTGTTTCTTTTTGTTTTTGATGGTACATTGTCTGTTACTGTTATTGTATTGTATTGTATGTTTACTTGTCAGTATGAAAAAAAATTGACCTAAAATATATTTAATTTTTGGCAAATTTAAAATATGTTTGCGGAAATATAAATTTTAATAAACATATTTATATAAATAAATTTGATATTATTCAATTCATAATTTTACTGACTACTTCGGATGACAAAATTTCTATAATTGTTAATTCGTTAATTCTATTTCGAAAAATTAAACGAAACATCAATTTAATTATTTTTGGAAATAATAAAATTAACGTTTTGTTTAATTTATTTCCTAGTTAAAATTCAGATAGATATTATCAAAATCTAAATAAAATTGTTAAATATCTATAAACCTACAAAAAATAATTCAAACAGGTAAAATTTTGTGTAAATTGAAGATAAATTACGAAAACATAAAATTTATCATAAAACAAATGCATCCTCCCGTCGCAACTGCTCGTAGCAAACTAAAACAAAACAAAGCAACAAAATCAAAAATAAATTAATAACGAAACGAATACACTAAAAGACAACAAAGCACAATAAACATAGTTGACCAAAATATCAATTTTATAATTTTTATAAAGAATGAAAGTAATTTAAGTCATACAATTCAAACTGTTTTAATAATCCTAAATAAAAATTCTGTAAGCCTAAAAAAAAATAAAACGCATAAAATTTAATGTGATCTAAAAATATTACGTAAAAACAAAATCATACTGACAACCAACACGTGCTTTCGCCTCAAATGCTCGTAGCAAACTAAAACAAAGAAACAAAATCAAAAATAAAATAAAAATGAAGCGAAATGCACTAAAAGACAACGAAGAACAAAACTGTTTGAATTATTTCTAAAAAATATTGAAACGAAGGAAAAATGGAAAAAAACGAGCGGGATGCAAAATAAAATCATATTACTACTTGTATGCGGGAACCAGAGCACAATATAACAAACAATATGCTTTTAAACCCGATATTATAAATTCATTTCGTTTTATTTTTCTATTCACGATCGAAAATATAAAAATCTAGATTCTTAAATCTTCAAAATCATGAATTAAAATATTGGTTTAAATGAAAATTATTAATCCAGGATTGTTGATAAATAATCATTTTCCAAACTCTGGAAAGTGAGTAATTGGTTATGGGGCCTGCCTACCAAGTTATAGGAAGTTAAAAGTAAAAAATTAAGAAAAAATCCACTTTTTAATACGATTGTTGATGTATTTACGACTTTTTATTCATTTACACATACATAGGACCGGCCATGTTTTTCGATGGGAAACGGCCGTATACATATACGCATTGCTTGATCTATATATAAGTAAAATATATATAAAACAAAAATACATATATAAAACAAAAGGGAAGGGAAATACATAGTCAAATATTTAGAATTTTATTTGACTAATGCAACTAAGAAAACAAAAACAAAATAAAGTGCTATATAAAAATTTAATAAAAATTTATATGCAATCGTTTTCAAGGACATCAAAATTTACACTACAGATTACAGAATGTGAATTTGTGTTTTCCACAACTGATGTATATAAAATGACACAAATACACACGCAGTTTGAATGCGCCACAATTCAAAAATTTCCAAAAATTCCCTCCATTGCATGCCCCGATATATACATTTATGATACACAAAACAAAACACAAAAATCACTCAGAGGAAAGGGAAATATATGAAGATCGAACCATGAAACTGGCCCGTCAGACGAAACACAACAAAAACACACGTGTCACATTCAATCGTTTGCAACGGAAAATTGTGTGTGTGTGATATTGAAATTGATGTATATATAACTATATACCAATACCATTACTGGCAATGTATACACGATGCAAACTGACACACACACAAATACGATATATGTACATCCACTATTAAATATAAACACTAAAACCTAAATATATAATGCAATATACAATATAATATAATTTAATATTAAATATAATAAAATATAGTATAATATAATATAATAACGATACTCATCTGAGATTCCAAAAATTAAGCCACAAACACACACACACACACACAAACGAATTTATTTTATTTAGTTAAACACCGAGTGGGAAAAAACACGTCCACTCAGTGTGCCGACTAACACTGAACTCCAGCTAATGATAAAAAACCGAAATTGGTTTTAAAATAAAAAAAAAACGTTTTTAGGTTTTACTACTTTTTAATAAACTTAATAATTTGAATTCTTTTCGGATTGCAAAATTTGTTGAACTGATACATTATAGCACCATCTTTTCATATGTCGTTATTGGCCAAAGCAATTGCAGCTCGCTCGTATATCAGTCTGAAACTAACCGAATAAAATATATTTTAATTTGAGACGATCTAATAAATAATCTCCTATATGGCAAAGTGCTTTAGTAGTATGTAATAAAGCAGAATGTGTTTCATTAGTCAGTTTATTATTATTTTTAAGATCATTCCAATTTTGCAACCAATTACAAAATTTTTCTAAAAATTGCACCCCATATCTATTTTTTTTGAGTGATCGGTACAGCTAACGGTTCCCTTAAATGAAAACCTTTTGAAAGTGTCTTGATGTTTACGACAGTCCACCAATTTCGAACAATAGTAAGAAATTCTGCTGTACCAAGACATTCTTCTCCGAGTATTGATCGAAAGCAATTAATGGCTATAATTGTTTTATCGTCAAATAAACGGACAGCTAATAATAAATTTTGTCTTTCGAAGCTATTCGGATTAGGCAGTTTCGGAGCACGCGTGCAGGAACTAGCTTTATCTCCAATTTGTTTTCTTTCAAATATATAGCTCCTAAATGACTGAGTTTAGATGTTAAAATTATATTATTATCATTAAAATGAGGAAATGTTAAAAAAAAAAAAAAAAACTTAACTTTAGGAAATGTTAACTGTTTCATCTTATTATTTAACCAATTATTTCGTATACATTTAAATAAATGGACGGTATCAAATAAAACGAAAATTTTTTTGTCCTTCAAATATGGCTAACTAATATAAATTGGATGATTACCTGTGGTCGAAAATTTTTCGAACGGTTTTCGATTTACTTGGTTGCTATCCGAAAGTATTGCAACAACCTCGTACCCTACAGAATGCGAAATTTCTTAAATTTCACAAACATTTTTGAACTGGATAAAGTCCCACTATATCTTTATTCTTAGACAAGAGCGAGGTTATCATAAATGCTTGAATTGATTTCGCAGCTGTTAAAGAAGATTCTGATATTGGTTGGTTACTAGCCAATCCTTCTATTTTATTACCTTTAAATGTCATAGAAGGCTTGACGTGAATTTCATCAATTAAAAGATTTACGTATTTTTCATGTGGTTTTTTTTAGAATTTTTTTTTATTAGATATTCTTTAGTTGCCTCAGATTGTAAATTACCTTTCGACAAACAGGGCTTTGATAAGTGTTAATGTGAAAAATAGGAAAGTTTAAGATTAGTAAGTTTTGTATTTAAAATACTCGTAAGTTTTCTGGATGTTTTATCGATTATAATTAAACATAAAACATTTTGAGTTAAAAGTTTATTTCTAGTGATTCTCCTAATTTTGTGATCTCTACTAAAACATACATTTTCTTATCAGTTATATATATATATATAATTATCACAGTGGTTTTAAAATAAAACCTTAAAATTTATTTCATTTATTATTATTAAACCAAAGCCATTTATACCTAATTTAGTAGTTACCTAGTTTTTGAAATGAGCTTTATTTAGTATATCAAAGCTACATTTTATCAAGAAGCTCATACGAAACGTACTGATTTCAGTTGCTGTGAACGACCACGAACTGATTGATTTTGATCTTACTCAATGCTACGTTGTACAGTGTCTATATGTTCTGTACGTACTGTTCGACGTTTTACTGAATGCTTATTATCAGTAAGATTATATATAGAGTGCAAATGATATATTCGATTAATTGTTTGATTTACTCTAGGTGAAATTTTCACCGCTCGACCAGCTTAGTTTGCCTTTTTAAGGAAATCAAAAAAGATTTTAATATCCAAGATACTGTAGCCCTGTCCATTCATTTACAAGTTAACCTTTCGCTTCTACCAAAATTTCTTAAAACCAAAATTGAAATTGGATATACGATAGATTATCTTTTGAAGCCGAATAACATTCATAATTATCTTGTGAAAACAGACAACCTGATATTGTATATACAAAAAATACGGAAGATGAATAACGAATCGGAAGTTCTCGAAAATAATGGGTCCCAAGTGTATAGGGAATATACTATTTAACCTTCTGGATGTTTATAATAGTAGTTACAACTGAAAGGGAACTGAAATCAATGTGAATGCATCGGTTTTACTTACCAGTTAAAACCCACTATTCTAAATGGTACTAACAGTATGCAGCCGAAAAATACAAATGATATATAATATTTTTTCATTATTAACTACATTTTATAATTTATTTAAAATAAAAAATTTAATTAAGAGTTAAACAGCATCTTGGTTCTGATTTATGATTAGTCCTAGTGTTCATCTCCACATCTACTAGAAATCGAATTTTATATCGTGTATTAGCCAATATGTGCTTCTGAAAAAGTCTCATGTAGCATTCTTATATCTCTCAAAATGTTTCAAAATATTTTTCTTTAATTTTTTATTTCAGTGATTTGCTTCCTTGTTTATCCAGAAACCTCCAAAGAAAATAATGCCTTCTATAAGACAGAATTCAGATCAGCAAATAGTGAACATAAAAATAACACTAATTTTATTTTTGTTATTTTCCTGTCTATCATATGCCGAATCACCTAATTCTAATTCAGGATCAAGTAAGTCAAATCCTTATTATCTAATTAATAGCCCAAAATATGTTTAGAAAAATGATTTAGAAAAATACTATCACTTGGATTTAAATTAATACATACATGTACTCGTAAATACATATGTAAAAAGAAGTTATTTTTTTATATTATGGAGCAACATACAAACACAACAAATCATCGCCATCAATTTTTGTCAGCTTATGTCATCGGTTTAGTTTAAAAAATAAAACGTTATATAATTATATTTCTATAATCGTTTTTATAAGATCGTGACAACTGATAACACCGTATCAACTAAGCGTCTTAAATTAAATTGATCTGAATATGATCAGTGGGTCGATATGATATAACCAAATATTTATCCCTTAAGGACTCAAAAAATTTATTATTAACAATTTGAATCTCTTTTCAACGTAAAAGTAATATGATTGATTTTTGATTGGCGAATAGCCAATTTTAAATCCATTATTTTTAAAATAAATTTGAGCATTATTATTTTAAAAACCAATCAGTTTCAACTTTAATTATATGCAATAGTGTCAATGATGAGAATGTCCAGACCACCAGTATATATTACAATGCACTCATTGAATTGCTTTATGGCATTCTATAAATACTTAAAACAGAATACCCTTCAGCATATAAGCCATACAATATATTTAACTCGTACCCATGTATTTATCAACTCCGAACCATTTCGTATCCAATGCATATACAGGATTTCCTCATTCGTATGTTGTTTAGATAACGAATCATGGATATCTTGAAATTCGACAATGAAGTTAGTTAGATTGCGGAGTCTGTGTTAATAATATTAATAAGGGCCGAATAATTATTTGTGAAAGTTCCGGTGAAGTGGGAAGTGGTAAGAAATACTTTCAATCGAAAAAAAAATTGAATGTGTTGAATGGAGTACCTTAAACAAAATGATTAGATTACTTTGAGTATATACCTATACCATGCCAACTGGTGCAGAGAACTTTAACTTCGCGATTACTTCTTAGAGAGCATATATCAAAAACAAACAATTAAAAATTAAGAAACAGTTAATAGTTTGGGTCTTTTTCCAACATATACTTCGAAAGCAGAAAAGAAAGCACTAACTTTAAGCAAACAATCGTAGTTTATTAATAAAAAAAATATTTCAGATAAGTTTCCTTTGTTAGCCATGTCGTTAAGTAAACGATACAGATCAAGGTCGACCTAATTTGAGGTGTGACTTCTTGTTAACCACTTCTTGAGTTCCATAAAAAATTGTCTTTGATTTTTTAAAAAAAAACCGCAGTTACTTAGTTTCCAACCTAAGTCATTTTCAAAAAATTGTACGAAATTTGAACTTTTATTAAAGTATAACACTTTGCCATTCCTTTATTACGAATAAGCTTTTCTCTTGCTAAACTCCAAGAATGTTGCAACCTATATTTTCTACTTGCGTATGAAATTGATAAATTTTCAGAATTTACAGTTTGTAATAAGATAGCTCCAATTGCTTTATCACTGGTATCTGTCGTAACATAAAACATTTGTGTAAAATTTGGATACTGCAAGATAGGTGATTGTACTAGTTAATATTTTAATTTTTTAAAGGCGTCATGGCAAAATGGATCCCAAATAAAACGAACATTATTTATTTAGAATTGGACTTGCAATGTGAGAAACATTTGGTATAAATCGACGATTGTAGCTACATACTCCTATAAAAGATTTAACTTCTGTGCAATTTAATCGTACTGGAAAATTTGAAATTGCAGAAATTTTCTTTGAATCAGGACGTATATCTTCGCTGGTAATAATAAGACCATGATAGAATATTTCCTTACGTAATAACTTGCATTTTGGAGGCTGCAGCTTAAGATTCAATTTTTGGAAGCATTTTAAAATGTCTATTAATTTGTTATTGCGATCTTTCAGATCATGGCCATATACTATTACGTCATCTATATATAAAACATTTAACACCATTTAGTCCAGATAATATACAGTTCATTACACGCTGAAATGTTGCAGGTGAGTCTTTCAATACGGCATTCGTGTATATTGGAGATGACCAAAATCAGTACTAAATGCGATTTTCTGTGTATCATTTTCGTTTAAAGGTATTTGGAGGAATCGGTCTGGTAAGTCCAACGTTGAAAAATATGATGATTTTCCAATTTCGTATTATATTTCAATAATAAACGGAAGTGCAAATTCATCGCCGATTGTCATATTATTTAAACGCCTAAAATCTATAACAATTCATTTTCATCACATTTTTTCGAAACAATTACAAGTGGAAAATGCCAAGGACTACAACTTAGTTCGACTATTCGATCATCAAGCATTTGTTTAATCTGTGTATTAATAACTTTTTCATAGCGTGGGGTAATCGATATGATTTAATATTGATTGGATTTGTATTTAATTTATCACCATTGAGATGAAATACATCATTAAAATTAAAATAGCGAAATATCTCTAATATTGAATGGCGTTTTTCAAAATTAAGATTTTTCAAATTCAAATTTTCTTCGAAGATTTGTTATCATTCTTCAATTTTATTGGACCAGGATGATAAAGAAAAAACATATAATTCAAGTGATTTTGGTTTTAAACTAATGCCATTGATTTTAACTTCAGCACACTAAATGATAATCTACAATTGAGATTATTTTGAATATCTAATAAGTAGACCTCAACGTGCTGGATACGCCTAATGACATTACTAGTAATGAAATTAGTATTGACCATGTAATGGCTGCTGAATATATTAATTCAGTTACACTAGAGTCTCGAGTTGCGTCGGTAATGCGTTCCAGAAAAATGCGACGCAACTTGAAATCACGCAACTCGAATTTTATTTTTTCATTTTTACAAAAATTTTAGTACAGTTGCTTTAACATCCAGAAAACGGAATAACATTAAAAAATACCAAAATATAAATTAAAATTAAATTTATTAGGTATTATTACAACGTTCGTTTACGCAAACAAAAAATAATTAAAAAACATAATATAAAATTCATTGATAATTCAACATTTGTACATAATATTAACATAACAATAACAATAATTTATAACAATAATTTTTAATTTATTAAAACTCCAATTTGAGCTTTAAGCTCATTCATAATGGAGTTAAAATTCATCCATCGGCAATATAATTTTTGAAAATTTATCGTGAATCGCCATTTAACACATGTCTGCACTTAATTTCTTCCAGATTTTTTTTTATGATTAAATAGCTGTACCGATGACATCATCCAGATCTACGACTTAAGAGCTGCTAGATTTCTTGTAGGCAATTATACCGATGTTTTGAAAAAAAATATTTTTAAATATTTAAAATAAGATTAAAGTATTAACAGCCAAATTTAATACAAAATTATTGTTTGATCACATACTAACTTATGTATATAGATATTAATGTACATACTCAAATATTTATTTATACAGGTTTAGACGGATTCTAAATCAAAACACTCAATATCGGGTTATTGTTGCCTTTCTTTTGGAATCCTTTGAAAGAAATTATCCAGAGTACTCTGTGTCTCAGCTTTCTTATTTTCAATGTATATTTTATTATAACAGCTGATGCTTGTTCTGACTTTGTGTGCAACTCTTGTACTTCGTTCTTCGTCGGGGTCTTCGTTTAAGAAAATATCCAGTCCATCAGATATCAAACTAATTGCTTTGGCAAGGCCTTTTTGAGATAATTTTTTGATTTCACGATTTTCTAAAACATTATCAGTATTTTCTATGCTATTATCGGCTAATTCCATTGATTCGTCGGTTTACATACTTAAATCTTCAAATTGAATAGTTTCATCAGATCCAGCTTTATCCATACCCTCAAAATTAGCTTCTTGCGCTAAACTAATAATTTGGTTACGAACCAGAGGAACTTCGTCAACTAATAATGAGGATTTTACACACTCCGGCCAAATTTTGCGCCAAACACCATTCATACAAGACAACACTTAACCTAAGTACAAGACAACACTTAACCTAAGTACATATAAAAATAATAACGGACAATAAATTACGTAAATATAACGAAAAAAATATTTTTATATGTACTGATTTACATACCATATACCACAAAATAACACAAAAAACTTAACAAATTATGTATAACAAACTACACAGCATATATATGTATGTGTATACATATATGAACTTCTTTATTCAAAAGTAACTCAAATTATGAAAGCAAATCATCAAAACTATTCTCGCTATACCACTACAGGGGAATACCCGAATTTTCTACATGAAAAAAGAGATGAAAAACATAAAACAACTTTTTCAATTTATTTTTCGTAAAGAATATCTTGTAAGAATAAAATAAATATACTTTCGAGTTGCGTCGAAAATGTGATGCAAATCGAAATTAAGGTATTAAATTATTTTGCGACGCAAGTGGAAATGACGCAAGTTGAACCGACGCACCTCGAGACCCTAGTATATTTTGTTTTTGTTGTTTTTTTACATTTATTTTATTTTTAAAAAATTGTTTCAATTGTTGTAATGTGTATTAAATTTTTTGGTTAACAATTTTTAATAAACTTAATTTTGATTATTATTCAAGCTATTTGTTACGGGTTTTACACGCCATTATTGGCCCCTACCGTGTCAACAGTCTGACTCCATCTGTTTCCATCACGAGCCAGCCATACCTCTTCACCAAAAGAAAGTCGGTTCTCCCTTCAAAGATCGCTGTATCATTCGGTTCGGATCCGCACGCAGAACGTGACTGAGCCAGCGTACTTGATGTTCTTCTATTTCAACCACGAGATTAGGAATTTAATTTGCATTGAATTGCTGATCTCGTGGTTGAAACGTACTCGGTATGTGCCATCAACGTCACTTTTTGGGCCATATATCACACGCTTGATTCTTCGCTCGAATATTAGAAGCCATCTTTCGTACTCATCCGTCAGGATCCAACTCTCACATCCATACATGACAACGGGTCTGATCAACACTCTGTACAGCTTCAGCTTATCCGCATTTGCAAGATATTTTGATTTCAGCAGTGGACGTAGAGGATACAAAGCCCGATTGCCAGCGGCAAGCCGAACTTTGATATCCTCGCCCACACACACTATTATCGTGAGTGATGAGAGATCCAAGGTACTTGAATCTCATTACTCATTCGAACGTGTGGTTAACACTACTGAAATCACTTGCGTCTTGGTCTCGAAAACCAGAGATCATATATTTTGTTTTTCACTTGGCGCGTTGTACGGCCTAGAAAGAGTATCGGCTGGAACTCGTAGCTTTCCAAGAAACTCGAGGGCTTAAAAGTGGAGACCATGTGTCCCAAGGCTATACATTGCTACACACTGAAGATGACCTTAGAATTCTCGGAGTTTGATATCTAATTGGGCCACAGGTAAAAAAGGCTGTAATGTACTTCCAAACAGTCGATAATCGAATGTGTAAGCTTTGCTTATGTATTAATATAGGTCCGTACTCCCGACACGAAACTGCGTCCGAGAATGTGGAAAATGATGTACTTTGCGATCACACATGATCTCAAATTGGCAAGTACATTATTTCCTCATAAAAGCATCCATTTCGAAACATAGACATACCCACGTAAAACATCCCGAAGACAAATTGACAATGTGATGATTTCAAAAGGGAGAGGGGGGCTCGGGTTGTACAACACGTTAGATCGTATCGGTTGTCAACAAAATTCGTAGACAGTGACCTATGGTTGCTGGAAAGCTACAATGGAAATTTTCGTACAAGTCAGGGAGGACAGGGGAATATACAATGCGATTCTACAACGTATTCCACATGTATGAAAAGCTGTGTTTTAATACCCTTAAATACAGACCGCAGAGATGTTCATTGAGGATCCATCCTATCGTTCACCAGGAAATGATTGTATTAATTCAGAGCTCTAGATATTCGGAGTGCTTACTTTGTGGAACTATTTTGTAACGAAATTGCGACGGACATGAGAAAAAAAAACAATTTTCTGGTTAATGCCCATCGTTACCGAATTTATTATACAGTCTTTCAGAGCTTTGGGTGGTTTTTAGTTTGCCGGCTAAAGCTCAGGGATTGGAGTGGGGTTTCCGAAGATGAAAGACCGCTAGTTAAACCACATGGGACGATGAAAGAAAAGGAAGGAACTGACAGGAGCAGAACAGGAATACTCACCTATAGCAGTATTTCAAATCACCCTATACCTCGTTCTTCACACTATTTACTTCATAATCACTACACTTTTAAATACACTTTTAAATACATGAATTTCGAACTACAAATAGTAGATAAACAATTCAAATCGAATTCATAAAAGAAAATCCCAAAATTTAGAAAATAAAAACAAAGAAATTACCATCGGACCGAATTTATTAATAAATAAACTCAAAATTTAGAGAAATTCAAAAAAAAACTTTTACATAATATAATAATTTGACTCAAAATAAAATTAATACTAATAAACCTTAACTTAAACCCAAAACCATATTTTTCCCAAAAAGACATATTTGTATAAGAAAAAAAAATTAAATAATATATAAAAAAAACTTAACTAAAGAACGTGGTTGCAGCGCTGTTGTATTATTTTAATTCAATTTATTTTAATTTGTATTTTTTAATTTATCAGTCTTTCAATTTATTTTAATTTGTGCACAAATATATGTTGTCCATTATTATTTATTTATTTAGATTTTTGTTTTTGATTTATTAAAGTTTTTAAAGTTGTATTAGAATAAATACTCATTACACCAACTGTACTTATTATAAAATTTTCTTGAACTACTATACTTATTGATATTCATTCAGTGTTACCAGATCGACCCAAACTAAAAACTTTTATGTGACTGAAAAAAAACTTAATTTCGAGAAAAAAAACTTTTTATTTTATTGACCACAACTTTTTTGTCCATTGAATAACATTCAAATTGTCTAGGTACTACAAAATAATTCATTAAATAAAATATTTATTTTATTTATCATTACGAAAATTATGTATAACGAAATATAGTTTGTTCTGCGTTGTTTAAGATTTGCAATGAAATTGCTACTTCTGCACCCAAATATACGTCGTTAATATTTTTGAGAATGTGTTCTTGATGTAGCAGTATATTTTTGGAAGCAACTTCTTCTACATATTCATCTTTTAAAAAATAATCTAAGATTTTGGTATAAAGTCTCTTAACTTCCAAATTTAGACAGTGGACTTGTGACGATTCGCTTTGGAAAAGTTTATTAGGTTTATTTATGTCGGCAAAAATTTTTTTTAAAAATTTCAAGTACATTTCAAATAGTGGATTTAGAATAACTTCTACCAGTTTTTCGGTGGCTTCAAATTTTTAAAGATCTTCATGCACAAAAAATAATTTGAGTGCATCTAATCGGCTTAATAACTGATTAACCGTCGTTTCTAGTGATAACCACCTAGTTTTTGCTGGGTGAAGCATCTTTTTAGGTTTATAATTCAAAAGGATTTAAAGATCTGCAAACAGGCTGTTTGCAGATCTTCAAATGTCGTTTCGGGCTGTTTTGAATAAAGTTATATTCTCCTTGCAGTGCCTTCGATAAATTTAGGTAATATCGCGAAAGCATAGTTGGCACAAAGTGCGAATGAAGGACAAAAAATTTATTATTTTATAAATAACATTAAAAAACTTAATTTTTTTGGCAAAAACTTAAAAACTTTTTGAACACAAAAAAACTTGCAAATTAAGTTTAAACTTACAATATGGTAACACTGTATTCATTCATTATATTTGTTTTTGTTTCTCTTTAATTTATTTTTCCACATATTAGTACTTGACTCACCAAGCACGCGGTTTTTCTATAACAACATGATCAATTCAAAGTTTCACAGTTTTACACTTTTTCTTGTTTATTTTTTCATTTTATATTTTTTTTTCTAGGTTCACTATTATATATTGTTTTTTTTATACTTAACATATTAACTAATTAACATTTTTTTTCTCTTAGCATAAATTTTAAGTTTCTTTTTCATTCTCTTAATAAAACTTTATAATGTACTATATTTTTGATAAAATTTTTTTTTGTTTGAGTTTTTTAAATTTTAAAGTCCAACACAATCCAATAAGGAACATAACAAAAAAAAATGAAAATATGAATACTATATATATATATTACATTTACGACTCGATTTGTGTATTTCTGCCGAAAAATCGTGTATTTATAAGAGAAAATAAAATTAAGGGGAAAAGCTAGATTTACGATCAACCAATATAATCGATCCACGTCGAACTTTTACCTTAGTACTAAAAAAATTGCATGCCAGGGATTTCAAAACTTTCTAATTTATTATTATTATTTAAATTTTTTTCCTATATTTATTTTTCACCGAGCAATTTGTTACAATTTTTTCGACCTTTTCGATTGGAATGGCGAAATTAAGTTATGCCCGATGAATGGAAAGTGTCCGCATTTTCAAGAATTGTGATCGCTTGAAATGCGAGAACTATCGCGGTGGAGCTCTCCTTTGCACAGTATATAATTTACTGTCTTACATTATCTTGGGAAGAATTACTCCTCTAACGGATGAAATTGTCGGTGACTACCAAGGAGGATTTCGTCCAAATCGGTCTCAGTCACTGATCAAGTTTTTTCGCTGCGGATGATTCTTTCCAAGTACTACGAAACATCGTCGCCAGATGTAACTTAATGGTTAAGAGAGTTTCTCATCACGCCGCGGTCTCGATTCCCACCGTTGACCAAAAATTAACATGTAACCGGATGACATAAAAACGCGTTTGTGTGTAAAAACATTCGTTGGGCTGACCACCTCACAATGTGCACCAATCGTTAAAGTAATTAATCAGGTCTCAGTTGAGTCGCGGTAGGGGCTGTTTACGGCCTCTAAGCCATAGATTTTTTTTTTACTATACGAAACGTCGCGCGATGTACACCAAGTATCCCTAGATTTCAAGCAAGCCTATGACTCGATCAATCGAGAGAGACTATGGTATGCGCTTGAACATTTAGCAATACCTAAAAAATATGTACATCTCTGTAAAATGACAGTAACGCAATCACAATGCTGTGTCAAAGTTGAGAACAGGCTATCGCGAAATTTTGCAACCAATTCCGGTGTTCGACAAGGAGATGCGCTGTCCCCGATACTTTTTAATCTCATGATGGAATACATCCTTCGTAAAAGTGCAACACCTCAAGACAATATCTTATTCCGACAATCCAATCAACTTCTTGCATATGCAGATGCTATCTGTGTGTTTGGATTAAATGGCAACGTAGTGAAAGAGATACTTGATCCACTAGAACAGTGTTCAGCTTCAGTGTTGGTCTCAGAATCAGAAAAATACAATCTAAATTCCTTTTGTAAATCGAACCAATTTTTATATTTTATCAAATCATTAGCTCGACCGTTTAGTTTCGATTTTAATATATTAAAGAAAATAATTTTATTTTTAACGCCGATAACTGTTTGATACACTATGTCTTTACATCACATGATATAAAACTATTACAGTTTAAAATTTCCGTCGAATTCTTGAATCAATTTTTAACATCGTTTTAATGTCGAAAGACATTGTGATGGTGGGTAAAATTTTTAATTCGTTTTCGAAATTAGAGTATGATAGATTAGGGTTGGTATGTTAGATTAGGGTTGGAACTCGAAATATTTTTAACTTCACAATAATCAATTAATTTAGGTTTAGAATTTTTTAAATTTGAACTTGTAGAAATAATAAAGCAATTACTATGATCTTTACTTACAGTTGATTCTCCCGTTGTTAATAACCGGCTTCGTTCAGATGATTGGAAAGATTTCCTTATGTCTCGACTACGTAAACTCAATATATTTTGCATGAAAAAAAAAATAAATCAAAATCTAGAAACAATTAAATTTTTTAGAACTTATTGATAATACTGATTGAATGATATGCCTTAATAATTTATATAATAGTTAAAAATAAATTGTGTTGATTGATGTGATGTTATGTTAGAAGTATGCAAAATATGTTTGTTTCTTTTTTGCATATGACTGATGAAATTGAACTTTTACTAGTTTTTTCCACTTCACATAGCTATTTTATTTTAGTTTTATAAATAATAGAATTTAGAAAACTTAATGGTTACTTTTATTATATTAATATGAGAATTGAATTATGTAATTAAATTTTATATTTTTATCCCTAATTTACATATTCACTATTACATTTAGAATTTGGTACATGTCGATGATCAAATTGTTTTAGTGTATAAACCATAAACATTTTCTTTAATCACCATGTCCTATAGTCAGTGCCATCAATATTAAATGATTTTAAAATTAAAATTAATTTTTATTAATATTTGACTTTAATTTAAAAAAAAAATATTTTAGAATGCAACTCAGATGCGGACTGTTACATGTATCCAAATTCAGTTTGTCCCAGTACAAAAACGTGTACTTGCAATCACGGATATATACTTATATATAATAATCTGTCAAATCCATCTACATGTCTAAACGGTAATAACACTAATAAATTAAACTTATCTATTTATTAACAATATACCATATTTATTTAGTTGCAACCAAATTGAATGATACATGTCAAGATCAAGAACAATGCCATGTTACATTGGGTATTGATTCAACATGTTCAAACGGTGTGTGCACATGTCGAAATAATGATCAAATACAGTACCAACCGGATCTAAATTACTGTTATTATGGAAATGGTAAATAATTTTCATATTACTAATATTTAAATAACGTTTAATGATAGTATGGTAAATTTAAATTTCAGTATCATCATACGGTTGTAAATCCAATTCCGATTGTGGAGAGAGCGAGTGTTCTTCTGGATTTTGTAAATGTAGAAGTGATCAAATTTTGAGAGTAATCGATAATAACATGGGCTGTTATAATGGTATGTGTCACCAAATTTTGCATAAAAAATGTCTTTCGATTAACATATTTCTATTTTTTTTAGTGAGTGATAAAACGTGTTCTATTGATGAACAGTGTAAGTACAGTGAAATGGGATTCAATTCGTATTGTAAGAATCATACATGTGTTTGTAATTATGATTCCATTCAAAATAAAACTAGTAACGTATGTGTTAAAAGTAAGTAAAGACCATATTGTTTATAATTATGACTATCAATTGCTTTTGAAAATTACGCTACTATAATAATCATAGTTTGGTTTTATAATATGCAGCACTTAGTGTGTTGCATATTATAAGTCGAATAATCGCTGTTAATGTCATCCGATGCATGTTATTTTACATAACAGCGCAAAAATATTTTTTAATCATTTAATAATTACGCTTAAGCTGAATTAATACTTCAATTTCTTCGTTCATTCATTCATTCAAATACTTTTTTCGTCCAATCGTAGTAATCCAAAATGAAAATATTTTGAACCTACATTTTGTCGCTAGAGATAGTTTAACTTTAACTTTTTGTTTGAACGAACATTGAGTAAAAGAGACAACATGACACCAAAACGAAAAAGAAGCAAATAACAGCCATTGTTATTCGGAACTAAAATAATTGACAATAAAACCGAAAATTAGATTTTATCGATATCAAATTGAGTATCTTATCTATTTTAGATACTTTCATCTGATTTGAATAAATGACTCAATTTTTGATGACTGCATAATATTTTGAAGAAGATCTACCTGCACGGACGTTATCGAAAGATTGTGAATGGAAAACATATTTCAATTTTATCTAATTTTCAAATTTGTTAATACTCGTATAAATTTATATTTGCACTGACATGGCTTAAATTAAATGAGGAAACGGTTATTCAATCTTTCAAGAATTGGCAGTGAAAACACTGACACTTGAAAATATGGGTTTAATCGATTTGATTAATTGCTTGAATGTTGATTTATTGAGTGGTCAAATTTGTAAGACAATGGAATTTCATGACACAAAACAACGAGTTTTCTGATTTTAGTTATTAGAAATTTTATTCTATGACGGTTGGTATATTTTGAAATTGATAGTGGACTATGAAGGTTAAAATGGATAACGATCGGTGTAGGCGAGAAAACGCAAAATAATTGAGTATTAATCAGACAAATTTCCACCACCAACGTAAACAGCAATTCTCTATTGTGATTCGGTTTTTTGCGTAAACTAAAACCACTACAAATATTCAATGAATGATAAATTTCGAATGGAATGATAGCATCTACAAACTATTTTCAAGTTGTTCTGATAATTCCAGACGGGGTGTTTTTCTGTAAATGGCGGGATATTTTGGTTTTTTGTAGTACTTCTATGGATAGCATTATTATGAAAGTTAAACTTATCTATTAATTTACAATATTCCATATTTCTAGTTACTACCAAATTGAATGATACATGTCAAGATCAAGAACAATGCCATGTTACATTGGGTATTGATTCAACATGTTCAAACGGTGTGTGCACATGTCGAAATAATGATCAAATACAGTACCAACCGGCTCAAAATTACTGTTATTATGGAAATGGTAAATAATTTTCATATTACTAATATTTAAATAACGTTTAATGATAGTATGGTAAATTTAAATTTTAGTATCATCATACAGTTGTAAGTTCGATTCCGATTGTGGAGAGGGCGAGTGTTTTTCTGGATTTTGTAAATGTAGAAGTGATCAAATTTTGAGAGTAATCGATAATAACATGGGCTGTTATAATGGTATGTGTCACCAAATTTTGCATAAAAAATGTCTTTCGATTAACATATTTCTATTTTTTTTAGTGAGTGATGAAACGTGTTCTATTGATGAACAATGTAAGTACAGTGAAATGGGATTCAATTCGTATTGTAAGAATCAAACATGTGTTTGTGATGATGATTCCATTCAAAATAAAACTAGTAACGTATGTGTTAAAAGTAAGTAAAGACCATATTGTTTATAATTATGACTATCAATTGCTTTTGAAAATTACGCTACTATAATAATCATAGTTTGGTACGAAAGATCGCTGTTTGTGTCATCCGGTGCATGTTTTTTTTTAGATAATAGAGCAACAATATTTTTAATCATATAATAATTATGCTTAATTCGGATATAAAAAATAATAGATTACATTTTTGATGAAACTATATGAATATGGTACATCAAGTAACTCACAAACATTGCAGTTTCTCTTGAACTAAAGACGCAATATTTTAATTTATGATATGGTAGGAGAAATACAAGTCAAGTTCCAAATATATATCTGAGAATTCTTTATTCCAAAATTATACGGTCCCTGACTGATCGTCAATATAATGATCGTATAATGGTAGTGATCGCATAAAAACAATCTTCAATCTCTTTTTCCATTAGTATACTTACATGACCTCAATAGTCTTACAGATATAATCTTTATTCAAATTTCATTTAAGATTCAAATATGAAAGCATCATTTGCAAAAGATTGAATAGCAAGACCATCAATATGGAAGGTTTTACTGTATGTACCTATATATATATATATATATATATATATATATATATATATATATATATATATATATATATATATATATATATATATATATATATATATATATATATATAACTAAAATGTAATTCGCCAATTACATTGAATATATTTTTAGTTTCCAATACAACGATCGCACAGTGGCTGTGATCGCGTTTAAATTCAAATCTCCAAAAACCCTTCTATTGTATGCCTTGATACATACATAGAACAAAACATGCGATCGCTTTCAATGGAATATTGTGGTGGTGTGATATGAAAATCATGTATTTAAGATACAAAGCAAAAACTTTATATATTCTAGAACAGCCGTGTTTCATGACTCCAACTGTTTCAGATCAGATCACTTTTTCCATGCAACCCGATGACACATTTTGATCCAAAATGAAATTTGAATGAAAAGGTGTCTTTGGTTTGCATGGGAAATTTGATCTGATCTGAATCAGTTGGAGTCATGAAACACGGCTAATATATTGTATAAAGGAGAAACAAGAACAAACTGAATATAATATTAAACCAATATTATGAAACATTTCCTGTGAGATGTAATGGTATATAATATAATATAATATTGTACAATTTAATATATAATATAATATAATGTAATACAATATAATAATAAAATATAATATAATAATATAAAAGCGATACTCATCTGTGATCAGATTTTAAATGTGAACTATTTCATATTTGTCAATATTTATATGTACTTAAAATTGTATATTGTATTTAAATGTGGTACTCAGATAAATGTTGAAATGATTGAAAACCACCGATTTACTCAAAACACCTATCTACTCATAAACGTCAATTTAGTTAGAAACACCAAAACCCTCAAAAGCACTAATCTAATCAAAAACAACGATTAACTCAAAAATACCGATCTATTCAAAAACACCGAAATGTTCAAAATTAGCGATCTACTCAAAACCACCGATCTTCTCAAAAACACAGATGTATTCAAACACACAGATTTACTCAAAAACAACGAAATGCTAAAAATCAACGATCTACTCAAAAACACCGATCTACTCAAAAAACCTTCATACATATTTCCTACTCGCATCTGAATTTGTATAAGGATGTGAAAAGAAATTTATAGTTTATATCATTATTTTTTTTCTAATCTCTAATCTCTTTTGGGGCTCAAGGCACGCCCTACTTGTTCGCGGTTCGCTTATTTACGTCCTTGCTTTTACGCCATTACAGCCAAATCGAATACGTACGGCTAAAAGTCCGATTTAGAAATTGATAGTGGACTATGAGGGTTAAAATGGATAACGATCGGTGTATGCGAGAAACCGCTAAATAGCTAAGGGCGAATCAAACGAAATTCCACCACCAACGTAAACAGAAATTCGCTATGTGATTCTCTTCGGTTTTCGGCGTAAACTAAACCACCACAAATATTCAAGGAATGCTAAATTGCATATGGAATGATAGCACAGCATCTACATACTATTTTCAAGTGGTTCCAAAGATTCCAGACGGGATATTTTTCTGTAGATGACGGGACATTTTTCTGCGCTGAGGTCAACCAAAATATTCCACTGATAACGTGATTTTAGCTCTGGTGAAGTCCAAAGTTTACAAAGAGTCGGGTTCCAAGAATCATAATAAGGCCCAAAAAGAGTGTTGAGCATTTTGCTAAATTTTTCCTAAATAAATTAGAAAATGGGCAATATAGGAACTTCAGTAAACTTGTTACTGATTACTAATCTTGGTTCTATAAGAACCATTCGGAAACCAAACAGTAGTCTATGGTATGGAGCTCGACAGGAGCCAACCCACCCGTATTAGCTAAACAACGAAAAGTATTTATGTCAGTTTACTTCACCCGATCAAAAATTGTAGCTGCTATTTTCCTGGAAGAAAAAAGGTCAGACGGTAATTACAAAATAATATACCGAAGACTGCTTGCCAAAAGTGTTCAAAAATTTGTTGGAAAACCGGAAGAAAGAGGATTTGCAGCACTCCTACTTACATCATAACAACACCTCAGACAACTCACACTGCTGCGATAACAAGTTAATTTATTGCGACCTCTAGCATCGAAGAAATACAACCAGCACCATATTCTCCGGATGCAGCACCTTGAAAATTCATGTAAAAGGTCCTTAACAGTAACACGGAGATAATTGGTGCGGTTAATGCTGCACTTCATAAGCTTAAAAGCAAGATTTTGAATATTGTTTTGAGAACTGGATCGGACCTATAGCCGTACGTCCTCGATTTAGCTGTAATGGCGTAAGGTAAGGACGTAAATAAGCGAACCACGAAAGAGTTGGAAAAGCCTCGAGCCCCGAAACAGATTCTAGAGATAAAAAAAAAACAAACAAACAAAGACGAAGATTAATAATAAATACGAAAATATTTTTCGTATATGTAAATATGGTGTACACTTTAAGAGCCCCGATCATTTATAGAGTTGTTCAAATTTCGATTGAAGAAGTTTATAGGATCTCTATTCAATTTGTGAAAGTGATAGCCTGTCTTTGGTTTTTAATAGAAAGTCACTTTTCACAATCTTTGTGTTGAGCCACTTTACACAAGCTGTATTCTAAATGAACAATGTTTGGAAATTGCGAATCACTCTCTGTGTATAGATAATATTTGTAAGTGCAAAGCAAACTCTATTGAAGTTAATGGATCATGCTATCAAGGTATTTATTAAATTTAAACGCTTGAAACGTTTCTAGTCAGCTTAACCTGCATAAAGATAAATACAAGATATAATTTTTCAACAAATGTTGAAAACACCAAATCTATAACATGGATTATGTATCATCGCGATTGGCATTATATATAAATTAATAAATTAAAATAAACTACTTTAGACGTATCTTGAATACAAGCATTTCTATGTACGTCATGTTGCAGGGTTGTATATACGGTGAGTGGTATATACGGTGAAGTTCGTATTACTTTATAATACTGACATGAGCATTGGTTCCCTGGGTGCACTCAGCACTCCAACAGACGGTCATAGAAGTCAATTTGAAATTTCTAGAAAACTCGATTGACAACTGAGACAAATGAATCTGATCAGAAATTCTGTGGCAACAAATCATAGTGGCTTATGTGCAAAACAGCGAGTTTTCAATACAACAGTTTAATCATTTTAAACTCAAAATAAGAAAATTGGGAATAAAGTTGAATTTGTTTTCAATTGAATAACTTGCATAATAGTAATATAGATGGATTAGATGAATTATGATCGTAAAAAATGTCCATTCTTAGAAAATATAGGCCTAAGAAACTTCTAAGGCACTAGTATAAATGTTGAATAAAATTTAAGAGTGGCTTAAGTAACTTAAGCCATTATTCAGCATTTTAAATTTATGTTTAATAAATTGTCATCCTCTGTTAAATCAGGATGGAAGTCGTGCATGTCTTCACCACATAGTTCCATATTCCATACAACTTGTGACAATTTTTATAATAAATTTTACCAAACGTTTTCGTATAACGCAACCATTTTATATCCTGTCAGATTACTCGTTCGCCATCCTCGTTAACTTTCCGAAAAGTACATTTCGTTTTTGATGTGAGACCGTAGTTTTTGAATGAACTCTGTTGCATTTCATGTACCTGAAAAGTTTTTCTCTCACCGGCACTTCTAACAAACTGGTACCAGTCCCGCGGGTGATGAATCGGTACGCTTGTTCGTTTTTTTTGCTCAATTAAAGAGTGATCACTATCGCACTCCATGTGCGTATGGCGCGGTTCCAAAAATTTATAGTTAATCGTATTTATTTCGTTTGTTACCGATGCACAAAATATAGCAAACATCAGCGCTACATATGAGTTCTTGTTTTGCCCCGTACATGAGTCACTGTAAAAAGTTAGGTTCCTAACAGTTGCAGGTAATGCCTTTAGATGTTCGTAGAGACAGGAAGCAATTTCATTACCACCTCGATTTGCAATAGCCTCATGCCACATGTAACAATAAGGAGTACCTGAAGATAATATGTTAATTAATATCTATTAAAATAGTTATATACACCTTAAGAATTTAAGTTTACCTGAACCGCAATCATGGATTGTTAAATTAAATGTATAAAGCTGTCGTTTATAATAGCATATTGAAGACCGTAAATAAGGTGTAGGTAAGCATTGCTGAAGATCAAATGCAAAGACCTTTGAAGTTGCTGAGATCGAAGCAATATCATTTTTTTACTGTTGTATGCTCGTTATGTTTCTGCTCTTTTAGTAGTATCTCCAACTCTGTACCTTTGGATGCCTTAATTTTTATACTAAATACATCGCATTTTGTACAAGTATCAATCTGGGGTTTCTTAAATTTCAACCCAAGTGTTCTGAAGATCTCTGAATACTTCGATAATGAAACAGGCTTTGCATTGGCATTCAAGTACAACCTATACATTTTTGACAAGCTTAAATCCGAGTTTAGGTACATTTTTGAGGTGTGTCTCCGACTATAATGATTTTCATAGGCCGGGAAGCTCTTAATGTGGCCTACCACTTCTTCAAATTTTTCGAAAGAGATTTTCTTTTTAGAGGGACCCGTTCCCCTTAAATCCTGAGCAGTGGTGGTTCCAGGCGACTCAATTTTCTTTGCAATTACTGTTTTAAGGAACCGGTCTGTTTCACCTAAAGACGCTTTGAAGCAGTTTTGACAAACCTGTGTACGTAATCCTTTAACGTTTAAGAAATAACAGTAGGAAAATTGTCGGTTTCGTGGTGCAGTGGAACTTTTGATATTAGATGTAATTTTTTTATCTTGAATATCTATTAATCCTGCAACAAAAGCCACTCGAAGGTTAAAATTACCCAGGCTCCAGTATTGGGTAAAAATCGCCTCTTGTATTTCAGGTGATACTTTATTTCGGCAATTTCTTATACATGGATGGAGCAACTGAACTTCTTTAGCCTTAATTTGTTTCCCAGCAAGAGTTGTATATGCTTTTCCCAAATTTCGTTTCATTTTACGAGTTTTTGGAGTTTCTTTAGTTACAAGCACCTGTTCAGTTCTTACAGGTGATAATAATTGATCATTCGATTGATTGTCATCTGAAAATATGACAGCATCAAATCACGCGATCATCCATATTATTACTGTTACACAACTGATTATTTTCGAAGAGTGCTGTAGAATCCCGTTTAGCCATAGTCCCAGTGTCGTTATCTGAATCTGTTTCGGAAGTTGAAGTTGAATCACTAAGCTCGAAATTGGGATCTGCAAGACTGTCGTCACATGAAACATCCATTTCATCGTCTGTATTTAAAAGCGGCATATACGGAAAAGACATTAAAAAAATTTACATAAATTTGGCAATATTAATACTAAAATACAGAAATTCTTACCTGTGAAACGGGTTTCTTGTAGGAATGTTTCATTATGAAAATGGGTAACGCATGAACCACCACCCACAACACTTGAATCTGCTTCATTTCGTATAGCCATTGTACTAGATTCACTAATTACAGGTGTAATAACTTCTGCTTGAGATGTTTGAAATAATTCGCCTATCGTACCTTTAAGAGCAGTATTATTTATCTCACCTCTTTTATTTCCACTTGCCTTAGCCTGCAATGCAAGCGCAACCATTTTACTGGCTCTACTTTCACTCATTTTACATGAAATAGTTAATTTTCTTATTAACAGTGGACACTATGGTTGTAATTAATGTATTCACTGACGAGATAACAATTTTTATTACGGGCACGTTTCGTCTTAAGTTTACATAACTATAAAACAATTTTTGAACTATAGATAATAATATGCACTCACATAAAAATGTATTATTTACATTTAAATACAGTATTTCAATATTTTCACTTCGTAAAACAGACTTATCAAACTTAAAACACTATTACGTATTACACACAATTAACTTCAAAATTCACAATAGTTTGAATTAACGGCTTAATATCAAATAGGTCTCAGTATTGCATTCAAATTAATATGAAATAACGTCTAAATTATCGTTACACAATTTTAGTTAAAAAATGTATTTTGATAAAATGGCTTATAAACCTTTAAGCCGTTTTCGAATTTACAATAAATGACAAAAAAAATTTTTTATAAAAGCGACTTGAGAATACTTAAACTAAGGTATAAAACGAAATATGAGATTGGTATGTAGGATTAAATTTTTTGTTAAAATAAGACATCATAACGAATGCAATAATACATCTAAAGCAGTTAAGCCGTTTGATTGTTACGTTTATTTTTGACAAAAATAGTAGGAGCGAAAAACGGAAAAGAGAGAAATATCCGTTAGAGCGATGAGAATTAGATTATATGTTAAACATATTTGTGGCTTAATTACACATAAGCCACTATGATTTGGTGCCACAGAATTTACAACGTCCTAGAGTATTAGATTTCTAATTTTTGTTTCATTATGTTATCATGTGGTATCACTCTTTCATATATTAATATGTGCACTTGGTTGATTAATTACTCTTATTTCTTAATTATGTTTTAAAGTAAAAGAAATAATATTTTTATGTTTTTAAGAAATTGACGAGAATTGTTTAAATAACGAGGATTGTCTGCACAAAACCTGCGGCGTAACAAATAAATGCGAATGTCCCACTAATAAAATTTATATAACCTACAAAGAAAACATATTTAAATGAAAATTTATAAAAGTTTAATTTAAATATAATATGTTTTCTTTACATTGTACAATTACGTGATCTTGGCGTGATCTACATGAGTGTTTGTAATGTTTGTACAATATGTGAATGTAAAAATTATATACAAATACGTTTTTGGTTTTCGTTTTGCTGATAAATTTAGGTAACTGTTTTGTTTTTGGTAACTGTGAATCCTTCGTTATTGCTAGTTTTGGTTTTGTGAGAAAAGTTGTAATTTAAAATGACCAAAACTTTAAAATTTGGTGGAAACTGTGTCATATGCGGGAGGAATAAATGGCAAGATGAAGATTGCAGACTTTTTGCTTTCCCGTCCTAAGACACAGCTCGCTTTTTGGCTTGGATAGAGAAGTGCAAAGTAAACATTACAAATCAAAATAAAAAAAATTATATATGTCATTTTCATTTTGAAGACAAATATTTAACAAAGAAAATTTAAAAAGTTTGCGATACCTACCGGTGTACCGCGATACCGGTTATAAAGTTTATCCAGCAGCGCAACATATAAAACCACAAGTGACTGAAATAAATTGTGACTGGAATAATCAAGATACGAATGTTTCTAATCAATTTTCTGGTGTTCAAAATAAAAATTTAAAAACTTATCTTCCCGCTCTCGGGAAAAGAAATGTAAATTTTCCAATTATTGATACAAATAATCCGGTAAATGTTATTGATTGCGATAATTGTATCAGAAATGAAAAAAAAACTTTGTATATAATACATGCGAAAAAATTCTGAATTAAGAAAAAACTGCAAGCTTTTGGAATTAAATAACGAAAAACTAAAAAGAACGATTAGTAACTGGAATATTTTGATTCAGTTACAACCCGGATTTAATGATAAGTTAATAGAACAAATTGGGATGAAAGTTAAAAATTTGCCTAATTGGGAAAGACAGCATGTTATATTGTTCGATGAAATTAAAATTCGGGGTGATCTCAAAACAATAGAGTGAATGGTGAAAAAGAACGCAACATTGGAAAATGCATTTGTCTATTTATGTCAAGAGTTTTGTTTAGCACGGATAAAATTGTCATAAGCCATGTGGCAACTAAAGGCCCTATAATTGGAGAGAACCTGAAAGATTTTCAAAGAATGATTTTTTACAAAACTAATTTGTAAAATATATCAGTGACATTTGTTAAATTTACAAATTAGATTGTCAAAATATTACTAATAATATTTATTAAATGAACAAAAAATATTTAAATATTTAACAGAACCCTTGTGTTTACGGTACGAAGGGTTATTTGCTACAAATATCTTGTTGAATTTACAACGATATAGTATATATATATATATATATATATATATATATATATATATATATATATATATATATATATATATATATATATATATATATGACTATATATATATATATATATATATATATATATATCAATGCGTATATGTATACGGCCGTTTCCCATCGAAAAACATGGCCGATCCTATGTATGTGTAATGGGTTAGAAAGTGGTAAATACATCAACAATCGTATGAAAAAGCTGATTTTTTCGAAATTTTTGACTTTTAACTTCCTATAACTTGGTAGGCAGGCCCGATAACCAATTACTCACTTTCCAGAGTTTGGAAAATGATTATTTATCAACAATCCTGGATTAATAATTTTCATTTAAACCAATATTTTAATTCATGATTTTGAAGATTTAAGAATCTAGATTTTTATATTTTCGATCGTGAATAACAAAATAAAACGAAATGAATTTGTAATATCGGGTTTAGATATTAGATTGTGCTCTGTTTCCCGTTTACAAGTGCTAATATGATTTTATTTTACATCCCGCTCGTTTTTTTTTCATTTTCCTTCGTTTCAATGTTTTTTAGAAATAATGCAAACAGTTTTGTGCTTCGTTGTCTTTTAGTGCATTTCGCTTCATTTTTATTTTATTTTTGATTTTGTTTCTTTGTTTTAGTTTGCTACGAGCATTTGAAGCGAAAGCGCGTGTTCGTTGTCAGTATGATTTTGTTTTTACGTAATATTTTTAGATCACATAATATTTTATGCGTTTTAATTTTTTGTAGGCTTACAGAATTTTTATTTAGGATTATTAAAACAGTTTGAATTGTATGACTTAAATTACTTTCATTCTTTAATAAAATTATAAAATTGATATTTTGGTCAATTACGTTTGAATTTTGATGTGATTTGTTGTCTTTTAGTGCATTCGTTTCGTTTTTAATTTATTTTGTTATTGTTGCTTTGTTAATTGTTTTAGTTTGCTACGAGCAGTTGCGACGGGAGGATGTATTTGTTTTATGATAAATTTTATGTTTTCGTAATTTATTTTCAATATACATAAAATTTTATCTGTTCGGAATTTTTTTTTAGGTTTTTAGATATTTATCAATTTTATTTGGATTTTGATAATGTCTATTTGAAATTTAACTAGGAAATAAATTAAACAAAATGTTAATTTTATTATTTCCAAAAAAAATTAAATTGTTGTTTCGTTTAATTTTTCGAAATAGAATTAACGAATCAACAATTATACAAATTTTGTCAACCGACATAGTCAATAAAATTATGAATTGAATAATATAAAATTTATTTATATTTATATGTTTATTAAAATTTATATTTTCGCAAATATATTTTAAATTTGCCAAAAATTAAATATATTTTAGGTCAATTTTTTTCATACTGACAAGTAAACATACAATACAATACAATTAACAGTAACAGACAATGTACCATCAAAAACAAAAAGAAACAAAAAAATCAACGTAAACAAAACAAAACAAATAATTTTTGTGACTTTGTGTATTCTTTGTGTGCTAGAGTGTTTTTCCCATACAAAATTCAAATGCAAAAGAGGAGTTACGTTATATAATCACTGTTTATACATTTTCTCGAATCACATTGAACCATTTTGATCATGTGATCATATTCGATAAACGAAATATTATCGAACTTAAATATTAGCCGAAAATACAAACAAAAATCAGGAAAATTTCTTATGAATGAAAAATTTGAGTATGTATCAATAAATGGGAAAATTATTTTACCATAGTCCTGATAAATAATCATATTTAGATGCCTCATATACAAAAATTGATGTTAAGGCCTGTATTGTAAGATATAACAAAGCAAAGTCAAAAAATTGCGAGAAATCGACAGTTTACGAACGAATTGTACAAATTTTGTTGTTTTCTAACCATTTTCTCATACTAACTCTTAAAAGAGAATAATCGGCCTGAGCTTTATTGGTATTGTATATATATATATATCAATGCGTATATGTATACGGCCGTTTCCCATCGAAAAACATGGCCGATCTTATGTATGTGTAAATGAATAGAAAGTCGTAAATACATCAACAATCGTATGAAAAAGTCGATTTTTTCGAAATTTTTGACTTTTAACTTCCTATAACTTGGTAGGCAGGGCCCATAGCGAATTACTCACTATCCCGAGTTTGAAAAATGATTATTTATCAACAATCCTGGATTAATAATTTTCATTTAAACCAATATTTTAATTCATGATTTTGAAGGTTTAAGAATCTAGATTTTTATATTTTCGATCGTGAATAGAAAAATAAAACGAAATGAATTTATAATATCGGGTTTAAATGCATATTGTTTGTTATATTTTGCTCTGGTTCGCGCATACAAGTAGTAATATGATGTTATTTTGCAACCCGCTCGTTTTTTTCCCTTTTTCCTTCGTTTCAATTTTTTTTAGAAATAATGCAAACAGTTTTGTTCTTCGTTGTCTTTTAGTGTATTTCGCTTCATTTTTATTTTATTTTTGATTTGGTTCTTTGTTTTAGTTTGCCACGAGCATTTGAAGCGAAAGCACGTGTTCGTTGTCAGTATGATTTTATTTTTACGTAATATTTTTAAATCACGTAACATTTCATGCGTTTTAATTTTTGTTAGGCTTACAGAATTTTTATTTAGGATTATTAAAACTGTTTTAATTGTAAACTTAAATTACTTAATTCTTTATAAAAATTATAAAATTGATATTTTGGTCAATTACGTTTGTTATACATAAAATTTTATCTGTTCGGATTTTTTTTTTTAGGGTTTTAGATATTTATCAATTTTATTTAGATTTTGATAATATCTATTTGAATTTTAACTAGGAAATAAATTAAACAAAACGTTAATTTTTTTATTTCCAAAAATAATTAAATTGATGTTTCGTTTAATTTTTCGAAATAGAATTAACGAATTAACAATTAAACAAATTTTGTCATCCGAAGTAGTCAGTTAAATTATGAATGGAATAATATCAAATTTATTTATATTTATATGTTTATTGAAATTTATATTTCCGCAAATATATTTAAATTTGCCAAAAATTAAATATATTTTAGGCCAATTTTTTTCATACTGACAAGTAAACATACAATACAATACAATAACAGTAACAGACAATGTACCATCAAAAACAAAAAGAAACAAAAAAATCAACGTAAACAAAACAAAAAAATAATTTTTGTGACTTTAGCGAGAACTATACTTGGAATAAGAGAATTAAAAAAATTAACGTAAGAGAGCGAGAAAAGGAATATGTATCACCGTGTTTACACTATGCATAGTCACATCAAATATTACTTCGTCCCTCATGTCTTTACCTATAAACTATGATGGAGGGGAAAATGTTTTTGATGTTCTTTTTCAACACAAAATTTAGCTGCGGAACGAGTTAAAATATACTAACACAAACATAAAACCATAAAAAAAAATTTTTTAATAATTTTTTATTGCTCTTATTTTCAATTTGTATTTTGACGAGCAAACATCGCTACAAAGAAGTATTATATCTTTTATGAATTGATTATTTTAGATTTACCGTTCTTCTTTAAATTCGATAATCGAGTCGAGATGTATATTATGGAATTTTTCGAATGATCCGCGTATAGAATAATTTAATTTACTTTAAAATATATAATTCTTAATGTTAAATATGTTTTGTTGCCAGTATATATGATTTAATTACATAGTAAATAAATTAAATAATTGATAATAATTTAATTAAATATGATTAAATTCAATTTTGGTTTTTCTAAAAATAGTTATTTCAATTTAATAACGAACAATTTAAATTTAAATGAAAATCCAATTTAAATAAAATGTACCACATTTTATTTAAATTGGATTTTCATAATTATAGAACTTGGATACTAAAACTTCGTCCTAACGAATTTTTTTGGGGCGGTACAATATTCTGAGAGGACATTCAAATATTCACATTTTATGGTCCTTATCCACAGTATACTTTTATGGTCCTCATCCTCAATATACATATTACTTTTAATTACACAAAGAATATATTTTTGAATATTGTTTTTATTAAAAATTTTTTGAATAAATATCTGTGTATTCGCAAAATATATCTTAATCTAAAAGTGTACTTCTGTGTAATTACAAATTAATTATTGGGAGTTAAAAATATAAAAAACTATGTATTGAAAATACTGTGGAAAATTGGACTCGACAGCAAACATTAATTTTCATTCGTGAGTTCAGGAATAATCCATGCTTATGAAATCCAAGTGATAAATGTTTTATGTAATCAGTCTCAAACAAAATCTTAATATAGAATGACAGCAACAAGTAATAATTTTAACATAGAAACAGAATACAAAATAAAAATAAAGTAACGCATACATGCGCAAGTAACATCAACAACATATTCTAGTGTAAACGAAAACTGATGTCATTCCGCTGTGCAATTATGTATAGTGTAAACACAATACACTGTGTTTACACTATACATAATTGTACAGCGGAATGACATCAGTTTTCGTTTACACTAGAATATGTTGTTGATGTTACTTGCGCATGTATGCGTTAATTTATTTTCATTATGTTTCGGTTTTTATGTTAAAATTATTATTTGTTGCTGTCATTCTATATTGAGATTTTGTGTGATACTGATTACATAAAACATTTATCACTTGGATTCCATAAGAATGGATTATTCCTGAACTTACGATTTAAAATTAATGTTTGCTGTCGAATCCAATTTTCCACAGTATTTTCAATTTCTGGCATGATTTTTTAACTCTCAATAATTAATTTGAAATTACACAGAAATAGACTTTTAGATTAAAATATATTTTGCAGCCATACAGATATTTATTCAAAAAATTTTGAATAACAACAATATTGAAAAATATATTCTTTGTGTAATAAAAAGTTAGAAGTATATTGAGGAGAAGGACTATTAAATGAGAATTTAACCTCTTAGAATATTGTACCGCCCCAAAAAATTTCGTTAGGACGAAGTTTTAGTATCTAAGTTCTATAATTAGGAAAATCCTATTTTATTTAAATGAGGTACATTTTATTATCCTTTGTGTAAATATGTCATTTTAAATATAAATGGTTTGTTATTAAATTGAAATAACTATTTTTAGAAAAAGCAAAATTGAATTTAATTCAGTCTGTTAATTATTTGATTTAATCATATTTAATTAAATTACTAACAATTATTTAATTTATTTATTATTTAATTAAATCATGTATACTGGCAACAAAACATATTTAACATTAAGAATTATATATTTTAAAGTAAATTAAATTATTCTATACGCGTATCATTCAAAAAATTCCATAATATACATCTCGATTATCGAATTTAAAGAAGAACGGAAAATCTAAAATAATCAATTCATAAAAGATATAATATTTCTTTGTAGCGATGTTTGCTCGTCAAAATACAAATTGAAAATAAGAGCAATAAAAAAATTATTTAAAATTTTTTTTTATGGTTTTATGTTTGTGTTAGTAAATATTAACTCGTTCCGCAGCTAAATTTTGTGTTGAAAAAGAACATCAAAAACATTTTCCCCTCCATCATAGTTTATAGGTAAAGACATGAGAGACGAAGTAATATTTGATGTGACTATGCATAGTGTAAACACCGTGTATGAATGCGACCATACTGAGAATAAAATACTTAAAAATTCTTCGTTCAGTTGTATGTGTCACTTAAAAAAATTAACGAGTGCGAAAATTTTCGTACTGAATTAAGAAAAAGCAACAACAATGCATCTTGTTCACATTATTTGACGCAATTTCTGTTTGTTTGTTGAAAACAATTAAAAAAAAGGAAATATATTTATTTTATTAAAATTTATTTTGAATTCTTTTTGCTTTTTGTTGGTCGATAAACTTAAAGTTCAATTTATATTTTTAGAATGGATACATTTTTATTCATTCTGGTACGAATAAAAAATTGTTCTGGGTCCAAATCCTTAATTTTTAAAAATGTTACCTTATAATAACCGTGTACATTTTTGGTTCGGTTTATTAATCGCACACTACATGACCGCATTTGCCGACGACTTTCTTTCATTTCCTTCAATAGCTGTAAATGCTCAAGGAGCTTATTTAACTTCTTAAGTTTTGCCAACTTTATTTCGTTGTTTATTTTTGATTATATTAAAATTGATTTGATTTAAATTATCTAATTAACCCTTCCTCTAATAAAAATATAAGATTATTAACCTAAATTTAAATAATTAACTCCAGGTTTTAACTACTTAAAAATTATAAAAACACTAACCAAAAAAGCTAACCTAACATAACCTATTAAAACTAAAACTTAATATCAAATATAATAAAAACAAATTAAAACAAAAAAACTATTCCTACGATACTAACTATTTATTTATATGCTATTTAATTAATATTTTAAAGTACTACTTTATCTAAATGAATGTTTTTAAAATAATCAAAAAATCGCACAAAAATTTTATTTCGCTGTCAACTTAGAAACTCTTAAGTTAACTATGGGCGAAATGTCAAAATGAAATAACAAATGGCAGATTTCGTTCAGTTTCTTATTTCTTTTAATTCTCTTATTCCAATTATTGTTTCCCCATTTTGTGTATTCTTTGTGTGCTAGAGTGTTTTTCCTATACAAAATTCAAATGCAAAAAAGGAGTTACGTTATATAATCACTGTTTATACATTTTCTCGATTCACATTGAACCATTTTGATCATGTGATCATATTCGATAAACGAAAAATTATCGAACCAACATATTAGCCGAAAATAAAAATAAAAATCAGGAAAATTTCTTATGAATGAAAAATTTGAGCATGTATCAATAAATGGGAAATTTATTGTACAGCAGTCTTGATAAAAAATCATATTTAGATGTCTCATATACAAAAATTGATGTTACGGCTTGTATTGTAAGATACAACAAAGCAAAGTCAAAAAATTGTGAGAAATCGACAGTTTACGAACGAATTGTACAAATTTTGTTGTTTTCTATTCATTTACTCATACTAAATCTTAAAAGAGAATAATCGGCCTGATATATATATATATATATTTATATATATATATATATATATATATATATATATATATATATATATATATATATATATATATATAATATATATATATATATATATATATATATATATATATATATATATATATATATATATATATATAATACTCAAAACGATAATTATTTAAATCACAAAATCAACTTTTATTTTCATTTATTTAATGGTTCCACACTTCTATTATAAAAACTTCTACATAAATATTAATAACCATCCATCACTCCAAAAATGTTTGGACGTCCGTTTTAGTGTGAAGAGCTGCCTCGTGATCGATACTGATGGAGTCAGATCGTTGACACGGTATGGGCCAATAATGACATGTTAAATCCGATTAAAAAAAACAAATTGTTTAGCAATTTATTTATAATTAACGAACCTTAACACAATTTAATTTAAAAATAACTACTCTTTTAATTAATTTTAATTATAGAAACTGAAATTACGAATAAAATTGTTTGATAAACAAATGTTTAATTTACAACGAAAAACTTTATTATTACTTAACGAAATTATTGTTAATTTTACAAAAAAAAAATTACGCTATAATTTATGTAAAAAAAACCAAATTATTTTTTTGAGTGCAAGAGGAGTTATTTGAGATCAAAATACCAACAACAGCAATGCGTACAAATTGCTTGGAGTAAAAACAAATGAACCATTTTTTATCGTTGACGATCAAAAAATATTTGGACTGTAGTGTATGATGTACCGCACTTATTTAAATCAGTAAGGAATACACTTTTAGCGTACGATGTTATTACACCAGAAGGGATAGTTACTTGCAGTGTAATCAATGATTTATACCAAATAAATCTTATACCAAATTGACAGTCAATCCGTGAGAAGAGTTTGTCTCAAATTAACTTCAACGCACATATATTCCAACACATTTGAGAAAATGATGGTAAGTTTGGCTACTCAAATTTTATGTCGAAGCTATGCAAATGGCATTACAACTCTAAAACATTAAAGAAAATTCAAAACGGAAAAGCAAACGCAGCCAGGTCTGTCTTTGTTAGATGGCAAATAAAAGACTAAAGGTGCAAAGTAAAAACAAAATTTTTTGTCTAGATGGGCTTATCGAAACTATTTGGGCTGTTTTACAATTGACCAGGACGGTATGCGAATAAGACGTCACCATTTGTTACGTGTTAACATCGTAGTTGCAAACGGATGCAGTAGAAAATTTATTTTTGCAAATACCGTCGAAAAGAGGAAATAATTTTAATCCTTCGGTTTACGATTTTACTTTTACTATCGCTCAAATCATGTCGAGCAAACTAATTTTTCACGCAACAACACTTGATTATTCACCAGACAATTGTTCGATTATTAAAGCCGGGCGCATATGATGTATCAAGTCAAACCGTAGAATGCATAGAAATGCAATCAACACCGAATTATGACGTAGGAGAACTTGAAGATGATTTTAGTGAAGTAGCGTTCGTTGAGAACTTTATAAGTAAATCATTCGAAGTAGATTTATCATCTTTACGATATTTTTTAGGATATGAGTTTATAAAATAACAAAAAATCGAGCTGCAAACCTTGTGTATGGTCAAGTAAGATGAAAATGTATCTTTACCATCTGCATATCTTATAAAATCCAAGAATTATTTAAATACTTCGGGAGACGTTTATTTAAGAAATGCGACTGACTTTTTTTTTGGAGATTACTGCAAGTCAAGTAATAATTTTTGCAAAATATTTTTCACGCAATCTTCATAAGATAAAAAGTTTAGAAACCATTTATTTGAAATGTGTGAAAGCAACCAACGCAAATGAAAAATATTTCACATGGTTCACAGGATCCTGTAAGAACCACAAATGATATGCACTTAAATTTTTAATTCTTGTATTAATTCGAAAAAACTGCATTTGGCAATTAGAGAAAAATTAAAAATGAAAATAAAACCAACAAAAGAAAAAATAGCTGTTCAACTCAAAATGAAACGAAACTAAGTTTCTTACAAACGTGATTTTTGATTTTTATTTTGTGATATACAACAATATTCAACTTTTTGCTTTAAAACATTTAAGAGATTTTTTTGCTTAATGCAAGTAATAATTTTTTACATGTTGCTTCCATATTCGCTTTGCCATCTATCTTTAATCAAAATTATAAGCAATATACAAATAAATAAATAAATATTGTTGCACAAACCATAATATTTTGTAGTGTGTGTCTTTTTTGTTTGTTTTTTAAATTAAGCTTTAATTGGGTACAGGGTGGACGTTTAGACACTCCTAGCTCCTTGTAACTGTCAGAGCTTCTGCATCCAACGCGCGGTCCGTCAAGTAAAGATTGATAGCCGCCTGAAACTTGTGAATTTTATACTCAAGTGGAAACTGAAAACCGGATAACGAATTACACTTCCTGGATGTTCGATAAATGAATTCGCGCTTTGCACCTTCAGTTCGAGGTGTTGGTAGCTTCACCGTAAACCTATGCGCATTGACCGTTCCTCGTTGTTAATTTGTATCATTTCTCGTTTACATAATTTACGTTTACATTATTTATGTACCTACGTTTCAAAAACTGTGCACATCGACGAAAAATATATTCAAAATTTAAAGCAAAATATAAACAAACAAAATTAAATCAAACTTTTATAATCGGACACCGAAACAATTTATTTCGGTTGAATTGTTTCTTGGGTTTAGAGTAATCATAAATCCGTCACTAGGTGGTTTTAGCAAAAATGGATTTACAACCAAACAATTGGTGTACAGACTATTAAAATATTTTCATTATTTACTTTACAGTATGTAAAAGATGAGCGTGTACATTTTACATGTAAAAAATCCTATAATTACTTTTTTGTAATTTAGGCGCCCAACTGTGAATACTGTCGTATTTTGTAATTTGAACATAAATAAAAATATATTTACAGGCTCTAAAACGTTAGGCGATTCCTGTACAGTACATCAGCAATGCACTGAAAATCTTCCTAACTCAGAATGTAGGGATAATAAATGCCAATGCAAAGCAGAATATCATGAAAAGGATAAGGTTTGTAACAAACATAAACTATTTAAATTTTGAATTTAGGCAATCTTTTGTATTTCGTTATACTTGGGGTTGTTATACTTGGCGGTTTCGGGCAAAATAGATGGTAGATTACGGCACATAAAATAATATTCATATAATTTTTATCTTAAAATTACATATCTCACTAATGATCATAGCAAAGTTTATTTACAAATTAAAATTCATTATACTGTGTTGTTACTGCTTCACTAGTTTGCATTGTTTTTGGTAGTTCTAGAAATTACCATTAGGTGTTAAATTCATCAAGACAACGGTTTGTCTTAAACCCAGTAATAGTTTTTACGAGGTACGAACAGTCCACCAAAAATTACTTTGGTACTACCGAGAAGATTGTAACTGTAAAAGTGTTCGCGGTAATTTTGAATACGGCAGTTTAAAATAATTTCGAAATCACAATACAGATATCCTTTATATATAAAGATATATAAAAAAATCATCTATCAAGTATCTTTCCGACATTATAAATAGTTTCTAAGACCCGAATGTTAATCAATGATATACTGTACATCCAAATATTTTTCTCAAGAAAAGATGCGAATTATGTTCAATATTCATTTTAATAGTACTTTCAATAGAAATATTTCAGAAGCGGACGTATAGGATATAAAGCCTGTTTGCCAGTGGCAAGGTGGACCTCGATGTTCTCTACTACGCCTTGGCAGAAATCTTATTATATTAGAGATGTACAAAGCCATATAAAATTTTTAGTCAAATCATTTGTTGTTGTAAACTCGCATTGCAACCCTGGATGTGTATTAGTTAAAATTTTTGATTGTACATATACGAGAAAACAATACATTTGCATTTCTCATTTGTGTTTTTGTAGATCATCATGAAATTGTATAACATTATATGAATGAAAAAAAAATAAAAATATATGATTAGCACGAAGATGAAAAAACAAAACAAACGAGACAAATTATGATCGATGATATACGAATAACAACGACACTTTTAAAGGGCAAGCGACAGCAAACGTTTTATTATTTTTTATATTTTCCTAAACATTTTTTTTGGACATTTTTTTCGTTTGGATTTTAAATGATTTTAAAATATGTTTGTAGCGTAAATTTGATTATATTTTTTTAAGAAAATTTTTTTATTTTGAAGTATCATTAATTACTATAAAGGAATTAGATGAGGTTTGAATACATATGTTTATGAACTTTTAACCCTGTGTTAAGCCCTGTGGTTGGGGGCAAACATGTTTCTTAAATATTTCGAACGAAACATGAGATCCATAGAATACCTCCACAGTATCCAGAGCTTGTCGTAGGAGGCGACTAAATCTGGTTGGATCGCTGGGCTGACGACCCGCATCCGTAAAAACCAATTACAGTTAAAAATGTCAACAAAACCAAAAAAATCGGATACCGCCTAAATCACAATGACCCCCCGCTTAAGTACCCGGATACGAGAATGAGGATCAGCACGTGGAACGTGCAGTCACTAAGAAAACCTGGCGCGTTGGACGGCCTTATCACATGTATGAAGGAGTATCGGCTGGAACTCGTAGCGCTCCAAGAAACTCGATGGCCTAAAAGTGGAGTCCATGTGTCCCAAGGCTATGCGTTGCTACACAGTGGAGATGACCTCGGAAATTTTGGAGTTGGCTTTCTCATTGGGCCACAGGTAAAAAAGGCTGTCTTGGACTTCCAGGCAGTCGATAATCGAATGTGTAAGCTTCGCTTGCACATGAAATTAGCCAACCTGTCAATTGTTTGTGTGCATGCGCCTACTGATGTAAGCCAACCCCAAGATAAAGACTCATTTTACAATAATTTGGATAATCTGATGGGCTCTATACCTGAGCACGATATCAGATTGGTGATTGGTGACTTTAATGCTAGAGCTGGCAGACATCAGACCGACTTATGTAATAACATAGGTCCGTACTCCCGACACGAAACTGCGACCGAAAATGGGGAAAGAATGATGTACTTTGCGATCGCTCATGATCTCCAAGTGACAAGTACATTCTTTCCCCATAAAAACATCCATTTGGAAACATGGACACATCCACGTAAAACATCCCGAAGCCAAATTGACCATGTGTTGATTTCAAAAGACCGAGCTCGGGTTGTTCAAGACGTGAGATCGTATCGGTCGTCAACAAAATTCGTAGGCAGTGACCATTTTATGGTTGCTGCAAAGCTGCGATGGAAATTTTCGTACAAATCAAGGAGGACAGGAGAATTTACAACGCGATTCTCCTGTGAAGCTCTGGTAAATGAAGAAACGCAACGAAAATATCAAGATCTTGTCAGCAATAGCATTTTACGATCTAGTTACCAATCTGATGATGTGAACAGTGTCTGGGAAGTATTGAAAACCTCGGTTATCGATGCTTCCCAGCACATTCTCAGTATAGTGAAAACTAAGCCCAAAAATGATTGGTTTGATGAGGAGTGTCGTCTTGCTGTTGAGCAACGATAGCCCACAATGAAGCCCAGACTCGGGTTACAATTGCAAGGAAAAACAAAGCAGTCCTTGCTAGGAGGACAGCTAAACTAATTTGTAGACTAAAGAAGCGCGAATGGTGGAAGGCTAAGGTTTTAAAGTATAACAACTCAGCAATGAGCACAATTCGCGTGGTTTCTTTAAAGGAATCACGGATTTGCATACCTTAAGATCTCGGTCAACTGCCATTCGGGACCAGGATGGAAACCTCTGTATTAACGTCGATGCGGTACTCGATACATGGCGTGAACATTTTTCTGACCTACTTAATGTTCCACATGTATCACAAGCTGTATTTGAATACCCTCAAATATGTATAGGAATTCACAATGGCCATGCAGAGACTTAAGAAAAATCGTTCACCAGGGGTTGATTGCATTAATTCAGAGCTCTTGATATTCGGAGGGCTAACTTTGTGGAACTGTCTTTTCGACCTTATTCGATTGGTATGGCGAAATGAAGTTATGCCCAAAGAATGGAAAGTGGCCGCGTTATGCCCAATTTTCAAGAAAGGTGATCGCATGAAATGCGAGAATTATCGCGGTATAGCTCTCCTTTGCACAGCATATAAGTTACTGTCATACATTATCTTGGGAAGAATTACTCCTCTAGCGGAGGAAATTGTCGGTGACTACCAAGGAGGATTCCGTCCATATCGGTCAGTCACTGATCGAGTTATTTCGCTACGGATGTTTCTTTCCAAGTACTACGAAACATCTCGCGATGTACACCAGGTATTCCTAGATTTCAAGCAAGCCTATAACTCGATCAACCGAGAGAGACTATATATGGTATGCGCTTGAATATTTAGGAATACCGAAAAAATATGTAAATCTGTGTAAAATAACAGTAACGCAGTCACAATGCTGTGTCAAAGTTGAGAACAGGCTATCGAGAATTTTTGCAATCACCACTGGTGTTCGACAAGGAGATGCGCTGTCCCCGATACTTTTTAATCTCATGTTGGAATACATCCTTCGTAAAAGTGAAAACCCTCAGGACAATATCTTATTCCGACAATCCAATCAACTTACATATGCAGATGATATCTGTGTGATTGAATTAAATGGCAACGGAGTGAACGAGATACTTGATCCACTGAAACAGTTTTCTGCGTCCGTTGGTGTCAAAATCAACGAGTCCAAAACCAAATATCTGATCTCTGGTTTTCGAGATCAAGACGCAAGTGATTTCAGTAGTGGTAACCACACGTTTTAAGAAGTAAAGCGATTAAAGTACCTGGGATCTCCCATTACTCACGATAATAGTGTGGGAGAGGATATCAAAGTTCGGCTTGCCGCTGGCAATCGAGCTTTATATTCTCTACGTCCACTGCTGAAATCAAAATATCTTGCAAATGCGGATAAGCTGAAACTGTACAGAGTATTGATCAGACCCGTTGTCATGTATGGATGTGAGAGTTGGACCTTGACGGATGAGTACGAAAGATGGCTTCTAACATTCGAGAGAAGAATCATGCGTGTGATATATGGCCCAAAACGTGACGTTGATGGCACATACCGAGTTCGTTTGAATCACGAGATCAGGAATTTAATGCAAATTCCTGATATCGTGTATGAAATCAATGGACAACGAGTACGCTGGCTCGGTCACGTTCTGTGTGCTGATCCGAAACGAATGATACAGCGATCGTTAAAGGGAGAGTCGACTTTAATATTTTTGGGAGAAAAGAAATTATTTCCCACCACTTTGAGTTCATGAGTGACCCCAAAGTACAAAATTCATTTTTGTTTGTTTCGATCTTTGTAATCGGCGCTTACGACACGCCCAACTCGTTTGCGTTTCACTTGTGCACGTCCTAAATTACGCCATTACATTCAAATTGAAGACGTGTGACAATAGGTCCGATTTATGTTAAACCATTTGCACAATGAATAGCACAATGAATAGCATCCAACGATGTATTCACACCACAAATCGTAAAAATTCTATTTATATTCTGTCCCTATAAGGATTCGAACCTTATACCTTCCGGTCCAACTGCCCAAGTTTTAACTACTGTCCCATTTTGTCGGTAAGTTCTTAAGTCTTCTATTTGTACAAAATTATGAAAATAGTATTTTTATCTATTAAATTTAACAATATTAATAAATATATTTTTTTAATTTCAGAATTGTTTTAAAACTAGTCTCTACAACGAATCTTGTAGTGTAAGTGAGAATTGCTATTTGATTAATGGAATCTGCAACGGAAACAAATGCGAGTGTGGCAAAGAAAACGTATTTGATTCTGAAACAAAAATATGTATTGAGCTATCAAGAAATTGGATTCTAATTATAAGTATTTGTTTTTTAGGTTTAATTGTGGTTGGGATATTTTTACTTTTATTATTCTTTTATTATATTTTTACTTTTATACTTTTATTTTTACATTTATTTTTATTCAAAAGAGAAAATATAAATGTTAATAAGAAACAATACGATAACATTAATTTTGAATGATTCATCATCATGAATGACTCATCATTTATCAGAGTTCATGATAAATACTGTAGATGGCAACTTGATTGCCGAAATATATTTATAATATAAAATATAAAAATTCTACTATAAGGAATATTTTTAAACTTAAAATATCAACTTTTTATTTACCGCCCAAGTGGCGCAGTGGTTAAAGCTGTGGCAGTTGGAGCGGGAGGTACCGGGTTCGAATCCCGATTAGGGGCAGGTTGCAAAAGGGATTTTTCACCACTTGATTACGATCGGTGGTGTGAATGAACACAACTATGACCCCCTGTTGGAGTGCAGAATCCATGGGCCGACCCATCTTCCATGTCAGTACTATAGGCTGGCATGGAGCTATGCAATGTGCAGATGGTTAGGAAAATCGGACCTATAGCCGTACGTCCTCGATTTGGCTGCAAAGCGTAAGGTAAGGACGTAAATAAGCGAGCCGCGAAAGAGTTGGGAGTGCCTTGAGCCCCAAAACAGCTGGCATAGAAATAAACGAAAAAAAAAAACTTTTTATTTGATTGAATTTAAAAGTAGAATAAGTCACATATAAGAGAAATTCTTAATATAAATTTCAACAATTTAAATTATTAGTAATACATTAAGAATACGTTAAATCCGTATTGGATCACCAAAAATTAATTTAAAAAAATGAATTGTGAAAATGATTGTTATTGCATCTCCAGTTAGTCATTGTTGTGCCACTTGTGATAAAAATCTCTCATATAACGTTAAAAAGTAAAACATTGAATTGAACATTGAAACAATTGTATAGTAAAACATTGTATCTTTTACTCATTTTACTATATTCCCATTTATTCAGATTTTTTGCACTTTGAAGGATATCGAACATTCGTCTACTGTATATGTATGTATGTATATACAATATATGTATGTATGTATATACTAACAACAGTCTTCAATTTGCAATAGTACATCTCATACTCCACCAATCACGAAACCTTTAGTTTCGTTCACTCTCAATTACGTACTCCACATGTCATTCATCATCACTATTTCACACTCAATCTTATTCAAATAATTTATTTCTTTTACTATGTATGAGAACGTTATTCATTTACGTCACCCATTAACCCTGTAATGCATCTATCCGCCTAAAGGCAGACTTTACAAGTTTTTCTTTTTATTTTAAATTTGGTTGTCTCTTTTATACTCCTCTCATTGCAGTAGCATAGTTGTTGGAAATCCAATAGAATCTACCTAAAATAAAATTAAGACAATTAGCAATTAAGTAATATCTAACCATAATTAATACTTTACTCATATAATTATCTTATAATAGTTTGAATTGAATTAATCACTTTGAATTTGCGATAAAATTTTAGATATTTAATAACGTAACTTTACAGCTGTTATTGTTTACAAAACAATCATGACAGCTTCAATTGTAATTATGTAATTATAATTTAGTCAAAAAATTGTAATAGAATATAGGTAATCACAACTTTTTGGAATTTCTAGTAGAATGCGCTTGGTATTTCAAACCTAAGCTAAGTGTAAAACCAAATATTCACTGATTTTAATTTTGAGCAATGTTTAAGTAGCTTTTTTAGCTTAGTTTAATTAATTTTATGAAGACATAAAAATCTTTCACTTTCTCAGCGATCTTACGAGCGACTACAACCTATAGCAAAAGCAAATACGAGCGATTAAACAACAAGCGATTAAAAGTGACTAATTCTAATTATTATTAAAACTTAAAAATCAAATTTGTTAAAAATAAATTAAACATATTTGTTAATTCTTCAAATAAATTATAAATTTTGTGAAACAATAAAAAACTTTGAATAAAATTCATTTTTTTTGTGGAAAATTATTGCGACCATTTCACAAGAATTATCAATAGTACTTGTTGTTGTTATATGTGCTCGCAGACCAAAAATAACAGTTGAAGTCAGCGTTTTGATTCAAAGTGATATTTATTATATTAGTTTAATTCACATATTTTAATTGAATTATAAAACATATTTTCTGCAATTTTAGTAGACTACAAAAATTATTGGTAAGTAGTTTTGGCTTTATTATCTCCGTTTTTGGTGTTGGTATAATAAAAATTATTATGGGGCTACGTAGCGATTGCATTTTGTAACACCTGCCTATAAAAATATTTGTCAACTATTTTGAAGAAATGTTTACTGAAATTTCGGGGAAAAAATGAAATATATTCTGTTGTCTGTTTGTAAATATATGTGTTAACATAATTCCTCGCCTAATTTCAATCAATACATTTCATTTAGATATGTCGTCTCGACAAGTGTACAATGTTTCTGAAATGACCGATGTGGAAATCGAAGAACTTATGAATTCAATAGTATCCGATGTAGAAACAAGTGACGATGAGCTTGGCTGCAATTTAAACGATGATCAAATTCCATCAATACATACTGTGGTTACTACTGAAGATGATGTAATTGAAAATTTATTAACCGAAGGCGTAACCAGAGAAATTACTGAGGTCGCTCTAGGTGCATTGCCAGATGCTCTCAAGCCCTCTGAGAATGAGCCATCAACACTTGCTCAAAGTAAACATACTAGTTCACCCATTAAAAAATATAGTAGAAGAAAGCGTACCCGATCTCCAGAATTGGTAGAAGAACCAAGCGGACCAATTATTTCTACAGCATCTGAATTTTCTGGAGATGAACTGAAAATAAAAAATGACAATCGTGAATTCCAATCTATAATTTGGAAAAAACAAAACTTAGCGTTGCATATTAACGATATTGTATTTCGAGGCGACAAAGAATTACCATCAAAGTTGAAAGAACTTAAAACACCCTATGATTACTTCAAGAATATTGGTACTAAATTTAAAGTCGATTCCAACGACATGCGGAAATTTATAGGAGTCTTAGTGTTTATGTCTGTGTATCGCTATCCCAATACACGGTCATACTGGGAAAACATTCATTTGAAGCGATCCGACAGGTAATGCCTGTACTTCGGTTTGAAGAAATTCGTCGATATCTTCATTTCATAGATAATTCTCTTGCAGTCGATAAAGATCATCCAGATTTTGACCAGTTGTTTAAGGTTCGACCACTCACAGTACATTTTAACGAAATTTTCTGTTCAGTGCCAATGCTACCTAGGCTCTGCGTAGATGAGCAAATGCGTGCACAACCAAAATGGTAGGAACTGTGTTGCGTCAATGTATGCCGAACAAGCCACACAAATGGGGTTTCAAACTGTTCTCGCTTCTTGCGACTCCAGTGGCTTCTCGTACGCATTCGAAATTTATTGCGGTGCTAAGGATAATAAAATTCCCGAAGATGCACCTGATCTTGGGGCATCGTCGAACGTAGTTGTTCGCCTTTCAAAACATATACCAAATTTCGTTAACCACATTCTATATTTCGATAATTTTTACACGTATATGGGTCTATTAACATACCTACGTAGCAGAGGGATATTTAGCTTGGGAACTGTCCGTTCAAATCGTGTGCCGAATTGTAAGCTGTCGAGTGATGCGGTCTTAAGTGGGAAGAAAGCTGAACGTGGATACTCTGAGAAGTATGTGGGCAATGCTTATGGAGTTGACATCTCGTCAATTTTATGGAAAAGTACAAAAACAGTACGGTTTCTGTCAACGTATGTTGGCACGAAACCATTTAATTCCAGCAAAGAAACCTTGCAACCAAAGAAAGCTGTTAGGAGGGACAAAAACGAAAGAAAACAGTATGAAATCGATTGTCCATACATAGTAAAAGAGTACAACCGGCATATGGGGGGTGTCGATCTAATGGATGGATTTCGCCGTTACCATATACGAATGAAAACACGAAAATGGTCGAACCGTATATTTTATCACCTTCTTGACGTGGCAGTTGTAAACGCTTATATTCAGTACCACAGAACAAATGAAAATCAAGAAAAAATTGAGCTTCCAGTGTTTCGGACTCATTTGGCTGAATCACTCTGTTCCAGCGAAATGATAGTAGAGAAGAGAAACGTTGGGCGACCGTCTAATTCAGCTCAAACACCTTCCCCAAAACCCGCTGAGAGCATATCTCGCCACTGTAGATGTCCGTTATGATCAAGTAGGTCATTAGCAATAACCTCATTAGTGATTTTACCCATTTCTTGCTGTTATGGCAAAACCACTTTCTCACTATTCAGATATACACTACCTAATCACTCATTCATCAAATAATGATTTCTACCCAAATTCTATTCTGTTAAGTCTGGTTTCCTTTATAAAAAAATACTGCCAAGGTTGTTTACTGAAAAAACCAAAGGGAAAATCAAAAATACCACTAGAGTGATATTAGAGATCATTTTTTCCTTTTTCCTTTTTTTATAGTAAAACAAAATGGATACATTTTGACAGATGCTTATAACATAACCAATAAATTTCAAATTTTTATTTGTTTTTGAAAAAATACAAAAAACACTTTGAATCTACAACAATAAATTTAAAACAAATAAACTTAACTTAATTATTTATTATTTGTACAATGAATTAAGATGAATGATATAAAACGAAACGTTAAAATTATGAATGAGCCATAAAAAAACTACTGTAAAATGCTTCATATTTATAAAATGACTTCACTTTTTAAGTGCTTCACTGCATAGAACCGATTTCTCATCCATACACATTTTTCCTACGAAAATTTTTTCCAGTATTGAATAAAAATTCTTCTCTTGATATATTTTTTCAGTACTAAATAAATCTTTTGAACTGGAAATGTTTTTTTTACCCTCTTTAACTTTACATAACATTATTTTATATCATATTAATATTTTCGAATAAAATTAAATTTTAGTTTTTTTTAATTAGCTTTAATTGGGTGCTGGGCGGGCTTTTAGACTGTCCTACCTCCTTGTAATTGTCGAGCTCCTGCACCCAACACGCGATGCTTCAAGTAAAGGTTGATAGCCGCCTTAAACTTGTGCTTAAACTTCAGTATAAGCTCAAACGTAATCTGAAAACCGGATAACGAATTCCACTTCGCGCCTTGCATCTTCAGTTTGAGGTTTCGGCAGCTTCAAATTAAACTTATGCGCACTAACCGTTCTTCGTGTTACATGCCCTGGCGTAACAAATGTTTTTATTTTCTCCTTTAATCCTGCATAACATTTACCATTTATTAATCTATAGAACACGCAGAGTTCTGCAACATCTCTGCGGTGTTGTAGGCTGTCTAGATCTTTCGTAAGTCTGTAGTTTCGTATTACTCGGATGGCACTCCGAATCAATTATTAATGCGATAATCTGTTCATTCCATTTTAAATTGTTGCTAATTTCATACTCAAGGTGTCTTCATAATAAAAACTAGTGTGTGCTACAGAAACTATGTAACGAACAGTCCCGATATCAGTACTGGTCGTTAACAGAATATTTGTCAGAGGTTCCAGAAAACGGTCGGTTACGCCGACTAAGGCTCAGGAGCTTGGAGTGTGGAGGCTGGAACAGTATACAAAACTAATTGAGAAAAAAAAGGATCCAGCAAATTAACATTCAACTTTTACGTATACTCACTTGGAATTCATCATCATACTCACTGACGGGAAATTGGCTAGGTCATTATGATATTAATGCAAAACAAAGAGAAAAATAACGGTAAAAACACAAAGTTTAACATGAAAAAAAATTTATTGAGATACTAAAATATATTATTATAAATTAAAAAAAAAATTATTTAAGAATACAAAAAAATTCACTAACTTAGCCTATACAATAAAACTAAGTATAATAACCTCACTATAATAAACCACCAAGAAAACTTATAATATAAACTTATATTTAAAAAAAACCTAATTACTAATAACAAAGCCGACTGTAGTGTGTGTGTTTCACGCAAGCCTGCTTCTCTTTTTACACGAGCATAATCAAACGAAAATATCAACCTTTGAGTGTGTTGATAAACGTAAAAGTCCATATAAAAAACTCAAAATTTGACGTTTCTCACTAACACTACTTAAAGTCTATTTCGAAAAACAGACGCACACCACAAAAGGTTGAGTACTTTTATTCTCTTTTCCATCTCACTAAACTGATAAACGACTGTAAAATGATAATGGTAATTTTAAAAATGACATATATGCGATGACAGCTTCATTTATGCAAAATAATTTTATTTGATTTTATAATAAATGTAGATTGATTGTTGTGTAAATAAATATAATAATATTGTGGATAGTATACACAATAGTATAATATTGTGGATAATATCGAGTGAATCTTGTTTGTTTTGTGTAAATTCGAGGAGGATAGGTTTGTGGTTAGGTTTTTCAAACATAAATAAAGTATATATGAGTTGCATAGGAATGTATTTTGATTCGAAATTCATAAATGGTTTAATAAAACTTTTATCTATTTACATTAGATTTTATTAAAATATTTTTTTCGAGTTAAAATTTTCATGTCTTTAGTGTATCATTGCGTGAAAAAGTTTGTGTAGATTTTTCATGTACGTCACGGTATGAATGTTTAAATGTGATAAAAGATAATGTCCTGTTTAAAATTTGAATATTTTAAACTGTTCTGGAAATCGATCTTGCAATTAAATCATAATTTCCCCGATAATTTAACTCAAGTTTTGAAGTCAATATAGTTTGTTAAATTATCGTTGAGTTTGACACAGAGAGTAAGACACGCTCATTCGTTTTTATTTTACATTTTTTGTACCTTTTTACTCAATAATACTTAGGTGGTGTGCGTTTGTTTATTATTTTTATACTGTATTCGCAATCGTATACGAATAGAAGAATATTCACTAATACCACTAAAGGTTGATATGCTTCTACAGCATATGTATGCATAAAGTTTGGCTTGTGTGAAACACACACACTACAGTCGGCTTTGACTAATAATATATTAAATTTAAGGATTAGTATTACGTTATTTAGTTTATGTTATATCATATTAAATTTACTAAAACTTGCATGTACATGTTTTTGTCGTATGCTGATAATGTTGTATGATCTTCGATATGATATTGTTAGCGACGTGCTAAGATGCATGTGGTTCGACTCAATCATTTTCCAATTATGTATCTGAGCGTGTATTATGCATAATTTATATTTTTATTCTTGGTTTATTGTTTTATTTTGTTATTTGGTGTATTTATATATGTATATGTAATTATTGTGTTTAGTAATTATTGATCGATGGATTTAATTTATTTATTTTCTTTTATTATATTTCACTTCTTATAGGTTTATTAATTAATACTAAATTGTATAAATTTATTAATTTACATTATTTTTAACAAATTAGATTTAACTTTGTGTTCTTTTCATTTTTATTTTTGTGTGATCAAAAAAAATTAACAAGACACGTTTTTCTAACTTTTAAACAGTTCAATGACTACTCGTTTTGTTTTGTCTTCTATTGTTTTTATTAATATTAATTACTTTATTTGTTAATATCATCACCATGAGATTTAATTGCTAACTGATCCCGTATTTTTTTCTATGTCTCACCCAAAACAAATACCCTACCGCCCATCCAATTCAATTCCAGGTTTTTATTATTATTATTTTTTTTTTGCTATTATCTTCCCATAATTATATTAAAATACGATATTGCAAAGCACCAGGAGGGAGCATGAAACCTTCTGTTACCAATTGAACAAAGATATCGATATATAAGCGGTAATCGTTGTTACAACTAACTAATTGAAATAATAAATTCAACAATATGTGGTAAATTTAATTTTTATATTTTTTTTAGGCTGAGAGTTTTCATTCTTGATAGATTTTTTGTCATAAAAAAATATTGACATCGATAAAGATATCATAAAAAAAATGTTATATGATAGAAATTGTGTTTTTAGTTTTGTCATAACATTCTTGGGATAGAATTTGGGCCATCTTTACATTCATTTTAATAATAAATAGTATATTTGAAGTACTAAATGATTCGACCGTTAGAGTTTCCAATTGTGCTAATTTATGCCACCTAAAAGTATATTCGAAATTTTTATCAAATGGAATCCGTTTATAGGATGAAGAAAGGTTGCGATAAGAAGGCACAATTCGTTAATTTATTGTAGTTAAGATGCGGTTTGCCGTTCATCCACAGCTATTAGTATGTATGGAAGCACTTCGGCCAGACAGTCTGCTGAGAATGACGTCACAGTCTGCTGACAACCATAATATACATTTGGGGGAGATTACGCTTGATGGTTGGTATCTCAACTAATTTATAGAATACATTCGGGAGGAATATCAGAACCGACTAAATTACAGAGCCTAAATATTAAAATTTGAGCTTAATTTAGAGGAGGATAAATAAGCGAAAAAACAAAATTTCCCATACAAAATATATGACTATTTTGTTAAATGAAAATTTTAAATGAAAATTATGGTCAATTGAATATTTTATTAATGAAATGATATATAAAAGATTTACTTTATATACCATTTAAAGGTTTTTACATAAAAATAAATTAAATATTTCACAATTAATTGTAAAACTCAAACAATAAATTCGTTAATCTCATAAAAATTTTTATATATGTATATTCACAAATACATGCACTCATGTCCAATACTAAATGAAGATCGAATCAAATTTTAAAACAGAGTCATCTCTATTTGGATAAACAGCACTGTGCAAAACAATTCGGACAGTTTGAATTCCTTTAAAAACGTTAAATATTACCTAGTGTTTTAACACTTTTTTAGATTCCAATTTGTAGATTGCATTTTGTTATTCACTAGAACTATGAAAGTATAAGTCGTTTAAGTTATGTTTATGAAGAAAGAGTTTTTAGTATAAAAAAGCCGACAAAGTACTAAAAATGTCTAAACTAAACGACCAAGAAAAAGGTGTTGTTATCGCGTTATGAAGGAAGGGCTGTCCATGCTTGAAATTGGTGATAGGATAAGACGTGGGAAATCATCAATTGCCGATCTTATAAAAAAATATAAGACAACGGGGAACACAGAGCGGTCTCAAAGGTCAGGCAGACCGAGGAAAACCACAACAGTGCAAGATAACTTCCTGGTTCTTCGTTCCAAGCGGAACAGATTTAAAACTTCACCGAAATTGCAAGCCGACCTTGCTACAGCAACAGGTATTGAAATGTCCAGTTCAACTGTTCGGAGAAGATTACTAAACGCAAATCTTAGGGCACGCCGCTCGATGCAGAAACCTTTCCTAAAGTTATCTTCGAAAATTTGTCAGCTTCAGTGGGCCAGAGAGCACTCTAATTGGACCAGGGAGTTGTAAAATAACGTTGTGTTCTCTGACAAAAGCAAATTTAAACTGCATGTGGGAGATGGACGGCTAATTGTGCGTCAAAAACCAGGAGAACGCCTCAACGATATCTGCATTCAACAAGTGCCTAAAAAACTGAGGGTGTAATGGTTTGGGGCTGTTTTAGTAACGCTGGTGTTGGTCACTTGGCCTTTGTCGAAGCAGGGATAACCGGTATTGTGTACCTGAATATTCTGGAAAGGTGTTGAAAAGCATCAGTTTTGAAGATTTTTAGAGAAATTGAGAGCTTCATCTTTGAACAAGACAATGCGCCAGCCCATAGATCAAAACAATTGACTATGCAGTTTTTTTACTTTATTTAAACCTTCTGTACAACTTTCAGGTAAAAATTAATAAATAACTTTGCTACATAAAATTTTATTTCTATTTGAAGGTGAAAAAGTACTTGGTTGATAATTCCATCTACACAATGGAATGGCCCCCTATAGCCCAGATATGAACCCAATTAAAAAAAGTTGAGCTATTATGAAGCATAAAGCCCGTCAAAGTAATTCAGAAACCATCCAGCAACTGAAGCACCAAATTCAAATTGTGTGGGATGATATAAACACTGACGTGATTCACAATTTAATTCACTCCATGAGCAACAGATGTGGAGCGGTAATTAAGAAAAATGGCGGTCATAGCAAATTTTAAATTTATAGTTTAGTGGATAATTTATACATTTTATATTTTGAAATATGCCTAATTACGAAATTAATATAATTTTTTTTGAATTTATAAAAATTAATTCGTTTAAAAAAATATGGCAGTTTTTTTCTATTTTCGCAAATTCGCTCATATTATTTCACTAAGAGCTATATTTTCGAATATATTTAGAGGTCGCCAACAAACAATACAATTTTTGAATGTTGTATAACTTTTTTGATCGCGTCGATGAACTGCATAAAAACCCAAGGACCAACATAGGAAACTTGTGGAAAACTCGATGAAGCTTGAATTCACTTGGACCTGCTGTTTCTGAAGAATTTGAATTACAAGTTAAAATAATTTGGTTCTATATCCAATCAACGCTACAGCTCTATATCATACTACCAAAGAGAATAAATATAAAGAGAAACATCTTATATGAACCTCGATTGCATATAAACTAAAAATATTACTGAGTTTTTTGGTGATGGCAAACGTAATAGGATAAACATATATTTTTTATTTCGTTTCCTCTTTCGAACGACAACAAAAAAAATATTTGACTATTTCAAAACGTCGCTTACTATTTCATATTATAATTCGATTGTAAAATAGAATAGATTGTCAAATATTTAGAGTGCTGTCGTTCGGAAGAGAAAACGAAATAAAAAATATATGTTTATCCTATTTCATTTGCCATCACCAAATAACTCAGAAATATTTTGAAATTTTTAGTTTATATGCAATCGCGGTTCATATAAGATGTTCCTCTTTATATTTATTCTATTTGATTACTACATCACTTCTAGCCCCAGTTTTGAATAGAGAGGCTTATTCAGTTCCTATAAGTGAATCTTTTAAAATGTAGCAGGTATTTGGTCTAGTCCACAACCATCACCGAATGATTTCAGTGCCTTGTTGATGTCTTCTATTGCGGGATATGTGGTACGTCAATGGATAGGTTGCTTACCCTAGTGTGGTGGGGATTTTTCGTAATTATGGTTCAAAGACCGATTAAATTTCATGTAAGCTGGAAAACTTTTAATTTAAAGTTTTTTCTTAAAAAAGCTCTGAAAGTGCTTTTGATTGTATATAATATCAAAATATTAGTTACATTTTGCATATTTAAGGTTACTCAGAATATTGTTTGAATTTTTCACTATAGTCTTTGTCTTTCATGTTCATCAAATTGATCAGATCACATTTTGGACATCCTTTAACTCAAGTGATTTGTCCTCAGGTTCTTGCTTTATTCCATATATAGATTCTGTTCATTTGCATAGAGAGCTCTAGTAGTAATTTATAAAGCTTGTCACCTTCCCCTAGGGAAAAGTATTAAAATGTGTGTAGAAGAGCTGTTGAAAAGTTTCATTTTTTTATTTGAAAATCGAACACAAATTACATTTGAAGATGTTAAACCTTGAGCTTCATGGATTGTCAGAATTTCACTACACTCCGGCAGTTTCTGTTTCTTAGTTAATTTCCTAACAAAATTCCCTAACATCAATACTGAACAGGTCGATTCTCATTTGTTGAAAATGATCATTTTACTAACTCATCTTATTTATCGTTCCAGATATGAAACATACAAGGCAACACTTAAAAAAATTCCAGCAACACGTCTATCACGATTGACCGAAGCTCTAGCCAATTATGGTCCCGTATTGAACGAATATTTCTTTGATCGGCATCCTGGTGTATTCGCTCAAAAATTAAATTATTATCGGTAACTTGTTTGGCAAATTATAACAATTTAATTATTACATTTAATATGCTTAATTAATTAATTAAATAAATAATGTTTGTTTTAAATTATATAGTACAGGCAAATTACATTATCCAACAGATGTTTGTGGCCCAATATTCGAAGAAGAATTAGAATTTTGGGGTTTAGATTCAAATCATGTTGAACCATGCTGTTGGTCGACATACAGTATACCAATATAAAATTTAAAACCAAATAACATTTTAAATAAATAATGAGTTAAATAATAAGAAAAAAATACTTGTTGGTGTTACAATAATTGAGTTCGTGAAAAAATTGGTTTTATTAAAAAAAAGTTAGCTGTCCGGATTTTGTTGCATCTATCAAAATTAACAGTACTGTATAATCAAAAAATCGTGTTGCGTCATGCAATTTAAAAAAGAAAACCAACAAAAGCAAGCTTTTACTTTTTGACAGAAATTTAGATGGATGTCAAATCGAAAATATTTTTTTTCCTTTTCATTTTCAAACAAACAAATAATTTTACTTTTTTGTGTGTTTCCAAGTAGAAATTTATCAGTTTTGTATTTATTGAATCGAAATCGAAATAATCTAGTAAATTTTTAGTTTATTATTTCGTCTTCCTAGCGAAGTGTTGTAAATTAAAGAATCAAATATCTTATATCGTACAAGAAATTTTTGCCATTTTAACATTGAGAAATATACTATTAGAGAAGTATTTTCTATGACAGGCCGATGCCGACTAAAATTTTACTTTGGATTGCAATTTCAATCTAAACGAAAAAATATAGATTAATTTCATAATTTGAATATCTCTTTCTATCTAATGCTTTATATATAGCAATAATTTGTTTCATGCGTAATTTTACGATTAAGGGAACAAAAAACGAAATGAACAATTTATCAATGAACGGTGTTGCCAGTTTCATTGTTTTTAATTCCTATTAGAGTATTTTTGATATAAAACCATACACTATGAAACAATATTTTCTTTGCGCAAACTATGATTTTATATTTATTTTCAATTCAAGGTTTTCGGATTTTATTTTGCATTGCTATACATACTTTAATTTTTTTCATAAAATGAAATTTGGAAATGATGTTGGGATAAGGTTCGCAGTGTTCAAGACCATTTTATTACAAAATTAGATTGATAATGGGATTTACTGTGCAGATTAAATATAACATTTCTATACACAATTTGATTTTAATTATGTTATGTTTATCCAATTATGACTAAATTTCAAATATTTCGGTTATATCAATCTTGCAGATGATCACTCGAATAATGATTAAGGAACTGGCCAATCATCGAAACGACTCAATAGCCCCTTCCGAATCAAAAATTTGGATAATATAAATGAAAGAAAAAAATATTAAATGTGAATTTATATTTGTTTTAAATTTTAAATTTTTAACTACTCAGAATTTTAATTTTTTCACTTATGATTTTCACCGTTGGTAATCGATAGTTATACTTGTTCTGAAAACGCACTAACTCCAACTTCTTCAAGAATAAATTTATATTAGATTAATTGGTTAATTAAATTTATTATTATTTATCATACACGATATTTCGGTCAATTTGACCATTTTCAAGTGGTTAAAATACAAAAATACAATGAGACTAAAAATAAAGGTAATAAATTAACACACAATATATGAATATAACATATTACAATATTAAAAAAGACTTACTTCGTGTTGATATACGGAAAATTAAATTTAAATTTTAATAATAAATACCATATTTGAAACAAATAGGAAATAATTAGAATTTAAACAATAGTTAAAAAATTTTAAATTATGATAAAAATTCAGTATAAAATGAAATTTTTATATGCATTACAACTTAATATAGAAAACAAGACAATATTCCAACCAAACTTGATCCCTCATTTCTGCAGAATCATTACACCAAAACAATACCAATATATAAAAATAAAAAATGTAAAATTAATCAGTCAGCAATACAAACTAATGTAAAAATAATTAAAAAATTATATTATAACAATATAAAATTGAATATAGATGGCGAATTCATAATACAGTTAGTCTCTAAACCACAAAAATGTAGCTAGAATAGCTTTATTATAGCACAATTTATACTATAAATTACAGATCAGACAATAAATTTTTTAAAAATATGGAATTGTTAAAAATAGTCAAGTTATTTAAAATAATAAATAAATAACAGTCAATAGATGGCAGAAAAGTAAAAAATAGTAATAATACATAAATAACACGAAAACGTTATCATAGAATTAAAAATAATTTAATTAAATTTTAAAATATTGTGTGCTATATACATGTATATAGGATTGTCTATCATCTGTTAAAATTAGTCAAAAAAGTTAAAATTCAAAATCAATAAATAGTAATACACTGTAAAATAAGAAACGAACAAATAAAAATTTCGATGTGTATGAATATTAAATATTTTGATATTAAATAAATATTTATTGTGGCAATGAAAATTGAATTTAAAAAATATTTGGTTTGTTAGAAACAGTTTTAATAATATTTTTATTGTGTACTAATGTTTATTAAATTTATTGTAACTATGACTGAAAAGTTTATAAGTTGAATTGATGTTTTCGGTATCAGTTTTAAAATGTATAGTATTTTACGCCGAAATAATACTAAGACTTTCTAATATTTCACCTTTACGTTTGTTTTTTTCCATAAATAATATCTTAACATTTTTAAAATTTGGAGAAACATGTTTTAAGTTTTTTGACGGCTAAATCTGATTGGCTCCATACCGGAGCGCGATGTCAGATTAGTGACTTTAATGCCAGAGCTGGCAGAAATCAGCTTGCGATCGTTCATGATCTCAAAATGGCAAGTACATTCTTTCTTTATAGAGACATCAATTTAGAAAAATTGACACATCCACGTATAACATTCCGAAGCCAAATAGACCATGTGATGATTTCCTTCGACCACCCGAGCTTGCTCTTCTGATGTGAAGAGCAAGCTCGGGTGGTCGAAGATGATCGGTCTCAACATAATTCGTAGGCATTATCTGGTTACTGCAAACCTACGATGGACATTTTCGTACATGTCAGAGAGGACAGGGGAATATACAACGCAATTCTCCTGTGAAGGTCTGATTAATGAAGACCCGCAACGAAAATATCAAGATCTTGTCAGTAGTAGCATTATGCGATCTAATTACTAATCTGACGAAGTGAACAGTGTCTGAAAGGTATTAAATATAAGTGTACACATATATATATATATATATATATATATATATATATATATATATATATATATATATATATATATATATATATATATATATATATATATATCGATCGTTCGATATATATATATATACATAATTAGTACATGATACATATAATACATAATATATATACATAATACATAATATACATAATACATAATATACATAATACATAATATATACATAATACATAATATATACATAATTAGTACATGAAACACTGATACATAATTAGTACAATAATAATAATTTGTTAGTAAAATCTATATCATTTTCACATTAACATTGGTTATTATTTTTATTTGGATAGGAAGAACATTTGTAATTTCATCATATGTATTTGTGTTACCTCAACAGTTAAAACTGGAGTATTTAGGTTTATTATACTGGGGTCTTCTCATCATATGCGGCATATAAAGTTGCGTCCCTATATTTCCAGATCCACCACCATCTAACGCAGTATTTCTAGATCCACCACCATCTACGAGGGGCAGTATTTATTTATTTTATGACCCGACAGCATTTCATATACATACATTCGTGTATAGGGTAAATTATTTATATAAATAAATAATTGAGTAGGTAAGCTATAACCTGCAACTTAGCTATAACGTATTAAAATTAAATCATTTACACAAAATTCTAAACATTAATTTACTAGATAGGATCTGTTACTTAAATATTATTAATTTTATTATTTATTTAAACTCGTCCGCACACCAATTATAGTTAAACACAAATACAAAACTCTTAATTAATTAAATTACGGCTCCTGAATCTATAATAATAAATTAAATTAATGTGGTATGCTAGAATAATTACCCGTCAACCATTATGCTGATGATACCATAATATTAGAATATGTTTATCAGAAAATCAAAATAAATCTCTGAAACGTTTTATGTTTCAAAATCATGCATTTTCTTTTTTTACTTTTTTAAAATAAAATAAACTTTCTTTGTAAACCCCCTCCAACTATAATCATATTTACACTTATATAAATAATTAAAACCAAACCCTTCCGTAAATTATTATTATTATTATTAACCCTTCCGTAAATTATATATTTAATTATTATTATTATTATAGTAAATTATTATAGTATAATATATTACTGCAATACAATGTAATTGTAATGCAATGCTCGTATAATGGTCGTGATCAGGGATGTCACTCTACTACAAATGTAGTAGATCCGCCCGACCTTTACCGTTCATAAATCAAAACAGAACAAATGATATTGACTTCAAAAAGCACCATTAAATCAAAATACGTAATTTAATAAATTGAAATAACGCATGGATAGCCCACAGGCACGTTTGCACGACACACAAACAATAACGCAGGCAGGGATGCCATATACATGTAAAAAGTATGGAGCAGAAGCACCCCAAAAGTGGAGGAAAATAACACCTCCTCCCCTGGAGCAAACCCCATTCAGGCACACCAAACACGATTCAAACTCAACATTCAACCAAACATACATCTATTAGTAGTAAACAAACTTTAACACGAGAACCCAATTGTCAGCATCCAAACTACAAACTCATTCAAAGCACCCTTAACAACGGGACACCAACCTACAGAAAAATAAAAAGTGCAGAACCTATTTCAACTGACATCCAACAAACCGAAATCCATCCAAACACCCCACATTCCGGCTAACCCTCCAGCTCCCAACAAATCCCACTCGCATCCAAAACCCAACATGCCAACAGAGGCTCCCAACCGCTACCGCAACTAGATCAACCCTCATGCCCATCCCAATCAAATCCAGCCCCGAAACCACCCTCCCCCAACCACAGCAGTACTATGAGGCAAGGAACAAATCATCAGCATGCAGCTACAAATACCTACAAAAACCGCTTCCTCCAAGACACTCCTGCACTACCCCAGCCCACTCCAGGATCGGGCGACATCCTCCAAAAATCCAGCGACATCAAAACTCCCGACACTCAACAGAATTAAATGCTTCCAAACCACCACTTCAAAACTGCTACAATCCCGCCGATATCCAAACATTCTAATTGTTCCAACTCCCCGCCACTAAAATCAAATCCCCGCCCAACCCGTCACAAACTTCCAGACTAAACAATCCTCAACCACAATCCCAAAATGTACCTCCGATAATGGAAGATACAGACCCATGTTCTGCATCAAATCTAACCACTCCTGTCCTATAAAATCCCTGATGATGTGTACACTTTCCTTATTACCTATGTGTCACACACACGCACCAATGTGCTATACACATCTTACCTCAACCTATTCAATTTCTCACTCAAATCCGACTTCCTATCAAATAATATGAATGGAGCCCTTCGAAGTCAACACCAAGTATTCCTCTATAGTATAGAGTCTATACATACATATACACATATATATACATATACACGCATATATACAATCTACACGCATGTACACATATATACACATACTCATACATATACATAAATACATACATATACACATATAATACAAATACATATTCACATACACACATACAAATACATATATTCAGACATACCTATTCCACTTTCAAAGTTATCTAATAATTTAAATTAAATGAACATCATCTAAACCCTAAAACAGAAACCATCTACCGTATAATAGTTAAACCATTACAATGTTTGTTTCACTAAAAATAAATATGGAATGTTCTGATTCAGTACAAAACTACTTTATCTACTATTATCAAAACCAATGAATTTGTCAAAATGAGCTACTCTACAAAAATCCATCCAATACACGAATTAGATTTACTTCGCATCACTAGTCAAAACCAGAAGCACCGAATATTGGTTTAAAATCTCAATTGAAGCCTACGTTCAACTATCCGTCCAACAACTGTATATACATTAACGCATCTAAATCATTTATACGACACGATATTTGACTTGCACTCACAATAAATCAATACTTATCTTTTAAATTTGCGATCACAGTTTTCCTTTTATCCCATCTTTATTTGTCATATTTATTTTTGTGGTCTTTCCTGTTTGTTATGTTTTGGTTTTCCAATTCAACCTAAAAGAAAAAAACTGCTATTCTGCTGTAAGCCGACTTATCCAATTGGAAAACGATTCATGTTTGTTCGTATTTCCAATTAGCGGCGTATTTTATTCTTTGTGTTGCGTAATAATGCGTATCGTAAAATTTCTTTGTTTTTTTGTGATTATCACTCAGTTTTAATTTATTTTTGTCATTAATTTATGTAAGCACTTCACTAAAACACTGTTTGCACCTATTTTCACAATTTTTATCAGGTTGAACATATTTTTAATTTTTATTTTTCATCACAGAAAGAAAGACACGTTCTTCCTACTTTTAGTCGAGAAACGAACCCCCAGAAATATCAAAAAACTGTCATGGTATGAAATTCGAATAAACTTCCTTGGTGCATGCCCTAATGGTATATATTAGCAAACGGCCGATTATTGTTATTAAGAATAAGTATAGAGAAAATAAAGATGTTATTGAAACCAATTTTCACGCGGTTTGGTATTCCTGGAATTGTATAATAACCAGTAATGGGACCACAATTTCTAGTAACCAATTTAATCAATTTTACAAGCCATTGAGTATAAAGCTGCATACATACAATACTATACTAACCATCACCCAACGAAGTAAACATTTAGAACCAGTCAATTTTAAAACTATTGAAAACCTGAATTCAACGAAACAAGCTATAGAATTCTACCACAGTATCCAGAGCTTGTCGTAGGAAGAGATTAAATCTGGTTGGATCGCTTGGCTACAAATGTTAAATATGTCAACAAACTAAATAAATCGGATACCACCTAAAATGACCGATACTAAGTTCACCGATCTAATTACCAATCTGATGAAGTGAAGTGTCTGAGAAGTATTGAAAACCTCGTTTGTCAATGATGCGCAGCACATTCTCGGTAAAGTAAAAACTAGGCCCAAAAATGATTGGTTTGATGAGGAGTATCGTCTTGCTTTGAGCAACGAAATATAGCCCACAGTGAAGCGCAGATTCGGTTTACAATTGCGAAAAGAAATAAAGCTATTCTTGTAAGGAGGACAGCTAAACGCATTTGTAGACAGAAGAAGTGTGAATGGTGGAAGACTAAGCTCTTAAGAGTACAACAACTCAGCAATGAGCACAATTCGCGTGGTTTCTCTAAGAGATCACCGAATTGAACCATACCTAAAGATCGCGGTCAATTGCCATTTGAGACCAGGAAGGAAATCTCTGTGTTAACGTTGATGTGGTACTCGATACATGGCGTGACCAGTTTTCTGACCTACTTAATGTTCCACATGTATCACAAGCTGAATTTGCATACGCTCAAATACAGACCGCAGAGATGTTCATTGAGGATCCATCCTATGAGGAATTCACCATGGCCATGAAGAGATAAAAGAAACGTCGTTCATTAATTCAGAGCTCTTTATATTCGGAGGGCTAACTTTGTGGAATTGTCTTTTTGACCTTATTCGAGTGGTATGATGAAATGAAGTTTTGCCTGAAGAATGGAAAGTGGCCGCGTTATGTCCAATATTCAAGAAGGGTGATCCTCTGAAATGTGAGAATTATCACAGTATAGCTCTTCTTTACACAGCATACAAGTTACTGTCATAAAATTGTTATAACCGATAACGATTTTGAATGCGGAGTAGGTGTAAGGGAATAAGACATGGAAACATAGCTAAGACGAAAAGAATACGTCAACTATATGAAATATCAAAATAGGTGATAGCGTAATTAGTCAGAAGCAGAACGAGAATCCAGAAAATAAATTATTTTCGAACTACAATCGGAACATATTTTGGTTAAGAAAAAAAATGGAAAATCGACGTTAATTCAGTACACGGATGGTAAAGCTATCATACTGTAAGTAACTGTTCAAATGATACTTGATATATTGACATTGACTTGACAGTACTGAAATGTATTAGTATTGACACATGCGCGTCAGTTTGCTTTGATTTTTTATTTCACTGAAGCTTCATATTAAAAATGGGTAAGAGTAAAATCACAGAAAAAAGAATTTTTTTTCTGTGGTAAAACATAACATATTAGATAGAATAAAACATAACCAATATTTTATGTTTATAGTCTGTCAAAAATCTATATCAACACTTTTCTTTGAGTGATTATTAATTTAAATAAACAAAATAATTTTTAAACGAAAAGCGAAGCGGTTCTACACTTAGCCGTGTAGTGATGAAATTACTCGTAACTGCTTTTAAATACTCTTGAACAATAGAAATAGCAGTTACATGTAGTTAATTTAGCAAAATCAAAAACCGAACTACTAGCGGATCGGTTATCTACAGTAGGTATTTGTGGTTTGTCGATTGTCAAACGATTAATTACAAATAAAATGAACTCAAAAGTGACAACTCAACTTTAAACAAAAATATGACAACTCGTGGCAGAGCACGTTAACACCGAAAATTTGAACCCGATTTTATCATTTTTATGTTTACCGTCAAAAAATCCAAACAAACGATATAAATAGCACACCGATAAAATAATATTAATATCAGTGAATGGCGGTGTTCACACGAAGTTAACACTGCAACACAACATTTCCTCGTTTTTTACCTCTTTACCTATAAACTAACTGTGGCCCTATTCTGGTTTTCCCTGGGAATTGGGAAAAAAAATTTCCCAATTCCCAACTATAATAATTCCCAATATTTTATTTCCCAATTCCCAAAAGTGTATTCTGGCGTGCTGGGAATTATTTCCCGTCTGTGAAACAAATAGTTTTAAATGTTCACCACTAGAGTACCTTTTTAATGGTTTTTTCCATGGTGCTCTATGTTATTATATTTGAATATGATTTAAATATTGACGGATGAATAACAAATTTAAAAAAAATAGGTGTTTTCGCTTTTGAAAAACAATTAAAAAATTTTTAAGGTCGGAATTATTTTCTACCTTCACTATTTATTATGATTATTAGTATTTATGAATGAGCTAATTTTTTTTTATATTTTAGGGCAGATAAGACCAAATTTAAAAAAATTGGTGTTTTTGCTTATAAGAAATAATAAAAAAAATTTAAATTTATACTCTAGTCACAAATAATGACTATACAGATAAACAAATTTTATGGAGAAACGATGTATATAAACCGAGACACAATAAATTTGCAGGGGAAAATAATGTACCCTGAACGAAAGGCTATATATGGATTGATTGAATTTTAATGTCTCTTTTCTTCCTTAGCATTATGATTACAATAAATAAAATTCAATAAAATCTATAAAACCAATTTCAAATACATACATGAAACAGAATAAATCTTTTGTTTGTATGTAACATTTTGTATAAAATATTATTAACACATTTACGGCCGTGACACTCACGACAGGATTATGAATTTCTTTCATTTTGATGCAGTGCTTAACACTTCAGGTGGATCACAAGCATACAAAAATTAAATATAAGAAAGTTAATATTTTGTCAACACTTACATGGTCGTGAAGATAGTATTTTCTCTATTTTAAGTTTTATAATATTTTTTTTTCATCTGTGGCGGTAAGCGTGTTAATGCGATATTGTTTATGTATAATGAAATTAATATAAAAACTTGTCTAGAAGGAATAAATGTATTTGTGTGTATAATTTTTGTGTTTTTATTATATAAGCTGTAAGCGGAGGTTTGTAGTGTGTATATTTTCATACACATATTAAAAGAGGTTTTGGCTATAAGCATTCATGAATGAAAAATGCGGTTGTAAATTTATTACATGGAAACAGAAACGTAAAATAATGACTCACTAGCTAAAAATTATGAAATTATTTGAATAATTTTCGAAGCTCTATTGGATCTTCTAACTTAATGCAACGATATTTTGTTATTTTTCATTTCATACGTAGATGATTATATACTTATAATTATAAAATGCTATGTTAGTGCATATATATAGCATACGAAATGTGTCCATCGATGATATAATAAGCATTAGATTAATGAGTTGTCCTTTTTCCATATTCTAAACACTTACACTTTGTTCCAAGTAACGAAAATAATGAAAGTATAAAAGATTGTAAATTCGTTATGAAATGTATATAATTTATATTTACATATGTATATACGAGTATGTATAGAACTGAAAAAAACCCAATTGACAGTCAAATGAAAATTGATAATTCAACTGGCAAAAATTTTAAAATTTTTCATGCATTCGTTTTAGATATTTTTATACCCAATTTTTATTATAGGAATGTGTGGGTTAGTATACGAAATATATCAATCATCAAAATCAATAATTTATTGAATATCGATTTATTATTTTTTCGATATTATTTTTTAAAATAAATTAAGATAATGAAAAAGCGTATAAGGAAGTAAAATATCTAACAGATGATCACCTACCTTGCTCATCGTCAAAACTTAATAAAGGTAATATAAGTGATGAACATCACATAAATTAATAACAAACAGTGTTGTTAATTTCATACATTCTAATTCCTATTTACAGAGTGGATACTAAAATTGCATTGTATTTAAACGAGTAAGGGATTTTTCATTTATCTATTTTTGTAAAACAGAAATTTTATAATTATAAGACTCAAATATGTGTCCAACTCGTATAAGGTGCTTAGTAATTAAACATAAAATTTATGATCATATTCGAATAGTAATACGGTTTTCAAAATGATTTCAGCGTTAATGGAATATAATAATGGTAAATCTATTAGTAACAATTATATAATTTACAAACTAGATAATTTAAAACGTTGTTTCGCGATAAAGAAGAATACAATTAAGAAAGAACAGAACCATTGTCATATGTTTCGATTAGACAGACTTAGTAAATTATATAGAGATCATTAATGAGAAAGACAAATCCGGAACACAAAATTGAAAACGCTACTCCCAATTAGCATAATCAAACGAAAATATCAACCTTTGAGTGTGTTGGTAAACGAAAAAGTCCATATAAAAAAAACTCAAAATTTGCCGTTTCTCACTTACACTACTTAAGGTCTATTTCGAAAAACAGACGCACACCACAAAATGTTGAGTACTTTTATTCTCTTTTCCATCTCACTAAACTGATAAACGATTGTCAAATGATAATGAGGATTCCGTTCAATCGGTCAGTCACTGATCTAGTTTTTCACTACGGATGATTTTTTCCAAATACTGCGAAACATTTCGCGATGTACACCAGGTATTCCTATAGATTTCAAGCAAACTTATGGTTCGATTTAGGAATACCAAACAAATTCGTACATCTATGTAAAATGACAGTAACGCAGTCACAATGCGGAGTTAAAGTTGAGAACAGGCTATCGAGAAATTTTGCAATCACTCCTGGTGTTCGACAAGGAGATGCGCTGTCCGCGATACTTTTAAATCTCATGTTAGAATACGTCCTTCGTAGAAGTAAAACATCTAAAACAATATCTTATTCCGACAATAATATCAAATTTTTGCATTCCAATTTCTCGTTTTGACATTACATATAGATTAGGAAGGGTTGGAGTTTGATCAAAAAAATTCTACTTTACACTCGTGATTTCGACCTGGCACATTTACAGTTGATATGTATATGATTGCCTAATCTGGCCGTGTATGCCACTACTGAGATAAATCTCTAGTATTGGCTATAAGGAAATTACACTTTTGACATTACACGCATATAAATTGGGAAGGGTTGGAGTTTCATCAAAAAAACTATACTTGTAACGCTTCTTCGTGGTTAAATGATGCACATGCTTGGGTATCTGTATCCAGAGAGCTCAGGTCTGGTAGGATTCGTAAGAAATTAGTCACCACTTTACGCATTACAAAAAAACATTCATGTGCAATAAAAAAAAATGCGGTTGACCATTGCAACCTCACCGGCCGATCCAGTCATGTTAACTTCCCCTTAAATAAATAAACTTAAGCCACCATGTTAAATTTAAAGATCTTTTATTTTAAAGAATTCATCAAATGGTTAACCAATAACCAATAAGTAATAATAATAAAAAAAATATATCTATGAAAATCTAAACCAAAATTTGAATGAATACCAAAATTTACTATTCACTAACACACTTGTAATATATTATAAATAATAAATTAATTTAATGAAGATAATATACACATATCTACGTGTATATGTATTTATGGCACATAATTTCGTTTTGGTGAAATAAGAAAAAAAATAACAACAAAAAAAATCACTTACCCACGACTCCAGAGCGCTCAGGGTTGCGGTGCATCGGACAAAAACTCATCCGTTAATTCGCTAAAAAAAATTAAAGTTTTCTAATCACACCAAACAGTGAAATGAGGCACCATAAAGTTTTTTTTTTTTTTTTTCAATTCAAACTGAATTGTGGTAAATTTTGGTTTTTCTTTTAATTAAATTAACTGACACAGGCTCTATGGCATAATTTTTAGATAAAAAAAAAATAATTCAAAAGAAACAAAAATATATATGCATGTAGTATAAATTTTAACACTCATTATGGCACTCAATTTAGTTCAAATTGCATAACCGGAACTATATAATCACACATATAAACTACATATGAAGGAATTGGCTCAAATATGTAGGTAGTAACGATTCCCCGGTATCCGATGAGATTCTATTCGCTCCAACCTTATCATCCACGCCACTTATGCTTTTGTACTAGTTTGTAGCAAAACTTCTTTCGTCTTATTAAAAGTATGCATGCAAGGCACCCAAATTTTTACAGCCGGCCGTTAGCTGAACCGTGAGGCCCAGCCTCACCCCACAAATATATAATGTGTTTTTGTTTTCTTAGTTGTTCTTGGATTCCAATTGCAACAAAAAAAAACTATAATGCAAACAACCGGCGGAACTAAGAAGAAAACAACAAGACAATTGATAAATAAATATGAATTTAAGTTCGACTATAAATATCTCACAGAAATATAAGATAAGTATTTACCTTGATCTCAGTATAAAAGGTGATTACAGGAAGTAAAAACAAATAATTGATCCAAAAAGTAATTGATCCAAATAATGCCGTCAGACGCTATTTAATACCAAAATAGTAGGCGATGGTGATCATTTGCAAGTCACTCGAGAAAAGAATGCGATTTTAGTCTTTCCGACATGTATTCGATTTATTCATTATGCACAAGGTGTGGTGGGAGGAAAAAACCGGATACGAAATTACACGATTAAATCAACCGGATGAATCACACTGATGAATTCCCCACAACTAACAAGTAACAATTAGACAATTTCTGATGAATTTTGGAATTTGTTTGAAATTCATTCCTCCACATTTAGGAGATTTAAGAATTCGAACTTATATGTGCAAAAAAAAAATAATAACATCTCTCCAATGTTACATACTTTATATTTGTTATTTTAATATAGCGTAATCTGGCTGTATAATATTTAGCTTTAGCCTTATGTTATTATAATAGTTATGAAACGATTTTTGATACCAAATATTAAAACATAAATTTACTTTTCCTTCCATATGAAGTTGACTATTATCAGAGATCTTATTATATAAGAGATGTACAAAGCCATATAAAATTTTTAGTCAAATCATTTGTTGTTGTAAACTCGCATTGCAACCCTGGATGTGTATTAGTTTAAATTTTTCAATGTACATATACGAGAAAACAATACATTTGCATTTCTCATTTGTGTTTTTGTAGATCAACATGAAATTGTATAACATTATATGAATGAAAAAAAATAAAAATATATGATTAGCACGAAGATGAAAAAACAAAACAAACGAGACAAATTATTATCGACGATATACGAATAACAACGACACATTTAAAGGGAAAGCGACAGCAAACGTTTTATTATTTTTAATTTTTCCCTAAACATTTTTTTCGTTTGGATTTTAAATGATTTTAAAATATCTTTGTAGCGTTAATTTGATTATATTACGAGTAAACTGGTTGACGATCTTTGAGATTTGGTTGTGAAATAATATTATCTTACATCTTGGAAACCCTAAGTCTTTTGAAATCAGCGGACACTTTTAAAATCAATTTAACTTTGGGATGTGTTATGTTCATCTACATCATATACATAATCTCATTATTCTCCAATTCGATGGAGACTTCATTATTCTCCAATTCGTTGATACTAGATATATCTTCTTCGTCATCATTTTCAAAATTTGAAAGATATGTGTTTTTTAATAATCTTAAGAAACTTTAACAAACTTATATTATCTGAGCTAGCGTTCTGCTGAACTCCAAAACCGTTGAATTTTTACAATGTCCTCCTTTTTCTTGAATAACTGAAAACATATTTTCAAGCGGATCAAGATCTGGATCAAGATAACATAAATCTTGAAGTTATAATGAATCTATTACAGTTGTATTTAAATAAATCATTAGATAACTGAAGAATTCCATTTATAGTTGTAATTAATACTTTGAAAAAAGAAATGGTACTTTTTTCTGACATTTTAAACTTTCTATATGTATAATTTCATAGTATTTAAATTTTCAACCACATGATTATTATATTTCAAAGCACATTGGTTAATTTTGTTTGCATACAAATTTCTGCTATTTAAATTATCAAACAATTTATCTATAATAGTTTTTCACAAAAGTTGGCTGTTGTCAGAGCATATTTTTTATTTTTGATTGAAAATTTATCAAGTTCATACAGTGTTCTTATTGCAGCAGCTACAGTGCGACTGAAAATTTGAGTTGCCAATGCAACTCGCATTTTTTCAAACGTATTTGGATATAAATGGCGATAAGAAATCTTAGGGCACAGTTTTGTAGAACTTTTTTTCTGTTTCGTATAGTTCTTTTAATACTCCCCAGCTAACTACTCCATCAGGCGTATCAATATTTGCTTGCATTAACTTATTTCTGACTGATTTCATTACATGTGAAACATCAAAAAAAGAATAAATCTGTTTGTCTGCACCACTCATTTTAAAAAATGGGATTTCGTCAGTTATGCCTAACAATTTGTAAGTCTTTCTATTGTTAGATTCTTATCACATACTGTAGCTTGCACAACAAATCCAATATGGTCTAACAGCTTAATGTTTTCATTAATTAATTTTATCAAATATTCACCAGATATTCCTTTGGCCGAAGTATAATATGATAAAACATATTTGTATTTAGAAAATAATCAACGGACCATAAACACCAACACATATTTTGCCATCTCAGGTTTTCTTTCAGTTCCGTCATCTGTGTATCCCTGAATAAGATCATTTTTGATGTCATATTCCAAATCTCGTTTAATGTTCAATTCATCGAACATCAAAACAGCGTAACGATTTTAATTGATAAATTCGCAGTTTTTTTTTATAAATTTTCGACATGATTTTCATTTAAACCCGGTGCAAGGGTTTTTAATTGGTATCCAATTTATGATGGAACTCTTAGATGGTAAATTTAATTGTAAATTATCTCGAAGTAATCTATAACATGCTGGAGATATAAAATATACGTTTTGGGCTATCACACTGTTCTTGAAGATATCTATGTAGAGGTTTTTGAATTTCGACATAAAATCATCTTTGCAAAATCTTTTGCAGCCAAACTTAAATTTGATTCATCAATCTTATTCCTCGTATGTTGTAATTGTTTTTTTTTGAAGATTTAATTTTCTTTTATTCTGAAATTGTACATAAATTAAAGTTTTTCGATTTTTCATGTATTTGATTTTAAATATATCGAATTGTTTATTGAATGATAAATATTTTTTTTATATAATTCACTAATTTTAATATACTTTATACAATTAGAGCAATGTATTTCGACACTACAAGATGTATTTGAATGATATCTAGGTGATTATATTTTGTCAAAGTCGAAAATACTCATTTCGGGCAATGTATCATTGTCTTTAAATCCATATGTTTGCAGATTTTCATATTTTGATGAATTTTCAGGTAGACTTAAATGCGCAGATGAGTTCCCGGCCATTGAATTAACAACTATACTCTCATTCGTCAATATCTTCTCGGATCCACCTCAATATAATTTTGGGATGGCATTTTTTTTAATTTTCTTATTCCTTTATCAATCTCATCTGCTTTTCACAAATAATTAACTTTTTTTGTAAACTTTCATGTGACCATGAGCATTTGTCAACCCAAATTTGATAAAATGGTGAATTTTCTTCCGGGAAACCATAAAACTTTCTATAAGGATGGCTGCGTCGAGTGGCTTTTCAATTAACAACAGCGCATGGGATGCTACTAACCTTGTGATTTTCTTTGTCAAAAAATGCCATTATAGGCAGAAATAATAAACTCAAATGAAATCCTAAATTTCTGAGTGATGCAAAATAACAATAATTTAATAAACAATTTAAGCTTTATATAGTATTGTAGTATTGAAAACCTCGGTTGTCGATGCGGCCCAGCACACTCTCGGTATAGTGAAAACTAAGCCCAAAAATGATTGGTTTGATGAGGAGTGTCGTCTTGCTGTTAAACAACGCAATATAGCCCACAATGAAGTGCAGACTCGGTTTACAATTGCAAGGAAAAACAAGGCAGTTCTTGCTAGGAGGACAGCTAAACGCATTTCTAGACAGAAGAAGCGCGAATGGTGGAATGCCAAGGTCTTAAGAGTACAACAACTCAGCAATGAGCACAATTCGCGTGGTTTCTTTAAAGGAATCACCGAATTGCACCATACCTTAAGATCTCGGTGAACTGCCATTCGGGACCAGGATGGAAACCTCTGTGTTAACGTCGATGCGGTACTCGATACATGGCGTGAATATTTTTCTGACCTACTTAATGTTTCACATGTATCACAAGCTGTATTTGAATACCCTCAAATACAGACCGCGGAGATGTTCATTGAGGATCCATTCTATGAGGAATTCACAATGGCCATGCAGAAATTAAAGAAAAATCGTTCACCAGGGGTTGATTGCATTAATTCAGAGCTATTGATATTCGGAGGGCTAACTTTGTGGAACTGTCTTTTCGACCTTATTCGATTGGTATGGCGAAATGAAGTTATGTCTGAAGAATGGAAAGTGGCCGCGTTATGCCCAATATTCAAGAAAGGTGATCGCTTGAAGTGCGAGAATTATCGCGGTATAGCTCTCCTTTGCACAGAATACAAATTACTATCTTACATAATCTTGGGAAGAATTACTCTTCTGGCGAAGGAAATTGTCGGTGACTACCAAAGAGGATTCCGTCCAAATCGGTCAGTCACTGATCAAGTTTTTTCGCTACGGCTGATTCTTTCCAAGTAATATGAAACATCCGCGATGTACACCATGTATTCCTAGATTTCAAGCAAGCTTATGACTCGATCAATCGAGAGACGCTATGGTATGCGCTTGAATATTTAGCAATACCTAAAAAATATGTACATCTGTGTAAAATGACAGTAACGCAATCACAATGCTGTGTTAAAGTTGAGAACAGGCTATCGAGAACTTTTGCAATCAATTCCGGTGTTCGACAAGTAGATGCGCTGTCCCCGATACTTTTTAATCCCATGTTGGAATACATCCTTCGTAAAAGTAAACCACCTCAGGACAATATGTTGTTCAAGTATCTTGGATCTCTCATCACTCACGATAATAGTGTGGGCGAGGATATCAAGGTTCGCCTTGCCGCTGGCAATCGGGCTTTGTATCCTCTACGTCCACTGCTGAAATCAAAATATCTTGCAAATACGGATAAGCTGAAACTGTACAGAGTGTTGATCAGACCCGTTGTCATGTATGGATGTGAGAGTTGGACCTTGACGGATGAGTACGAAAGATGGCTTCTAACATTCGAGAGAAGAATCATGCGTGTGATATATGACCCAAAACGCGACGTTGATGGCACATACCGAGTTATATTCAATCACGAGATCAGGAATTTAATGCAAATTCCTGATATCGTGCATGAAATGAAAGTACAGCGAATACGCTGGCTCGGTCACGTTCTGCGTGCTGATCCAAAACGAATGATACAGCGATCTTTAAAGGGAGAACCGCCTTTCGGTAGGCGAAGTGGTCGCTGTCGGCGACGATGGCTCCACGGCGTAGAGAGCGATCTGGCATCTTCTGGTTGCCTGCAACAATATGAAGATCTGGCTCGTGATCGAAACCGATGGAGCCAGATAGTTGACACGGTACGGGCCAATAATGGCCTGTAAAGACCGATAAAAAAAAATTCTGTTTGTTAGTGAGAAATATATGTAGTTTTCGTGGTCAGGTTGTGTCCCATGAAAAAAATATATATTTAGAAATTTTCAAAGTAAATATAATGTAAATAACTTATTGTGTTTTTATATAGTAAACGTCTACCGTTTCAAGAATGTACACGAAATGAGCTGCAGAGGGGTTAAAATATTAAATTATAAAAAAATATTGTTTTTTTTTTGTAATTAAATCGAATAATAAAATTTTGGCTCTATGCAATAATTGCAAATCAATTTTTCAATTTTTCAACACACAGCTGGTATACTGATTATAAAATAATTTTATTTATATTGTCGTTCCTTAATTCTGTTTTAAATTGTTGTAATAGAGAATTAGAAAAGTAACAACACTAGCTGTTTTCGATGAAGTTGAGGTTAAATTTGTTGATGTTGATCAATACGATTAAAAATCCATCAAACGGATCGTTTTGAATCATACGGGTAACAACAATAGTAGAGAAACGTCAAAAGCAAAATCATCTGTATGGAAATCGAGACATTATCTTGTTTTACATGACAAGTACAAAAACAATCAATGTTTTGATTTACAAATGTTAATTCATATTTTTTTAATAAAAATAATCTGTAAATGGTTTTTAATTCAATATAGACTGTTGGAAAGGAAATTTCCAAGTTTCAATAATCCTAAGGAAATATGGGATTAAGGGACAAACTGTCCCTTAATCCCATATACACATACCTATATTATATATATATATATATATATATATATATATATATATATATATATATATATATATATATATATATATATATATTAATATTTATATATATACATTCATATTTATTCAAATAATTTTAGAAGGAATATTTTAGGATGGCAAAACACATCATTTTGTATTGAATGTCTACATGGTTTTCTTAGTTGATAATGTTTAGTTTAGCCACATCAAATACAAAACGAACTTCATAGCAAAACTCCCTATTTCTAAAAGTTTTTTTTAATTCTTCCTATGGATTAATTGTTGGACACTCTAATCCTAACAATTCTAGCATTCCCACATTCCATGTATGTATAAAATTTTAAATTTTAGTTAATTGTTTTTAAATTGAACGACAGCAATAAGATTGATATTAAACATTGCTGTTCACATTATCATAGTTACCACTGCTTCAAATATTTTGACGAAAATAACATTTAATAAATTTGAAACATTCACCAAAAAAATATGGGAACATTTTTCTCAATTATGTTTTCTTTAAATCTAAACCTGTCTACTTTGCGGTTTAAATAAAAGGTTAATATTAATAATAGCAATTTCTTATAGATGGCACTACATTTTTATATTTTTAACGTTATACAATTGTTTACCAAAATGTACAATTACTGACGTAAAAAATGTAAGAAATTATTTTTTACGCGTAACTGCACAATACTGCTTTTCATGGTGGTCTTTTTGTCATTAAGTCAAATCACAATTTTGCACCTAACTAAATTTTTTTATATTTTATACTATGCAATCTATTTTGGGCTCAAGGCTCTCCCAGCTCTTTCGCGGTTCGCTTATTTGCGTCCTACTTTATGCCTGAATAGCCAAATCGAAGACGTACGGCTATAGGTCCGACTTACGTAGAGCCATCTGCACATTGCATAGCTGGCATGGGAGACGGGTTGGCCCATGAGTTCTGCACTCCACTAGGGGGTCATAGATGTATTCATTCACAAAATAGAATAAAAATATAATTTTTTTTAAAGTGCGAGAGAAATAAAAAACATTTCCAGTACAAAAAATTTCTTCAGTACTGAATAAATTTTTATGGTTACTGAAAACATTATACCAGTACTGACAAAATATATCAAGAGAAGTATTTTTACTCAGTACTGGAAAAATATTTTATATGACAAATGTATTGTGGATATTTAAAAAATGAAGTCATTCTTAAATATGGAAGGATTTTATAGAAGATTTTTTATGGTCAATTCATAATTTTAACATAATGTTTTGTGTCATTCATCTTAATTCATTGTGAATATAATGGAAATATTGAATAATTATGTTAAGTTTATTTTGTATTATTTATTGTTGTAGATTCAAAGTGTTTTTTGTCTATTTTTTCAATAACGAAAAAAAATTAGAAATTTATTGGTTATGTTCAAAGCATCTGTCAAAATACTTCGAATTAGTTTAACTATAAGCAAAAGGGAAAAAAGGTCTCTGTCATTCTTATGGTAGTTTTGATTTTTTTTCTCGCTTTGGTGTTTTCAGTAAAAAATACTGGCAGTATTTTTTTCATAATGGATATCAAACTTAAGCTGTAGTTAAACGTTTTTCTGACACATGATTACTGTTAAGTCACGGTAACTAGTCACTGTTACTTAAAAATGTGTCAAATTTTTGCTATAAATGTTATCATTCTATTAATTGTAATATATTAGTGCTATTACAAAATAATGAGTGCGTTTCGTGCAGCTAGTACTTGAATCCATGAAATTCGTCAGTAGATTTGTTTATACAGGTATACTTACTAAATCTGTGAATGTAGTATTTTCATTATTCTATTAATAAACGTGTTTTGTACGAATGTGCAGTCTATTAATGAATTTAAGTTAAATAAACAGGTTAATATAGTCTTGCTTAGTATTGTTTTCATTAAAATTTACAATATAATTAATTATGTGACTATTAACATTTTCCTTTTTTTACAATCATCTTATTTACATATATAATTTTAACCGATCTGGAAAATCATGGTGTGAACAAAAAAAAAATTGGCTTAGACATTTTGAAATTTCATAAAGAATGTTTATATACACACACACGAGGTGAGTAACAAAAATTCGCATAGATGACCAAAAAAAAAAAGGCCTCTTCTCGGAATCACTCGGTATTTTCGGAACCATACTAGGAAATAGTCTGTAGAGACAGTGCCATCGTTCCATATGCGATTTTTAGAGGAATTACGTTTGGCGCATCCTTAGCTGTTTTGCGTTTACAGGCACCATTTTAACCGATCGTTCTGAAATTTGTAAAAGAAGTCTTAAAACAATTGCAAAAGATTTTGTATTTTTTTTTTAAATAATATTTAAGAGTTTACTAAGTGTACTTTTGGTACTCCCATCGTAATACAGCTATAATATTTAAGTACAAGATTATTAGGTGAGTTCTTATTTCCATATAAATTTTTATATTTTATAGTGGCTGACACGAATGGTACCGTTAGATTTCTTGATCAAAACGAAGGTGAAGTTACTTCTATTATTTCGAACCTTTAAGGAATCTACGATACTATTCGTGTCAGCCACTTTATGGATACTCTGAGTATATCTCTATATGTAAGAAGTTATTCTCACGTCCATATATGTTGTCACTTTCAGTTGTATTCAGCATAAAGTAATATTTGCATCATAGCCATACCATTAATTTATTAGCATTGGAACCATTTTAAGAGTATGTCGTCTCGTCGGTATCCATACTATCAAGTATAAGACAAAAGTAGATACATACTTTATATCGATCTATAGCACTCACCGTTAAAGGTTATGGCAATGCAATTTTCGTTTTGGAAGTACGGGGTGATGATTACGCCATACCGAAATTCGAATCAAACGGTGACTTTTTGGGATGAATTTCATGCTAGTGTATCTAGCTTGGATTGGTATTGTTTCAGTCAATTCTCAATGCTCTTGTACAGTACTCATGCAATATGAGACATCAAAAATATTAATGATATTGTATTATTACGAATGTGCCAAGTCAATGGTCGAATGCTTAAAGTCCGCGGAAATCGTAGTAGTGGTCAGAAGAGAAGTTTTATTTTAATTAGTGAAGTGTTTAAGTGAAGTGAAGACTAGTTTCATAGCCCTCACCGCAGTAGCAACCGATTAATCTTTCACAATTTATTGAGTGATAAAGTAATCAGTATGACGAAACTCTGGTTATTTCCGCAGTCTAAACCAAACCAGCTGAGAAGGTCAACCAGGTATTTACTAATTTCGAAGGTCAACCTAATCCAACAATAAATGTAAACTGAGAAAGCAAGTAAGAAAATTTCCCAATAAAGTCATGAAAACCGGTATAATGGATTTGTACAAATCTGCACAAAGATAGTACAAGAAATGTATCCGAAATGAAAAAATCGAAATATTTCTGCGAGAAAGTAGTTAACGTCCGCTAAACTCTAGAGAATTCTCTATGGTAAAATAAAGGAACTGAAACGAGTGGAAATAAGGAAACCTGAGAGGTTCTAATGACTACTAATTTTCCCGAAAGTGTAAATTGTAATATAGTAGATAGAAATCAGTTCCCACACCAACTAAACCAAGTTTCAGAAATTAAAACCTGGTGACAAAGGTGGAAACAAAATGGTAACAAAGGTCCAAATTTCTTTCTCAAAATTTTAAAAATTTCAGGAAGGACTACAAATCATCCTAGACCACCTTGCACGGGGTTTCAGGGCCAGTTTGACCTTGTGATACGTTCCAAGATCATAGAGAAAAGTCAGAGTAGTGTTCATCGCGAAAGATTGCTTGATACTTTAGGGACGTACTATTAGAAAATCCCATACATTCCAAACAACACTACACATGCCAGAAATGTAAACTTGTTGAAACAGTACTCCATGAATTAGTTGACCGGATTGAAAAATCGGTGAACAACAAGGGATCTGCCTTGGGAGAGTTTTCGACATCAAAGCTTCGTCTGACAATGCCTTTTTCAGTGCGATGTATTTTACAGCTGAAAGATATGGCATGTTCGATGGGTTAGTGCCATATTTAGTTAAAGGAAAGTTAATGTAAATTTAGGTAGTGATGTAGAACAACGGGATTGATTTCTATCTCTGATCTTATGATGTCTTGTGATCAATTTACTACTAGTCCGACAACATATTTTACAGTCAGAGTATTATACTGGTTGGTAAATGTACCGATGTGCTATGTAATCACATGCAAATAGCGATTAACATAGTTGGACTCTGAAAAACTTAAGTCTTCCAAAAACTGGGACTCATACCATCCAGCTCTTTTCAGAAATTGAGTATCGCTTGTATCTTGTTTGCCGCTCTTATTTGGTGGCCTAGAACATTGAGGTAGGTTGGAGGGAACATTTAACCGCCTTCAAAGTCTGGGATCTTTGGATCAGAAGGTGTGCAGAGCAACCAGTCGCTCGCCTATAAAGTAGAGACGTATAGCACGGTATAAGAAAATTTATTCTTGTAATTATAACCGAAAAGCTCAAATGGGACTACAACAGATGACGATATGATGACCTTTACTAGTGAATCAGAATGCTATAATCTGGCTGGTCCTGTACATGCTAAATATTGAGGTGAAATTATCTATCCCTCTTGATAGGTGCGCTACTATATTTCAGGCAAAATTTTTGAAAGCAGCACTCTTTGCTAAGGAGATGAATAGCAGATATCATCGTATCTGCACACTTTCGGATAGCCAAGCTGCTTTAAAGGCGATTGACTCCAATACTGATCGAAATTAGTTTTGAATACGGCAATTGGCTTGAATCGACCAGGGAATCTGAATGAAGTTAAACTTTACAATATACTCAGGCATATGGATATCAAAGAAAACTTATTGGATGATAAATTGATCCATTTGGGTGCGATTTCCGTTTTAGTTAGAATTTGAGCCCACATAGAGAAATAATACTTTGGTACATCAGAATACTATCAGAATACATCAGAAGAAGTGAGACAACTCTCTTGTATTCTATATATCTTTAATCTTCTTCGGAACAATAAATCCGCAAAGATCACAGACCACAGTCTTACTTCAATTATTTTCACGGAACATTGCTCTCTGAATAATCACATGTTTCGAATTAAAATTAAGAACAACCAAAACTAGTAACAGTATAGGAGGGGGAGGGGAAAATACACTTCTTGTTCTCCTGTCCTTTATACTTTCTCTATAGCACTGATTTTGATCCTTGTTGAGGATTAACTGATTACCTTGAGGAAAATAAAAGAAAGATCTTGGGCTACCTTAAGCAACTTTGGCACGTGAACGACCTTGGGCTTCATTCGAAGAATAAACCGATTTGGAGAGTGAGATTGTGTGTCTGGGAGAGAATGTCACTATGGGCCAATCAAGTGAAGGGAGGGCGAGGAAGAAGTCAAACGGTTTTTTAATTGCACTCGATGAGATCATTTTTGTTAAAAGCGAGTATATTGCTGATACAATTTTTTCAAAAAAAAAATGTTCAATGGGACAATTACATGCCAAAGTTAGTTGTTACAGTACAATACACATAATAGGTGGTCTAGATTTTTTATGAAATGATTCATGGATTTAATAAGTTAGTAAATGGTTTGTAAATTATATTCTTAGTTCCTGCTGGTTGTTATTTTCTAGGTTTGTGGTCAAGTTTACAAAATAAAAACAATTAAATTAAGTTTGATATCAAACCACTATAGTGTCTGTATTTAATGTCTAATATAACAAAATCATATGAGATGTGTTTACAAAAGGTTTACGCACGATAAGTAGGTTAAACTAATCCGAATAGATAGTTTTAAAAATTGTAAATATTCGATAACTTGTATGTTGCATATAAACATGATGCATTTGTTGATAGTTTGGCTTTGCTTGTGTGCTACACATACATATATTTATACGTTTGTGTAGTGAAAGAGTTAAATATTTTTACAAAGTTCACCGAACTTCATTAACGTTTCATATATGAATGTATTTAGAGTTGAATTATTTTTGTTCAACTACTCCCAACTACATATGTACATATATGTTGTATGTAGGTATACATACTCGTTTAATGTGCAATGTGTTGAATAAATTTCATATTTTTTATTGTTTGAGCGAGGTACTAAAGTTGTGTGAATATTTATAGAAAATAGTTGAATTGTAGGTGTCTAGACTTTTTGTTTGCTGCTGCCCACTGTGCATACAATGGTTTCCCTATGTTTGAATGAGACTTATTTATAGTGATTTTAGAGTTTGGTTTTTAAATGTTAATTCCAGGTCGAGTTTAAGGTTTTAATCTTTATGTAACTATTACTACATAAAGGAGCGGATATGGTATTATTAGCTGGGTAACTCAAGACGGCAGGAGAAAACCTAAATTCGTCCCGAACTAACAAGACCCATCTGGTGGTATACCAGGGAGTTAACTGGCTACTTAACCCTCTGACGAGGCTGACAAGAATACAACAGGCTACGCTGAGTTGTATCAACAAATAAATGCGTCAGTAAATACAAGTTCTGAAAGTAAACGGCCAAGTTCTTAGAGGGAGCAAAAATTATACGAAGCATGGTATTGGTAAGGCAACAAAAAATATAAGTTATCATGAGTGCATTATTCAGTTAATTGCAACACCAAATACATATTCTAGCACAGGAAGAGCAAAATATTCGAAAATTCAAGTGACCCAACAAATTATCGTCCAATCTTTGAACCCAATTTTCGACCACTCTTTCGCATAAATCGGCCGAAATTCCAGCAATTTCACGTTCACTATTGGCGTTGAGCTCTTGCAACGTCGTCGGCTTATTGGCATAGACCAATGACTTCACATAACCCCAAAGAAAATAATCTAGAAGTGTCAAATCACACGAGCGTGGCGGCCACTAGTCGGGCCCATTTCGCGAAATAACACGCTCATCGAACTTAGTCTTCAATAACGCTTTTGTATCGTGTGCTGTGTGGCATGTAGCTCCGTCCTGTTGAAACCACATGTCGTTCAAGTCCATTCCATTCAATTGCGGCCAAAAAAAATCGTTTATCATATCGCGGTATCGATTTCCATTAACACTAACGTGGCGATCATTATCGTCGATGAAAAAATATGGCCCAATGACGCCGCCGGCATGTAATCCGCACCAAACAGTGACTTTTCGGGATGCAACGGTGACTCATGAATCACGTGTGGGTTGGTTCCTGCCCAGTAACGCATATTTTGCTTGTTGACAAATCCATTTAGCCAAAAGTGAGCCTCATCGCTGAAGATGATTTTTCGGTGAAAATCTGCATCATTTTCGATTTGCTCTTGAGCCCAATTCACGAATAGGCGTCGCTTCGAAAGATCAAACGGCTTTAGTTGTTGTGTCTGCTTGATCTTGTACGGATGTAGGCCAAGATCTTTACGTAAACTTCGCCACAATGATGTGAAAGGCCCAATTGTTGCGAACGTCGTGTGAGCGACACATTCGCGTCTTCTCGAACTGAAGCCCTGGCGGCTGCGATGTTTTCAACACTTCGAGCACTTCTTGCTCTCGAAGGCACTGGAACATTATGTAGCGAAAACGTAGACTCGAATTTTTCCACTATACGGTCGATTGTCGAACGGGCTGGCTTGTTAAATGGACCGTAAAATGGCCGTAATGCTCTTAAAGTAGCAGCAACAGAACGATTATTTTGATAAAAAATTTGCACGATTTGCTATCGCTGTTCACATGTGTAGGGTTCCATGAAACTATAATGAAGTTTCCAAATGACAAAAGAACAATAAAAAATATGGCGTCGTTCGCCGTCCCTATCGGGAAAAAGTTTAAGCGCACCTGTTGAAATACCCGTTAGCTTACGCCGCAGACTCAAGTTTGATTGAGTATAGTCCCAATTCTACGAATTTTAAATGAAACTTTCTTTAGAAACATCTATGGTGTCCAACATAGATTCCTATGCAGGATGACATTAACTATTGTACTATGTTTTGGAAGCACTGTATCATTTTAATAGTTGTCTTTGTGCCATCCCACAAGAGTATTTCGTAAGTGAATTTTGGCTTCAGCATCAGTTTAATGTGCTCCTGTCCCTTTATTCTGGTATGTAATGAGATTCCCAAGTACTTAACAATATTTGAAAATGGATGAAATCTATTGACTAATGTGAAGTTTATGACAAAAAATATTGACAAAAAAAATGTGTCTGTGTTAGTAATTGGAAACCTGTTAACAGCCACTATTAGCAAAAGCTAAGAAATTATTATAAACATTTCAATAGAACGGATCCAGATGTAAGGTTAAGAAACAACAATATACCTTTGAAGCGTGTGATATAACTAAGACAATAGAATAGAGTATCCATCAAACGAACATAAAATAAAATAAAACTACAAAGTATTCCACTTTAATAGTGAAGACCAATCTTTGATGGCCAATGACAGGCATTTCTAGAGATGTCTAAGTGAATCTGAGTATTCCACTATATAGGTTGATGTCAACTGGACACTTTGAACTATTCATGATATCAGCGCGACCCTCAAGGGGTGACATATAGAAAATATAAAAAATATTACACTTTTATTATGGTGGAATACTCAGATTCACTTAGACATCTCTAGAAATGCCTGTCATTGGCCGTCAAATATTGGCCTACACAATAAAAGTGTAACATTTTTTATATTTTCTATATCTCACCCCTTGAGGGTCGCGCTGATATCATGAATAGTTCAAAGTGTCCAGTTGACATCCACCTATATAGACGAATACTCAGATTTACTTAGACATCTCTAGAAATGCCTGTCATTGGCCGTCAAAGATTGGCCTACACAATAAAAGTGTAACATTTTTTATATTTTCGATATGTCACCCCTTGAGGGTCGCGTTGATATCATGAATAGTTCAAAGTGTCCAGTTGACATTCACCTATATGGTGGAATACTCAGATTTACTTAGACATCTCTAGAAATGCCTGTCATTGGCCGTCAAAGATTGACCTACACAATAAAAGTGTAACATTTTTTATATTTTCTATATGTCACCCCTTGAGGGTCGCGCTGGTATCATGAATAGTTCAAAGTGTCCAGTTGACATTCACCTATATGGTGAAATACTCAGATTTACTTAGACATATCCAGAAATGCCTGTTATTGGCCGTCAAATATTGGCCTACACAATAAAAGTGTAACACTTTTTGAATTTCGAAATCTCACACTCTCAATTTTTTGCAGATTATATTTATATTATTATTTGTTATCACATTTCATACAACTATCATACAATTCAATATAAAAGTTAAAATAGTATAACATTTTTTAATTAATGTGTTTATTACTGTTGTAAGGTTTTACTGTATTCCTCCACTTTTACTACTACATACATACACATTTTGTCATTTGTCATAAACTTCACGCTAACAATCTATTGGCCATTAATGACAACCGATTTACTTATTGTGCAGTGGATTCCTTAATATGGTCTGCAACTACCAGCATCACGGTATCGTCATCAAATGTTACAATACTAACGTCATTAATGCGAGGTATGTCTCTGCGGTATATATCACGTATAGTAACGAACTTGTTTGTTTCTATCTTTGCGATCTTTTTTTGGGGCTCAAGGGAATTGCTTTACGCGTCTTTGGACTGAAACTATTGATCCAACCAATTTTACTCATCGTCAAAACTGGCAAAGTTTAGTCCGAGGAGATAAGGTCTGGCGAATATGCGTGTGCGGTAGCAGATCCCATCTCAGTTTTTTAATCAATGCATGGCTCAGATTGATGAGTTGATGTCGTATAAGCATTGTTAATTTATAAGCATTGTTAAATTTTCTGGTCCCACCAACCGCAGATTATTGTTTTCGATGGTGCATTTTTAACTACATGTGTCATTACATCTGCGACTAAACGTCAACAACCTGCATCGCTAGCACCATCTATGAGTGAAACCTGGAAATTTAGTTGCCCATCTAATATATAGAACCATCTCTGCACATTGCATAGCTCCATGCAGGGGGTCATAGATACGATTCAATCCGTTATAATTAAAAGAAAGTTTGCAAAGTATCATGTATTAGAAGAAATAGAATAACTGTTATTTACCGTCGAGCCTTGAAGCATATTAACGAAACTGTTAAATCTTATGTGTAATCAACAATAGTAAAGTAAACGTTTGTTAGAAAAATTTGCATATTAGATTAAATAGTACGACAAGTCAATATTTATAAATGTTACATATTTTGATTAGCGAATCGGTAAATTTGTTCAAATATTATTGTAAATTTATTTCATATTGTTGTTGGTCAACAATCATCTTAAATCTTTATGTATAAAGACGATCAGAAATTATAAAGAAATATATTTTTGTACATGTAGATTCAATTAGGGCAACTTTCACGTTAGTTGATACAGTTACCTGTTTATTTAAATATTTATAAAGATTTTATACCATAGGTCTTGATCAATAATTGTCTCTCATTACCATATAAAGTAGAGAAACATCAATCAATTATTTTGCACAAGACACAAGCAATATTGCAAATTTTGAAGCCACAGGTACTTTCCACAAATTTGTTTATATATTTTTAAGATATTAAACACCAAACTTAAATAATTATCGCGAAACTGCTTTTTGTATGGGTATAGCAATCAAGTCGGTGGTATATAGGCATTCGAACTGTATGTCGAACCGGGTGTTAATTGGTTCGGTCCGTTGAATTGATGATATAAAAACTCAAAATATTTACAAATATATTATATTTGGGTTTAGCACTGCATGTCACTAAGACTATTCAACACTGTCTACTAAAATTAGCGAGTTGTTATTTGTTAATCAACAATAAAATTTGCCACCTTAAAAATTGTGGAGTGTGTGTGTGTGTGTGGAGCTAAATGTTTCAGTTGATCAGATGTGAGACTAAAAGTGTCGGAGACAATTCGGTCTATGACAATTCTCGGGTTACAGTCGTTCATTTTTGGTACAGCTCGTTTGACTGCCTTTCGCTTAAGAATTGCTGGGGCGTGGGACGTTTAATTTGACGCCACTTCAGTAGGCTTCTGTCTGTTTTTAATTTTTACAAATTATTTGAGGTAGTTTATCTATCTAGAAAACGGAAGTTCTCGCCAGACATGTTTAATCACATATCAGAATCACTTCACTTGTATTCGTTTCAGTTGGATCATTCCCTCTCTGAACAGGGTACTAGTTACGATATCTACTGCCCATCGAATGATCTGAGAATGTCTGGTAGGTTGTCACATACTGTCAAGCGGATTCATTGCGGTTATTCGCTGCGTAATTTCAGTTTTAAATCTCCTTGAAAACAATTTTCTAGACAGGTAATGCTCATGTGGGTGCCTGTCCACTGTGACATTGAGGGCAAGAGTTTGCAAACTGTTTGACTGAAACTAGTTCTTGCTTGTGTTTTAAGAGGATCTGACCCGAGCAGGTGGGGTCTCATTACATTGTTAAAAAATAACTAAAAACGTTGCCCTATTGAATCTAAAGTTGACGTGGTCAAAACAATAATGAACAATAATGTCCTTTCTATTTATCCAAGTTATCTTCATCGTATATGGGTCAGTGATGACGTATGTGACAAATGCCTTGATGGGATACTGATGATAACTTCCATTTCATGAGCAGCTGTCTGGCTTTCGATCGCATCAGATCCTTTGTGTTCCTTTCCAGAAATATTCCTATACATCTACTGTCTTATCTGCCTTATCAAGAAAGCGAGTCTGTGCGTTTTGATGAAATCCTAGGTTTGTACCATGAACCGTTTGTGGCATTGAGTGTGGAACCTCCAAGGATTCCGCTAAATTTTTAATATGATCGGTTATAAAAATTCCACCCCAAGTGGCTATACTTTCCAATTCTCGAAAATATTCTCGTGGGTAAACCCTTATTCTTCGAGTTAAGTGCAAGCAAATCCTTGTGAACCGTGTTTTTAGTCTTTGTATAGCATTTTATCTTTTTCAGGGAGGAAGGATCTTCTATCTATATCCTCAGCTCATAGCCCGTAAATAGTCAATCCCTTGCAAGATCCGTAAATAGTCAATCCCTTGCAAGATCAACCTGAGTTATTTTTAAAACTGTTATACTATACCATGCTTAACAGTATAAAATGTTGTTCGGTTTCACATGAACCAAAACCGTAGGCACAAAGTTACAGTTACAAGAGGGCGATAATTGGACAAAATGGCGGTGATTGAACAATATGGCGGTAATTGGATGTTTCTTCTTAATACTTAGGAATTCGAGCTGAATATGTTGTGTGGCAGTAATTTCGAAACGACAAACGACCAGAGTTTAGACAAACTTCACTTTATTCAATTCACTCAATAAAATTGGAAAGATTATTCGTTCGCAACTAGTGACAATAGTCTTCACTTCACTACTTAAACACTTCACAGGTTTAAAGCAAACTTGTTCTATACGACGATTAAGCACTGCTTGTATACAAATCAGTGGAATTCTCGATCTTTTCATTCGCAATAGTCAATGTAGTGGTGCATAAATTTCTATGTAGTATGTACTCTGAAAAATTTCCAGGTCCATGAAATACCTTTTTGTTTGTTTCTATCCTTGCAATCTCTTTGTTTAGGGCTCAAGCAACTTCCAACTATCTTACGGTTTGCTTGTTCATGCTCTACTTTACACATTGCATAGCTCCATGTCAGCCTATAGTACTAACATGGAAGATGGGTTGACCCATATAAGTTCTGCAATCCAACGGAGAGTGATAGATGTGTTCATTTTCAGTTGTTAAAAATCACTTTTGCATTTTGCATCTATCGGAATTCGAACCCGGCAGCCATAACCCAAAGCCGTAACCCATAGATTATTAAGTAAGTAATATTAGTGATATTCATAAGAAAAGGTAGGTCTTCTGTTTGGAAGAGGTATACATTTATAGACGATGAGTTGTATTGAAATTTGAAATATTAGCATCCAGTAGTAAGCTAAGCTCATATGTACGTCACATATTCATAATATGAATAATTAATTCACCTACATCCATAAATTATTATAGTTTTTGTTATAAATAACATTTACAATAAAATATATTGTTCTCGATGCTGTTTATATTTTGACAATAACAACTAAATTGTGGCGACCTTAATTCTATAAATTGAATTAAAAATGCTCATTAATAGGTCGTTTAATTGAATTGTGTTGCAATATTCGTATGGAAAAATATTTAATTTAAATGTTAAATAAATGCCCATAAAGTTTATAAATATAGTTTGAAACCGTATTAAGTTCTCACAAAACAGCTGTTGATACCCTACTCTGTGTTTATGCAATTCTAATTTATCAAAACATTTATGTATGGAATTTGATACCGTTCATATGTCCACCACGAGCACGGTTGTAGGTGTTTAGATTTGTTGAACCCAATTTCCGATGACTCTGACCTTGTCTAGCGACGCCTGCTTGTTCGCTGGGAGACCAATGACTTAACGTATCCTCATAAAAAAAGTCTAGAGGTGTTAAATCACATCAGGTGGCCAATCGACAGCATCATTTCTGTATATAACACGTTCGTCTAATTTAGATTTGAATAAGTCGATTGTTAGACCCGCTGTGTGGCATGTCACACCGTCTTTTTGAAAAGCCATATCATTAATGTCTATAGTTCATGCAATAATGACCAAAGAAATAACGTTGCAACATGTCTTTGCAGCGATCTCCATTGATTCCATTGTAACGTGACTGTTTGTTGGTGGAGCCATTTAGACAATAATGTGATTTTCCGATGAAATGGGTCATATTATAACAACATTTCCAGAACCCAATCCAAAAATGTATGTCACTCCAAGATCCCTTCGCAAAATTCACCAAAGTGTGTAGAGAGCGATGCCCAATTTATGAGAACGCTATAGGGATCGACTTTATTTATTTGTTTGCAGTAGTATTCTTGGCACCTCGACCAACCCGTTGTCTCACTGGCATGGGAACATCCAGCAGCAAATTTTTTAGACTCCAACTTTTTCACTAGAATCTCCTGAAGTTGCAGTAAATTTTAATAATTTGTAAACGTTGTTCTTTCGTGTACTACACCATGATGAAAATGTTATCTTTATTGAATGTTTTGACGCCGACAGTTTGTTTAAGGGTGCGTTTACAGAGAAAGATAAACGTTTCCAAATCTCAAATGGAAAACCCTTTAGATTTGGCCGAACGACGTCATCGGTTTTAATACTAGTTAAAATTAGTTACTTTTACTGGTTAACCGTAGAATTGTTGGTGCGTTTCCTTGCTAAAATGTATGACTATCCTGTAAAAGTGAAATTGTTTAAAAAAATCTAGGCTCGTCCTGTACCGAATTTGATACATAAGAAATGTAAAAAAAATAATTGCTTTTAATAATTTGGGATGAGGCTACATTTTAGAAACAATTACACTTTTCGGGATACCCATACATTCTAGCAAGGAAACGCACCAAAAACTTTCACTGACTTAATCGTTGTACATTTCAATATGTCTTGGCGCCTATAAAAAGTTAATGTGGATTTGATCTGCCATATTGTTAAATTTAATAATAAGGTCTATGTTTTTTTTTTTGCTTTATATTTATTGCGACTAAGACTGCTATCACCACCCAGGTGGCGCAGTGATGCTACGAAGATGCTACGAAGAACCTTGTTTTGAAACATCTGTTTCATTTTGGCGTTTGTTTGCTTGGTACATCCCCAGAGTTGTATACCGTGGGTCCATATCGGTTTCAGAATTTGCCAATATAACAGCAGCTTATTATGAATTGTAAGCTCAGAGCCTCTACCTATGAGCCAATTCATTTTTCTGAAATTTATGTTAAGTTCTTCTTTTTTCTTTTTGACATGCCCTCTCCACTTGAGCTTGGCGTCGAGATGCTAGATGGTATTCCTTTTGATATGTAAAGTTAATATGCGTAGATTTTGTCTCATTGAGCTTGATTCGCCAACGCTTTGTCCAGTTATAACCCGCATTGGTCATCCTCTGGAGTTTGCTCGTTGCATCGGCGACATTACTTCCAATTGCCATAATTGCCGTGTCATCTACAAATGTGGCTATGGTTCCTTCATTTGTGGTTGGTATGTCTCTTGTATATATAGTAAATACAGGATTAGTCCTAATATTCATCCTCACATTTCACTCAAAAATGTCTATTGGATAAATAAGATCATAGTATGGCGTAGAATCGCCTCGGCAGATCTCTATGCAGCTTGTATTCCAGACCACTGTGCCAAACTTTACCGAATGCTTGCGCGACGTCCAGGAATACGCTTGAGCATACTTTTTTATGTTCTAACGTTCTTTCAATTATATTTGTTATTCTATGCACCTGTTCCATTGTAGAATTCTTTTCTCTGAATCCAAATTGATGTGGAGGAATTAATTGTCGGTCCTCAATTATTGGTTTAAGTCGCTTTAGTAATAATTTTTCAAAAAGTTTTGACATAATTTGCAGCAGAGAAATTAGCCTGTATGATTTTTTATCGTTAGGTGGTTAATCAGATTTTGGTATCATGATTACTTCTGCTACTTTCCATTGATGCGGAACATATTTTAACCGAAGGGTCGCATTGTGTAGTAGCTTACGAAATCCTTTGTCTGGTAGAACTTTGATAATTTGGTTAGTAATCAAGTCATATCCTGAGGTTTTCTTAACATTCATGTTACTGTTCACTTCTTCTTTTAGTTCTTTGAGAGTTATGTCAAACTCATCCAGCTTGTGAATTGGCATTATATTTTCATTGGCAGTTTGTCTTGGTAGCGGTTGGAAGGTTTCCTGGAGATACTCCACAAACAAATCACCCTTCTCTTTGTGACCTCTTGCTCAGGTCCCATCATCCTTTTTAAGTGGAGGTACTTGAATTTTTGGTATTTTAAGTCCCTTCGTCGCCTCCACAGTGAATAATCAGAATTTTTTTCATCAGTTAGGCTTATTAGATATCAGTTGATTGATTCATTTTTAACTTCTTTAAGAAGGGATTTAAGACTGTTACATAAATTGTAAAGAATTGTTTTGTTCTTCTATTCTTGTTTTGTTATTCTATAAGCGTCTCCTTATTTTGTAAAGTGCGGGTACTTGCCAACGCAGCATAGTGACTTACTTCATTGAGTTGTTCCAATTCGCCTTACAACTGTCGAGAATTTCTTATCGGGTTTTCTCCTCTATTTTTTTACGAAAGAGATCCCAGTTTGTTTTTGAATTTGTTAATTTGGGTGCACTTTCCCTTTGAATTACCGTTTCACTGACTGTCATGATAATCGGTGAGTGAGCCGATACTAGAGAATTGCTGTTTTCAATGTGAATATAGTTCTGACATAAACCTCTTGCTACATAAAAGTCTATTAGGTCCGGTATCTTAGCTTCGTCACTGTGCCAGTATGTTGGGGAACCACCAGAGTAAAATTCACATTTTGATGTCTGACCTGCTTGAAACAATTATTTACCCCTTGACGTCGTAAGTCTATAGATCCCCAACAGATGTTTTTCGCATTAAAGTCTGGGGATGTAGTCCTCCCTTTTCAAGTTATGCCGAGGAGGACAGTATATTACAGAGACAGTAAGCTGTTTGTGTTTAATGTGAATCCTTACAATAGCGACTTGCATTGATTCTTATTCGATTTTTGTTTCTACATAGTGTTTTATATTTTCTTGTAATGCCGAACCACCTCTTGCTCTTTCTGCTGGATGGATGGAATGATATAAGTTATAACCCCGGATTTTAACAAATGAAGATTTAACAAAATGGCTTTCGGATATTAGGAAAATGTCGATTTTTTCTGTATTTAAAAATATTTCTATTCCTGGAATGTGTTGCATAAGACCATTTGCATTTCAGATTGCTATTCTGAAAGTTGAGTTCTTACTTAACATTTTTTATCGGATTGCATTGTGGCAGGTGCATTTTCTTCAGTTGATCAAATATCATGTTATGTTCCGATTACTTTGGTCATCTAGTCGCTTTGCAATAGCTTCAGGTCTATGTGAACCATCTGTTTAAACGTTTCCAACTACTTGATTTATTTGCATTGGGCATCCAGTCCTCACTTAGTAAGAGTTCTACAGATTCACCTTATTGCGTAGAATCGACGAGTGCCCTTACATTAAAAAATCCCAGCTGGTGTGCATCGAATTGATGAGGCGGGCAAAATTGTTTTCACATTGATCAGCCCTGGTATATCACATGAAACCGAAATGAATTAGGAGTGAATCCAAGGAAATGTGTGATGGTAAGTTTTAGAGTGATTGATATGAAAATGAAAGATATGAAAGATAATTGTCAACAATGTGTAAATATCATTAAAAATGTCAGCAAATCTTAATGGTGGTTCATCCTTGAGCGACTGATGTGCTCAAAAATTTCTCCAAAAATGTATATGGTATTAGCGTGAGTGAAAATGGATTAAAAAGGGACCATGTATCTGAGTTGGATGAATCACTGCTCAAATTCGATAGATGGCAAAGGGAGTAATATTCGAGAGTATCGAAATTTGAAGGAATTGAATGAAACTATATTTAACTAGATTAAAGTAAGAGAGAGAGAGAGATAGCGAGAGAGAGAGAGAGAGTGATAGATAGATAGATAGATAGAGAGAGATAAAGAAACAGAGAGAGAAACAGAAAGAGACAGAAATCATATTCAGAGGTCAGTATGAAAATGGCGTAGGTGTTTACTTACCAAGGGTGAAGGTTGAAAAATCGTTTCCTGTTGATAATGGCATTTGTAAATCTGTTTTATGAATGCTGAATTAATTGGAATATTTGATTGTATTATGTTGGCTATTGAAAACGGGAGGAGGATTTCCCGAGTGAAATTTTGGCATAAGACATGTAATTGGAATGCGGTTAATTCTTTTGTGAACAGGTAACCATTCAATGAATACCTGCTCAAGGGAGTATTAAGAGCCGATATGATTACTATGATTTTACAAGTGAATCACAGAAGGTACAGGTTCGAATGTTTGAGATAAATCGCTGGCGCAGATGTACAAATTAATATGAAGATGAAGTAAAAGTAAAGAAGTATAGTGAGCTATGCATAGTGTATCCTGGAACACACAAATTTATATGTTTTGATGGGTGACACGAAAAACGGTAAAAACAATTGAAAGAGTAGGAATGAATCATATGGTAACTGGAGCGAATGCTGGTTAAAGTTTACAATGTATTTGAGGATATCTTCACCCAGAGAAATTATTGGATAATGTATACTTATAAGGAACAATCTATACAAAAATTAAGCTCTATTTTCAACCTTACCTTAATTAGGAATAAAAAATTTTAAATAGGAATGATGAGTGCAATTTTGAGTAAGCATGGCAAATTCTTGTGTAAGAACAATTCGTACTTAACTATAACGAATGAATTATGCACCATATTGCATAAGGTTATGTTTTGATGAGTGCAGTGTTAGTCGTCACACTGAGTGGACGTGTTTTTTCCACTCGGTGTTTAATTAAATAAAATAAATTCGTTTGTGTGTGTCTGTGGCTTAATTTTTAGAATCTCAGATGAGTATCGTTATTATATTATATTATATTTAATATTAAATTATATTATATATATATATATATGTATATGTATGTATATATATATATATATATATATATATATATATATATATATATATATATATATATATATATATATATATATATACTGCATTATATATTTAGGTTTTAGTGTTATATATTATGGGGGATGTACATATATCGTATTTGTGTGTGTCAGTTTGCATGGTGTATACATTGCCAGTAATGGTATTGGTATATAGTTATAAACATCAATTTCAATATCACACACACAATTTTTCGTTGAAAACGATTGAATGCGACACGTGTGTTTTTGTTTTGTTTCTTTTGACGAGCCAATCCCATAATTCGATCTTCATAAATTTCCCCTTTCCTCTGGATGATTTTTTCTATTTTGTTTTGTGTATCATAATATATATATCAAGGCATACAGTGGGGGGGGGGGAATTTTAGGAGATTTTTGAATTGTATTGTAACGCGTTCACTGCATGTGTATTTGTGTCTTTTTATATACATCAATTGTGGAAAACACAAATGCACATTCTATACTCTAAATTTTGATGTCCTATTGTCCTTGAAAACGATTGCATATACATTTTGGTTAAATTTTATATAGCAAGTTAATTTGTTTTTGTTTTCTTAGTTGCATTAGTCAAATAAAATTCTAAATATGTATTTGACTATGTATTTCCCTTCCCTTTTGTTTTTTACATTTTGCTTATATATAGATCAAGTATAGATCAATAATATTGCAATGCGTAATAAATATATATTTGCAATGCGTAATATTTGATATTGTTTATATTTGTGTATATATAATATAATATATAAATACATACAGTGCCTCACATAAATTACTGGTTTTTGGTTTTGCTATTTGATAGGTTTGCATGTAATGTTCTTGTATTCAATCATTGTTTGAGAATTTAAATTTAGTTTTTGGCTGTAATTAGGATTTTAATGCGGTGCTATGTAAAGATTAATGGTCGAAGGGTCAGTTTTTATACGACCAGGGAGGTGACTTGTATGTGGGGGGTATGGAGCGGTTATGGTGGATATTCTGGTTTCCAGTGGATTTTATTCGTGTTTGAAATTTCATATGTAAGCGGAGGTTTTCGGCCTTTGCCTTGGTTGGATTGATTTTTATGTTTGGTTTAGATGGGTTTAGTTTTGGAAGCTTCCTTTCAACTGCAGAGGTGCTGAGGGGTGCGGAGCGAATTGATGGCGTGTAGTTCCAGGTATCGATAGAGGTTGCTTCCTCCAACATGTTCTTGTTCGGTTTTGGCTCGGTCCGAAGTCAGGTGGCGTCCTCCGAAACTAGCCGCGGTATCGGGGCTTCCTATTGAACTGCAGGATTGATTGTTTAGTGATTTTAAGTCATGATTGTGGAGTTGTTTCAGTCTTGTTAACATTTGAATGTTGTTGCTTTTAATTTTTCGTCGTTCGAATCGGGCCTACGCTTGACTTGGTCGCGGGTTTCGGGATTGAATGGTTTTCAGCCGTAGTCCCGGGGTGCGTTGCCGGTGATGGAGAATGCAGGTTTTGTCTTCTATCGAGTTTGCGTGTCCTTGTTTTGGAGAGTTTTAAAAGATGCGTATGCCTTCGTGCAGGGAGTCACTTTGCTGTAGGTGTGGCGGATCTGCTTCGATTTTTACTGTTTATGGGTTCAGTTCAGGCGCTGATTCAAATTTGCTACAGTTTTAAAAAGAGGAATAGTTGGTGTTGGAGGTAGATTTCATGGTTGGATGTGACTGGGACGGGCATGATGGTTGAGCTAGTTGCGGTGGTGGTTGGGAGCCTTTGTTGGCATGTCGGGTTTTCGACGCGAGTGGGATTAGTTGGGAGCCGGAGTATTCGCTGGAATGTGGGGTGTTTGGATGGATTTCGGTTTGTTGGAAGTCAGTTGAGATAGGTCTGCACTTTCTGTTTTTATTTTTGTGTAGGTTGGTGTCCCGTTGTTGAGGCTGCTCTGAATGAGTTTGTGTTTTGAATATTTACGATTGGGTTCTCGTGTTAAAGTTTGTTTACTACTAATAGATGTATGTTTGGTTGAATGTTGAGTTTGGATCGTGTTTGGTTTCCTTCAATGGGGTTCGCTCCGGGGGTGTCGATTTCCTCCATTTTTTGGGTGCTTCTGCTCCATACTTTCTGCATGTATGTGACATCCCTGCCTGTGTGTCGTGCATGCGTGCCTGTGCGTTGTCCATGCGTTATTTCAATTTATCAAGTTTTGTATTAAGTTTCATATTTGGGTTTAATGGTGCTTTTTAAAATCGATACCAGTTGTTCTTTATTTTGATTAATGAACGGTGAAGGTCGGGGCGGATCTACTACGTTTGTAGTAGAGTGGCATTCCTGATCACGACCATTTATATAAAAATAATAATAAATTATGGAAAAGGTTTGGTTTTAATAATTTATATAAGTGTAAATATGACTATAGTTGGAGGGGGCTTACAAGGAAAGTTTATTTTATTTAAAAAAAAAGAGTTTGCATAATTTTTGAATATAAAACGTTTTCAGAGATTTATTTTGATTTTCTGACAAACATATTCTGTATTATGGTATCATCAGCGTAATGGTTGACGGGTACTTTATCTGGCATACCATATTAATTTAATTTATTGTTGCAGATTCTCGTGCCGTGAGTTAATTAATTAAGAATTTGTTATTTTGTTGAACTATGATTGGTGTGTGGACTGGAGTTTGGATAAATAATAAAATTAATAATAATTAAGTTACAGATTCCTATTTAGTAAATTTATTTTTGTAATTTTGTGTGAATGATTTGATTATGTGAATGATAATGTGAAAATGATATATGTAGATCTTACTAACAAATTACATTATTTTATTACTTTACTATAATAATTATGTAACAGAAAAATGGCTCTGCTGAAGATTTTCGCCCTAGTCTATTTTGAATCTCTGATGAGCATGTTACAGACGACTTATGGTAACATTATCGTAATGGATGAATTAAACTATTATATCATATTAATTAAATTGTTTCAGATACCTGAGCCATAAGTTAAAAAAAAAAAATTTCTTTCAGAGTTCTACTCATGTTTAATTAGATTAGTTGTGCGGATGGGAGTTGAAATAAATAATCAAATTAATTAGTTAAGTTACAGATTCCTGAGCGACTAACTAATAAATTTATTTTAGGATTTTAGTTTTAATCTAGTTTTAATGTTATTCAAAATACAGCAGAGCAGATAGGTGTTGCGGACTGAAGAATGCTGATTGGCGATTGCAGACTAGTAAATTAGAATTGTGATTGTCTTGTGATTATCTATTAATAGTAGTTTAGTACCGACTGTCATGGTGTCTGTAACCGGGTCGCTCTTTCCTAACTAATATACCTTCCTATCCTTACCTATCGTTTTTTGTAAACGGCTGTAGGAATAGGCCCGGCGTTATCCGGGAATCTTGCCTAGCGCTTGGTCCTACAGTCCTATCAATCAATCAATCAATCAATATTGCATAAGGTTATGTTTTAATATGAATGACTTGCGTGATAGTAAAACATGAGTTGTGAATTACTAGGATCAATCCATTGCATCAATTAAACACTGGATAATCCTTGATATTCATTGGATATTCCTTTAAAGGAATACTTAGGCACTTAATAAATGTATGAATTATGTGCCATATTGTTATATTTTATGATTAAAAATGAAAGATTTGTGTGCAAATAAAATACAAATTGTGTGTCAATAAGGTCAATTTAGTACATTAATTTAGCACGTATCATCCAATTTTAAGAAGATTTCAAGGCATAAGTAAATATTAGATTGTAACACGTGTATGTATTTAATTGTGATATGTTAGGCTGTTGACTATATACACCTATAGTTATAATTACCTTAAATATTAGATTTTATTAATTAAAAACATTTTTATATTTTTTAAAATAAATGTAACTTTATTTTTTATCAAGTTTTCAACACATTCCAAATATATATATATATATATATATATATATATATATATATATATATATATATATATATAATATGTATCTAATTATATATATATATATATATATATATATATATATATATATATATATATATACATATATATATATATATATATATATATATATATATATATATATATATATATATATATATATATATATATATATATATATATTCATTTCATACTAAAAGCTTCTTAGTAAAAAAAAAATTGTCCATCACTAGAAGCATGTAACTGAAATTTGGCTTATCTAATTTGGTAATTCATATATATGTATAGTTTATTTCAACAAAAACTTAAATTATTCTTAATAGTATAAGCAGATCTTAGTAATTATTAGTGTTATATCTTAAATAATTATAAAATATTTGATTTTCTTCAATTCTGATAACAGATCAATTATATCTGGTGTCAAATTATCAGAACTGGTTGATATATGAAATGAATAATTTTGCCAAAATTTTTCCGATTGCCTTGGATATTCAAATTTCAAAACAAAAAATATCTGAAAGAAAACATCCAGGGCTAGTAAAAACTTGTCAAACATATAATAAACGTCGAATGCAACACAAAACTTTTAATTTAAATGAGTTGGTTCAGTTATTTCCACTAAAAATGATTCGATTGAATCGTTGATGCTAAATTTCCATAATATATCGTCCATTTTCCTGATGGTTTAAGAATATAGTGCACCAGTTTACAAAGTTGAATGTGACTGATCTCTGGAAATATCAAAAATAAGTTTAATTCACTACGTTCAACTGGAATGGAAATATATTTTTACCTTCATTGGTAGATAAATTTTTATATAAATTTATGGCGGCTTTGTCTTTTAGATTTTTACCAAATATTTGGTGGATTTTTATTTTGAAAAGATTTTTATTTTGAAGTGTTGAAAAGATGGCTGGTGCTTTTTGGATAAAGATATTTAAAATCGATTTCAATCTGTAATACAAATGATTTATAATAATACATAAATAGTGAAATATTTTACAGCATTAGTATAAATCTGTAATACTTAAACTTACCAAGCGAAATCAATTTGAGTTTTGGTACAGAGACCATTCATTTAAAAGAAAACTTGTATCTTTCGTCATTTGTATGTCTTGTGTCCGGATGTTGTTGGAATCCTTCCACTTTAGCTCCACGACTTCCCAAGGAGTATTATGATTTTTTAGCTAATTTTTATTTTCGTCATTGACTTCTTCTTGCCCTATACATAAACAAACAAAATTAAAATAATTAACTTGTTACAAAATAAAAATAATAACTGATACCTTTTAATTCAACATCAAAACATTCTTCTTCAATGGTAACTTTACTATAAGTAAAATACCCCACTTACCTTAAATTTTTCGAAACGACTTTTGTTGTATAATTGACCTCAAGGGTACTTTCCTAGTGTGAAATCCTGTATATGAGAAACAAAAAAGTAAATAATTAACATTTGATCTTAGTATACATATGTGCAAATGTATCAAAAATACAGATTTAACTTTAATACAACTTACAGAATTTTCTTCTGGAAAATGTTCAATTATTTGATATGTGACGTTGCAAAAATCATATATTGTCATGCATTTATTATGTTCAACAAAATAACGCACAATGTTCATACACAGTAGATCACGTATTCCAGATGATAATTGGGGTAGAGTTTGATTCTCATACATTGATTTTATTTTTAACCCAGAAGATGTAAAGCAATAAAAATTTAACTTATATGGTTCTATCAAATTAAATGTGCTATTTCATGCAATTAATTGGTTTCGTTTTTCGTAACAATAAATGAAAATAAATTTTATCACAGTTTTTTTGCACGTGGTTTCACGCAAGCTGCACAAACAATTAATTGAATTACACCAATTTATATCTAAACATCACATTTTACACTAATTAACTAGCTTACCTTAACTTGATCTACTATAAAATTTTAATTAATTTCACTTATTTCACAGTATTTTCACAGAATTTTACTCAGATCTTTTTACAAAGTAACTCGGTAAGCTCGATCTATAATGAATGTTCACTATATGTAGAAAAATTAGGAAGCAAGTCATGATAGTCCTATATTCCAATTAGAAAAGGATAGTAGTACATATCGTCAAAAATGTAAAAATTAGGTATATAGTATTCCTAGAACGCATAGAGTATACAGTAGTTGCCATAAAAGGTGCAACGTATTGTATAAATAGATAACTGTACTTGTTACACATGAATGTTATTTTATTCACGATACGTATTGATCATGAATAATAAAGTACATTTTTTAATGTATATTATATACAGATCTAGGTATTAAATATGAAAAAATTGGGTTATTTGCTGAAATTATGAATCAAATATGACTAAAAGGAATGATTTATACTTATTTATATTTTGGTCTATATATTCCTATGTTAGGTATAAAATATGATTTCATATTTCTTTGGGTGTTCTGCTTCGCTGTAGCAAATATAGTGGGAGCAGAGTATAACTTGATATCCTTAACACTACAAATAGTTTAACTCAGTACGTGAAAGATGGTGGTGTCGAATTGATGTGTGAAAGGGTTTTACGAGTAGTATACCTTGGAAGATTTTAATCAAAATGATCGCCTTTGATTTGGTCTGGACCCTCTACATATCACAAATGATAAATGTATATCAAGTTGTAGATACGATTGAAAGTAAACCAATCAAATGCAAGTGGCGTAATGTCAAACAAACGATCAAGGACAACATAGATGTAAAAAAGGCACCCGGACATGATCTGATAAGTGGAAAAATGATGTCGAATCTACCGGATAAATGTATCAAACTAATAACTTATATATTCAATGCTATAATGAAAACAGGTCATTATCCAGAAATCTGGAAAAATTTAGTTATTATAATGATTCCAAAACCTGGCAAAGAGGAAACAAAAGTTAACTCATTACCAACTCTGACAAAGCTTTCCGAAAATATTTCTCTTGCAAAAACTTAAGCCAATTTTGAACAAGAAAAAAATCATACCGGATCATTAATTTGGATTTAGAGAAGAACATGGAACCGTTCACAGAGTCGTATCTAAAATCAGGAACTCCCTTCAACAAAAAATGATTTATATGATCTTCATGCAGGAGTACCTCAAGGCAGTGTACTGGGGCCACTGGGGTATACTGCAATCCTAGCTGTCCATCAAAATCCTACGATAGCAACAAGAATTCTACAAGAACAGTTAGACAAAGTCGAAAAATCGCTTACAAAATGGAGAATCAAGGCCAACGAGCGTAAATCGGCGCACATCCACACTCCGTAAATTCACCTGTCCGCCTGTCAGACTAAATAACATGACTCTCCCACAACACGAAAGTGTTAAATATCTTTAAGATTAGCCTTTAAGATTTGATTTCATATTGTTAGTTTCCTGTGTAGGAAAGATTCAAGAATGCTAAAATTTTACCAACATCAGTCTTCAATGAACCGTATATGGTATCTTCTATCCCATGTTATCACAGATTGAAGCTGAACATTGGCAAATTAATTTATCAAGGCGTTCTGACTAGTGTAACGATTGTCTAGGTTTGATAAAGAAGAGGCATGTGTACTATTTCGGCTGTTTACAATCCAAAGTGCGCATATAATTTAGTCGATAGAACAGAAACTATAATATACTTACTCGTAGTTAGAAAATTTGATTTATATTCTGTTCAAAAACAATTAAATATAATGATTTGGATTTAGTATTCTGACGATAGTTACCAGTCTGCCAAAAATTCGAGTACATATACATTGTGCGAACTGACTCCCACATACATGCATACGAGTACATATATCTATCGTTATAATCGGGCGCAACTCACAATATTATTTAAATTAAATACGTGTTCTCGAATGTTTCTAATTTAAATTTTTTTGTCTAATCAAAAAGACGCGATTATTCCGTTGTCTGATAAGATAGCCAAAGTTAGCTTAAACCGGTCATTATACATTGTCTCATCGTTCGATGTTCGGCTTTTGTTATTGATTATTGCAAAATTGTTTTTCTTAAATTGATTACGGCCGTGATAAACGATATCACGTAACTAATGACAATACATCAATGAAATTATTTACAACAATAAAAATAGTAAACAAACACAATTTTATTGATTCTTAACGATTTGTTGTTGTATTATAATTGAAGAAATTCCTAAGTTAAACCTTTCCTCATGCATACATATGCTGGTTTTATTTTTATCGAAAACCAAAACATGTTTTAAACATTCATACACGTGAGCCTGAATTTTCAGAGAAGTGGCACATTTTGTATAGCGTTAAAGGGAAATATCGAAAACACTTTAAGCATCGAAACGGTATAGTTCCGCCACTGACATATACTTTTGGTAGTTCGCGAAACACCCATTTCATGTTATCTATTTATGATATTTAGACGCGCAAATAGATAACCAACAGTTTAGTATGCTGTTAAGCATACTTAAATCCAACTGACCCAATTTCCGTCAGTAATTAACTTAAAAATACTATCAAATACAAGGGCATCGCCGATGTACCTTAATGTCTTGCAGACTGTGAGATCCTCATAACATATTATTATTATTTTGGACTGGTATAAAGGACGATTTTTGTAAACGTGTTTTGAGAGGCCATTGTTCGCCTGTACCGTATCAAAGCCCGTTTTTGCTTAAAAAATGCCAGATCACTTTATATAATCGTGGGACCATCGTCACCGACTGTGACCCCTTCACCTATCGCACGCAAGACGTCTCTCCCTTTAAATTATCGGTCCGGATCAGGTTGTTCTTCACCACTGTTCGGTCACCGATAATTTAGCCCTCCGAATATCAAGACTCTCTGAATTAATGCAATTAACTCCAGGTGAACAATTTTTTCTTTAATCTCGGCCACGGTGAATTACTCATAAGATGGATCCTCAATGAACATCTTTGGCGGTCTTTATTTGAGGGTATTTATATACAGTTTGTGATACACGTGGAACATTAAGTAGGGCGAAGTATCGATTACCGCATCGACGTTTTCACGCTAGTCCCAAATGGCAGTTGACCGAGATCTTAAGGTATGGTACACGTCAGTGATTCCTTTAAAGAAATCACGCGAGTTGCGTTCATTGCTGAAATGTACTCTAAGTCGTTAGGCTCTCACTATTCGCGCTTCTTCTGTCTACAAATTCGTTTAGCTGTCCTCCTAGCAAGAACTGCTTTATTTCACTTTGCGATTGTAAACTGATTTTGCGTTTCATCAATCTTTTTTGTTTAATACTTGAGGTTGTTTTATACTTGACGTGTTCACTTCTTCAGACTAGAAATTCGATCGCAAAATGCCATTGCTGACATGGTCTTGATATATTTTGGTTGCGTTTTCGGGCCTTCCCGACAGCTGGGAAGTCTAATACAATTTTTTTACCTGTGGTATTTTTTTGAATCAATGACGAATCCAAATCCAAGATTTCCGAGGTCACCTCTACTGTGTAGAAATGTATAGGCTTGGGACACATGGCCTCCAGTTTAAGGTCATCCAGTTTTATGGGTTCGTTGTAATTTTGGATATACATACGAGGTTTACACCGCTTTGTTCTGTCAATATTCTTGATCATCGCTTATACAGCCCCCCACTATATCGCTGTATTAATATGCAAGTAAATAGGAAAACATTCCACACTGCACACGTCATATTGTGTGTATACGCTATGTAGCTGAGTCAAAGTGGTATAAATAATGTTGTCATACAAAGACTTCAGATTATTCGGTTATTTGTGTGGAATTTGATTATTTTAATCTTCAACTGAACATATCAGCATAACTGATGGATCTGGAAAAACTAAAAGATAAACAAAAAGAATCGACCAACCCCTCTAATCGAATTAGTCTTCTCAATGATAGTAGAAACACATATTGCTACAAAATCTTTTTCTTATTTCACCTGCAACTTTTTCGACGATGTCATCGGTCACAAATGTACGCTGGTACTAACACTGTGCGATTGTATCAATCAGAAAAAATTTAACTCGCTTTGGCTATCGACTATATCCTGCTCCTTATGACTCAACTGACACAATGTTTTGTCATTTAAATTGCATCTTCTTCCTGCCAAACACTATTAAGTTTAATCGTACAGAATTATCCAACTGTACCAACCAAACACACATGCTAAATACACAAGGTTAAATATGTATCAATATTACCAACGACTCAATAATATTTCGATGTGTCACACGTCGATATTCCAAAAAACCCACTTCGCTGTGCAAATCAAAAACACAATTATCAAACTGCAACTGTATAAATAAACGAAAGTATCGAGATATTCAAGTAAATAATAAACAAACACACACTCAAATGTAAACACATTTACACACACACACACACACACATAGATAATAAATTTGTGTATTTATATTTATTTTGGTTTACATATAGTATCATAGACACAAACCACTATACTTTTGTGACATCTCTTAGCAACTAGATTAAACGAAAGCGTTTCGTTGTATTTCTTTGTAACAGTCAATCCATAATTAAATTGGATGTAAACACATCGGGCAGTTGGGTAATGTGCAACGTGGAGCCGCAATATTCGGCAAATGGCCCATTGTGACCGGAAATGACATGGGAAGTAACCATTTTGGATACGCAATTAACGATGTATAGTGCGATGGTTGTGTTGTTGATGGTGGCACAATTGATTGTGGTATTTGCAGGGAATGCGACATAGGTGACTGAATTGGTAGTTGTGAAATCGAAATTTGTTGTGTAACCTAAAATATAATGAAGTTTGTATGAGTTTCCAAATTTTTTTTTAGATATGTATGTAATTTGATACCTGCGATGATGAGACTGGAGGCCGAAATGCACTTGGTGCCGAACTGCATTGTTCGATCGCCCGCAACAAATCTAAATCGCATCGTTTCAAAACCAATTCAAGTACTGATCGTTTGCGATGGGGAAACAGCTGTGACAGCATATCGATTGCGCTCTGTGACACATTCTTGTTCGTTGAGTTAACATGCGCGGTTGAAGATGAACTTATGGTTGATTTTTCGTTTGCTTCGCTCATAGAATCGGCCGATGTTGATGTGATTATTGATGTTTGGCTGGCCGATATATTCACTGACGATGATGTAATTGATGGTGGCGGTGATATTGTTGGAGGTGGGGGCGGTGTCATACTCGACGATTGAGGTGGTGGTGGTGTTGTGCATGGTTCGGTTATAGTCATACCGAATATTTTGCCCGGTGGTAACGTCTCCATCGATTTACCAGTCTCATTCGACGCCAATCTCAATGCTATGGCATCCTCGACCGCCTGCTGTCGTTTAAGGGCCACCTTAAATATTAAAAAAAACGATTTTGGTAAATTGAAAACTTAATTATACCGGAAATAAACATTGTTTGTCTTCATTTCGTATGAATAACGTTTCTTTCGTTGCTCGATTAAAATTCGGAACATTTCCTTGTGTGTTACCATTTCAAATAAATGGGATCATATAACAAATAAAAACAATATGACGTTAATTTAATAACAACATAGCCAAACAGCGTAATGTATATAAATTCAACAAAACGAAATCAATTCATCCACTTGACACTTTACTCCGGGGCATTAATCTAAATGCTACTGTTGATTTTACCATTATTTACTCTAGCTACATGGAACATCAAAACTTAACAACAACAATGTGAGTAGTGTATTGAGATGGATAATAGTAACTGGATAGTTCAGTATATCGTGAACATAATATATAATCATATAGCAAGTCTATATCATCATCGTCGTCTTGCTCTTCTTCATCTTATTTTTTTTTGTCTAATTGAATAACAAAACTTATATCCCCATCTAAACCACGAACGAAATAGAAAAGATAAATATTTATTTAAGAATTAAAAACCAAAATATATTCAATTTGGTGGAAAATCCGAAAATGTGATTTAATACGATTGGTTTTTGTTTGATTTTCCCGTTTTTATTAGTTTCCCTCTACCTCTTTATATAGGTTATTGTATTACCGCTTTAACTAAGGCCAGTACGAGTATGTAACATTTGAAAAGTTTTAAAAGGTTTGAGACTGAAATGGGAAATGTTTGTTAATATGTTATTCAATTGACTTCCCTTCCGTATATATCGTCTTGTGCAATTAACCCAATGAACCCAATGAATTAACAAAATTGTTTAATGGGTTAACACTTTAACGGGATTATTAATGTTATGAATATAAAATAACAACTTAAGAGATAATCTACTGAAATTGGTATAAAATAAACTGTTTTATGGATACAGTTGGTTAGCCCAATCGATAAAACCACTGATACTCGCGTTACAATATTGTCGGCAGGTATGGAACTTACCAGATATTATATATCCGGCTTTTATAATTCAAGCATTGCGGTATAGATCCTATATCAGATTATCCAACTTTCTGTAAATAAGGCAATACCAATTTATTAGCGGTCCAGGTCGTTGCCTTTAGTAATGACTGACAAAGAAGATACTCTAGGGAATAAATTCTCGATCCTATTTTCAAACAAAATTTGCTCATGCTGTAAATTTAACAGTTCTACCTATAATGGTGACGGGTAAACCTTGTAACGGACATCGGTCATTTCTAAAGTGATTGCCACATTTAATTGAGCGAAGAGATTTTGAGGATGACCGGCAGAGGTTCAACGTGTTCCCGTGGATTAAATCAAAATTCTGGAATCAATAAACAATAAAAACTTGGACCAACTTGGATCAACTAACACTCTGATACCGGTGGTACAAGGTCTAACGGCCCACTCAAAAGAATTCAAAACTGCTACGTCTTCCTTTTTGGCGGTAATGTTGTATCATCTTATTTACTTACAAACACCCACACACAGCGTGGATGTTATTCGGGTGCACGGTGAGTATATATAGGGTGTCCTAATAATAACGATTTCAGATTTGGCTTCTTTCTTTGACATAAACTCAGTATATTATTTCTAGTTGACCAAATATGTCGCTTAACGCTCCAACAAAAATAGGAAATGTTGGAAATTTACTTCCACAACATAGAAATCTTTTCGAATGAGGCGCACTGCCATCTCGGTGGATTTGTAACCAAACAAGACTGTAGCATTTGAGAATCGGAAAATCCACAAGAGTATGTGGAGAAGCCAAAGCATTCATCGCGTGGTGCGGCGCGGTTATACGTTCAACGAATCGCCACATGTTATATAACATCTTTTTTGTGGCCATATCTTGAAGAGCTCTGATTTGACACATTTGGATTTTTATTTGTGAGATGCCGTGAAGGATAAGTGTGGACAGTCCACAAACAGCTGATTATTTGAAAGTCTATTTAAAGCAATCATTGCCAAAATAAATGTGCTCAGAAATTGGACTGGCCGAATGGGGTACTCAAAGACCAGACGCGGAGGAGGGTTGTAGTTTCAAATAAAAAAATAAATTTGGAAATATATTAGGGCGTTTTGGTTTCATTAAATTTTTAAATCTAAACTTCTTATTGGGTGACCCCTTGAACCCTTTACGTATTAATGGGTCCAGTTCTATCCTTTCTGTTTATTTATAGGCAAAAGTAGAACATTACGACTCAATATTGGAAATCTAGGTCTCTAGAGGTGCATTTTGCCATTCATGACCATTTTCTCAACCGATCTGAGCTGCGGGAGACTATAACCTCAGGCCAATCCGTTTCAAGCCTGAATAAATTAAATTAAGACATTTTATAATTATTATAGTCATTTTATATTCCCCAACCAATTATATTAATCCCGAAAACTTTTTGTTCTTCGAATGAAGCCCAACATATATGGTATCATCAAGATCGCCATTGCAATTTATGGCGAGAGTATGAGGGGACAGTTGTTGAGCTGTTGCTTTTTCAACAGCTCAACAACTGGTTCTTCTCTCCTTTCACACTGTTCGAAGATTGCGTTGGCATCCTTCCTGCATCCTTTCTGGCCGTCAAAAGGATGCAAATACGAAGATCTCTATAATTCATCTCGTTTGCATAGATTGCTGCTTTCAAAATTTCAACAATTTCAACCTAAAACACCTAAGACAGTATTGTATCTACCACAATCACAAGCACTTACCGGATTATCCACTAGTAAAATCATCGTATCGTCACCGGACAGGTAGAATGGGCTATTGTAATCCCATTTGTGCTTTTCGGTAGTGTAATGGGATAATTTCGTAAGGACATGGGTTTGATGACCGAAAAGTATAGTCAGTACACGCGTTTGTGTTTCAAACCCTATGACTGTTTGCATTTCCAATAAAAACACATAGAAGAGAAATGCAATAAAGCTGTAACATTATTTATAAAGGAGGGTGATATGAGCCCCATTTTCTAGAAGTATAAAGTTTCCTAGTCCTGTGTCTTGTTAAAAGAAACATCTCAGTTTTCCTATGATTGACTGATCACTACACCAGCACAATGTCAATCGCTATTTGCATGTGTTCAGCTGCAGAGATCATTGCACTGAAGGAAGCGTTATCACACTCCTCTGCGATGTTCAGAAACGGTCGCAAGGCAGATTCCTTACTGTCCAGCGGTTTTTACATCCGTTCAACAACTTCTTGGAGTGCTATTTTTCATACATTATGGATCTAAATATTTAAGTATATAGAAAAGAGGCCTATAGATCAAAAACTTTTTGTCTGGTCATATCATGGCTTATCATCCATCGAGTTGAACACAACCCTAACTTTTCACGGCAGAGCCCTCTTTTTCAGTCAAATGTTAGTGTTGCAATGTGTCTGCTCGTAGCATGGGGCGCATAGTAAAGATAAACTACGATTAAAACTCTATAAAATACAAAAACTGGAAGATTTCATATTTGGACAAAAGACAGTTCGGCTGTAGGAGGAGCAGAGTCCAACTCAAAAGTCAATTTAGGTTTGAGTCGCGGTAACTGCTACGGGACGCAACAAATACCGTGAAAAACGTTTATCGTAAACAATTCGATAGAAACCACTGGTCGTTTCAACAAGATGCTGTTAAAGTTAGCCGAAAGTTTCCAGCCGAAAAAATTAAAAAATCGATAATGCAGATAGTGTATTTGCTATTCCAGCCGGAAGTTAAAAATTTTATATTTTTTTGATTGATTTCTAACCAAAAATTTTTCTCCGACATTTTCCAGCCAAAACAAATTTAATGCTTCGAAAAATTACCAAACTAACGGAAAAACACTTATATTTACACTAGTTAAAATACTTATATGCAATAATGATTAAATTTAGAAATCTCTATAAAATCAACCTTTAAAGTGTTATGGCTAGATATAAGTTTATTTTAAGCGGTTTGCCCATGGCTATCACTGGAAAAAAATTTGGGTCAAGTTTCATGTGGGGAGTCCGGGAAAATTCGATTTATTGAACCCGTAGTGCAAATATCTAAAATCTCTATAAAATCAACCGCTGGAGTGTTATGGCTGGATATAAGTTTATTTTAAGCGGTTTGTCAATGGCTATCGATGGAAAAAAAATTGGGTCAAGTTTCATGTGGGGAGAGTTTTTCCAGTGATAGCCATTGAGAAACCGCTTAAAATAAACTTATATCCAGCCATAACACTAGAGGTTGATTTTATAGAGATTTCTGAATTTAATCATTATTGCATATAAGTATTTTAATTAGTTTTAATATAAGTGTTTTTCCGTTAGTTTGATTTTGTATTGTCTGGAAAATCTCGGAGAAAAATTTTTGGTTAGAAATCAATCAAAAAATTATAAAATTTTTAACTTTCTGCTGGAATAGCAAAGGCACTATCTGCATTATCGTTTTTTTTTATTTTTTCGGCTGGAAACTTTCGGTTAATTTTAACAGCATTTCAACAAGACCATTCCATAAAGCCCGTGAAACCAAACGTTTTTTACAAGAAAAAGTTCCCAGTTTCATTTCCGGGCCTTAAATCAACCAACGGATCCATTCTGCAAGCCAACGAAATAACTAAGTATTTTAGGCCGTCGTTTTAAAGTTTGCTCTTAACTGAGAATGAGAAAAATAAATAACATCATACCACATTCCTGCAGCGTCTGAAGACTTCTGAGAGACACGATGTTAAAGGTGGCTACATCGAACAATAACATATTTTTGGTTATGAATAAAAAAAATTTACAAAATTACAGTACATATTTTAAATTAGCAACACTTCGAGTGGCTTTATTGCAATTAAAAATTATCAAAAACTTGTATAAAACGTAAGTCCTTAACGCTTTAACAGTCGCAACACAAATATAATGACATTTTCATTAAGTTAACTCAACTCAACATATTGTTTGGATAGAGTTGAGTTAAATCTAAAAACAATCCACTATATATAAGCACTGAATACTGAGATTACAAATCAAATCAATATTTTTGTTTTAATATATTTCATTTATTTAAGGTTTTTGACTGGTGCTTAACTGTATAAAGTAATTCATTTGTTATCTCTATACGCAAAGTCCAAAGTCATATATTAGTCTACACTTGTACGGTATATAACTTATACTATAAACTATTCTGCGTACAATTTATATATTTAATAATTTAATTGTTTAAACAATAAAAAAAACATAAAGTTCTATACATAAAGTTATAAACAAATTATTTACAATTAATAAGTTACAATTTGATTTGAGTGTTTTGTTTTAATCTCATGGTAATTTATATTTTGTTTTATTTGTGTGTTAAGGTGCTACTCGATTATAAATCTCTGACTCTAGCAGTCAAAATATAAAAAATCCTAAAAGCATTGAAAATATTTTGTGTCGATAAACCAATGCAAATATTAGAATTTTGGTTGTTCATCCTTACATTAATAAAACATATATTTTTTCTCTGTTTGTCCTGCCGATAGTCAGAGGATGTGCCTGTGAAGTGTCAACATAAAAATCTTATTGGAATTGTAAATGTATACAATGTCAATAAGATAACATGGCGGATGTGTAAATCGTATTGGAATCATATTAAATTTAAATATGTATTGGTTGTGTCTCTCTATCTGTCTCTTTCTTTTTTACATTTAGGTGATCTTTTTAATATTTTATACTCAAATTTTAAAAAATGTCTAGATTACTGAGTTGTTAATAAACTTTATGAAATATAAAAAACCTGATTGTTATAAATAATAAACAAATAATTTTATTTATTAACAAAACATTATTTATTAAAAATCAACTTTAATAGATTTTATTTCAACAGAGGCTAATTAATAAGCAGAGGCTAATTAGAAATAATCTGCAGATGGCTCCGCACTCATCGGTTGTAGTTGGCGCCGGAAAAACGAGGCAGATGTAATGGTGAGTAGAACAAAAATATGTATACCAACACCCAAAATTAAGTACCTGGGGGTGTGACTGGACCATCGACGAAGATTTTAAGATTATATTAAATAATCACTGGCGGACCAAGTGGAAGTAAACAAAATGACTTTCCTCGATTGAAACATAATCATATTGTATAAGACACTTGTATGGGTTAGAGCATTTGACAGTATTCAGTGAGATTTCTAAGGAAAGCGACAAATAAGAAATTATGGAACAATGCCGATGGGAGAACGCAGACATTGCGCCGTGGACAAGGCAGCTGATTCATAGAGTTAAAGAGTAGGTGAAGCGTAAGCATGGAGAAAACAACTTTGCACTATAGTTGTTTCCACTGTGACGAACAAAATACTTCAGAACAAACTATTTTTCACTGAAAGCGATGGGAGCAAGAGTACCAAGAGCGTGCTGATCGTATGGGGCAGCTGACAACGGAAAATATTATCTTAAGATGAACCATGATAATTGAGACATTACGCCAAAAAATGAAAGTACAATATAAAGTGAACAACATGAGTGGAAGGAAAAATAAATTAATAAATTATGGACATCCAAAGCCTGTCATAGGCAGAGCTGAAGGTGGGTTTTAAGTCGGTAAGAGTGCGGCACAGTGTGCATGAAGGTTTCCTTAATTTATCTCAACAACGCAAAAGTGCTATTAACAAGTATCCATGGTCTCCGTTTGGAGATCGCTTTATATGGATAATATGTGCCATATGGGCACATTTCACCTATAATGCCGAAAGTTACCCAAATAGAACCCTTCACCACTTTATACTTGTTAATTCGAAAAATGTGGAAAATTTGTACTTGTTAATAATGAAAATGTGTCTATTTTTGTTGTTTTGATCATTTTGATGGGGTTTCAGGGCCGATCTGTAGTGTTCTAGATCATCTAATATAGTTCGAACAGTTCTCACTGAAGTACTTCGCTAATACTTTTAAAACGTCATCAAATTCACAGAAACTTCATAATTTATGTGGTGTGGACTGCGAAAACTTTTTGCATGTTATGAAACGTCATAATACGATCAATCGAAAAGAAAATACGTCTCAGTCAGTCGGAGTTTGTTTAGTGCGTTTGGAAAAATCCGATTCATAATAGAACGGCAACGGATATATCTGTTAACGTAAGAATCCGACTCGTATATACATATTTCATCATAGATCCTATATTTTATTCCTTTCCTAAGGACCGATTTACCTACAACGGAATCTGACCAATTTGCAATTTCCCCGCGAACTGATATAAAACCTTTCGACGACTTATTAATAATAAACCTTATATACTTCGGTCTTGTTAAACTGAAAGTTTCACTTGGCTAGCATCCAGTCTTTCAAACATGCTGCAGCAGATATTTTACAGTCATTTACTGGATACGTGGTCGACCCGATTCGTATATTTTAATCATGCTATGCGAAGATGTCTATATATTTCTCAGGCGTGATAATACGCTCGTTTGCCTTTATTTCTATCTATACGCAAATACCTTCTCCATTAAAACGAATGAGTGCCTCGGAACAGGAAATATTATTAGCAGTTTGTTTACTTCTGCTGGCGTCACTTCTTTTAACCAAGACGACAGCATTCCCATTATGGTTAAATTTATGGCGCCTCAACCATCACATATTTGACGAACGACTGAAACATCAACGAATGTAATGATAAAAGTCGATGGTACATTGCAGAAGAAATTATATGATCCTTTGTCAAAAAACCGATCAAAAAATTTAGCTAAATGTTCACACTCCAAGTGATTTTTATAAAAACAAATTTACACGAGTAAATTCCTCAAACAAGGCCGCTAGCCGTTTTCCATTTTCCCCATTATTCTTAAACAGTGAAATTTTGCAACAGCTTATACTCAAAAGCCACTAAATCAATTTTAATGGATTATGACTCATACGATCTTTGTAAAGTGTCTGCATTTCTCTTGAAGCACTCATAATGCATCGCAAATACGATTCTGCCTACCTATTTAAGTCCTCGTTCAAAATGCAGATAGTTATCCGCTTTAAAAAATAGTTTTTTAACGAGCTGCAAGTTCTGCTTTAAAAACCCAACTTAACCCTTGATGAACATTCTTACAGCTATATGATTGTGCTTTGTTGACTCAGATAAATCTGATTACTTTCATTTTATATTTTCAGCGTTCTCTTTTATAAAAAATTTCAAAAGGAGTACACTGGACATTATACCAATGCAATCATTGTAATTCATTCTAACCTACGAATGAAGGGTTCAAAGGATATATGCACTCATATACTGTGAGTGCTACAGGAATTGGTCAAACGCCATTGCTTAGGACGAAGCATTGCAAAAGTTGAAATACATTCTGTAGGAAGTTTTTTTAAAAATTGGATAACCTGAAAAAACTATATAAAACAGGACCACGTTGCAGGTCAGTATTCATGACATCTTTCAGAAAACCGTCCTTTTTCTCCGCCAAAAAATTCAATTTAAAATCATTTTCTTTTATTTGAGGAAATAAACTGAACTTGAACTAAAATTTGATTAGACGTTTTAAAAGAAAATGAGGAAAATTTAAAAGCGAGCGACCTGCCCCGTTTTGAACATTTGGAGCAAGTCAAGTTTCGTTGAAATCAAAACGGGTCGCATTAAATTACTGATCGATGCGATATAAATATAAATATATATATATATATATATATATATATATATATATATATATATATATATATATATATATATATATATATATATATATATATATAATATATATTGCCGGCTCTTAAAAGGATTTCACATAGTTTGTTCTCCATCAAAGGATGATCCTTTACGTATTCTTGCCAATTTCCATGATTCAATCCCATTCATCCATACCACTGCAGTATATTTTCCTAAATTTACTTAAAGAAGGATTCCCACCAAGAAGTGTAAACTGAAAGTACTTTCGTTCTTTTATCCCATCCTTTTCAATAAATTCACACTCCCATTATAAAATGAGATTGACCTGCTACATACGAGGTATACAAACACACTGCCCTGAGTACCCACTAATCTAATTCACTCTGGCAGTCGGAGAATATAACTATTGTCTTTCTTCCTTCATCACTGCCAACTTCAATCCTCCTATTAATATCCCTTATTTGTCACTAGCGATATTTTTTTTAGACTAGAATTACCACGGATGAAGTCAGAATCAATGATACAGATGTTATTTAATCTTAAAATACCCACTCGATCTTCAATTACACTAGCATCCATATACGTGTCTAAATTCGTCCATTTGGATTTCTCTAAATCTCGCTTTTCTAATAATTCATTTGTCTTTGGTTTTGTTGTTTCTCCAAAATAAGTTATGCTTTAAGTCTTAGAAGGACTAGGAAGTATAGGGACAGATTTGGTCAGTTTTCCTGTATTCCGTCCATTTTTCCATTTCTTAGATAAAACGATCAATCAAAAAAGCTAAATGTAGAGTTACGTCAAGCGTCATTTATTTTAATAGATGACGGACGCTGGACGCATCGATGATTTAAGGCTGTATAGATAATTTGCTTCATTATATAATGAATGGTAAGAACGAGTTATACCATATGTGGCGCAGTAAAGACCACTTTTCACTTTTATTCTAGTATATAAAACATTACTCACTATTTTATAATCAATTCCATTTTGACACCTTCCGCCTCTTTATCACACAGAAGGTAAAATTTACCAATCAGCGTAGTAATATGCGCACGGTTTAACGAGTATTATATTAACAGTTTAAAGATATAAATAATGTTGGCTAAGGTTTCCAAGGATATCGAATATAAAAAAGTATTGCCTATCATTTTGGTGGTCTGCACTAGAAGGGATAGGACAACCTCATCTCTTGTCGTCTATCAAAAATCTTCTCAGGAACAATAAAACAGCAACTCAAACTAGACGCACTTTGAGGATCTTGCTAGGACTCCCACAGGACATTGTACCCTGAATAATCACATGTTCCGAAAGAAATTCCGAAACAACGCAAAGTGCGAACTATATGGGGAAGGAGAAGAGGGAGCAACTTGTATGCTCCTATCCTTTATACTCTTCCCATAAGATCAACTGACGACCTTGAGGATACTGGATTTTTTTAGGTTTCCTTCGAAGAACAAACAGATTTTGGAAATTAGGGTCTACATCTGGGATGCGATGTTACAAGTGATAAAAACACATTAGGAGATATATTCTTCATAGAGGTCTAGACTAATAAAGAAAAAGATTGTTGTCTGAACTTAGAAATAATGGTTTTGATTAGTCATTGTTCGTATAGCGGACCACTATAAATAACCCTGTTCATTAAAATAGTTCTAACGACTGAGGTATAGAATAACAAGGCCCCAAACTTTTGTTATAAGCAGTCTGAAATGTTTCCACTTATCTAAAATTCCAAGAGTTTTGAGGTTTCCTCGTGTTAAAGTTTTTAATTAAATTAATTTGATTTAGAAAAAATAGTTGAATCCTACTTTTATCCTCTAAATTTTCAAAATGTGATTGACAACAAACAAAACAAATTTTAGGAAAAACTTTGCACGTTTCATACCTGTGCCGCCATAATCCTTTGTCGTTCATGTATCAGCTCACATTTTGCACATCGACAATTTCTATATGTGCAATGTTTCTTATGGCCGCGTAATCCAGAAATCACGCCATGATTACGACACCGTGCACACTTTGGAATACGCGGATTAAGCGATTTATGAGATTCACTTTTTATCATTAAATTATTATTATTATTATTACCACTACCACTATCATTATTACGAACACTATTTATACTATTATTACTACTACAACTAATAACACTATTTGGTGAACTATGTTCACCGCCACCAACACTGATTATCGAACAGTTGGACGAGTTGTCGAACGATTTAATTAAATTGTTTAGCGGCATCATCTTATCGACCGAATAAGATTTTATCTTTACTCGTTGTTAGTACCAAACTGAATGAGAGACATTGTGAAATGATGACGACGACGACGACGCCGAACAAAAACATATTTCCATTACAAAAATAACATTATGTTTTTGAGAAAATTTTGTTTTATTTGAAAACGTATTTCATCTTCATGTATCTCATATTTTCAAAAAAAAAAACAAAAAAACTATCAGTTTTGGTTTTGTAAATAAGATTTTATTATATATAGTTTGACTCCCATCTCTCCATTCGTATAAGTATCGTATTGCGCATATGTATCGTTAATCAATTCATTTCGATGGTGTAACTGTACCACTCTGTTCTGTATCGTAAATACATTTTATGATATAATTTATGGGCGTTACCCTTTTTATATACATCTTTTGTTAATTTTTGTTCATACAAACGATAAACGATGGTCGATTGCTGATTGGGTGGCATAAAGTAACCAATCGAATTTATACATTGAAAAAAAAAAACGATATTGAATTGTTTTTTATGCAACCGTGCACGCTGCATCGAATTTAATGGTGTGAAGTGAGATGTATTATAAAATATGATTTGAAGTGGTGTTCAATTCAATTTTTCTATCTAGAATTTACTTAATTGACACTTCTATATGTATTACTATTATGATTCTTGAAACATTTAATGATCTACTGTCTTCTCCAGCTTTAATGGTACATAATTTAAAAATCGTTTGTCACGGGGTGTGTCACAATCAACGGTGTCATTTAGTTGTTTATTATTTTACACTGTGAAATTAGGTTTTGACACTTAAAACATAGTTGGACATGCTGATACAGTGAGCAACTTATCTGAACCAATTTTTTCAAAAAGGTTTCTTATGTAGAAAATATGGTTTATATAGAAAGAAAAGTATAAATTTTAAGAAAAATCCGTTTTGTGATTTAAAGATAAATAAGGAATTTAATATTTTATAAGTTAAAATAATATGTATTAATTAAGTCTTTTAAGAACTGCTTTTTCTCTAATTCGTTTCAAAAACAAGATCTCATTGCTTGTAAGGTTATTTTCCTCTGCTCTATCACATTATCGATGCTGATTCTGCTCTGTTCTTCCATATGGCCCTCTTTGCTCGCAAGGCTCTCGTTGTTTGCTATTTCATCTTCTATTTCAAATAGTGCGCTTCTCTCGTTGCTACCAGTCGATCGATGAAAACAGATGTTTTAATGAACTCATGACAACGGATCGTGGGGCTTGCTGAGATCACTTTAAGAGCTGAGATCACGTCAGAAAATTCTAGACCTGTTAAATCTAGTGCTTAACCTTTGAGCATCTCGTTCGAAACCAATTCGCTAAATTCTCTTTGGAATAAAAACCATGCTCAAGATGAGCCTGTGAAGTATTCCACAATTCTTCCACACGTATATATATATACGAATCCAACTGGAATAGTTACTAATTCTGATTGCTTTCATTTGTAGTGGTAATTTACACTGTTATGATTATTAAATTGTATGTTTTTCAGTAAAAATTGTAATTTAATCAATAATGAATAACAAAGATAGTTGATTAGTTTTAAATAAAAATAATATGAAACAGATATATTAGTAACATTTATCACCATTTACAAAATATGAATGTACCCTTTAAAACTGATAAAATAAATTTTTAGAAAACAATGTGGCACATATACGATTTTCAAACTTTAGTTAATGTGATTATCCAACTGACTTTGCTTAAATTATAACATAAAAATGTATTATTATTATCTGTCGTATTAAATTAAATTAAACCTGTTAAATAAAATCAAATAATAGTTGAAATCGGATAGTCATGAATGAACACATAAAAAATATAATTCCAATTGGAATATTCCACAAATATAATATGTTATTGTTAATTATTTGCACGTCCCAGTCTTTTGAATTTTAGAGTGTAATTAAATAATTATAATAAATATAATAAACAAAACCCAACATCTATACGGTATACCGTATTGTGTTAATAAATTGAGCGTGATTCGTTATTTAAGGAAATAAAATTACTACATATTTCCACACATAAAAAATCACACTCAATTTTTCCACTTTCCATAGCCATTATCGGCCATCCCTATAGATGTTGACTCAAGTTTAGCTTCGGATTTGTATAGATATTGAAATTATCTGATTATACACAAAAATTCAAAATGTTTGAGCGTTCAGATATTTTGATATGGAATTTATTCCACAAAAACCAAATCACACTCATATTTTCCTCGATCCATGGCCATTATCGGCCATCCCTATAGATGTTGACTCAAGTATGGCTTCTGTTTATTATAGATAATGATATTATCTACTTATACAGTAAAATTCAAAAGGTTTGAGCATTCAGATATTTTGCTATGAAATTTATTCCACAAAAACCAAATCACACTCATATTTCCTCGATCCATGGCCATTATCGGCCATCCCTATAGATGTTGACTCAAGTATGGCTTCTGTTTATTATAGATAATGATATTATCTACTTATACAGTAAAATTCAAAAGTTTTGAGCGTTCAGATATTTTGCTATGAAATTTATTCCACAAAAACCAAATCACACTCATATTTTCCTCGATCCATGGCCATTATCGGCCATCCCTATAGATGTTGACTCAAGTATGGCTTCTGTTTATTATAGATAATGATATTATCTACTTATACAGTAAAATTCAAAAGGTTTGAGCGTTCAGATATTTTGCTATGAAATTTATTCCACAAAAACCAAATCACACTCATATTTTTGGCGGCCATTTTTAATTTTTCTTTAATTTAGTTTGAATTAAAATGTATTATTGTATTTTCGTCATATTGAATTTTTAAATATTTCAAGTATCAAATATTATATTACAATAATCAAATATCATATAGTTAAAATCTACTCAAGTCCTAAATAAGAAATAATTTTTCTAATTGGAATTTTAGTTTAACAGTGTATTACTAACACATTGAAATTTTGTGGAAAAATGTGGAATTCTTCACACCCGTGCTCAAGATAAGCGTTAATGGCTTCATTCGCTTGATTTTCTTTTGATTAATATACTTGTTTCTTCCAAGTATTTTTTATTATTTTTTACTCTCGATAAAATCGACTTATTGATGTTGTAGCTTCTGCAGATCTCTATTGGTGTTTTGCCATCGAATTAAAATGAAAAATAAACCATGGTTGCTTGTACAGAAATTTTGGAATCACAAAAGTTGCTAATGCAGAGGTTGCTTCAATAGAATGTTGCTTGTGTAAAGTTTGCTTATAAAGAATGCTCACTGTACTAAAAAAACCTGGAGCAATGATATATATATATATAAATTTTGTTGATCTTTAAGTAGACCCTATGTGTGGCAACGCTGTTTTTCACAATGGTAACGATTTCGGCAATGGTATGGTGTTTCAATTTTGAAACAATTGATGGGTAAGCGATGCTATTGTATAAGCCAACACATCAAATCTATATATAAATTTATAAACGCGTCCTTGGTTAGCCCAGCACATGATAAAAACGCCACGTAAATGAATAAAAATAATCTATTATAGGATCTATATGGAGGGTGTTCGATTCACGGTTTGCTCGACAAGTGGAACCGACTTGTTTAAATCAACTTAAAAAATCGACTTGTTTATAGAGCATAAGTTTATTATGAATGGATAACTGCGAGAGTTTCTTCCAATCAGGCAATACATTTATATATATATATATATATATATATATATATATATATATATATATATATATATATATATATATATATATATATATATATATATATATATATATATATATTAATTAGATCTCTTCTGGTTTATTTTTCACGTGCAATTTCCACTTTAACTTTGCATCAAAATCTATATACCACAGTATCTTGCTTGATTTGCATGTGGTACACGAATATTATTGAGAGTCACAGGTATAGTGGTTTTATTGATCTATTAGTGAAATTAATGTGAGATTAGACTTCGATTCATTCATTTTCAATCTCTACTTATAGTGAGTCAATCTTGTATATGTCAGTTGGATTCACTGATTGTGTCCATCAACAGCTAGAATTGGTGGACAAAACCTGTAGACGTAGCGATAGTTGCATTTTTCGTCTGCGGTAAGTTGCTAGTAAACAGGGAAAAAGAATGTCCCTAAGACACTCCCCTGCGGGACTCCTGCTTTAACTGATTTTATGATGGAATAAACTCCTTCCTATGTTTAACTCTGAAGTATCTCCCTTTCAAATGCAACTTTAATTTAAATATTTAACCATTTACAGCCAGACTTTGCAAATGCCTGCGCTATGTATAGAAGTATGACTGAACAAACCCTTTTTTGCATCTAAGTATTTTTCTATTAAATCTGTTATTTTATGGACATGAATCGATGTGGAGTGTTTCTCTCTTAATCCAAACTGCGTCCAATCAGAACAACCCCTGACTTTTCAATTTCAGGTTCAATTGATTTTACTCTCAAACAGTTTTGACATAATTGGAAGAATCGATTTTTTCCTCTATGAGATTAATTCACCAGGTATGCCACTTGATGGCATACCTGGTTTAGGTATCATTATTAATTTCGCAAATTTCCCAGAAAGAGGGGCATAACAAAGTCTGAAGGAGGCATTAATAGCTTTTTAAGGAATGTTGTTTAAGAATCTCTCCAGTTATCAAGTCATATCCTGGTGATTTCTAAGGTAATATATGATTCTTTATTTCTTGCTTTACTTCTAAGCATTAGTTAATTGGATTGGAGTGTTGTTAAATTAGGAAAGGTGGGCTCGAGATGATCAGCAAAACATTCTGCTTTTTCTTCTTTGCTTTTAGTCAGGTAACCTATTGGAGTGATTGGTATCTTTACTGTAGGTGAGAGATTGAATTTATTGAATTATTTATAAATTCCTGTACTTCTCTGCTATTCATTGTGTTAAATAATTTAATATATTTTTGACGGTTTGGTCTCGTGTATGTTGCCATTCCCTTTAGATAGTTCTCTTCTCTATAACTAGTGAACAAATTTCAGTTGAGTAGCATTGAGTAGCATTTTTGGGTGCAGGTTTTTATTTGTTACTTTTCCACGCTGCTTACTGTTATCTCTGACTAGCTATACCTCCTGTTCTAACATTTTTCGTGATGAGAATTATCTGTTTATATTAATGCTATTGTTTAGTTCATTCCTAAATTTTTTCCAATCAGTAAATTTATTTGTTAAAATTGGATGTTTGTTATAATAAGTGATGCTTCATAATTGTCGTCGCCTCCGGGTCCTCGTTCGTTAGAACGGGTGGGTAAAGTGACCTAGGTGTGGGGCGAGTCACGCTAAATGACGGCAGATGGGCTGGTTTACGGTGTTACGCGACCCGTGCCAACAAACTACCAGGCTGGGGCCCATTTAACAAAGCCCAGTCGCAAACGGAGCCCTCTGGATACCTGGCGACCTCCAGTTGTAAGTAGCCTTACCTGCGTAAGCGGATCTCTGCGCAGGTGGACCATATATTTCTCCGATACTCGTGGGAACAACATGGAATCCAAAAACAATAAAAACAAAACCGAGACCGGCACTCTCCAAAGGCCGGAAAAACCGAGACCGGCACTCTCCAAAGGCCGGAAACAAAAAGTGAGAGCTCAAACCGTAAAGGTGGGGCTCCCTCAAAGACACCAGGGAGAAGCAAGTTCAAGGCATTTAAGCCAGGGACGAGCGGAACTCAGGGGAAGTTAAGGGCTGCTGAGGGAGGTTCGACTAACGTCAACCAATCGAAGCAGCGCTATAAGGATAGACGCGTGGCGTTTAGGGTTTTGAACAGGTGGACTGCAACCTCTGAGGAGCAGCTTACGGCTGAACAAAAGCAATCCGTGACATGGGCCAAGAAAACGGTCGAAAACTCAGAGAGGGACCATGAGTCAAAAAGACAGCGGTCCCAGGATGAGTTGGAGTTCGTGGACACAAAACGGCCCAAAATGCATCAAGGGCGCGTTAAACTTATAGCGTACTCTGATGCCAGATCAGTGGAGCTATATAAAAAGGCTGTAGCGGAGGTAGGAGAGGTGTGGCAAGGCGCGAAGCTGGCAGCTGTAAGCAGGGAAGAGATTCCTAGCAGGCCAAGAGCACGCGTCTGGCTACCAATCCTACCAGTCCCAGTTATTAAATTAAACCAGATGGATCCTGGACTGCTTCTAGTAAGGAATCCTTGGAACTTCTCATCGAAACCCACTTTCCAGGAAGCTTCGATGACTCGACAGGGACTGGTACTCATCAAGAAGCACACTCACTGCGCATAGAACATATCGTAACCAAAGAAAGGATCCTATGGGTAATTCAAGGGTTCAAACCCTATAAATCGGCGGGTCCTGACTGTATTATTCCCGCAGAGCTTCAGAACAACTCGAGGATTATGCTCCCCTGGTTGGAGGTAATCTTCAAAGGGTGTTTAAAACTTGTCTGTACTCCGCGGGAGTGGATGTAGGTCACAGTGATTTTTATTCCGAAAGCGGGTAAATGCTCGCAGGGCTACCCAAAAGACTTAAGACCCATAACTCTATCATCCTTTCTATTGAAAACCTTGGAAAGACTGATGGATATCTACATACGGTCAAAAATAAGGCCTAGTGACTGGGCTCAGACTCAACACGCTTACTGTAAAGGGAAATCTGTGGACACAGCTCTGCATGCCCTGGTAAGTACAATTGAGAAATCATTATTCTCGCGAGAGTTTTGTATAGTGGTGTATCTTGACATTGAGGGCGCCTTTAAAAATGTAAAGAAGGAGGCAATTCTGGAGGGATTGTCGCTACTAGGGGTGGATTACCCTATAAGTGGGTTAATCAATCATATGCTTGGGTGCAGGATGATTTAAGCTGGGGGAATCCACCATCAGGAGACGGGTGACTAGGGGAACCCAACAGGGAGGTGTTCTGTCTCCTCTCCTCTGGAACATAGCAATCAATGAGCTGCTATTAAAACTGGAGAGAGAAGGGATCGGAGTGATTGCTTATGCAGATGATGTAGCGATAGCTGTCTCTGGGAAATACATAAGCACAGTGGCGGAGGTAATCCAAAATGCCCTCCTAATTATAACGAGGTGGGCCACCAAATGTGGACTGGCAATTAGCGCGTCTAAAACTGAATTGGTACTATTTGCGAGGAAATATAAAATCCCTGTATTAGATCCACCTCTCCTAAATGGCAACAGACTAGCTTTTACGGACAAGGCAAGATTTCTAGGCGTAATCTTGGACAGTAAGCTAAGCTGGAAGCCCAACATTCTGGAAAGAGTAAACAAGGCCAATATAGCTTTGTACTCGTGTAGGAACGCCATCGGAAAGAGATGGGGCCTGACGCCGGAGCTGATACACTGGCTATACACTTCCGTAGTAAGACCTGTACTTATGTATGGGGTGAGCGTGTGGTGGCCAGCTCTTGATAAAACAATATACAGGAAAAGGATTGAGAAGGTGCAATGAACGGCCTGCATGCTTATAAGCGGAGCACTGAGGACAACACCTACAAGTGCCTTAGAGGTCTTGTTTCACCTTCTCCCCGTGGACATTTATGGTAAGCAGATGGCGGCGATTACGGCCACTCGACTATCAGCCATATCTCAGTGGAAATGTCTTCAAATAGGACACTCGACGATAGTCAGATCGCTGTGGAAAGAACTGGCGAATCTAGACTATGTTACACCGACTCTGTGCTCCGAGAAAAGGCCCCTCAAGGGAATCCTGGAGGAGTGGGTTTGGAGCTGAAACGGGAGCATTGCAGTTCGTTACGGATGGCTCCAAGCTAAACGGTAAAGCAGGAGCTGGAGTCTTCTGTGATAAACTAGAGGTAGATATAGCAGTTCACCTCCCTGATCACTGCAGTGTGTACCAGGCAGAGGTGATAGCGATTGAAGAGGTCCTGAACTGGTTGAAACATAATGTGGTATCCTCGACTGATATCGCAATTTATGTGAACGGTCAGGCGGCAATCAAGTCGCTGGTTTCTGTTTCTCTAACGTCTAGAGTGGCGTTGGGTTGCCGCTCGTCTCTAAATGAGATGAGTGAGCATTTCAACATCCAGGTAGTCTGGGTCCCCGGCCACTCAGACGTTATGGGAACTGCAGGGCGGACGAACTAGCGAGGCACGGTACAAATCTCCAACTGCTACCGGAAAGGGCGAAGTTGGGGAGACCCATTAACGCACTCAGGACTGTGCTTAAAAAAGGGGCGGAAGCCTCTGCGAACAATAGGTGGACGAACACCCTCTCATGTAGAGTGGCAAGACAAGTCTGGCCAAAGATGAACTTGAAACGCTCAAAGGCACTTATCTGCCTACGAAGACGTGAACTTAAAACGATCGTGGGAATACTCACAGGACACTGCCTTCTTGGAGAACATGCGAGAAGGCTGGGTCTGGAAGTAAATGACTTTTGCTGAAGCTGTAGGGACGAGGAGGAGGAAGAGACGTTAGTCCACCTCCTATGCTCATGCCCGGCTTTGGCACACAAAAGACATGAATATTTGGGTAAGTTTTTAATGGACTGCCTTTCCGATCTCGAAAACTGTAATGTGCGAGACTTATTACGCTACGTAAGCAGCTCTAACTGGTTCTCATAGGGGTAAAAGGGGAGTAAGATCCTGTGGTATCACAACGGACCGTTGCCGGTCTAAGTGTGCTGTAGCAGCCACTCAACCTATAATAAGTGATACAACAGCTTCCAATCGAAGTTGTTGTATCACTTATTATCATTAAAATAGAGGAGTGGGAGCTCTTTTTCAGAATACCATGTTGAATACCATGAATAGCCCTTTTTAACATAAAGAGCCCGTGTTAATTTTCTATAGCTTGAAATTGTATCTGGTTCTTTACAATCTTTCTAACACTCTGATAATTATTGCAGTTAGATTAACTGGAGGTGGTCGTGTCACTTTTTTCTCCTAATATATATTCTTGCTTCCGGTTGTGAGTTCTTTACGTGATTGTTCTGACGGAGGCTGAACTATTTACCCCTGTTGTACATTTGTACTTCCGATTGAAAGCTGTTTGATTGATTGTTTCGGATGAACCCTGTAGTGATTTACTCATCTCTATTTTTTTAATTTTTTTTGTTAAGGTTCAAAATCCAACCTGTTTCTGTATTGAGTTCTCCGTCGTCTATTTCATTCCTCACTTGAGCAGTCGGACTGAAGTTTGTATTGACAGATAATTTTAAAGCACATTTATTTTTGTCTTTGATACACTTCGTTAATTTTGACTTCTCATAGCCTTGAAAAATAAGCTATTTAGCATACGCTCCTTGTCAGTGCTTAGGTTGTCTCTTTTTGGTTCAATTTCAGTCAGCTTTTTTTGGTTCTATACAGAGATTAAGAAATTACTTTATTTTGGAAGTGACATAGATATATATACATAGGCTAAATGGATCACCGAATTAAGGGATAATCCTTTAACATTTAACTTTGCAGTTGAATCAGTTATTCTCAAAGCGAGCGTATTTTTTGCTTTATTATGATCTTTGGTAACTGACAGGCTACTAACTAAACTAAGCAACTATGAATTTCTTTTCCAGGGCTATTCGGATGATCTGGTTATAATCATTACCATTAAGCGTGACTTAAATCTACCAAATGTGATTGTTGGTACCGAAGTAAATAGTGAACTGGAAATGGTGAAAACTAAAAGCTTGTTCCAAAGAATACTGATAGAATCCTGCTCAACATTATATCATTTAAACTTGGATTCGAGTCGAAAATGTTCGATAAAGCGTAGACTGGCCCTTAGAGTGTGTCATTAAAGCTTTATAGTGAACATAAGGTGTCACAGGAAATTTCACGACGCAGCATCATTGCCTTTACAAACCTAATGACATTATAGACTACTCGATCAATTACCAGATTATGTTAATCTTGCAAGGTATGTATTGTTTGTGTAATTGTTTTAAATTGGTCTTAATTATTTTTTTTATTTTAGCTGTTCACTACAATTTTGAAAGTAATTGATGTCGATTGTGAAAATTTGGGACACATAGATGAAATCAGGATTATTATTGGTTCTAATATTTCGATATTTTTTATGTTGTGAAAACTTGACTAATTCATATAGAATCAATGATGAATCCGTTACCCTTAATGGTTAAAATCTCCTGTGATGGTCTCTGTATAAAGTACAAACAACATTACAAACTTAAAAATGGTCCATTCTGGAATATATAATAAAACTTGATTGTGACTGAAATGCACACTCCACCCTCGACCTTTCTATTAGTAGTGTGTTATAACCTCCCACTCCTGTACAAGCTGATCTCTGATGTAAAAAACTTTGGTGTCAATATACATTTCGACCGATATTCCGTTAAATACGCGTGTTATGTTCGCTTCTAATGCAGGAATCGATTGTGGTTTCTCGATATAAACAAGTGATTTCAGATATCCCCACTAAAAGTAATCTAACGGCGTCAGATCACAAGATCTTGAAGACAAATTCACGGATCCCTTTTTTGATATGATGTCGGCTACACCAATATCTTGAATTTTTGGCAATAAAATTCATTGATCATTGCTATGAAGTTTCAGCCGTAAACGTTTACACACTGTCCTTCCGCATTTTAAAAATAATACGATGCCACCTGCCCATAAACCACACCAAACAGTGCATTTTTCACGATGCATTGGAAGCTCTTGACTCTCTTCTGGCTGTTCATCAGCCTAAATACGATCAATATTTTTTTAAGCATGTGAAATTATGCCAGTATTCCAGCCGAGAAAAAAATTCTTAATAAAACTATAGAAATTTAAGATATTTCGATACCTGTCTCCTGAGAACGTAGTGGGCCGTTAATAATTCTTTTTAGTTTGAGTTGGTGTTGATCCGAAACAACTCTAGTAAATATAACAGAACTACCCTGAAACGATTTGTATGCGATGAACCCAATGAACATGAATCCCAATTGGAAAAGTATACCTCCTATTGGATCACTCTTTAGTAAATATGCGAATATTAGTTCAAATTTAAACAAATGTTATTAAATTAAAGTCATTAAAGTTCATTAATTGCTGGATCAACAAATATACTCCTTCTTCAATTCAGGTGATTATTTTTTGTAAAAAAAAATGTAAAACTTACTCTCGCTATTTCGACAAGATCACCAAGCTGATTGGTTGTGATCTTGTCGAAATATCATTCTAGGTTGTTCCGAGCTATTCTGAAAAATTATACGTGAACAAATCATTTTGAAAGAAATACAATTCACATTATAAAGATCTAGCTTAAAATACATTGAATGGTTATCATAAGAACCAGAAGGTCAATGATTAAATTCAAGCGATTCAATGAAGAAATCTGATAATATAAAGAAACTGTATAGAATTGGCTGGATATAAACTAACGTGATCCGGATTAGATCACCTTTTTTAAACAAACCAATATATTTTATGCAGTTGGAGCCGATGCACAGGCTTTCGAATCCATATAGTGACGAAGATTAAAAAAAGGTATATATTTTGATATAAATTGTGTCTTTGGTTTTAGATACACACAGCTTTGGTGTAACTGAGTTCGATGTTTACAAAAGTACCTGCAGCATAAACTAGACGTGTAATTTTTTCTATGTATTCTGTTTGGAAAAAATGATGTTATTTCAAATACGTCTTTTTTTGTGACTGACGAGCCATCTATTGTCAAATCTACTTTATAGTTAAAGCGTCATTTGTTAATAAGTTTTCTTACTACTTAAAAGTTTCGAACAAAAATAATGTTGTTTGGGCTATGATAGAACTTCTAGTTTTATTTTAGTCGTGTTTCTATGGCATGAGTTAACTACTTACAAGTACTTGTATCTCGTGGCATCTACTCATAGTTAAATGGTGGTGTCGATAATAAAAGTAGTTACGCATAAAATTAACGCTAGAGTATTTAGTTTAAAAAAAATGTAAAAGATGGTTTTAAGAATCACTAGGTTATGTTGAACTGTCATTTTATGTTTAGATTTGTGCCTGTCACAGCATACATTTTTATTAAAATAATAAATAAATAAATTTAATCATCAAAATGGATAATAATTATAATTTTAATGTAAACTATCTACAAAATGTAAATATAAATTTAGTATCTCACGGCTACGACTGATGAATGATTACGGTTATGCCTGATGAATGGAAAGTGGCCGCGTTATGCCCAATTTTCAAGAAGGGTGATCGCATGAAATGCGAGAACTATCGCGGTATAGCTCTCCTTTGCACAGCATACAAGTTACTGTCATACATTATCTTGGGAAGAATTACTCCTTTGGCGGAGGAAATTGTCGGTGACTACCAAGGAGGATTCCGTCCAAATCGGTCAGTCACTGATCAAGTTTTTTCGCTACGGATGATTCTTTCCAAGTACTACGAAACATCTCGCGATGTACACCAGGTATTCCTAGATTTCAAGCAAGCCTATGACTCGATCAATCGAGAGAGGCTATGGTATGCGCTTGAATATTTAGGAATACCAAAAAAATATGTACATCTGTGTAAAATGACAGTAACGCAGTCACAATGCTGTGTTAAAGTTGAGAACAGGCTATCGAGAACTTTTGCAATCAATTCCGGTTTTCGACAAGGAGATGCGCTGTCCCCGATACTTTTTAATCTCATGTTAGAATACATCCTTCGTAAAAGTGAAACACCTCAGGACAATATCTTATTCCGACAATCCAATCAACTTCTTGCTTATGCAGATGATATCTGTGTGATTGGATTAAATGGCAACGGAGTGAAAGAGATACTTGATCCACTGGAACAGTTTTCAGCTTCTGTTGGTCTCAAAATCAACGAGTCAAAAACCAAATATCTAATCTCGGGTTTTAGAGACCAAGACGCAATTGATTTCAGTAGTGGAAACCACACGTTTGAAGGAGTGATGAGATTCAAGTATCTTGGATCTCTCATCACTCACGATAATAGTGTGGGCGAGGATATCAAGGTCCGCCTTGCCGCTGGCAATCGGGCTTTGTATCCTCTACGTCCACTGCTGAAATCAAAATATCTTGCAAATACGGATAAGCTGAAACTGTACAGAGTGTTGATCAGACCCGTTGTCATGTATGGATGTGAGAGTTGGACCTTGACGGATGAGTACGAAAGATGGCTTCTAACATTCGAGAGAAGAATCATGCGTGTGATATATGGTCCAAAACGCGACGTCGATGGCACATACCGAGTTCTTTTCAATCACGAGATCAGGAATTTAATGCAAATTCCTGATATCGTGCATGAAATTAAAGGACAGCGAATACGCTGGCTCGGTCACGTTCTGCGTGCTGATCCGAAACGAATGATACAGCGATCTTTAAAGGGAGAACCGCCTTTCGGTAGGCGAAGAGGTCGCTGTCGGCGACGATGGCTCCACGGCGTAGAAAGCGATCTGGCATCTTCCAACTGCTTGCAACAGTATGAAGATCTGGCTCGTGATCGAAACCGTTGGAGTCAGATTGTTGACACGGTACGGGCCAATAATGGCCTGTAAAAACCGAAAAAAAAAAAAAAAAAAAAAAAAAAAAAAAAAAATCTCACGGCTACGTATCAGCGGCTATACGAAAGTGGGTACAATGATAATCGGCTTTGGGAACGATCCCAATTTTAGTATGAGGATAAAGAGAAACATTAGTATTTCTCAAAATTTCAATACTTGATTTTGTGGGCTATACAAAAGTGGGTACAATGCTAAGCGGCTTTGGGGAAGTTGCCGATTTTAGTATGAAGATTACGGTTAATATAACGTATAAAGTTAGTTGCATTTATCCAAGAAAAGTTTGGGGGTTTATAAGTGCTTATAAGTGCGGACACAAATTTATTTAAAATATTTATTTAGCAAATACTAAAACGCAAATAATGCATTAACTGTCATTTAATAATGTATATCACAAAGCACTATAATAATTAAGAGAAGTTATACTGAACTGAATATTTAATTAAGAACAAATTGTTTCACTATTTTCACGAGTTTTGTGGTACGAATCGTATAAACGCAAAATTGAATAAACTTACACACATAGTCATATGGATTGGAGAGTGTAGTATAAAAAACAAAATCATTGTAAAATAACTGCATGGTTCATTACATTCCATGCAATTTTCTTGTATTTATCGTTCTTGACCATTATCAGATTGTGTTCAAATAAAAAATACTAAATTCTACCCATACATCCGTACTTGTACATAATTGGTAGTCAATATGTATATTGAAATCGCCAAAAAAAAATCCTGAGAATATACGCATATATAATGTGTAGGTGCCGGTAGAGAAGGAAATAGGCCAGTAGGTGGAAGATAAAAATAAAATAAATTTAAAAATTTCCTTTAATACATAAGTTTATTGATTATTATTTTTAACAGCTTTACAAAATAATTTAATTTAAAATTGTTCTCCATTGTCGTTTAATTAGTCCAAATCTTGGTTTTATTTTATTTATTTTAGCTCGTTCCATATGTCATTTACAGTGTTTTCTGATAAGTATTAAAATCATCAGATTCAGTAACTCCACGCGATGGTTATAACATGGATGATTATCATCATAAAATTGTTTATCAGTCTGTTCGGTTAATAAAGAAGTAACTATTTTATATTTTAAGCCCACAATATGGGCCTGCGATTTAAAAAATGTGTCAAAATTTAATATTTGTTTATGATATAGCACATAAAATGATTGAGAAGATGCTTGCAGTTTTCCAAAGCAATCAGACATATAATTTTTATGTTTTATTAAAAGTTCAGAAGAACACTTTACGTAGTCATTTTCCTTTAAAAGTGTTATTTCACAAGCCGCACAGTTAAATATTTTTTAAATTTTGTGAACCAAATAGTCTGTTAAATACCTAGTAGATGTATCTGATGTCGAATCAGGTATGTCAAGTAATGATACGGTTTCAATAAATTTTTCGTCGATTTCAACTATACAACTAAATAATTGTCCAAATCGTTTTCTTCGCCTTGGCCATTATTTGAGCAAGTTAAGCTAGAATTGGTCCCAATTTCAATATTTTCTTGTAAGCAATCATCATTGGTTTTATCTTCTCGAATAATTTCGATTAGGTTAGTATCAATATCTTCTTTGAAATTTCCTAAGGTCGTTTATGGTGTTAGATATTTAATTGATAACAATTTTGAGACTGTGTAGCTAAACTCTTGGACAGATGGGTTGAAATTGTTACCATTGGCAGATCTAATTAAAGAAAAAGTATTTTCCAAAGCATCCTTGAGGTAAGTAGATATTTTATGTCAGGATTTTCGTGTGTTAAGGATTTAAGTAATAAAAGAATTCCGCGAATAGTTTGAATCATTCGTCAAATGAGTAAACTTTCTTTAAATTAACTAATTTAATTGTTGCCATATAAATTAACATTTCGTTAAGGAATTTTAAATTGACACAGTTATCGTTTTTTAAAGCGCACTTAAATTTATTAGGATCATACAAACTTTTTGAGTTTAAACAATCAAATAATTTGTCAAGGTTATCAAAAATTTAAGGTGGCAGGTACCTTATCTTTGACAGAATCGGAGAATTTACTTAAATCATATGCTGTTTTTATTCCAGCCACAACGCTTCGGCTAAATATTTGAGTTGCTAGTTTGATCTTCATTTTATCAAAGTGAGCTGGATTAATGTGTTTGTCGGTCAATTTTGGACACATTCGAGTTGGAGATAATTGCTTTAATTTATAAAGTTCCCGAATAACTTCCCAGCTTGCTATACCATCAGGTGTTTGAATGTCAGACGTTAGCATGCAGTTACGGAAGGATTAAAATAAGTGTGGAAGATCAAAAATACTTACGATTTCAGCAGTACCATCGTGATTTACAAGCGGGTTTTTGGTATTTGTTCCCATACTATTCAAATTTTGCGATTATTGGACCCTTGGTTACATATTACTGCTTTGACTGCCAAGTTTAAAGAACTGCACAATGTTACGTTTGTCTTTATTAAAGTAGTTAAAGAACTGGATGAAATTGCATTCTCTGAGACGTAGTAACTTAAAATGTTTTTCCAGTTACCAATAATGCCACGCACCATGAAAACACATACGTAATTTCCAATTTCTGCCGTTCTATAATCACCCAGATCAACAAAACCATCGACACAATCGCGAATTGAATTATACTTTAAATCTTTGCGAATCTTAATTTCGTCAAAAATTAAACTGCATTGTCTGTTGATTGTATCTAACGATTCAATTTTCTCCTTTAACTTGTTTAGCATTAGTACATTCTCCGTTCCCGGGAAGAAATTTTATATTGGTTGCCACCGTATAAGCGAAGCTTTCGACGGTAACTCAAAATTTAATCTATCTCTCATGAAATTGTACGATTTAGGCGATCGGTAATAAATGTTTTGTGCCAATATTTTAAACGATTCTGGCCACTTATGCGTTTTCGATCTGTCTGAAAGCAACAATCGACCAAAATCTTTTGAATGCTCATTTTTGTTTGCATTAGCAATTAAATCACTTAAATTTGGTTTAGGTTGACTCTTTAGTTGTAGGAATTTTCTTTCTGCTTTTCTATTTAGATTCTGCAAGTTTTTAATTTTTTTGAGTAATTTAATTTTTTCATTTCGTAGTTTATCAATTCGAAGAAAACATTTGCGATTTAAGGACCGATAAATGTCTCCGTTTCTGCATACTGGCTCTACAACTTCTAATACATCGTCAAAATATGGGTCCGGCAATTGTGAGATTTCGGTTAAAGATAAGTATTCATATCGTTTGTTTGAGTAACTTTTTAGCGACATTCATATCTGAACTTGGTTCTAGCAAGGGTAAAACTTCATTGTATATATGTTGAGTTTCTGATTTAGCATCCGAACTTAAAATCGATCCGATTAAGGTTGGGTTAGTATTTAAATTAATCGCAGTCGCTGATGATGAAGGAATTTTTAAAGTTAATGGCCTCATCATCGACAGGCAAACGAGGCAGACATAATGTTGGGACAGCCGTTAATTTAAGCTTGATTCTAAAGCGAATGCAACTTGGCTAAAAATGTTTTGAACACAAAAAAATTCGCTTTTTATTCAATGGTGATAGGCCACAATTTTTAAACCAAAGCTCATTTTTTGAATAATTTTGCGAATATTTAAAAAGACGAGCACCGTCTCGTTGTTTGGAATTACATTGCAAAACAGCACATTTAACGCCCGACGGTCTACTCATATCAAATATAAAACGATGCAATTCAACAAATTTTAATATTATATTTGTAAATTTAATGACAAATTACACAAATAACACAAATTAAAATGTATTACACTAAGCCACACAAAAAAATATTAAATATGTATCAGAATACAATTTTTTTATTTAGACACAATGGCTAACTATAACAAATGCAAAAATATTTGTTTGAAAATTTGAAATGTAAAGTAAAACACGCAGCTAGCTATATTACTTTATCCGGATTTTGTTTTCCTTCTACAACAAATTATCATATATAATAGTAATTTGTAAGCCAGTTTCTTTTTTTACACGAAAATATCAACCTTTGAGTGTGTTGATAAACGTAAAAGTCCATATAAAAAACTCAAAATTTGACGTTTCTCACTAACACTACTTAAAGTCTATTTCGAAAAACAGACGCACACCACAAAAGGTTGAGTACTTTTATTCTCTTTTTCATCTCACTAAACTGATAAACGATTGTCAAATGATAATGGTAATTTTAAAAATGACATATATGCGATGACAGCTTCATTTATGCAAAATAATTTTATTTGGTTTTATAATAAATGTAGATCGATTGTTGTGTAAATAAATATAATAATATTGTGGATAGTATACACAATAGTATAATATTGTGGATAATATCGAGTGAATCTTGTTTGTTTTGTGTAAATTCGAGGAGGATAGGTTTGTGGTTAGGTTTTTCAAACATAAATAAAGTATATATGAGTTGCATAGGAATGTATTTTGATTCGAAATTCATAAATGGTTTAATAAAACTTTTATCTATTTATATTAGATTTTATTAAAATAGTTTTTTCGAGTTAAAATTTTCATGTCTTTAGTGTATCATTGCGTGAAAAAGTTTGTGTAGATTTTTCATGTACTTCACGGTATGAATGTTTAAATGTGATAAAAGATAATGTCCTGTTTAAAATTTGAATATTTTAAACTGTTATGGAAATCGATCTTGCAATTAAATCATAATGTCCGCGAGTTTTGAAGTCAATATAGTTTGTTAAATGATAGTTGAGTTTGACACAGAGAGTAAGACACGCTCATTCGTTTTTATTTTACATTTTTTGTACATTTTTACTCAATAATACTAAGGTGGTGTGCGTTTGTTTATTATTTTTATACTGTATTCGCAATCGTATACGAATAGAAGAATATTCACTAATACCGCTAAAGGTTGATATGCTTCAACAGCATATGAATGCATAAAGTTTGGGTTGTGTGAAACACACACACTACAGTCGGCTTTGCAAATAGTGTTAGCTATCTCTGTCCAACTATAGTATCGTATAGTTTGTTTTAGTTCTGTCATAATTTTTTTCCTGTGAGTTAAAATATTGCGTAACGCATGAAATCAGTCAATTCCCAAAAAAATACATAAAACTATTAAGTGTTCTACCTTTATCGGTGTTAAATAAAATATAAACTAAGTGTTATACACATTATTGTATTTATCATTTCGTTAATTGACAGGTGAATTTCATTAATATATAGTGATGTCATTAATATACAGTGGGTGAATAAATATATTATAAGTGATAATTGATCATTAAACTCGATCAATATTTCAACACCTAAAGCTTGTTATTCGTTCCGAATAAAAATAATTATCCTGGGTACCTAGGAACGTCTCGCCTAGTATATTGTAACAATTATGCCTATATCAATACAGTAAACGTTGTAATGGTCGAGAGGTTAAAAAACGTGAGAACCTGGTGAGGGAGATTTATCTTTTCAACACCTCAAGCAAGCGGTAATAAATATTAGATTTCTGTTTGTGAAGTAGTTACGAGACGAAGAAAAAGATCGAGCGAATCAACATTATGAAAGGAATACAAAAGTGAGTGAATCGAATACCAGTGGTTACTACAGTGACGCATGGAAACATCTCGAAACAATAAACTTACTATGACTATTTTTGTGTATATAAGCCGTGCTTAGTAGTCTTGAAAATATATACTTGGTGGTGAAGGGGAGAGATGAAACGTTATCAGGATTGTATTAACAAAGTATTATTGCTAAGTTTGTTGTGTCTTACCTTGATCAATTTTTATCTAACAAAATGTTCTCACTTTTCAAGAAAATAATTTTCTGAGCTTTAGTAGGAAAACATAACGATCGCTCTGAGCTCTATGCAAATTGAAACAAATTTTTCTTCATCGTACATGGGCTGTTTTTTTAAATGAGAAGATTTACAATTTTAAATTGAATGAGTTTTGATTGTCGATAGTGTCATTCCTGATCCGTTAGTGTTTTAGGTATGTTGGGTGGCGTTCAGTAGATATCAAAACAAACTTAAAAAATCGAAATTTAGAGTATTAACCCGGGGGTAGCATAGGCCTGCGAGATAAATTTGAATTTTTCATGTCATTGACCTCATCGTCAGATAAAAACCGACCTAGTGAATACGAATACTACCTAACATAATTCATTACGGCTACTATATAATCATAAAACTTTACGTTTCAAATAAGTGACCCATACAGACTCCTATTCAGGGCATTATAATATGTATAGCTCTAAACAATGCCATTCGATCACCATTGTGCTAGAGTGCGGTCAGTGTTGCCAAGAACTTCTGTTCATCCGTAATCAACTACAGTGCGGGAATTGTATTTTTGGAACCTGTCATTTTAATTGTCATCTGAACTTTATTGTGTTCAACGCTGCAATTTCGATTGACAGATCTTGCTGAAATAATTTGTTATTTGTTAATGTGTCTAGCTATTACGGCTTCATACTAATTGTATGACGAGTATAATGACGATTTTTTTATTTGGTACTTTATGGTATTTGTCTATGTTTTATGTTCGTATATGATTTATAGATGTTAGTGGTTCACTGTATGTGTTCACTGTAATGCTGTTCATCTTATTGAAATTAATTTTAATAACTTATAGGTTTAAAACTTCTTTCAAAACTTTTTCTTGAATCAATCCGAGGCTCTGTAATGAGAAACAACGCGAGGGCAAGTCTGATGCCAGCAGCCGCGGTAATTCCAACTCCAATAGTGTATATCAAAGTTGTTGCTGTTAAAACGTTCTTAGTTGAACTTGAGTTAAGCACAGGTGGTACTTTGTAACTGGGTTCGTACATCATCTTGATACTATGACGTAATGAAATAAGACAACTGTTTTATTTTCAATTGATTTTTAGATCCAGATGTATTGTTTAATATAAGCAGTTGGGGGGCATTCGTTTTACAGTGCGAGAGGTGAAACCATGAACCGTCGCGTAAAACTAACATAAGCGAAAGTATTTTCCAAAGATGTTTTTATTTAGTCTAACGAAAGTCTAACCATAAACGATCCCAGCTATCAATTGGATGGAGTTACATAAATGGCTCTTTCAGTCGTTTTCCGGGAAACCAAAGCTTTTGGGATCCGGAGGAAGTATGGAGTCTGTAACTTAATTTGACTTATCACAAGAAAACTTACCAGTTTGTCTGGTTAATTCCAAAAACAAATTTCTAAACTAAATATCGCAGGGTTATGAAATTGAAACTTTGCAAACTTTTTTGCCTCTGTTATATTGATGTTTCTAACGGGATGTGGTTTTATTACGTAAAAACTGTCTGTAAGAGAATTCATATCTGGTGGTTTGTCTGAATAAGATACATGCTTCTTAAATAGACAAATTGCGTCTAGCAATAATGGGATTAAGCAATAACAGGTCTGCGATGCCCTTAGATCTCCAGGATTGCACTTGCTCTACAATGAAGAGATCAACGCATCCTCCTAGTCTAAAAAGATCGGGTGAACTGTTCAGCAACTTCGTAGTTGGTATTGTGGTCTGAAACTGTTCACTTAAACATGAATATTTATCCTGGTAACATGAATTACGGTAATGGAACATACTATCATGGAAGTTTTCAACAGATCGTACCAATATCCGCAGCTGCTCTCCAAGAAGAAGAGTCGCTAGTCGGTAGATTAATGTAGGTCGAGAGGAAAGTCGGCAAATTAGATGCATCACTTTGGGATAAGGATTGGCTCTGAAAATTGAGATGGCTCGCGCTTGATAAGGATCTGATAATATGAGTGATAGTATTTTATCATTTGAGTGAAGGTATTGTAGTACAGACTATCCTCACACTCGAAGGAAAATTACCAGATCATCATTTAACAATTAATCATATCCAATTTTAATACCTAAGTCCAAATTGATATATCCTTAGTGATGTAACCATACCATAAATATACAGCTTTGCAATTAAAGAACTTTTATCGAATGCTGATAACTAAAACTAAATTGGTGATTTGGGCCGATGCGATTTGTTTTGATTCTTAAGAATCTTAGACTGATGATATTTTATATTTCTTTTTCTTTTTTTTTCAGTGAGGTTGATCCATTTTCGATGATACTACAGAAATGGGAGTGTTGAGGTAGAAACAACCAAGATGGTGTCGGCGATGCTATACCGATGCTATATAAATATTGATATTGCTAAATGTGATAAATATACTGTCTAAAATAACTAATTAATTTTTTTTAACTAATTTACTGTCATAATTATTAATTTAGCATTGGTGTTTAGTGCAAATAATTTTGTTAGTGTTAATTATTGTATTAAATTATAATATTTTGTAAATTATATGTTGTTTGAAGTGATAAACAAAGTGAGACACAGTTTTTCAAGAATCAAGAAGTGTTATTTTACAGCATTGGTTAATCGGTAAGAGACATATTAAACATCATATTTTATCTATATTTTATGGCTCTCAACAATTAATCATTTGGGTATCCTTAATATCTGTTCTCCGATTTCAATTTTTGACTTAGTTTAATGGCACGCTTGAGTTTCGATCTAGTGTAACTATATATACGTTTACCGAAGAGCTTAATTTTCCCCAATGGTGCTTTCATAATTTAGCTGATGAGATAACTGACTTTATTATTTATGGTTCCGTTCAGTACCATATTTTCCATAATAAAGTGAAAGATGCTCTCATTGAAAGTTTTAGGCTTTCCGTCATTGGCTCTCTGTGGCATATATCATGTTATACCTCTGTCGACCAAATAGTTGCTCATTAACCTTAGCTCATCAGGAACCAGGTGGCTCTGATATTTGTCTAACGGGTCTCTCATCTCCTCATCCTGACTACCAATTAAAAAACCCATGCAGCAGCCCCGTTGGATATATCCGATACAATATGGGTATTGTTTCATAATTGCAACATTTGTTTCAATTAGACGGACTGATTCCTGCAACAAATTTTGAGCTGCTTCACAGTGATTATTTAGATTGACCTTCATTTCATGCACTTTTATTTCTTAATGTATATATCATTTTTGTTGCAGCTATATGTTTCATCAAATCTTCTGCAGAGCATAGATCTGACAGTTTATCCGAAACATTTTTCCAAATGGTATATTTTCAAACTTCATTGTTAATAACGCATAGTTCTATATGCCACTTATATTCTGTGGCGATTTGTTCTTCCATTATTTGGCTGAACTTTAGATTGAGGCTGAACTAAGAAAGATTATTTTTAAAGATTCTTCAGCCTTCTGGTTTGATGTTGATAGAGAAACATTTTTTCGTATTTTTGACAGTTCAGTGTGAAAATGTGAACAGAGATTTAGACGTATTTGGTCTATCTTCGTAGTTAAAACAAGTATATGAACTATGTGAGTGTAAAAATATAAGTGCAGTGAAATCGTATATGGACAAACGTGATAAGATTTTATTATAGGAGTGTCAAATTCAGATATAGGCTGGACGAGAAATGAATTAATGGTAAGTTTCTTACATATTATATATTATATATATTCTCAATAAAACGTTTAATTGCCTTTTTGCCTCATTAACATTTTTTTAGCAATTTCCTCTTGTTCTTTAAATAATGAATCGATCATGACTGCTTGTAGTTTGTAAGCCTGACGTAAAGGTTAATATTGGTTGTTTTTAATTTGACAAGGTCAGGTTGTAAATCCAAGTGTTAAAATCTCTTCGTGAGATATCTCTTTGGCAGAGACTGCTTCTAGTATGTTAACTTAGCGTGCTTTTCGATGCTTATAGATGTTTTCAGCTAATTTATTGGTACCAGTCGATATTGAGGTTTATGGTACCAGTTATTATTAGTTCCAAATTTATAAAGGGCGCATTTTATAGATATTACACAATTTTAAATAATAGAATAAGTTAAAAAAATATACTAAGAAATATATATATAGTTTGTTTGAGTAAATCAACTTATCGAGGTACGAAAATTTTTTTAATCATTTCTCTATACCGCTTACCATTGCCAGTAACATTCTGACCGTCATCGTTTTTGAAGATATATAACCAATGGCTGCGCCAACACCATAAATCGCACAAAACAGGAATTTTCTGTAGATGTAATGGTGTTTTGACAAAAGCGTTTGGATAATCCTCACTCCAAATGCAATAATTTTGCTTATTTACGAACCCATTCGATGGGTTAATACGGAAAACAAAATTTGAATGGAAATTCAACATCAATATCAATTTTTGCTTCAGCCCATTTGCCGAATTAGCGGCGTATACAATGGTCGTTTGGCTTAAATTCCTGCACAAGTAGAATCTTGAAATCTTTTAAGACAAGATTCTTTCGTAAAATCATCCATAAAGTGTAAGAAAACAACCCCAGTTGCTCATATACGGCGACGAATTAACTGATTACAGATTATTCAGCGCGTTCTGTTCGGTGTCTCACGGGATGTACATTATCATTAAGAGTAAACGTGGTCCTAAAACTATCTATTGTTATTCAAATCAGCCTGAAAGACGATTATGTATGCCATAAAATAGATGAAGGGCACGATGTTATATATCCCGTTGTTATATATTCTTCTTGTCCGGGTATAATATTCTTGAATATTAAATCAATTTATTAATTAGCTAAGTTACCAATAAGCCCTGTGGTTGGGGGCATTCGTGTTTCGTAAATATTACGAACGAAACATGAGACCCATAGAATACCACCACAGTATCCAGAGCTTGTCGTAGGAGGCGACTAAATCTGGTTGGATCGCTGGGCTGACGACCCGCATCCGTAAAACCATGAAAATGTTAAAAATGTCAACAGAAATAAAAAAATCGGATACCGCCAAAACAACAAAAAAAACGAACCCCCGCTTAAGTACCCGGACACGAGATTGAAGATCGGCACGTGGAACGTGCAGTCATTAAGAAAACCTGGCGCGTTGGACGGCCTTATCACATGCATGAAAGAGTATCGGCTGGAACTCGTAGCTCTCCAAGAAACTCGATGGCCTAAAAGTGGAGACCATGTGTCCCAAGGCTATACGTTGCTACACAGTGAAGATGACCTCAGAAATCTTGGAGTTGGCTTTCTCATTGGGCCACAGGTAAAAAAGGCTGTCTTGGACTTTCAAGCAGTCGATAATCGAATGTGTAAGCTTCGCTTGCACATGAGATTAGCCAACCTGTCAATTGTCTGTATACATGCGCCCACTGATGTAAGCCAATCCCATCATAAAGACTCATTTTACAATAATCTGGATAATCTGATGGGTTCTATACCGGAGCACGATGTCAAATTGGTGATTGGTGACTTTAATGCTAGAGCTTGCAGAAATCAGACCGACTTATGTAATAACATAGGTCCGTACTCCCGACACGAAACTGCGACCGAGAATGGGGAAAGAATGATGTACTTTGCGATCGCTCATGATCTCAAAGTAGCAAGTACATTCTTTCCTCATAAAAACATCCACTTAGAAACATGGACACATCCACATAAAACATCCCGAAGCCAAATTGACCATGTGTTGATTTCAAAAGGGCGGGCTCGGGTTGTCCAAGATGTGAGATCGTATCGGTCGTCAACAAAATTCGTAGGCAGTGACCATTTTATGGTTACTGCAAAGCTACGATGGAAATTTTCGTACAAGTCAGGGAGGACAGGAGAATATACAACGCGATTCTCCTGTGAAGGTCTGATAAATGAAGAAACGCAACGAAAATATCAAGATCTTGTCAGCAATAGCATTATACAATCCAATTACCAATCTGATGATGTGAACAGTGTCTGGGAAGTATTGAAAACCTCGGTTGTCGATGCTGCCCAGCACACTCTCGGTATAGTGAAAACTAAGCCCAAAAATGATTGGTTTGATGAGGAGTGTCGTCTTGCTGTTGAGCAACGCAATATAGCCTATAATGAAGCGCAGACTCGGTTTACAATCGCAAGGAAAAACAAAGCAGTTCTTGCTAGGAGGACAGCTAAAAGAATCTGTAGACTGAAGAAGCGAGAATGGTGGAAGGCTAAGGTCTTAAGAGTACAACAACTCAGCAATGAGCACAATTCGCGTGGTTTCTTTAAACGAATCACCGAATTGCACCATACCTTAAGATCTCGGTCAACTGCCATTCGGGACCAGGATGGAAACCTCTGTGTTAACGTCGATGCGGTACTCGACACATGGCGTGAACATTTTTCTGATCTACTTAATGTTCCACATGTATCATAAGCTGTATTTGAATACCCTCAAATACAGACCGCGGAGATGTTCATTGAGGATCCATCCTATGAGGAATTCACAATGGCCATGCAGAAATTAAAGAAAAATCGTTCACCAGGAGTTGATTGCATTAATTCAGAGCTCTTGATATTCGGAGGGCTAACTTTGTGGAACTGTCTTTTCGACCTTGTTCGATTGGTATGGCGAAATGAAGTTATGCCCGAAGAATGGAAAGTGGCCGCGTTATGCCCAATTTTCAAGAAAGGCGATCGCTTGAAATGTGATAATTATCGCGGTATAGCTCTCCTTTGCACAGCATACAAGTTACTGTCTTACATAATCTTGGGAAGAATTACTCCTCTAGCGGAGGAAATTGTCGGTGACTACCAAGGAGGATTCCGTCCAAATCGGTCAGTCACTGATCAAGTTTTTTCGCTACGGATGATTCTTTCCAAGTACTACGAAACATCTCGCGATGTACACCAGGTATTCCTAGATTTCAAGCAAGCCTATGACTCGATCAATCGAGAGAGATTATGGTATGCGCTTGAATATTTAGGAATACCGAAAAAATATGTACATCTGTGTAAAATGACAGTAACGCAGTCACAATGCTGTGTCAAAGTTGAGAACAGGCTATCGAGAACTTTTGCAATCAATTCCGGTGTTCGACAAGGCGCTGTCCCCGATACTTTTTAATCTCATGTTGGAATACATCCTTCGTAAAAGTGAAACACCTCAGGACAACATCTTATTCCGACAATCCAATCAACTTCTTGCTTATGCAGATGATATCTGTGTGATTGGATTAAATGGCAACGGAGTGAAAGAGATACTTGATCCACTGGAACAGTGTTCAGCTTCTGTTGGTCTCAAAATCAACGAGTCAAAAACCAAATATCTAATCTCGGGTTTTAGAGACCAAGACGCAATTGATTTCAGTAGTGGTAACCACACGTTTGAAGGAGTGATGAGATTCAATTATCTTAGATCTCTCATCACTCACGATAATAGTGTGGGCGAGGATATCAAGGTCCGCCTTGCCGCTGGCAATCGGGCTTTGTATCCTCTACGTCCACTGCTGAAATCAAAATATCTTGCAAATACGGATAAGCTGAAACTGTACAGAGTGTTGATCAGACCTGTTGTCATGTATGGATGTGAGAGTTGGACCTTGACGGATGAGTACGAAAGATGGCTTCTAACATTCGAGAGAAGAATCATGCGTGTGATATTTGGTCCAAAACGCGACGTCGATGGCACTTACCGAGTTCTTTTCAATCACGAGATCAGGAATTTAATGCAAATTCCTGATATCGTGCATGAAATTAAAGGACAGCGAGTACGCTGGCTCGGACACGTTTTCTGTGCTGATCTTAACCGAATGATACAGCGATCTTTTAAGGGAGAACCGCCTTTCGGTAGGCGAAGAGGTCGCTGTCGGCGACGATGGCTCCACGGCGTAGAGAGCGATCTGGCATCTTCAAACTGCCTACAACGGTTTGAAGAGCTGGCTCGTGATCGAAACCGATGGAGTCAAATTGTTGACACGGTGCGGGCCAATAATGGCCTGTAAAAACCGTTAAAAAAAAAAAAAAAAAAAAAAGTTACCAATGATGAGACTTAACTAGTTATTGAGTCGAAAACCCATTTGGCATTTTAGTTTATATACAAAAACAATTGCCACATAACAGAGTTAGCCCAAGATTCTGGTAACCATTTCAATCCTCGGATGTGGTACAAAAAATTAGGAAAAGAAAGATTGGTTTTAGTCAACAAACCTGAGATGCATCTAACCGTCTTAAGGTCTACTTTACTTTATATAAGAATTTTGTTACTGTAATATGCCGCTAGAAAAACCACTGACGAAGCAGACGAATGAAATTTCCATTAAGTTATGTAACAACCGGAAGTGTTAGTGATCGCAATATTATTTCAGACATTTGGAATTTTCGGTTATTTGGTTAAACAAGACTGATTAAATTAACCACAACAATTTTAACAGAATAAAATTGCAAGTCGATTCCATCGATATACGAAAATAAAAAAGCGTCTTAATCATTTTGATGCGGGTTTATCGCTATCCCAATATACGTGGTCATACTGGGGAGAATTATATTAGAATCACATTAGAGATTTATTTGGTTTTATCATTATAGCTGGATATGTTAATATATCGAACAGTAGACTCTCTAATACGGTCGGAGGAGTCAATAGTTTGACAGTTTTATATGACAAAATAGTAACGTTAAAATTTCTTTTATCAACATATGTTAGCACGAGCCGTTTTTTTTAGCAATAGCACCTTAGAGTATAAAAACTGCTTTTTAGAAGGTGTTGATCTACCAGCGATTGTAATACCATCCGTTGTTGCAAGTTTAAGCGAAAAAATTATATAAGCAAGTCTCTGCGCCTAAATCAACTCAAACTAAGTAAAAACTGAGCTTTCAATACTTTGGACTGAAGTGGCTGTATACCTCTAAATAAATTTGAATGGTGATAGAGAAGAAAAATTTTGTGCGCCCACGAAACAGTTAACTCAGACTTATATCTTACCACTTTAGATGTTTGGTACGAGATTAGACGTGATCTTGATACTATCGTGGTCTTGTATGTCATCAACTAATTCAATGTTATATTCAATTAAAGCTATTGTTCCGATGCAATGTCGACGATTTAGACTTTTCTGAATTCGGTTGACAGACGAAGTACTTTGTTGTCATGATTATGTAGAGTTAAGTCCTTTCCTATATTTGAGTATCTCAGCAAAAACAAAAATGTTGCTATGGTCAGGTCATCGGTATGCTAAAACCTCTCGGCAGATGCAGTTGACAAAATTGGGTAGGAAAATTGATAATATTTTGAAAAGCATGGTACGAAAAAATATATTAAGGTGCTAGAAAATCCTTTATAAATCATTCTAAGTCATTTGCTTTTTTTTGGCGTTTCTTAGTTTATATTTATGAGTTTTTAAAACTTCCTTATTACAGATTTAGTTCACTTAAAGCCGTGTTCATACTTCGATTTCTTCGTTCATTCATTCGTTCGGTAATTTTGTTTTGACGATTCATACTATGCTAAAGTTTCAGAACGATTCTCGAAACGATTTTGTCAGTAACTAAAATCAATTAATCCAGTTGGCACGCACGAACACATTATATGTATTTTGTTTCCGAATGGCATGGCTGTTATTTGCTTCTTTTTCGTTTTGGTGTCATGTTGTCTCTTTTACTCAATGTTCGTTCAGACAAAAAGTTTAAGTTAAACTATCTCTTGCGAACAAAAAATTGTAATTTTGGATTACTACGATTGGCCGAAAAAATTGTTTGAATAAATGAATGAACGAAGAAATTGAAGTATGAATTCAACTTTAGCTGTTTTTCTCCTTACAGTAAATCGTATTTCTCGGTATTGGTAAAAACTTCTCTAGAATGCGGGAGGTTCACTGATTTTCAGTAATTCATACCGAGACTATATATGTTTCATCTTTTACAATTTTGTGCATAAGAGTGGTTGGATGAAATGACTGAAAAAGCGTATACAGTGTTTAATGTTTCGATGGAATATCCGCAGTACTTATATACAGTGTCCCAATTTTTTTTCCTCTATCTCCACTTTAGGAGCATAGGGCGTCTATTAGACTAGACTCCATCTAACTCTGTTTGGGACCACTGATTTTATTTCAGCCCATGATTTTCCAATGTGTTTGGCTTCTGCAATTATCGTTCGCTTCCACGTTACAGGTGGTCTTCCTACTTTTCCCTTTCCTTGAGGGTGCCATTCCAGTGCCGTTTTAGTTATATTGTATTGTGATTTCCTTAATGTGTGATCGATCCATCTCCATTTACACCTTCGTTTGTCAGTCTCAATGTTCTCTAGATATGTCTGCCTATGTGGCTCGGTATAGAATATTTTGTTAGGCCAGAAGCACCTTAGTATTCGTATGAGGCATTTGTTGACGAATACTTGTATCATTCCATATTTCATTCATTACATTTGTATGGTGTTGGAGGCGCGTTCGAACCCACGAAGAGAAGGTATAGTGATGAGTTCCTTTCATTTGATTGCTCTATGATGATGCGAACTGTATTTATATGGTCAGTGCAACTTCGCTTTGGTCTGAATCCAGCTTGTTCTTTTCTAAGTTTCGTATTTATTGTAGGCGATATTCTATCGAGGATCATCATTGATAATACCTTGATAATTGTGTTAAGAAGCCCAATTTTTACATTCCCTTAGGTCACCTTTCTAAGGAATCATTATGGTCAGGCCTTTTTTCCATTTCCGCGGTATTTTACCCGTGTTCCATATTTCGGTTAGGAGAGGCGTTATGGTTTTCATCGTTGTGGATGTAGCGTGTCGGAATAGTTCGGCTGGTATGTTATCCGTTCCGGGTGTCTTGTTGTTCTTCAATTTCTCATTTACACTACCAACTTCCCGCTCCGTTGGTGGATATGGGTGTAAATGGTTTCGTTGTCAGCGTTATTGGGTAGTGTAAAGTTTACCGAGCTAGTTGGTGTTCCATCGCCGAAGTATTCTGCCCATCTCTTTAGCTGTGCTTCGTCTGTTGTTATTATATGACTATTTTGATCCCTTATGGGTGGTTTGTTGGTGTATTTTCCTGTGACCCTTGAGTATGTTTTCCGTAAACCCTACGATCCGCTCTTTCGTATTTGCTTCTTATTTTTGGAGTGTTATGTTGGTTCAATTGCCATTTGAGATTTCTCCGTTCATCAATTTTTAGCCATCTGGTGTCTGTTATCCATGGTTTGCGGTGGCGATCGTGGTATCCGAGTGAGTTAGCATATGTTTCCTCAATTCGTTCCCGTTTTTACTTCTATATTGATGGCACCATCAGTGGTTGACAATTGACGCTATTCGTTAATCTTTCGATGTTGAATTTTCTCCTGTGTGACTTGTTGTATTTTATGGCGACTGGTTTGATTTTGAACTGTAATATTACCAATTGATGGTCACTATGGATGTCCGCACCCCTCATTGATCTTACGTCTTGAAGTGATTTATTGTTAATCATCACAGCGTCTATTTGGTTTCTTGTTCTGCCATCCGGTAAGATCCATGTGTATTTGTAGATATATTTGTGCGGAAATTTGCTACCACCTATGAATAGCTGGTTTGTGGTACAGAAGTCGATGAGTCTTTCTCCATTATTATTTCTTACAGAGCTCAGCGCGATTGTCCCCATGATGGTTGCCAAGTCGTACCAATTTTTGCGTTAAAATCTCCTTGAATTATTTCACATGATTTCGGTGTGTGTTTTTGCCATGGTTGATTGGAGTTGTTGGTAGAATTCATCTTTCGTAATCTTATCTGCCTCTTCTGTTGCAGCATAGCATTGTATCATTGTAATGTTTCTTATTTTCGATTGAAACCTTGCCATGGATTATTCTGCTAGTCACTGGTATCCATTCCATTAGTGCCTTTTTCGCTTTTGGTGTTGTTATTATGCCTACATCTTGCTCATGTGTACCATCTCGGCCAGAGTATATTAGGACATTTCCGTTGGTCGTATTCATTTCACCACCTGATGTTTCAGTCAGAGTTCTAATATTCCAGGTTCCGATTTTCGTCCATGTACGATAGCCAAGGGCGTTTCTGTAATCATTTTGATTTCAGATTATTGGATGATTAGTCCATTGAATCCTAGTCAGTCCCAAGGGTTTGGTGGGTAAGGCATACTGACATACCGGGTTTTCTTTTCCTTCTATGCTGTTCCCAAGCGGTCACCCAAAGTTGTATTAACCATAGAGAATGTTGTCTCAATAAGAAGTTCAAATTTAGAAATTTAATAGAACGAAGATGGCTTAATATGTTCCCTAATTTGTTAGCTTTCAAATGCTCTATTGTGTGTGGCTTATCCGTATACCAGTTGTCCCTTACAACACCCCAAAAATAAAAATCCAAAGGCGTCAAATCACAGCTCCTTGCCGGCCGATTCAGGTCACCATTTCGCCTGATAATGCGGACATTGGATTTTTTGGCCCAGTTTTACTATTATAACTCCCGATGTGTGGCGTGGCGCATCACCTTGCTTGACTCAAAAGCCGTTGGAGCAACGGCCACACTCGCCTCGTCTGCGAAGAAATGCGGCCCAATAATGCCACCGAACCAAACCATAACACGCAATGGATGTATTGGCTTCGCCACATATTGTGGCAGTAAATTTCTAATATTACTTACTTTTGCTGCAGCGTTCAGCGACTCATTTTAATCTTGTATCTGGAAACTTAACCGAAATTTTTGCTTAAGTTTTTTATTGCGGCAAGCGATTAAGTCACCAATGAATGTCATTTAAAGATCTCAGCAAGAGAGGTGAAGTGTTTAAAACCATAACCAGGCTTTCTAATAAATTTTGTTAAGGTATTATTACAATATTTATCCAATCATAGACATAAATAATAAATATTTATATTAATAAAATATTTTTATTAACTAGGTTCTTGGAAATAAAGAAGTTTACGTTACAATTTTGTACACAAATGTAATATTTACTTACAATTTAAAAACTAAATTCGAATTGAAATATTTTCTACGAATAGAAAGTATTGATAGCAATGATGTGGTTCATAATATAAACTGTTGCATATACTATACGAAACACATTTATTGATAAATCACTTGTACCGTGAACATTTAATCGACCTATATAGTGAAGTTCAATGCACCAGGAATAATTTCAATAAGCACTCACATATCATAAGCGATATATGGCCTTCAAAATGGTTTATCGTTCAAACAAATCAAACATCACCAAACTGTTTGATAAAACTAATTAGGTTCCGAGAACTGAAATACACATTTAGAATGGATTAGGAATTGACAGAAGCTATAAGCATTGTTCAAACCATTTATTATTGAATTCATTTTTAATCAAAATTTATTTTTTTTTATCTTTGTGTTATAAATTTTTATTTGATAGAGAATTCTTTAATTCAGTTTATATCCAATCGTACAATTCAAATATTATGTCGAGAGATAGCGGGCATAAGGATTGATAAGATAAATAATACAAAATGGCAAGTGTTATATTTGTCTACTGGTTTGCTAAGCTGCGGCAGTAAATCCAAATCGGGTGCGACAATTTTCAATTAAGCCATTATTTGTCCCCATCTAGCTCATTCTAATCAGGCGATACGTTGAAGTCTCGAAGGTGAGGCTTGTATTGCGCAGATTTTTAATAGTTCGCTGTTTGTGGTTTTAACGAAAGGGCAATTTATTTTATGTACAAAGTACATTGCTTAAATCAAAACTAAATAAAGCGGTTTTAGATTACACACATTTCGAAACCAATATACCAAAAAACGTTTATTAATGTTTGAGCAAATAGACTTATATTATGTTCAAATATTACAAATAATAACAAAAAAAAAAATATTAAAACTTAATATATTTTATTTTGGAAATTTATTATCAATTTATTATTCAATATTTAAGCAACTATATAGTCACATAATGTTGATAACATTATATAATGTATTTTACAAAATAAATACAAGAAAAGGTGAATGGGATTATCATTAACTGCGATATGAACGATTTAGTCGTAAATAAACATTGAACATTTACCCAAATTTAATCCTTTCTGGATTAGTAGGCAAAATGGTGGTTTAAGTAGAAATCAACAGCAAATGTTTAGTAATTTGGTAATAGATATGTAGTTTAGCATTGTGATCTTATATGTAATCATCGATGGATCAAATGACGTTTTGGCTCTGACGCTTTTTTATGTTTATAAAAAAAAAATTTCAATTCTTTTTTACACATGGTTTTGTAATTCAAAATTCATTTCATCCAAATATTTTTTGTGATTTGTGTACAAAACATCTTGTTGAATTTCGTTAGTGACCACAATAAAATGTAAATGGAACCAAATAAAATGTATAACCAGTTGGTATTTTACATTTAAGACAACAGATCGAAGTGCCATCTGTTTATAAATGCCGAAAATATTCCGACATATATTAAATGTAAATTTTCCAACGGTCAAAATACAATCAATCCGATCCATAAAATCTATAAACTTGTCAAAAGCTAAACACATCACCAATTACATATCAACATGTAGTGCGAGTATGTAATCAGATTCTAGTGGTTCCATTTGACATTCCAGCACCTTTCGGATCCACAATTGATCTCACTCACTATTCCATATTCCGTGTCGCCATCTATCTTCGATTGTGTTTTTGTTATGCAGCCACGAATCCAATATATTGTTGCAGAGAATAATACTGATGGGTTTGGAACTCGGCTGAACACCATCACCAACAGCGACATCTATACACCATTCTTCCGAAACAAGAGCAAAAATCAAGTAGAGCTACCGCTTCAACACAACAGCTATAAGGCAGGGAACATACTGATAAATCAAAAAGTTTATGAAATAATAGGTGCCACAAAACCACCAGGAACAATAGAAGTCTTGTTAACCTAAGAAACAGCTAGGTTGAGTTTCAGGAGATATTTGAGCCAAGAGTATCCAGTGTTGAAATAGAGATAAATAAATTTGATTCTGAAGCGTGTTGCTTGCTGTAAATTTGAATGTGTTGTTCTGCCGAATTGTTGCTTGTTCTTGTAATCCACTAGGCCGGTTTCGATCTGATGATTACGTCATTGAATGACTGAGTGATCGAAAAGCTCAAATCCATCTCATCAGGCATATGCTACCGGAGTTGATGTTCTTACTGTGCGATTCGTATATATACGTTCAGTAGTAACGCGACAGTACTAGTGAATTACAAGAACTTAACTCGAAATATAGTGGCGTGAGCTAATTTGCGATTTTATTTTACCTTGCTCTGGTCGCCACAATTTACTAAAGTTAACCCTTCAAAGTGTTACGGATCCTATCAACGACCGAACAGACATACATAAAATGATAGACGCTTTGAACTTGGGGATACTACACGAATGATCACCATCTCATTGATTTCAAACCCAGGAATCAAAGAGTGCCTCAACTCAACTCGTGCCACACAGAAAAACCACATACATAGATGATATAAAATTTATTACTAAGTGGAAATTAGTCAGCATTAAAACGTATGGATCTGAAGAACTCAGAAAAGAAAACTGAAAGTAGTCAATTTAAAACCATAAATCTGATTGATATATACTAATCACGATTTAGATACAAAAATCACAATCAAAAAGACCACATAGCAGTCAAAAAGACCACAGAGAATTCTGGAATGCTCTTGACCGTCTACTACCCAGAGCTGTACAACTCGTCGAGGTGATGAGTTTAACCGGAGTTTTCTGACTGTGTATCTCGCTCAAAATAACTAATAAACTAGTGACGAGAGTGCTGAACACTCTACCTTTACGTAAATGAATAATTAATCATCTTCTCTACCAAGATATACCTATGAGCTATAACGTACTCTATACTGACACTTTCTGACTGCGCACAACTATAGGTATGACTATATCTTTGGATCACAAATAAGATTTTACATGTAAAAACAATTTTTTAAATTTTTTATGTAAATTACCTACTAAAGGCTAGTACTCAGATCGATTTCGCGTGAAATTTCCATACGATTTTACCAAAGTGAACTCAGAAATGAAAAAATTCATTTCTGTTTTAACTAAGCAGTACTCAGTTCAGTAGTGCAAAAACTAAAGTTATCGCAATGCACCAAAGATGGCGCGCATAAACTCTACAAATTTGTTTCACGCGAAAATAATGATTCGACCCATTTAATTCACGTGAAATTTGAACATTTAAACTGTTTGAACATATGAATTCATTTCTATTTCACGTGAAAATAAATAAATTTTTGTAGACCGAGTTAAAATTTCAATTCACTTTGATCTGAGTACTACAGTTTATCAGCGAAATAAACTATATTTTGCTCATTGCATCATAGATGTCGCACATAAACTCTACAAATTAATTTCACGCGAAAATAATGATCCTAACCATTTTTTCACGTGAAATTTCGACATTTACGTTTCTGGTGTATTCTAAAATAGATGTGATACAATTGAGTGATTAAATTATGTTATATTCCGAATAATTTGTGATTTGTATTTCTGTGATAAGTTGTTGTGATATGTCAACCACCAAAATTCTCCAAAAAATTTCATTTCTATTTCACGTGAAAATAAATAAATTTTTGAAGACCGCGGTAAAATTTCATTTCACTTTGATCTGAGTACCAGGCTTTAAAGAGTAAATTGCATGTAAAAAAAATTCGCAGGCCATCTGTTTAAAATATCAGAAATCTACCAACGTTCCGTTTGTCATTTACTTAGATAAATGAGTACATATTTTCAAAATGAATTATTTTTCTTGTCTCTGTTATTTGTTTTAAAGATTTTTTTGGGAGATGGCTCGGCCCATGGGTTTTGCACTCCAACAGCGGATCATAGTTGTGTTCATTCACACCACAGATCGTAATCTCATGGTGAAAAACTCCTTTTGCACCCCGCCCCTATCGGGATTCGAACCCGGGACGTCCCACTCCAACTGCCGAAGTTTTAACCACCTGGGCGGTGAGTGTGTTTGTTTGTTTATCCTTTATTGGCGAGTAAAGTCTTAAGATAAATTTAAGACAATACAATAAAATATAACCTTTTAACTTCAAAAGTATCAATTTGCAACACGACCTCTAAAAAAAAGTTGTTCCAATTAATGCAGTTAGTTGTTTTTGAATTTGAACAATCAGCATCAATTAAACTAATATATCTCTTTAAACTGGAAAATTCATTAATTGGTGCAACACAACACTTTCTATAAAGAAAGACTCATCATGCAAAAGTCAAAGAAAACAACGATACTACAAATATATGAGTTTGTGCTACTGCGATTATCATTGAACGACATTGGTGGGACCAACGATACTACCAACCCTTTAGGCTATGCTATTGCGATTCAGAAAAAATAGAGTTGCATTTGCTAATGGTATCGAAAGAGTGTACTGACAACATCTCATCTCAGATTATTTAAAATTTGAACGGATCCTACGACGAAATACTCTGACTGAACAAATTGAAGAAAGGGCATTCTAATGTTCTATGAGAGTCTGATGTAAATACCAAAACAGATTTAGGTATGTAGTGACACTTTGGCAATTAGAGTTTTCGATATTAAGAAACAGAACAAAAATTTCTTTGTTGTAAAGTTGATTTCTTAGTCCACTAGGCTTTGTGCCATCAATTGTTTTTCCTCAAAATGATTTCTGAAAATCAACTGGGATGAAAAATTGCCAGATTCTTTCGAAGCGAAGTATAAAAATAATTTTAATAAACAAATCAAAAATCTATTGTCTCATCTTAGTTATCCATCTATTCACTGACTTAGAGTGAACTAAAAATTTACTACACCAAGTTTATCTTGTAATCAGTTTGATTTTATTGCATCCATAAATCTTTTGAATTACTATTACGAGATTATTATTTAACGTTTTCCGTACTATCGAAACTGTTTCAAAATCGAGGTTATTGAACCCCCAAAATTTTACATCAAATTTATAGAAACGGTTTAGAAAAGCCAAGTTCCTAGACAAGAATTAATTCAATTAATTACATAGTCAACATTTAGGGGTATTCAACTCAGTTTAGCGAAGGTGGATAATCTGAATACACATACGTAGTTATGTCCATTATCGTAATTATTTAGAATAAAGATAATTTTTGTATAATATGTTTATACGTACTTTTTCTGTTTAATTCAACCGCTATGTTATTTTAATAGTTGTGACTGTTAGCGAAAATTATCAAACTGCTACAATCGGGATGCATTTCAACCTTCGCAATCAGCATATGGTATGTTGTCGATTATTGAATTATCAGTTTATGGTTAAATATGGTATATGTTTGCCTATTATTACTTAAATGGTAGGTCATGCTGTTAGTGTTAGTAGAAAGTCGCATCACAGATGGTAAGCTATCCGATAGACCACAATTGATTGTGATGTCAAATGACAGATATGCTGTTAAGAGAACTGATCTAGACAGATCAACAGTAATGTTAAAGTCAAAGATCATATCATTATTACTACCATGATCATTGCGTTGTTGAAATATTGAGCAAAATGTTGAGACTTCCTGGATGTAACAGACGGTAGAACTATATAAGTATAGTATGTATAGATGGAAGACATAACAAATAATCTATGGCTTAGAGGATGTAAAGAGCCCTAACCGCATCTTAACTTAGATCTTTGTAACGTATTGGTGCACATTGTTGGTTGTCAGCTCAATCCGGTGCATGTTAAATTTTGGTCAACGGTGAAAATCGAACTGGAGGTGTGAAACTCTCTTAACCATTAAGCTTCAACCGGAGATGGAAGACTCTTTAAATACAATGTTAATGTGTACCTTGGTAAATAAGGTAAAGCTATAACGGCTAAACAATCCTTTCAATTATTAGCTATACAATCCTTTCAATTATTTGTTGTAGATGTTATGTTGACGAATAATTTAGAACGTATGACGGTATACATATCGTCTGATGGAAAAATCCAGAGTTTGTGTACCTAAATCCTGATCCTTAAAATTCTTTCTTTCTACCATATTGTCACGCGGTATTCTTCAAAAATCTACGGAGGGCTTAATGGAAAAATTTGAATTCATTTTAGCGTTTATGATATTGTGCTTTTCGCGGTTTTATAAAACATTTATGAAAGTTGTCAGAATACATCATAAGCTAAAGATAAAGACAATTTTGATACAACCACGGATATAATATGAAAGCCTAACAGAAAAAAAAATAATACGATTACTAATAATTCGGGAGTCTTCACACTGGACGGATAGGATGCGTTCTTCAAAAAATTTTCGCAAAACGAAAATCCATTAAACGAAACTGTTATGAAACGGGCCAACATAGTAAACGGAAACAAACGGGAAACACAGTAAAACGAAACCAATTTCAATTTCAATTAATCTGAACTGGTGAACCATCGGAGCTTTCGCTCAAAGATTTTCATCAGATGTTTCAGATTATTTCAAGAAATAGCAATCCAACAAAATTTGATGCTGATACTACTGGTCTCTTAGGTTTTGGTATAATTCATCGCCTAAACTATCCGGAATTATGGTTATGATTCTTCCTATCTGTTTACAATTTCTTATAGTACAGATGCGTATTTTCTATTGGCCTCAATAATTTACGTCTTCAATTCTGTTAACTGGTCATTCTCGAAACAGATCTCCATGGCCTCTTAAATTAAAAAAAAAAGCTTTTGACATATTATTTTTTGAAGTTTTCTGTACGCTGTTCATCCATGATGTCTTCTACGAGCATTAACAATCCTTTATTTGAAATATCTTCAAAAATGTCTGACATATCTACAATGTTTAAGCCAATTACTCCAACTTCATGCACAATGAATGTTTGCTATATCGGTTTGAATGCCATAAAGGGACTGAGAAGTTTGAGAATTATCTATGCAATTTTATTCAAAGTGGATTGCTTTACCCGAACCCACGATTTTAAAATGCCATTCAGTGCATGCTGAAATGTTTCCAAAAATCTTTAACTGGTTTGTTCCATTAATAGACTCAATTAAATTTAAGAAACTTCGTCTCAAGTAGGCAATAACGCATTATTATATTAGCTATAACACCTTAATCACCTGCTTCCCGTACAGTTCATACATTATGCAGTGAGTGGCGCTTCTTAAATCGATGAAACTATCTATTGTTAGGTAAAAAGACTCTGCTTAATGCTGCTTAAAGCACTTTCAAGCAGATTCTCTTCTGTATTATCTATAATTGCGAATTAAACAAATGTTAAATGATGAGTCGAATATTCAGGCCGCATGATCGTAAGACCACGGATGTGTACGTAAGTAAATATTGTAATGTACACAAACAAATTTACGATCCTACCACATGATGAGATTTTTCGGATTTTCCTGAAATGCGAAAAGAGCTGGGGAAATTCCTAGTGTTCTTCATAACTAGTTATGTCGTATAGTCACCATATTGAAATATTCCCTAATGAAGCTATAAATCTATAAACATTTAGGCGATAAAGTTCTTGCTCCAAATCATATGATCTATGCAATTAACGATACATGTACTTCAAACTCAACAAAATTTTAATCAAGATTTTACTCGGTTCTCATCAATTTCACTGTGTTTTACGGTTAGGTCTATCAAGTGTCAGTCTTCAAGTTGAATCTCAACTAGATTGTATATATGATATGATTCGAGAAATATTGAGCCATGTTAGAACTATGACACAAATCTGAAAATAATCATGAGCACTGGCCTTTTATAGACCGAAAAGCACAGATTGATGAAATCCAAGCAAAATGTTGATTTTTTTATTTGTTGCGTGTCCACAATAATTAAGTTACAACTTTTGAATTTTTATCCAGAAAGATACAATAAGATTAGTGGTTTAGTAAAAAGTTCACAGGCTCATTCCTAGATTTTTTTATTACTTAGTATAGGTTTAGGAAATACTTCAGGTAAATATTTATATTCAGCGTTCATAAAAATAGTTTTTGCGAAATTTTGACCAATCTTCACAAAAGACGAACCTACATCCAACGTCCTCGATTTAGCGCGCAATGGCAAAGATGTCAAAACAGATCTGTGTTCAAATTGCCACCTATACAATGTGCTCCAATACGTGTTAATGGTTCGTAAGGTTAAAGTTGAGATGCGGTCAGCGCCGTTTACGGAGTTAAGCCATAGACCAGTACTTCTCAGACTAAGGGGCGCGGCAAGAAAATATTTCAGTATTAAAAATGAACATAAAAACGTGATGAGGTAGATGATATTGGATACAAATTGTCGAAAATTGATGAGTTTGGATGGTCGCGTAGGCGTATGCACAGATGGTGCAGCAACATGGCTGGAAAAATAACAGGATTTTAGGCAGCCGTGGAGAAAGTATGCCCAGATGTGCAACAAGCTCACTATGCGTAATACACAGAGAACATTTAGTTTTTCGACAAATGTGTTGCGAACTAAAATAAGTTGAATGAAGTTGTGTTGATCGTTCATTTCGTAAAAAGCCGTGGTGTCGTCAACTCAAGACTATTTAACATTGTATGCAAGGAGATGGGTTCGGTGTATGAAGTTCTATACCATGAAATATTACTCTCGACTTCAATTAAGTGTTATATTTGATCACCTTGCCGAATCATAACGGGTTTTCAACAAATATTTCCCATACTTAAATGAAGATCAAAAGTACAATTGGATAAAAACACCATTTGCTAAATTTGTAAAATATGATCATACTGCGTGGGTATAGGTCAAGAAGATCTTGATATCGAAATTAATGGCTTGCCGAGTATCAGACGATAGCACAAATCTCCGTCAATCGCAAAAGCAGCATTATTAATAAGAATTTCTTTTGCGACCACATACCATGCGAAATAGCAATTTCATCTCAATACTGGTAGTAAAAAATAAACACAGGTCGTGTCTATCAACAAAGTGGAAATGCGCTATGCGTAAATAGAAATGTACAGTGCCAAATAATGAGAATGGAAATTTTGTAACACTGAAGTCTTGCAAACCTGCTCTATCAGTTTACGCAAATCTTGGTTGGTCGGACAGCGTGGAACTATAAAAATTGCCCGTACTAAGGTGCTGCATCGCAAAAATCTAGTGCGGCAATTACAGTCACAGATATACATGTTGTGGCCATTTCCTTGCAACACTTTACTTGATTGCGTTCGACGTCATCGCCGAATGTATCCTGGTGCATGTAGATGGCTTTCATTCTGTAATATTTGTGTGGATGACTCCTTTACCTCGAGCTCTGTACTGATGTTTGTTGTATGGAGGAATCCTGTTTCCGCACTACTACTGGGCTCTAAGCCATCTTTTGGTTCTTCTCACTTCCACTGTCCCCCTATACTCATCATTATCACTTGCTAACTACATATAGTTGGTTAATTTGCCTTACCTTAAACCGCCATCCGCGCACTCTTGACACTAGGGTTGATTTGATTTTTTGTAGTCGAATTAAACCACCGCACTTAAACTATGGTGGCTTTCTTTCCTATCTGCTATTTCCGTCTCAATTGGAAGCGAGGTATGGTGTATCGGCAATCTTCTTGTCCTATTTGATCCCTTGAACATCTCAACTTTACCCTCACCTATTTCCGCTTTATATATTATCGAAATTTGTCCGGATATACTACAGCCTATTTTGCTACCTACGTAGCAATATCTAATAGCATCTGAGAAGCACCACTCTCATAACGTTTTGTTTTGGGTCCATTTTCTTCCCACGAGTATTCCGAGAAAAACAATCATAACAGATCTCTGCATTAACTATGTTGTAAAACCCGAGTATCACCTAATTCGGAGTGATCATACTAGAGAATAAACACCCCTTTAACCACACATCGGCATATGCAGTGACACCTTAGCTTAAGTGACTGAAGCGGTTAGTTATATTTATTATACAGTCACCCCCCAGTATTACCCTAGAGCCTGTTCCATTTGAAAACACAAATGTTAATGAAGACACAAATATAAGTCATTAACATTTATGTCTTCTTTATACGGGTTTGTTAACAAATCTATTTATTTATTATTAAAGTTGGTTGGAACCCTATAAGGTAACCGCACTCAATGCCACAAAGGCCCATGGTGCAAACCTAGGATTTCATCAAAGCGCTCAGACGCGTTCTGCAACCTTAGCAAACTGAAGCAGTTTGAAACAGGGCAGAGAAGACAGTAGGTTAGAGACTAAAGTATATAGAGACTAAAATTCTCCAGTTGCCCTTTTTCAATGAAAGAACGTAATTTGTCAGGTAAGAATTAATCCATCTGACAAAGTAGTTCGCCTTACGACAAGTAGCGGTAGCTGATCACGTCCGCTTTAGATTCGATAGGGTAACTGTTTTAATTGTTTTTTTACTATATATAAGTACGTAAAGGCGCAGCTGGTTCAGGACCTACGAAATGTAGGCGAGAATCAGCTTTATCCAAAGAGTCTGCAATTTCGTTATCCTCAATGTTGTTACGTCCAAGGAGATTCAGAAATTTCTTACAATCCAGTACCAGATTAGAGCTGGTTAGAGGGTTGTTCAAGGAGTTAAGGACAGTTTTACTATCCGTTCAAAATATAATCTCTTTGTCGTCGGCAACGAGAATAAAAGCTGACATCACGCAGCGAGTAATCGCAATTAATTCCGCTTGATGAATAGTACAGTAGATCACCAGATTTCCAGATATTCTCAGATCATGCGAAGGACAGTAGAAGCCTAACAAACCTAACAAGGAACATAAATTAGAACATGATTGAACATATAACGCTCGTAATTGAATTTCCAAATAAGGGAGAAACTCAGTCGTTTAATATTAAGGGCCCTGGATATTGATTTGTTATGTAAAACTTGTATTTTTTTATTTAATACTTTAGAAATATTTTGATAAAAATGTTCCTTTATTTTGTTTTTATCTGTAATTGCATCCGGTTCGCGTATTTACATCTTACCTTACACCATTACAGCCAAATCGAGGACGTACGGCTATAGGTCTGATTTACGTAAAACTATCTGCACATTTCATAGCTTCATGCCAGCCTATAGTACTGACATGGAAGATGGTTTGGCCCATGAGCTCTGCACTCTAACAGAGGGTCATAGATGTGTACTTATAATAATAATTAATGGTACATAAATAAAATAATGTTGGTCACTAAAATCTAAAAATTGTGGGTAGGGAAGCAATGGAGTTTGTTTTCTGGTTTAGGCAGCCATAAAAGTTTGAGAAGCACTGGGATAGACTACTAGTTAAGTTGCAAACTCAAGAATGCATTAACTGAAATTTATTATTTGAATATTGCAATCACGTCGTAATATTGGGCAGACCACCATCGCAGTTAATTTTCACATTTCTATCTGTCAAAACAGATCTATTTAAAATAGATCATATTTTTTTTATAAAAATAACAAACAAACATTAAATTGAATCTATGTCGGATTGTTATTAATATGTGTACAGTGAAAGTGAAATGTTCGTCGTGTTTACTTAGGAGGAGGAAATTATACAAAACGAAAACAAAATAAAGAAGATGAAACCATTTAGTAGCGCTAGACTTGGATATTATGTATAATAATAACCACTTGAAAATAGTGGAAGAAACATATTTTGAATTAAAAATATAACAACTTGAAATTAAATTAGCATTATTACAGTATTTCACTTTTCGTTTTAGACAAAGTATTAAGTTTCTTGTTTTTTTTTTAAATAATACTTTCCCGACTATGATTGACAGTTTTTATTTTGGCGCACACAGAGCTGTACGTGATATGTGTCTTGAGAAAGAGCCTTTTATATTCTAAACCACAAATATAATTGTGACAAAACTAGTGATTGGGATGCTACGTTAGTGTATGATATACCCGCACAATGGGTGGTAGTACTGATCCAACTATATAAATGTTACAAAGTTAGTAATTGGGTAACAAAATTATATAAAATACAGCTGTAGACCATTTAACCAATTTTTTACCATTTAACTAATTTTACTTTTTGGATTGATATAGAACAAATAGTGCGCGTTGATGGGAACACACAGCAACATAAAATTAAAATAAAATTTGAGATTGACAGGTTTAACCTATGATACTCGGTTTTTAATTTTTGTGTGTGATTTGCACCATATGTATCGCTCTATATAATATATAGTCTGACACCAGTAGTGGTTGACTATATGTTTTCAGCTGTAATTTAATTACTTATATAACTCTCTAACTGTAAGATATTTTTTTTAATGTCTCATTTCCTTCTTGTTTTAAAAATATCCAAAATATGTTGTGACTAATTGATAATTTTCAATCAAACGATTTGTTTTTATTTCATCTAAGACATATTGCTATCTACTTTGGAATCCATTTTTTTGTTTCGGAAAATTTTAATTCTTTGATGAAAAAAATATAAGATGTGATTGTTTACTTAAGATGTTAATAATACAACAAAAATTAACTAAACAATTTCTTATGTATATGTATGTATGTCTGTAGGTATATAATAATTAATTGAATTTTTTGTTTGTTTTTATATAAAATATATAATATTTTGATTTTAACCGAAAATGTATTGTGAGGGTGTTGTGAGCAGATGATTTCTTTACTGTCTTAATTCATTGATCTACACAATCTTAATGGATGTAGCTATGTCGATTTATTACAATATTTATGAAAGTTTTTATATTTCAAAGTTAGATTAATATCAAATATAATTTACTGTTTTTGGCTACCTGTACACATGATTAGTACATTTTATTTATAAATAAGTCAGACATATAAAACAATAACGAACAGGTGATTTATCTGGTTACAGCTTTTACACATCATGTTAATCGGTTCGTTACATCAAAGCATCATAAATATACAAGCAACAATGCTAGACCCTTTAAATTTATCGAGCTTATTTCATAAAAAGTTTATTTGATCTTTACATTTTTTTACGTTATGGTTGCCAAATTATATTGGCTAAATGGTGACCGCGATTCTCTATACAACTTTCGGCTCTTTTTAAGGCATTTTTCATGACATCATGCAACGTATCAGGCTGAATTTCTTCATTTTCGTGACGAATATTGTTTTTAAGACATTGAATCGTTCGTGGCTGATTCACATAAATTTTGGATTTTAAAAAATCTCTTAAGAAAAGTTTGGTGCTGTTAAATCCGGATATCTGGCTGACCATGCTAAATCGCCATTTCTCAATAAATGAATTGTTGAACGGGCTGTGTGTGCTAGTCCTTAATCTTCTGTTTCAGGCACAAGAAAATTTCGAATCATGTCTTGGTACCGTTCGGCAGTAACTTCAACACCTTGGCCGTTTAAAAAAAAATAGGAACTGGAAATGATGTTTCCAGCATGAATAACACACCATACAGTTGTTTGAAGTGGATACAATGATGTTTGATGAATTAATTGAGGATTCTGTTTATTGACGTGGCCACTGAAATGAAAATGGACTTCATCGCTCATTATCAATTTAGACGAAAAATCTTCAATTTCACCAGACAGCCTGAGGACTGCATAACTGTACTCAACTCATTGATCAGGATCACTCGGTTGCAATTTTTGGACTAATTGAATTTTGTACGGGAACATTTTCAGCTCAGTTTTCAAAATTCGCTTTAAACTGCGTGCAGAAATGTGTAACTGGGAACCACTTCTCCGAATTGATGTTTGTGGTGACTCTGCAACACTATCGCGCACCAGATTTTCAGCGTTATGAAATGTTCGTTGTCTTCCAGAACGAGGCCTGTCTGCTGTCGTACCGTTCTGTCGAAAACTCGCTTGTAAACGATAAATTCTGGTTTTGTGAGCCACTGGACGATTACGATATTTATGACGCAATTTCCGCAATTTCTGCTCGTTCTTGTGCCGTATATTTATTCATTATAAAATTGGGGCGTCTTCACAACACAATGGTTAAAGCGAAACTGAACTTAACGAATTCAAACATACTTCAAATGTTGGATCCCACAAGTAACAATGGCCTTGATGATCAGCCTAGTTATACACAATAAAATCATGTAAATTTAATTTTCTTTTGTAGAAAAAAGTACTAGTTTTACCAAAGGGGCACACACTAATACCTTTTGAAAGTCGAAACAGGCTGTAACTATATCTTTGTGAATTATGGCCGTTGCTTTGTCAATGTTCAATCAAGAAGATTCATTTTTGCTGGCCATATGTTTAGTATTTGAAACTTTAAACTTATCTTTATTAGATGCAGACATATTTGTATAACTCATGCAGTCGTTGCATTGATCTTTTTTGGGCTTAAAAAAGCCATAATTAAAGTTCAATTTAAATATGTCTCTGTACTGATGTTATGTGACGTACTGTGTAGTAGGGTTGTTTTCGATATATATATATATATATATATATATATATATATATATATATATATATATATATATATATATATATATATATATATATATATATATTCTACGAAAATAATACCTAGATCTTAGATTTCAAATGTTCTCTGGAGCGGCTATTGTATATTTCGCAATATTATGGATTCAATTTCCAGTGAAATGGTAAAGTTTTACACTTATTGATGTTCAGGCTAACAAGATTAGACTCATATAATTTCGCTTAATTAGAGTTTCCTGGCATCGCTTAGTTTATCGATTGTTCTGTTTATTTTTAGGTTGTCAGCAAACATTAAAATTATTGAATGTAGAATAATTTCAGTGATTGCGTCGAATTTGAGAACCTTTAGGTCTCCTAATGTAGCTTGATTTGACTCGAACCAGTTTCCAATATCGATGTATTAGATGCGGTCGCTTAAATAATGTTTAATCCAAACAGAAGCCTATTTAACTTCATAAAATGACTCAAAATTAGCTGAGAACTATAATGGGCTAATTGAATGATCTTGGATAATTAAGTCTCCACGTTATAGTAATAAAACCACCCCTTATCGAACATGGGACCTAGAGTTCAACAAATATCTATATTTTCTCGAGGTGGGATGATGGTAGCTCAATAGACGTCAATAACAATTAATTTGAATATTATCAAACTAAAAGCGAACTTAGTTTAAGTATCCTGGACCGACATTAACAGTGAGCGTGCGAAATATGCAGTCTTTTTAATAAATCTAACGTGTACGCTCATATGCACACTAACACATATATGAGAGAGTATCGCCCAAACGATCGATTGTGAAAAATCCCTTTTTGCATCTTGTCTCTTTCGAACCCGGTACGTTGGCGGTTAATAGGTGGAATACGTTGTTCTACAAGAAACTCGATGGCTCAAAATTGGAGAACAGGTGTCAAAAGGCATTAGTAAAAATGGAATGTATTGCACTGAAGTTGATTTCGATTTTTGAGTGAAATCGATTAAAGCTGTAATAACTCATTAACTCGTTTGTTTGTTCAAAGTCTTTGCAATATTTTATGGAGTCTTTTGAGGCATTTCGAACTCTTTCGTGGTTCCCTTACGTCCTGTTTACGCCATCACAGTCCAATTGAAGATGTACAGTTATAACTCTGATTTCCGTATAGAACCATCGTACCACAGTGCATAGTTTCATACCAGACCAATTGTAATGATATGGAAATAGGTTGCCCGATGAATTCTGCTCTTCATCAGGAGATCATAATCGGGTGATCAAAAATGTTTGGTCCTGTTCATATCGGGATTCGCATCCTTTGTTTCTCGATCTAACAACTCCAGCTTGCTTGATAACCGTAATAACGTGACGATGAAAATTTGCAAGGGAGATCATAATTGCAAAATACAGTCAATTGTTTTAACGGTAAAACTAGCCTTCTGGTTGCTTTTAACTATCTGTACCTGAACAACTCGGTGACAGTTTATATCATCAACAAAATAGTGTACGTTTGAACTTTCTTAGAATTTGTGTAATTTTATTTATTTATAACTTGTCGGCTTATTAATTGTTATTTCCATAATGAATAAAATCGAATACTAGCTCCATTCTCCGACTTGAGAGTTTATTAAAGCTAAACAGCAAGTAAAATGTAATAATATTCCAATCATTCACGAATTTGATGCAAACTCACATTATGGTTAGACTAAGGCTGCTCAAATATAATTAGAAGAGACAGGAATAGACCAACCTTTCTAACATCATCAAGGCAATAATTACTTGTCATTATTGATTCTTGTTATATTTCCCTTTCTCTTAGTGGTGATAACCTAAATTGAGAGAGTTTAAGAACCCAACAAAACACAAATTAAGAATTATACAGACTATCTCAACCAGTCACTTCAATCTTCAGTAATTAAAATCTAAAATTTTCGGAGGAATAAAAATTGGAGCTGACGTGCTTCAAGAACTGGATATCATGGTTGACTAGAAGCAACCTGAGAAACAGATTATAAAACTTCTCAACAAATTCACGAATTCTGGAACTTGTAAAAATTCTTTCAAAGGAAGTGCAAGTAATGTACTCGATGTAAAATGGAATTGAAAATAATTCGATAGAGCATTAATTCATTCTCAAAATCTAAAACACTGGATGGGAATTATCCTAGACCGTTTTCCATATATCTATAGAGTCAGTTTGACTCTGGGATACATTTCAAAATCGTAGAAAAGTTCACAGCAGTGTTCATCCCGAAATCTTATTAAATTGTATCTTATTTTCTTTTTAAATGTTAAGACCGATTGGTAAAAAGATATTTTAGGAGAAGTGAACTGAAACAAGATCTTATTTAATCGTCATGTCATTGGACGGATTGAGTTTTACTAAGGGTCTTTTTGACAGAAAATGTACGTTTGAATGTGGTCTTCATTTAAATCTTTACATGGAGGATGTATGTGAAGTTAGCCCAGAATTCATCCCAGAAAAAAGCGATGGCAACACTAATATCAACTATCATGTCACTTTTTACTCTCAGCCCCGAAAAAAACAACTATCATGATAGTTTTCATATACTCAGCCCAGAAAAATTATCTCTTAGGTCACTTAGATAACTCTCTTACTTATATAGTCCCTCAAACATAGAAACCATTCGTGGAGTTGTAGACATTAAATGACATCACATGGGTCGGTTTAAGGTCTTACGCGACCCGTCCCAACAAATACCAGACTGGAGGTACATTTAACAAAGCCCAGTCACAAACGGAGCCCTTTGGATACCTTGAGACTTCCAGTTGTAAGTAGCCTCACCTGCGCAAAACGGATCTCTGCGCAGATGGACCAAATATCTCTCCGAGACTCTCCAAAAGCCGGAAACAAAAAGAGAGAGCTCAAACGGTTAAGATGGGGCTCCCTCAAAAACACCAGGCGGAGGCGACTACAAGGCATCTAAGCCGGGGACGAGTGGAACTCTAGAGAAATCAAGCGCTGCTGAAGGAGGTTTGACTTACATCCGCCAGTCGAAGCAGTGCTACAGGAATAGACGGTCGGAGTTTTGGATTTTGAACAGGTGGGCTGCAACTCCTGAGGGGCAACTCACGGCTGAGCAAAAGGAATCCGTGGCATGGACCAAGAAAACGGTCGGCAGCGACAACTAAGAGAGGGACTATGTGTCGAAAAGACAGTGGACTCAGGATGAGCTAGAGCCCGCCGACACAAAACGGAAGGGGACTAGCAACCCCAATCTTCCGACAGGAAACTGAAAAATAGTGAGGCAAGAGGATAACAAGGAGGACTCCAGATTATCTACTATGGTAATCAATACGGAGACCTGGAGCCGCTTGCCACGACTAACAGAGTAATCAACTTCGTTTTCGGGTCTATTACTCTCAAAGTATACAAACAGGACGTGGCTAAAACACGAGAGGCCGATAGTCCGTCCACAACTGACTTTTTTGCACCAGGAGAAAAAGAGCTCGACCACTGAAGCTCTCGGAGGTGATCACATATACTAGCTCAAACCTTTGTTAACTCAAATCAATAATCAGTTGGTCCGTCTATGGGAACGATGATCAATTCCCATTATTTGTTAAAAAGTGTATTAGTTGTCGTTAAAGTTAAATCTTTGAAGTATTTCGTTTCGGTGGTGTACACGTTGTGAAGTGTCTTAAATATAATCAAACAAAATGGCTTACGAAGAAAATTGACCGGAAATTTCACGTGTTTCAGTTAAAATTCCGCCATTTTGGAAACCCGATCCAGAACTGTGGTTTTGTCAAACAGAAGCCCAATTTAAAACCAGTGGCATAACGAGTGCTGAAACAAAATTTTATACTACCATTTCTTCTATAGAAAGTAGTATACTATGTCATGTGAATGAAATAATTTTAAATCCACCCGACAATGACAAATATCAAACTTTAAAAAAACGTTTAATGGATCATTTTTGTGTTTCAGAGGAAACACCATTAAAAAAATTACTCCACGACAAGTATTTAGGTGATAAACGCCCATCACATTTTCTTCGAGAGATGAAATCTCTTGCGGGACCAAATATCGGTAATGATCTACTAAAATCTTTGTGGTTACAAAGATTGCCAACACATATACAAACCATTTTGACAGTTAGCGATGACAATCGTGACAAATTAGCTACGATGGCCGACAAAATTAACGAAGTTTCGACGAATTCTATTAACAGCGTAGAACGTGTAAAAGAGAAAGAAGAGGACGAACATTTTAAACAAGAACAAAATTGATACACTATCAAAACGAATCGATGAAATTCAATTAGATCGAACTCGATCAAGAAGTAGGCAAAGCTCAAAATCAAATGGTCGTTTTCGTTCTTCATCCGGATCGAGTTTCAATAATGGTATTTGCCAATAATGGATATCACCGTAAATACAAAAATAGGGCGACAAAATGTCGCGATCCATGCAATTTTGTTACCGACCAAAAAAATTATAAAAGCGATCACTCTTGGCGACAAGTGATCTAGAAGTAAATAAGTCGCCTCATAATTCATGACAAGTCAACAAATTTAAATTATTTAGTCGATACCGATGCCGACGTTTCCGTCATTCCACCACAACATAATGTAAAATACGAAATAAATAATGGATATACTTTATACGCCGCAAATGGTACAGCTATCAAACATATGGATCTAAAACACTCGAATTAGATATCGGTATACGTAGATCGTTTTTATGGAATTTCATAGTGGCCGCAGTACAAAGGCCTATTTTGGGCGCTGATTTTTTGGGTCATTATGGAATCTTACTCGACATGAAACGAAAGCGATTAATTGATACGTCAACACATATAGAATCGATTGGAAAAATTTGTTGTACTGTCGATCAAAATGTCAGATTAACTTCAGTCGGAAAGATCGAGTCACCCTATTTTGAGTTGCTATTGGAATACAAAGACATAACACGTCCGATATTAGAATTTAGTTCCACTAGTCACAAGGTTACATATCATATAGAAACGAAAGGACCCCCTATTTTTTCTAAAGCTCGTCGATTGACACCTGACAAATTGAAAATCGCTAAAAAGGAGTTTGAACAAATGATGAAGAGAGGAATTTGCCGTCCATCAAAAAGTACGTGGGCAAGTCCTCTTTATCTCGTCATGAAACAAAACGGCGAATGGCGACCTTGTGGCGATTATCGCCGATTAAACGCTAATACTGTGCCTGATCGCTATCCGATCCCGCATTTACAGGATATAGCACATAGTTTACAGGATAAAACCATCTTTTCTACGATCGATCTCATAAAAGCGTATCACCAAATTCCAGTCGAGGAAAACGATATCGAAAAGACTGCAATAATAACTCCATTCGGTTTATTTGAGTTTCCAAGAATGACATTTGGTTTGTGTAACACTGCACAAACTTATCAAAGATTTATTCATGCCGTTCTTGAAGGATTAGATTTCGTATATCCATACATTGATGATCTTTTAATAGCATCAGTTAATGAAACTCAACATCTCGAACATCTCAGACTCGTATTCGATAGACTTAAAAAATGTGAAATAATAATAAATATGTCAAAGTGTGTTTTTGGAAAAAGTGAAGTCAAAATTTGTCGGTCACTTAGTTTCTGAAAGAGGAATACAACCTCTACCAGATAAAGTAAGAGCTATTATGGAATTTCCAGAGCCTTCCGAAGTAAGGGGTTTACGGATATTTTTGGCCATGTCCAATTTTTACAGAAGATTTATTCCAAATGCTGCAAAATTGCAAACTCCATTACTTGCATATGTTAAAGGCAATCAGAAAAATGACAAATCAATTATAAATTGGACACCAGAAACACGGAAAGCATTTGAGGATTGTAAACAATCTTTAGCTGACGCTGCGATTTTAGCACATCCATCATCGGAAAGTGTCATTGCATTAATGGTCGATGCATCTATTCAAAAAAACATTCACTAGCACAGACAAAATATAGCGCGTATGATAGAGAACTATTAGCTGTATACTCTGCTATTAAATATTTCCAGTATATGTTTGAAGGGCGAAATTTCATCATATATACTGATCATATACCGCTAACCTTCGCCTTTCGTCAAAAACCGGAGAAAGCATCTCCAAGACAATTAAGGCATCTAGACTACATAAGCCAATTCTCTACAGATATACGCCACATTTCAGGGAAAGAGAATTTTGTAGCAGATACAATGTCGCGCATAGAAACCATTTCGATTCCTAGTTTTCTCGACTTAGATAATCTTGGTAAAAAACAACAAGAAGATAGTGAATTAAAGAACCTTATAGAAAATCATAACGGTAGTAACCCTTTGCGATTAAAGTCGATTATTTTTCCAACTAGTAATACTCCAATATTTTGCGACATTATAGGCAATCAAATTCGACCTTATGTTCCACAAGAACCCCGAAAATCAATTTTTGATCATTTTCATAAGTTAGCTCATCCAGGGATCAAGGCATCGACAGAACTCATACGTGCTAGATATGTTTGGCCGTCAATTAAGAAAGACTGTGCAGTTTGGGCATGTTGTTGTATTCAATGCCAAAAATCTAAGGTATCCCGTCATACACAAAGTCTGATTGGTAAGTACGAACTACCAAAAGACCGTTTCGATCATATTAATGTCGACTTTATTGGGCCATTACCGCCATCACAGAGTTATACTTACTGCGTTACTTGCATTGATAGATTTACTAGATGGGCTGAGGCAATACCAGTAGCAGACATTACCGCGGAAACCGTAGCACGGGCTATTTATTCTAATTAGATATGTCATTTCGGTGTTCCCAGCTATATAACAACTGACCAAGGACGTTAATAATATTTACCGAGTTGGGAGAAATATTAGGAATCAAACGTAGTAGATCGTCACCTTACCACCCTTCAGCCAATGGTATTATCGAACGCTGGCATCTCGACCTAAAAGCTGCACTCAAGTGTAGCTGTGAAAAAAACGAAAAATGGGTTGAATACCTACCAACAATTCTTTTAGGAATGCGCGCAGCTTTAAAACCAGATATAGGAGCAACTACCTCCGAGTTATAATACGGCACTACTATTAGATTACCTGGAGAGTTCTTAAATCCAACAACAAATCCAATTCGCGAAACTGACTTCGTTGTGCAGTTAAGAAACAATATGAATAGCTTACAACCAAGACAAACATCTCACCACAACAAATCTGTCATTTTTGTGCATGATACCTTAAATAAATGCACACATGTATTTGTAAGGACTGACGCTGTCCGTACTCCTTTTCAAACGCCATATGAAGGACCATATTTAGTTTTGGAGCGTAATGAAAAAAATTTTAAAATTCGAATAAAAAGTAGGGATGTCAATATTTCAATTGACAGGTTAAAACCTGCCTTTTTATTAGAAAACTCTGATGATCCTTACTCCGATTACCGAGAACAAATAGTTCCCAGTAATGGTCATACTGAGGAATATTCTTCTGCTAAGGCACTTCCAAGCACTACGGTTGATTTTAAGACAAAAGCAACCAAATCAGAAAGGAAAGTCCACTTTCCGGAACGCCTTCGAGACTATGTTTTATAGAATAAATTTTCGTTAAACACTAGAGGAGAAGTACTATGGGAACGATGATCAATTCCCATTATTTGTTAGAAAGTAGAATTGTCAAAAAAGTACACTTACTTTTAAATCGTAAATAACTTCTAGTAATTCACTACTTTTAAATCGTATTGCTTTTCAATCACATACGTGTGCACTGACCGCAAGAAAATTAATCAAGTTATCGCGTAACACGATTTATTTTTTTAGTTTTTTTCACTAAGTTACACACGAGTCGTACACAACACGAAAACAACATTTAATAAATTAATAAAATCTCCTTATTAAAATTATAATAATTGTTAAAACTTATTGTTAATAAATAACTTGAAATATAAATAAAACAAATATTTTATGTGGTTCGCCAGGAGTCAGCCACACGTCCAACGAATGGTTTCTATGTTTGAGAGACTATAGCAAATGATTAATAATCAAATGATTATTTTTTTATCGTTTTAGTAATCTTTTTAGGCTGAGTAGGTATATGAAAGCTATCATGATAGTTAATTTTTCTGGGCTATACTGATAGTTTATATAAAAACTATCAGTATAGTAAATTTTCCTTCGTTTGGACATTTTATATTTGATTGTACATGTTGTAAAGAAAATTGGATTGGTTTTTTTTGTAGATATTATTTTATTGTGCTTATGATCAATTAATATAAATAATACTAAAAGTGTCGCGACAGACATTTTTCGGGGTGAGAGTAATGTAAGATAGATAATAAATAATGTTAAGATTTTTAACGAACTCTATTTTTTATATTTCACATGAAATGTTTTTCATTTTCGGGGATGAAATTCTAGGCTAACTTCACAAAGGTGCATGGAGACCACATTTGTAAACTGATTTACTGCTAGAAATAATGCAGGAAACAATCCGAAAAGCTTAAACTACTTATATTACCACCGAAATACTGGAAAATTTGATTTAGAGAACTCGGCAGATTTCAAACTTCTAATCGTTGGTTGAGATAATAAATCAGAGAAAATAAGTATTGGTAAATAGTAAATATTATAATTAAACCTGTATATTATAATAATAAGATAGGGTAGGTTCCAAACAAATATCTCCTTAAGCTTTATGTTTATAACTAAGCTGTGTCGATAATTTTTGCTGCGCCAATGTTATTACTCATGATATAATAAAATGCCAGCCCCGTGAGATGGTTATATAGGTAATCTCTAACAGGGATGACTTTGGTCGAATACGTATCCGATTATTGTTTGGTATCTCTGTTTGTTGATAAAATTATGCAAGCGAACCTATTTTCTATGGCATCGAGTTGAGACTATCCCAAGCATTTGAAAATATATTAACAAAAAACCTAATCACCGTATTATTAACACCAAATACAACAATATACACATATCTACATACAACATTAACACGATAAATACAAAATACGTTTTTTGTAGTAATGTTATCTTAAAAAAATATTTTATCAAAATATAATTTAAAAATGACATTCTGATATATGTTATTACTTTAATATGTATTAAATTATATATGCTAGTAAATTGATAAAAACAATTTTAGTTACACATTTGAAATTGGTGATTAAAGAGGTGGTTATAATTCTCTTTTAAATTAATTTTGTGAAAAACTATATTTTAACCATAGTAAAGTGTTTTAAGATTTAACGCATAAAAAAAAAAAAAAAATAAGGAAATGGGTTCATCGAAACGAAAATCATCGTTTCGCATCGATGATATACTGCATCAGCAGAATGAAAACAATCAATTTATTTCGCAACATTTAGCCGCCTTACGGCAACACCAATATAATAATAATAATAATATTACAAATAGTGTGAATAGTGAACATCCAATATTAAATAAATCTTTAGTGAATCCATTAGCATCATCCGCAATACATAGTGCTAATAATAGTGAACATTCAATGTTAAATAAATCTCTAGTGAATCCATTAACATCGTCTGCCCTAGTGTCATCGTCACACAGTCCCAGCTCAATATCATTGTCATCGTCACCGAACGAAATTTTAACAACAGTCTCATCGATAACAAATCCACAAGTGATCAGTTCAACAACAACACAATCGGAACCACGAAAACCGACCGCCATGTATCATCCACAATTATTGGATTTACAAAAATCGAATTTTCTTATGCCACTCCATCTGGGAATGACGCCATTTTCACCAAGCTCATCATATTTAGAACACTATGCAAATGCGATACACAAAGGTAAGTCGTTTAAATATATCGCGTCATCCAAACAAACCATAATATATACACTATGTATGTATAGCGATTGTATATATATACAACGGATTAACTTCATTTGATTGATGAATGTCCAATACTGTCATGGGTGCGATATATCAGTCAATATGACGTCTGAAAAATTAATTGATTTTATTGAAAGGGTTCTTCGTTTTTTATTATATAATTGATAGTAATGCATAAACGTCATAAATGTAAAGTATTTGCTATGCTTTTAAAATAAAACGACAGTGATGGAAACAATTACGGGTGATTGGGGTAGACATGTATGTTTCGCTCAAAATTAGTCCTGTTTTGGTTTGTGGTTCCACTACTGTACATATTTAGTCCAATTAGTATATATATGGGTTTTTGGGCATTATCAATGAAATTAATGTACTTATCCACGAAATCCGTTTACTTTCGAACTTGTGTGTAATATTAATGAAATTCGAATAAAATCTGTAATTAACCAATATATTTGTTTGCACAGTCACACTCATCATACAAATTGGAAATTCCCACATATGCCCTAATTAAAGAACGGTTAATTGATTACTCCGAAAGCTATTAAACTGATATGTTCTATGAACAAAACATATACATTCGACACCCGATTATATCCACTCTGCTATATTGATTAGGATACAGTTGCATTTCAGAACTACTGGATGCTGTCACGTCTATTTGTGTTTCCCTTCGTATTTATAAAACACATATAATTGTTTAATGTGTATGAAATACACATTTTATCTTAGAGGAAGGCCATCCCACTACTAAGTAAAGTTTTTTTTTTTCAACGCACCACTATAAATATTAATCAACAACAATTATTTCCTCTAAATGTGTTTATTATTAATGTATTATAACTCTAATAATAACATATAAATTGTTGGCTTTTTTATCATCCTGATAACAGAGCAATAATACAGTGTATGGAGGTAGGATAATTGGGAACATATATGTACATTTATAAATACCGCAACATTGTATGTCTAAATGATATTGGTTGGTCATTGTGAATATCGAACGAACCGCACAGATTGGGTTAACCAATTTTAAACTTCCCGAATTAATTGGAATCTTAACAACCATATAAGTAGGTTTCATGTGTGCGCTATATAATTAAGATTTTGTTTTGTGTTATCATATTTAATTTCCCTCTAACTATGTAATTGTGATTAACTCTAAATTATGATAACTTTTTTTAAATTATAATTTAATTTATGTAAGCACATAGTTTTGATAATATATTTCCGAATAAATTAAAATAAAAACATAAATGCTTAATGGTGAGAAAATATTTATTTTTTTTACGATTTAATCAGTAAAGTGTAATATACGTGAAATGCTGCTACATGGTGAAAGAGCAAGTGGAAATACCAACAAAAGTTAAAATTAGCGCGCTAAATAAACACAAGCCTCTGAAGTGTGATGTAATAATTTCGAATAAATCAGTTTCATTGAACACAATGAATGAATGTGTTTCCAATTCTAGGATTCGATCAAACTCACTATTTTGCGGCGCCACAATATAATCATACAATATATATACAGTAATCGCAGATAACCGATAAATATTCGATTAGACCTGAAATATTTTATTTTAAATTTATTTTGTAATTTCCAATTTATTTCCTATAATGGTCGATTATTAACCGCATCAGTCATAATTTATAACAATAATTTTACCTACGTCAAACCTGCAGTACAAAAAATTGTAATCTTTTTACTGAAACGCAGCCACAGCATTATCGTTTTATTAACACAGAACCTGATTAACATAGCTGTGAGTCTCGTCGGTCCCAAAGTGAACTTATATAATTGGTGTAGTAGAGGATTTATGAATAATCAGTTTAAACAGATGTTCTACTCTACGTCTACTTAATAGAATAATGCCATTTGCTGCCAGTTACTATGGAAGCAGTCAGTTTTCATATAGGTTCATATAGTTCCTAGATAGATTTAAATGGTCGAAAGTTACAATAAATACTAACATTCTTATCTATAACATTTCCAAGTATTTATACCCAAAATCGAAATATATAAGACGTATCAGGTATTTGCATAGAGACATCAAAACCAAAAATACCGCCAGCCAAAATATAATAAATACGATAATTAATAATTTTAAATAGACAGATTAAATAGAACTTTTCGATTTAATTTTTGAGTCATTAATTATATCGATGTACTAAATAATTTTTATTTGCACTTTAAACTTATTAATCAATCAAAGTGTTTCATATATAAATTGTTTCATAGGAACGTTAAATTTTTGGTGATATATGGAGGTAATAACGCTTAAATAAATAATTAATGTTGATTAGAATTCGGTAATAAAAAATTATGTTTTTCTATTTGTCAATCTATACTGTTAAGAAATTATGACTCGTCACCTCTTAGATATAGTATTGAACAGAAATTACTCCTAATAAAAAAGAGGAACTGTTTTAAACACTCGCCGTTGCCATACTGATTGTACAATTGTTAAACATGTCTTGTGGTTACGAACAGCTGTAAATCAAAATAAATGTAATTTTTTGTTCAACTGTTTAACTTAACCGATCAGGAGAATAATTTCGGTTACGATTTATTTTGAAAGTACTCGTTTGGTTAGAGTTAATGTGTGCACCAATGTGTTGGAATGAGTAATAAAGTATCGATGTAAATATACCCGCTTGTCTGGACCATATTAGAAAGCCATGTAGTTTCAGATCTGTAATTATGCCTATAGTACTGACATGGAAGATGGGCCGACCCATCTTCCATGTCAGTACTATAGGCCTGACATGGAGCTATGCAATGCGCAGATGGTTCTACGAAAAGACTCGGACCTATAGCTGTATAGAGTGGTATCACAACGGATCAAAATTGGTCTAAGTGTGCGATAGCAACCACAACAAATTAACTTTTTTTATTAAGTAAGCCCAGTAAAATGCGATGGCAACACTAATCTCAACTATCATGACACTTTTTACTATCATGATAGTAAAAAGTGTCAGGATAGTTTCATATATTTAGTCCAGAAAAATTGAATCTTATGGTAGCTTTTAAATACTCAGCCCAGAAAAATTGACTCTCATGATAGTTTTCATATACTCAGCCAACAAAAAAATGACTGTGACGGTAATCAAACAACTTAAGGCCCTATTCCATGAGAAAAATTTACTGTCAGTAAAAATTAAAATGGGACAATAATATAGATTTTATAGTAGTGTAAGTGAAACAGAAAGCTATCTCAGTCAAACTTGACTGGAAAAATATTTATGTTTGGGGTAGTGGGACAGCCATAAGAAGTATAAAATTAAATACTTTTTATTGCAGTCACACTCAGCCCTTCTAGTTACATAAAATTTGTGTAAGACAAGAAATTATTTTCGCACATAACCAATTTTATAGTCAAGTCCATATATTATTTTGGTAAAAGTATAATTGAATTGAAATAAAAATCATATTTGGTTAGCATCGTGATATATAATACTAAATTTTAATTCACAATTTGAAAAAACTGTAAGAATGAATAATTAATGAATTGGTTGTGGTTTCATAAATTTGTCTTTTAAGCCTGATTCCATTATGAAAAAAATTTTGTCAGTAATTTTTACTGAAAAAACCAAAGCGAGAGAAAAATCAAAAATACCATTAGAGTGACAGAGATCGATTTACTTTTTTTCTTTTTTTTATAGTGGATAAATTTTGACAGATGCGTATCACATAACCAATAAATTTCAATTTTTTTTCAATTAAATAAACTTATCATAATTATTCATTATTTCAATTAATTTCACAATGAATTAAGATGAATGACACAACTAGTAAAAAAACTAGTATAAAATGCTTCATATTTAAGAAATGACTTCACTTTTTACATATGGCTTCACTGCATACAAACGATTTCTCATCCATATTCATTTTTCCTATACAATATTTCTCCAGTACTGAATAAAAATACTTCTCTTGATATATTTTGTCAGTACTGCTGTAATAATTTTCTCAGTAACCATACCAATTTATTCAGTACTGAAAAAGTTTTTATTTCTCTCGCACTTTAAGAAAAAATATATGTTTAACCTACTTTTACTATTTTGTCAGTATATTTTTCATAATGGAAATCAGGCTTTAGTTGGAGTTTTATGATTATTTTCTCTTTTCGTCTTTTTTGACTGTCAGTCAATTTTTACCAATAGAGCCTTTAATCAAAGTTAAGTTAATTAAGCAAATCCATTGCAACTAATGTTATAACCAGTTGGTACGTCCAACGATGGTTATCCTGTTTGAATGACTTTTATCGAGTTAGTAATATTTTTAGGCTGAGTATATCACAGCTATCACGATAGTATATTTTTCTAGGCTGGGTGTATGAAAACTATCAGAACAGTAAATATTTCTTTGTTTGGACATTTTGTATGTTATTTCAATGTAATGTATCTTATGACGATATAATTTTAGTTTATTTATGAACAATTAAAATAATTTATATTAAAACTGTCGCGATAGACATTTTTCATATATTTTTTCAAATATAATTGATAAATATTTTTAAAATATATTTTATTTTGCTTATTTAAATTAACATATTTGAAAATATGTATAATCGAACTATTAAATATTGTAATGTAGAGATAGTATTTTTTGCCAATTGTTGGGTTGAATTTTTTTAAACATTTAGACTAAGGAACGCAGCAAAATCATTTTAGCAAAAATTGAAGTCTTAATCTCTTGAAGTATAATTACAATTCCTTTTAGACGATATGCTAATATCGGGTTTTCCAATAGAAAAGATATGATTTTTAAGTGATTTCTCGGCTATTTGTAATATGTCATGATCTGTAATTTTTTGTTTTGTATTGTGTTCAGTAATTTTTACGTTTCATCATGGTGAGATATACGCAATATCAAAATAATCGTTTTCCATATTTTATATTCATAATAATGGTTCAAGTGTGCTCGCTTTTAGTGCGAAAAAAATCCAAAAATTATTCATGAAAAACCATTCACTTAAATTGGCAGTTTGGTGTGGTTTCATAGGTCCGTATTTTTTTCGAAATGAAGCTTGTACCACCGTTTCTGTCAATGGAGATCGGTATAGATCGATGATAACCAACTTTTTATAGCCGAAATTAGACGAAGTTGATCTTGACAACATTTGGTTCCAACAAGACGGAGCTACGTGCCACACAGCAAGTGCGACGGTTAAATTATTGCGAGAATAGTTTGAAGATTCAATTATTTCAAGAAATTGTGATATTGAATTACCTCCAAAAAGTTGAGATTTAACAACATTAGAATATTTCTTGTGATGTTATTTGAAGTCATTAGTCTTTAGCAATAAACCAAACTCTCTTCAAGCTTTACCAGTCAATTTAGAACATGCTATTCATGACATATGACTTTATTTAGTGGAAAAAGTGCTCCAAAATTGGGTTTATAATTTATACGCCCAACTCTGTTGCAAATTTGCGAGTTTGTTGAATTACCAATTAAAAATTTGTAAAATACAAGTGTGAGTTTGTCTAATCAATCGGTACATTAGATGAATTCATGCAAAGAAACATTGATTGTAATACTCAGTGCTATTTTGTGCATCACCTAGCAAACTGTTCACCAACGGGTTATTACTTCAGTAAAAGATATTTTCAGAAAAAAAATCGGTTAATAAACGTTGGATATAACTGCCGCTTGTTATACTGTCTAACTTTATTATTAAACGTAACATTTGAAAGTGGATCAAAATCTTACTGCAACACGATGAATTACTTATGTCCCGGAAAATCTTTAACCACTAATAGTGATTAACTAGTGTCCCATCATGAACAATTGGCTGAAACCAAGAAACAAATATTCAGAAGTTTCAATCGGATTCTCGCCGTTGGCCAAAATTGAATATGTGTATAAAAGCATTCATTGGGTTGACCACCTGCAATATGCACCAATACGTGTTAATGTTAAATTTTTTACCCAGTTAGGGTGGTCGTTTACGGCCTTTCAATTATTCTTACAGTGAGTTTATCGAAAACTATATCTCATACGTTATTGGCATCACTTGTTAAGTAACAGTTGTGTTTTTTATCAGAACAAATATTTTTAATCGATATAATTCGGACATGTATAAAACTGACCACGATTCCGATATATCTAATAATCATGTCGGTTTGCCAAGTCTAGGTCAACGATCTTTATATACTATAGTTGTGAAAATACCCTTCATTGTAATGAAGTTCACGTGTTTACTAAATACACTCAATCCTGAGCACATTTGTATATTTGCATATAGGAGTGATGAAATAACCGCAAACATTTTTTTTCGTACTCTCGTTTTTCCCGCAAAAATCCTATTTCTTATTCCACGAACCACACAGTTTATTCCAATCTAAATAACCACAATATCAAAACAATAAATTATTATCTAGAAAAAAAAATTAATAAAATTATGTACACATGTACTGTGTAATTCTCTAATCACAGAATTTTAATTAATCTCGTGCACGCACACATACACACATTGTATTTTAATTTCGTAATTATTATAAGTAATTTTTGAATATCGATAAGATTTGTACAAAATTCTGGACACTTTGTTCATATAATCTTGCTATCTAAATAGACACTAATTTGGTTGGTTAATTGTATTAATTTTTGGGGAGTAATATATTATATATAGTGTTGCCGGTTGAATAGGGATTTTCAAAATTAATTAAGATTATAAAAATATTTTTTTATCACCGCCATAATCATAATATTATTTTTGTTTGCGTTTGGTTTCTTGATTTGGGTATTTGGAAATTCCTAATTTTTTGGATTATAGTCAGGTGAGATTATAGAATAGAAATGAAATTATATTGAATAAATTAGGTAGTCTGATGAGTACGGTTGTGATTTAAGACTTAAAAAATATTGTTAGCGATTTGTAATTCGTAAATAAATAGGGACAATCTTTTATAGATTAGATTACTAAGCGTGGATTTAAATACGCGATATTACTAGTTAAACGCGAATGTCTATAAAGTAGAGTAATTTTCCATAGATGTCGAATGACATATTTTAATTGCTATACTCACCCATTGGATATTATTACTTAATTTTTCTCAAAAATTGGTCATCCTGGACCAAGTTCCTAATATATGTACATATTACTACATGAATTCGAGAAAAATTATTCGACTAAAACGAAGACAACACCATTCGCAGTGCCATTTGTTGTTACATGTCAAAAATCTACCGACGCTCGGTTGGGTCACTAACATATATATATATATAAGTTACGGGGCTGAGCTAACTTCACAAAAGACTATTCGAGGTATGTTTGTTAAGAGTTGTCTGATTTAATCATTTGATTTACCTCGGATAAGATCCTGGAACAACTTCACATGTATAACAACACCCTATGAGCTCTCTCAACACTGTTAAAAACTAAATTTACTTAGCTTTACATTTTTCTAAAAAGTTGGAATTTACTTGTCTGAATTTGGCTTTAGTGTAACGATCAGTTTTATTTTGCCATGTTATTTATCGACCAGGTCAAACAAAATTATTTGAGAATTGCAATAAAATTGACATGCGGTGTAAGAAAATATTTCACTTATACAAGTAAATAAGACATTTGTAAGTCAGTGCGGCAACATCTAATACTATAGACACATATCTAGTTTCGTGACTACAGTTTCGAGTTAACCAAGATTTTGTTGTAATGTGTCACTGCTAACCATGGTTTGCAACTTAGTTTAAACATGGCTTCGGAATCAGATATTTTTTCTCATCCCATGGCATTTTAGTGATGACAGTGCCAAGTTATACAGGTAGTGAATAGCGAAAACTATAAATATTGTTTTTTTCATGTATTTGTTTATTTTTTTTTTATAAAAAATGAAGTTTTTACGGAAAATAAAACTAGAAATAGAAGTAGGAAAATTTGGGTGGAGGGCGAAACAAAAAAAATTTTAAACCACACAGTTTACGTAAGAATTTTAATGAATTATGATAAACTGTCAAATGAAATGAGAATTGTAGTATATAATCATGATAACGAAACTAGATATGTATCTATGGCAGTGGCGTAACTAAAAATTTTTGGCCTCCCCGCAAAACTTAATGTAGGCCCTTAGACTATCTTTCCTCCACCTTGCATATCTTTCCCTTCAGAGTAATAAAAAATGTTCATCAAAAATTAATTTATTATTATTTTCAATTTAGAAAAAGATCGTTCCACTGTTGCGACTGTTACAGGTAACGTAAGAAACAATAATAAACATGTCAATACTACATGAAATACTGGAAGCTATTAAGTATGCATTAAAAACCGGATTTTTTTTTAAATTTGAGCCTTTATTGTGGAAAAATGTCACAAGATTTTTTATCCAAAGTATTGCCCATCGCTACCCACAACTTTTTCCCATCTTTCTGATAATATATGGATTCAGTCCCAGAAAAACTGCGACGGCTTTGCGGTCAAAAACGAATCGAGTCAATTTTCGATACCTTGAAGTGAAGCGTATTCTTGGCATGCTGTATAAGATAGCAGAAAAAAATCCAGCAGAAAAAATATTTTTTCTACTCACCACCAGAGGCACTACAATCGCTAGAGAGATTTTTTCTGCTGTCATTTTTTAAACCAGCAGAATTTGTCTGTGATTATTTATATAATATTAAAACATATATATTTAAGGTTTCACATAAAATCTGTAAATTTTTTATACAAATTAAATATATATTATGTGTTAACTATAGATACACATATAAGTATATGTAGTTGTTTTACTGTGAGATATGGAAGGTCCCCCGAGTAACCAATATGCCATTATGATTTTCTGATAGCTTAGACCATAATACATCCGAATTTGAAGTTTGAGGATAATCGTCTGGGTCAGAGGACCTCCAGAATTTTTTGAAGTTTTGGCCCATACATAAAAATCAGTTTTTTCACTGTGAACTATGGAAGGACCCCCGAGTAACCAATATGCCATTATGATTTTCTGATAGCTTAGGCCATAATACATCCGAATATGAAGTTTGAGGATAATCGTCTGGGTCAGAGGACCTCCAGAATTTTTTGAAGTTTTGGGCCATACATAAAAATCAGTTTTTTCACTGTGAGCTATGGAAGAACCCCCGAGTAACCAATACGCCATTATGATTTTCTCATAGCTGAATCCTCAAACTTCATATTCGGATGTATTATGGCCTAAGCTATCAGAAAATCATAATGGCATATTGGTTACTCGGGGGTCCTTCCATAGCTCACAGTGAAAAAACTGATTTTTATGTATGGCCCAAAACTTCAAAAAATTCTGGAGGTCCTCTGACCCAGACGATTATCCTCAAACTTCATATTCGGATGTATTATGGCCTAAGCTTTTAGAAAACCATAATGGCATATTGGTTACTCGGGGGTCCTTCCATAGCTCACAGTGAAAAAACTGATTTTTATGTATGGCCCAAAACTTCAAAAAATTCTGGAGGTCCTCTGACCCAGACGATTATCCTCAAACTTCATATTCGGATGTATTATGGTCTAAGCTATCAGAAAATCATAACGGCATATTGGTTACTTGGGGGTTCTTCCATAGCTCACAGTGAAAAAACTGATTTTTATGTATGGCCCAAAACTTCAAAAAATTGTGGAGGTCCTCTGACCCAGACGATTATCCTCAAACTTTAAATTCGGATGTATTATGACCTAAGCTATCAGAAAATTATAATGGCATATTGGTTACTCGGGGGTCCTTTCATAGCTCACAGTGAAAAAACTGATTTTTATGTATGGCCCAAAACTTCAAAAAATTCTGGAGGTCCTCTGACCCAGACGATTATCCTCAAACTTCATATTCGGATGTATTATGGTCTAAGCTATCAGAAAATCATAACGGCATATTGGTTACTCGGGGGTTCTTCCATAGCTCACAGTGAAAAAACTGATTTTTATGTATGGCCCAAAACTTCAAAAAATTGTGGAGGTCCTCTGACCCAGACGATTATCCTCAAACTTTAAATTCGGATGTATTATGACCTAAGCTATCAGAAAATTATAATGGCATATTGGTTACTCGGGGGTCCTTTCATAGCTCACAGTGAAAAAACTGATTTTTATGTATGGCCCAAAACTTCAAAAAATTGTGGAGGTCCTCTGACCCAGACGATTATCCTCAAACTTTAAATTCGGATGTATTATGACCTAAGCTATCAGAAAATTATAATGGCATATTGGTTACTCGGGGGTCCTTTCATAGCTCACAGTGAAAAAACTGATTTTTATGTATGGCCCAAAACTTCAAAAAATTCTGGAGGTCCTCTGTCCCAGACGATTATCCTCAAACTTCATATTCGGATGTATTATGGCCTAAGCTATCAGAAAATCATAATGGCATATTGGTTACTCGGGGGTCCTTCCATAGCTCACAGTGAAAAAACTGATTTTTATGTATGGGCCAAAACTTCAAAAAATTGTGGAGGTCCTCTGACCCAAACGATTATCCTCAAACTTCATATTCGGATGTATTATGGCCTAAGCTATCAGAAAATCATAATGGCATATTGGTTACTCGGGGGTCCTTCCATAGCTCACAGTGAAAAAACTGATTTTTATGTATGGGCCAAAACTTCAAAAAATTCTGGAGGTCCTCTGTCCCAGACGATTATCCTCAAACTTCATATTCGGATGTATTATGGTCTAAGCTATCAGAAAATCATAACGGCATATTGGTTACTCGGGGGTTCTTCCATAGCTCACAGTGAAAAAACTGATTTTTATGTATGGCCCAAAACTTCAAAAAATTCTGGAGGTCCTCTGTCCCAGACGATTATCCTCAAACTTCATATTCAGATGTATTATCGCCTAAGCTATCAGAAAATCATAATGGCATATTGGTTACTTGGGGGTCCTTCCATAGCTCACAGTGAAAAAACTGATTTTTATGTATGGCCCAAAACTTCAAAAAATTCTGGAGGTCCTCTGACCCAGATGATTATCCTCAAACTTCATATTCGGATGTATTATGGCCTAAGCTTTTAGAAAATCATAATGGCATATTGGTTACTCGGGGGTCCTTCCATAGCTCACAGTGAAAAAACTGATTTTTATGTATGGCCCAAAACTTTAAAAAATTGTGGAGGTCCTCTGACCCAGACGATTATCCTCAAACTTCATATTCGGATGTATTATGGCCTAAGCTATCAGAAAATCATAATGGCATATTGGTTACTCGGGGGTCCTTCCATAGCTCACAGTGAAAAAACTGATTTTTATGTATGGCCCAAAACTTCAAAAAATTGTGGAGGTCCTCTGTCCCAGACGATTATCCTCAAACTTCATATTCGGATGTATTATGGCCTAAGCTATCAGAAAATCATAATGGCATATTGGTTACTTGGGGGTCCTTCCATAGCTCACAGTGAAAAAACTGATTTTTATGTATGGCCCAAAACTTCAAAAAATTCTGGAGGTCCTCTGACCCAGACGATTATCCTCAAACGTCATATTCGGATGTATTATAGCCTAAGCTTTTAGAAAATCATAATGGCATATTGGTTACTCGGGGGTTCTTCCATAGCTCACAGTGAAAAACTGATTTTTATGTATGGCCCAAAACTTCAAAAAATTCTGGAGGTCCTCTGACCCAGACGATTATCCTCAAACTTCATATTCGGATGTATTATGGCCTAAGCTATCAGAAAATCATAATGGCATATTGGTTACTCGGGGGTTCTTCCATAGCTCACAGTGAAAAAACTGATTTTTATGTATGGCCCAAAACTTCAAAAAATTCTGGAGGTCCTCTGACCCAGACGATTATCCTCAAACTTCATATTCGGATGTATTATGGCCTAAGCTATCAGAAAATCATAATGGCATATTGGTTACTCGGGGGTCCTTCCATAGTTCACAGTGAAAAAACTGATTTTTATGTATGGGCCAAAACTTCAAAAAATTCTGGAGGTCCTCTGACCCAGACGATTATCCTCAAACTTCAAATTCGGATGTATTATGGTCTAAGCTATCAGAAAATGATAATGGCATATTGGTTACTCGGGGGACCTTCCATATCTCACAGTAAAACAACTACATATACTTATATGTGTATCTATAGTTAACACATAATATATATTAAATTTGTATAAAAAATTTACAGATTTTATGTGAAACCTTAAATATATATGTTTTAATATTATATAAATAATCACAGACAAATTCTACTGGTTTAAAAAATGACAGCAGAAAAAAAATCTCTAGCGATTGTAGTGCCTCTGGTGGTGAGTAGAAAAAATATTTTTTCTGCTGGATTTTTTTCTGCTATCTTATACAGCATATTCTTGGCATGAATCGAAATAGGTGGTAGTCGGAAGGAGCACGGTCTGGGCTATAACGCGGGTGAGGCAGAATTTCCCATCCGTTATTCTCGTAATTTTTTGACCGGCACCGCAATGTATGGCCGAGCGTTATCGTGGTGGAAAATAATTGACTCATATCTGATCGAATACGTGATAGCCGCGGCTCTGCCTGAATTTTCTGCTTTATTCGAAACAATTTTTGACGATAGAGTTGGGGATTGATGGCTTGGCCACTTGGTAACAGCTCATAGTGGATCACATCATATGCACAGCATAACCTTGGCTCCGTGAATATTCGGCTTCAGTGTCGATGGGTCTGCCTCGTCTTTCTTGAGATACGCTTTTTTGCGCTTGAGATTATCGTAATGGATTTTTGTGGCGCTCGAGCAGCATTTCGAACATGCAAAATCGTCTTTCCATACGTCTCTTGGCTTCAACTCGTATGTCACCCAATTTCCCATCTTTTTTGGATGAGTCCCAAGGCTTTCAAATTTCTGGAAATTGTTGCTTGATCAACTTCCAATGATTCGGCAAGTTCTTCTTACGTTTGACATGAATCTTGATCGAGTAATGCCTCCAATTCTTCAGTTTAAAACTTTTTCGGCTGACCAGAATGCTCTTTGTCCTTAATGTCAACATCATTACTATTGAAGCGATTAAACCACACAAAGCACTGTGTTTTTGCAAGAGCATGCTCACAATACAAATCCACGAGCAAACGATGACTTTCAGCTGCAGTTTTGTTTGCGAAAAAGTGACTCAACAAAACTTCCCGCAAATGCTGTTTTTTTCGTAAATTTGATCAATGATCATGGATGCCCACAATCAAAACAAAAACTTTTAGCAGGTATTAAATATTTACAGGTATTGAATAGGGTTATCAAAAGACATATGTGTCCATGATGTATTATAACGCATAAACAAGTAATGACATCTAGTATCAAATTTCGGATCACATAACAAATGCAGCGCGCCCCCTATCGTTGCGCCCCCCCCCCTGCAGCGCGGGGTTTGCGCCCTTGTAGCTACGCCACTGATCTATGGTATAACATACCTATATTGGACTCTACAACACTTACAGGCATATGTTCATGTTCGGTTTAATTTGTGCAGTGAACTGTTTTCCTTTTGGGAACAATTATTAACAGCCGATGCTGATAAAACCATACCACCATTAGTTATACTGAGATTTGTGGCTAATGTGGTTTCTTCTCAAACCTGGTCGTTATTTGTCAGCCAAGTATCTACCAATAATACATTTTATATCGGTAATCTTATCAAATGTTTGGATAAAACCGATACTTGATTCACTGCAATTGGATTCAGCTTAATATCTCCAAGAGATTGGATGATAATAGGAATCTCTTCTTCAGTATGCGCCTAATATTCATACTTTATATCATCTATATTCCATAATATATGAAGACCGTATGATAGACACTATGATATACTGTTATAATGCCACCTCATTTTTAACACTTTAGTGTCACGGTTGGATCCAACTTCGTTTGTAAAACTACCTAATAATTCTGTAAAATTAAGGGGAATGTATAAAGCATTATATAAGACCACATCTGAAAATATTTCTATCTGATAGGACATTAATTTGCGTTTGGACTCACTTGGCGTCATATTTTGTACCTTGGACGTTTGATGTTCATGAACGAAGCTTTTGGATTTAAGATTTGCACGTGAAACTTTAAGATCTATAATTAATAGTAAATAATATAGTTTGTACAAGCAACATACATAAACACATTTGAAAAGATGAAAATAATCGTCTGAATATAATCAATCATACAATAAAATTCATTCGACGCTTAATACTTGTAGTATACGAATTTTTAAGGTGTCGTTTATGTGTAGTGATTCACTTAAATGCATTTGTCAACAAAATACCTTAAATCTACATATCAAATGAGTCGATGTAGAACCTAAATATACATGAAATTATATATAAACGATAATAGATAATAAATAGTTGGCGCCATTGGATAATACCCAAATAATACCAACATATATTGACTCTTACCATAAACGTACCCAGATACTCGCGTATCTATATAAAACCAATCCGTCATAAATATACATAAAAGTTATTTTATTTTGGTTAGGATTTAGATTTTATAAATATACATATTGTTTGAAAATTGATTAGATCGATTACAATATTATATTACGAAGTAACATCGACGAGGATTATAATCCCATTTTGATAAAAAGCACACAATTAATTGTTGTTGTTTCGATAATATATGCTCTGTTCATATATGCGCGATAATGAATATCGTATCTATCGAGTATATTGAATTTGGTATTAGACTACTGTATTTTGTGTCAGTATATTTACTTAGTATCTAAGTTTTAAATCAAAACTTCAGTATTTCACCTATATATTATGTAATTCAATGTAATTTGAAATGATTGATTAAATTTGATCGATAAAACATTTTTGGTTGGTCATTTTGTCCTATATATCGTCGAGATCGTTTTTGTTTAGACATTCATACGTATATATTCATTGTAAACACACTATGTTAGTTTCAAGCAAGTTGAATCAACAATCAATCTCATTGCCCAGTTATCATATAATTCTCATACACTTATCGATCGTTAATTTGTTATTACCAAATTTTTTAAATTAAAAATTAAATATATCTGATGATCGATCTTATCAATATATAATGTGTGATATGCCAAACCATATATTTTAATGTATTTTGTTTTATTTATTTCTAGCTTCACCAAGGCTATGGCCATTTTATCCATACGGTGGTTATCTTCTACCACCATGCGGTTCAAAACGAAAAGGTGGACAGGTGCGCTTCACACCGCAGCAAACACAAAATCTTGAACGTCGCTTTGCTAGTCATAAATATTTGTCACCCGAGGATCGCCGCCATCTGGCGATGCAATTAAAATTGAGTGATCGGCAAGTGAAAACATGGTTTCAAAATCGTCGCGCAAAATGGCGACGATCGAATAATAGCAGCAATAGTAATAATGGTAATAGTGCAAATGGTAATATGGATCATAGTCCGTACGATATGAATCATCGGGAGGATTCGTTAACGCCGCCACTCGATTTACAAGTCAATCAATCGAAAAGTAGTTCACAAATTTGCACAACGAGTGATGAGGAGGACATTTATGACGATTCAGATTCACCGATTAATGTATCATAGTCTATGTAGTGTATATCATTGCGAGTGATAAGCGAATATTTTGTTTATAAATTACTAATTAGTATAATAAATTATATTAAGTATATTGTATAAGACAAATAAATTTAAGTTATTTTCTAAAAAACTATCCGAATATTTTATTTGTTATATATGTTTCACTTTTACTTCACGTTTCACTTTTACGTTACTTTTTGTATACGCGCTTACCATCAAAAACTATTCATATAGATATCTCGACATTGTATGATTTTACACCGGCACCGATATGACTATATATCCAGTAGTACTGTAAGGAATAGGAGAGTCCTATTCTGGTACGAAAATTTTTAAATAAAAAAATTAAAAAATTCTAGGGAAGTAGCGTCGTTTTGTTGGAACTAAATGTTGTCGGGATCACATGGCCTTCAATTTACAACATAGTCCGTTATCATGGCACGATACACCAAACTGTTGTATTGTCTGGATGTAATGGTACCTCTTTGGGTTGCTTTTCAGACTAATTATGTTAATTTTGCTTATGATCATATTGCACGAGCTGATTTTTGTATGCTTTAAAACCAAGATCCTTATATAAAACATAGCATGTTGTAACATTCGACAAGACAAGTGAGAAAGGCACCGAATGGGACAAAAATTTTCTTTATTAAAAATAAATTTTAACCAACCATCGATTATTATCTATGACCTTTTGCGATTTATCAGGCTAGCTTCATAGTTTCAACGGTGTACAACTTCTGTGGTTTATCGTCAAAAAACATAGCCAAATGTATTTCAGCCGCGCACCGGTCTGCTTATTTTTTACCACCAATAGTTTTACAGAAACCGAAACAAATAACAATCAAACGCTGCACGATTCGGGCTATACGGTCGATGCGTCAAAACTTCTCTAGCAAGTTCCGTCAATTTCTTTCGAGTCTTCAAAGATAGAACTTAACTCCTTTTCTCTTGGCCAATTATGGTCGCTCTTTTTGGATTGTTTCCTTCAAACGGTCGAGTTGTGCATAGTACAAGGCCAAATTAATTGGTTTGCTACGTTGTGGCAACTCATGGTGAATAAATCCCTTCCGATCTCACCAAACATTTAATTTAACCTTGTTTAAAATCAATCCAGACATTGAAGTCGTACTTCACCCTTTTGTCACGCCTGTAATAATTCACTTTAAAAATAGTTCGATTTTGTTGCGTTTGTGCAGCATTTCACCGATGACTAATCGGTTGATCAAATTTATTTGCGTTAATTCATGTCGCACCCAAACACTGATCATCGTTTTGTAGCCTGTTCTTTTCAAATGATTCCAAATTGTTATGTGGTTAATGTTTAATGCCTCTACTATTTCCTGACAGCTTGCGTGCGGGTGTTGCTCCACCAATTGCAAAATTTTATCGTTTTTGTTTTGACTGGCCGACCAGAGCAATAAGCATCTTTGACATCCAAATTTCCGACACCGATTTGAGCAAACCGCTTCTGGTTTCTTCGTACACTCACAGCATCTTCACCGTACACTTCACACAGTTTTTGACATATTTTTGCAAGGTGTTATCTTTTCTAATCAATATAATTGTTTACACAAGCATTATAATCCCATGCAATCTTCCCACAGCATTATAATCCCATGCAAACAATCTTTACTATAATGAAAGCTAAAATGTTAGCTTTTAGGTAACATTTACACATCACAATTATTTAATCTGTAATAACAATGTCTTTGACTTTTGAAGAACTAAGTGCTTTGAAAAAATTAATAATAGCAAGTCGTTCGTGATGCAAGCTCTTCGATATAATAATCATAAGGTCGACACTCTATACCAATCCATGAAGGTTTTTCTAAAATTTACAAAAATGCGCTACAGTTTAGAGGGGTCCATACTATAAGTGGTGATGAAAAGATTGAGGCTTTTAAGTACAGAATATAAAAGAATTTTGCATAATATTTCATGCTCAGAGACTTTACATTCATAATTTCTCTCTGATAGAAACTGGTGTGAAAAAATAAAAAATTTAAAATCCAGTATTCGAACGCATATAGAAAACCCGAATGCGTGTAGTCAATTTAATGAAATGCAATGACTGTTGGAATTGAATGTTTTGCTGAAATCGGTATAGGTTGTGACAACTTAGTTTTGCTCTGCCATGGGTTTATTTGTTGCGGTTAACTTGCCAGTAAAAATCCTTGTTAGTTAGTCTTAATAGCTCTTTGAGGTTTTCTTAAATAGTAGGCACTAGGCAGTGTGTCATACTATTTCTATCTCTTGTATCCCTCGTTGGCACAGAAGTACATAGTTCTTGATCTAGCATTCGGGGGTCTGCTTTGATTCTAGATAGAATCAATTCGGAGGAAACCTTATCGTGGCAACGCAGGTTTTAGTAACTCTTTTCGGAGAATTTTTCAGATTTCGTAACTTTTGAGTTCTTTCGACATACAAGTAGTAATAGTTATCAGTTATAATTTAATTTTGATAAGAATTGATTCAAAATTATATCAGTTTTAAACTGTATTTATTCCAAATAACATAACCACTTACCAAACCAATCGTTCTTGTTACAGGTATTTATATGTAGATATATGAGTACATACGCGATAAACCATTTCGATATAGATATGATTGATAATGAAATTATCTAAAAATGTTAAGTATACACATATTGTACATGATTTGATATTTGTTTTACAATTTTACATGCAGCTAATTCCTAGCTACTGGAAATACACTTAAACACATATGATAATGCTCGAATGGAATACATGTATACATGTTTGAGTGTTATCATAAATTTTAAAAGTAAATATCATGTAAATATTCAAGTGGCTTAATGCCTATAGTATATTCATATTGTTATACAAAATAATTGAAATATTATTCAAATAATTATATGATTAGATCAAATTATGATAAAATTCCAAAAATTTATATATTTTTCAATAAAAAACTGATTTACTCTATGTGAATTTTAATTAACACGTATTAAATTTAATTTGATAACAACGGGCTACTTTTTGATTGATTCTATAACGAATTGTAGAAAAAAAAACGTTAATTAACGTCCCTGGGAAGTATACGGGGGGAAAAAAATTCTCGAACTCAGGGAAAATAGAAAATAAATGTTAAACTGTTATTCTTATTTGACGGATTTTACAGGACGATGTTGATCTCTATCTGCCAAAAATTTAATTTACAGCAGTTTTGATCTCTTTATTCTATGGTAAATAATCAGATGTTTCCAAATAGTCCTCTACGGCAATAATGTACCATATTGTAGGTCAATGATGTACAACTAATTTACGAGACGTCTATTGAGACACATTTATATTTGGATATTTCCTGGCACGTACTAGTAGAACAATGACACACTTACTTAAAAAAAACATTTTCAAATTGAAAAAATCACTATAAATTTGACTAAATCGCAAGTTTCCTAGGATGGAGTGTGTTACCTATTTTTTCTAGTTTAAAATAATTCTGTAAAGTTAGCTTGAAAATCGCGACATTCCTCAATGTCCTCCCAAAAAAAAACTCTATCACGACATTTTTAATTATCATCCTAAAAAAAAATTTCTATCACGACAGTTATAGTATCAGGCTAGTTATTTTCATAAACCTATTAGCCCGAAAAAATTATATGACGTAATATCAAAGTAAAAAGTAAATGGTTGGTAATGGTTATTTGCAGTTGACTCATTCGTTATTAAGAACCGCTTGGTATAGATTTTGTGCTAGTGGTCACTTTTATATAAACTACTATAATTATAGTTTCTCATGATATTCTGATTATATTTTCATTATATAAATAAATTTTTATTAGTCCTGCCATATTCGACTTCACAAAGATGTTAACAATTATGCTTGATATTGAAGCCGTGTTCGAATCAGCTAAATTAAGTGCTCATGTAGTTCTTTCAGCTGATGTTGCTGTTTGTTTTTTTTCATTATTAATTATAATAATATATTTATTTGCACTTAAATACCAATTGCAAAGCGTTGTATGCTTCAGTTGCCTAGTATTATTCACTATTTTATAGATTGTCAAAATCAAATCCTTTTAAACGATCTATCTTACTGATTCAGATAAGATTCAATTTATATTTTTAAGCACGGTTTTATATTGGGCTTATGTACCTTAATCGGAAGGGGGAGAAAAAATTAAAGGTAAAATCGGAACAACATTGTAAAAAATAAACAACCAGAACCGTCAGAAAATCCACCAATAATAATTCCATGCCACTAGTGGGCTATTACGAAAAAATAAAGTCTTTTATTATAATATAAATATTCTTCCACATAATATTCTTAAAAACCAACAATTGCACATGTACTGCAAAACAAGAGTACAGCTTTGAAGATAAAGATGACATGAAAGAAACTAATCGAAGACTAAATAAAAAAATAAATATTAAGTATTGTCTCATTTGAGTGTGGAACTATAGTGCGTGAAATTATTATAGTCAAGACGTTTTCAATTGGGAACATATTCGTCGAGATGAGGTACAAATACAATGTATGAATTGTCTCAGATTTGGCCTCATCACTCGTAACTGCATGTACCAGTTTAGGTGTATAAAATGCAACAGTGAAGACAATCATAGAGAATGCACAGTAAACTTGACCAGAGAAACACTCAATGGAAAACTGAGGAGTAGGAAAGATTTGGGACCTCTATAAAAGCATGAAAATGATCGTGATTTAAGCGGCACTTCTTCAAATAACCATTCTTTAAAATCAACATAAAGCTTTTTTATTTTTTTAAATTTTATACTATGCAATCTGTATTGGGGCTCAAGGCTGTCCCATCTCTTTCGCGGGTCTCTTATTTACGTCCTAATTTACACCTCAATGGCCAAATCGAGGACGTACTAAATCGGCTATAGGTCCGATTTTCGTAGAACCATCTGCGCATTGCATAGCTCCATGCCAGCCTATAGTACTGACATGGAAGATGGGTCGGCCCATGAGTTCTGCACTCCAATAGGGGGTCATAGATGTGTTCATTACCACCACTGACTGATCGTAATTATGGTGAAAAATCCCTTTTTGCATCCTGCCCCTATCGGGATTCGAACCCGGTTTAACATCGACGTGAATCAAAGTTGTAAGGACACAGAAAAAGGTCAGAAAAAGCGTAAAAACCAGACAGATATAATATAAATCAACTTGTCCGAGTTTAAGCTCGATAATAATTGAATTTATAGACTGAACTGGAATAAAGGTTCTCTTATGTTTCTGGAGTTTTTTTTTATTAAATGTAGAAAATCGACTTAATAACAAATCTAAAGCTTAAAAACCGCTTTTCTAATTACAAGTAACTAGCAATATTATCCACTAATATTCGGCACGGTTAACTTATACTCTCCAACTATATCTATAGAATCGTGTTACGATTTATCAATATCATAACTATCATAGTGCCGCAGACAAAAGGCTTGCACCCTTATTTTCATAGTCGTGTCGTTTAATTCGCCGTGACAGTTGTCGCGTCACTTAAATTTAAAATCAGTATTCCCTTAGTCGCCAGCGGTGCCGTGACGAGAAAAATATTAAAACCTGATTTGATCGGGCAAAACAAATAATTTCTTCATTATTTGACAATTATTTTGGTTGTCAATTTTGTTTGTTGTTAATGATTTTTCGTTTCTTTGAAATATTAATATTATATACATAGACCAACCAACGAAAATTGCAGACGAAAATAAAATGGATGCCGGACAAAGAATTTGAATGCAATTCAATTTGTTACATATTCAAATCTTTTATTAAAAATAAACATTAAAATTGTTTAAAAAAGCATATTTCATAATTCTAACTCGTATTGGACGTCCCAATGAATTTAATTTTTCAAGTTTCAACATTCCATTTATTTGTAAATTCTAATTTTGAACTAATTTGCCTAACATTTGTAATTTTACTACTAATACATTGATTGATTGATTGATTGATTGATTGATAGGACTGTAGGACCAAGCGCTAGGCAAGATTCCCGGATAACGCCGGGCCTATTCCTACAGCCGTTTACATAAAACGATAGGTAAGGATAGGAAGGTATGTTAGTTAGGAAAGAGCGACCCGGTTACAGACACCATGACAGTCGGTACTAAACTACTTTTATTAAACAATCACAAGACAATCACAATTCTAATTTACTAGTCTGCAATCGCCAATCAGCATTCTCCAGTCCGCAACACCTATCTGCTCCGCTGTATTTTGAACAAAATTAAAACTAGATTAAAACTAAAATCCTAAAATAAATTTATTAGTTAGTCGCTCAGGAATCTGTAACTTAATTAATTAATTTTATTATTTATTTCAACTCCCATCCGCACAACTACTCTCATTAAAACATAAGTACATAACTCTGAAAGAATTTTTTTTAACTTATGGCTCAGGTATCTGAAACAATTTAATTAATATGATATGAGAATTTAAGCCATCCATTACGATAATGTTACCATAAGTCGTCTGTAACATGCTCATCAGAGACTCAAAATAGACTAGGGCGACAATCTTCAGCAGAACCATTTTCCTATTACATAATTAGTAAAATAATAAAATAATATAATTTGTTAGTAAGATCTATATCATTTTCACATTATCATTGGTTAACATTTTTATTAGGATAAGAAGGACATTTCTAATTCCATCGTATGTATTTGTGTTACCTCAACAGTTGAAACTGGAGTATTTACGTTAATTATCCTGGGGTCTTCTCATCATATGCTGTATATAAAGATCCACCACTATCTAATATCCAGATCCACCACTATCTAACGCGAGGGGCAATATTTATTTATTTTATGACCCGACAGCATTTCATATACATACACCACGACGACCTGACAAACTGTCAATTCGTGAATAGGGTAAATTATTTGTATAAATAAATAATTGAATAAGTTAGCTTTAACCTGTAACTTAGGTTTAACGCATTAAAATTAAATCATTTAGTAAAATTCTAAAATTATGTTTACTAGATAGGAATCTGTAACTTAATTATTATTAATTTTATTAGTTATTTAAATTCCAGTCCACACACCAATCATAGTTAAACAAAAACACAAATTCTTATTTAATTAACTTAAGGCTCCTAAATCTGTAACAATAAATTAAATTAATATGGTATGCTAGATTAAGTACCCGTCAACCATTACGCTTATGATACCATAATATTAGAATATATTTGTCAGAAAATCAAAATAAATCTCTGAAAACGTTTGACATACCAAAATTATGCAACCTCTTTTTTTTAAATAAAATAAACTTTCTTTGTAAACCCCCTCCAACTATAATCATATTTACACTTATTGATATGATATCGACTTCAAAAAGCACCATTAAATCCAAATATGAAACTTACTACGAAACTTTATAAATTGAAACAACGCATGGACACACAGGCACGTATGCACGACACACAGGGAGGGATGCCACATACATGCAGAAAGAATGGAGCAGAAACCCCAAAAGTGGAGGAAATCGACACCCCCGGGGCGAACCCCATTCAAGCAAACCAAACACGATCCAAACTCAACATTGAACCAAACATACATCTATTAGTAGTAAACAAACTCTAACACGAGAACCCGATTATAAGCATCCAAACTACAAACAAATTCAAACCACCCTCAACAACGGGACACCATCCTACACAAAAATAAAATGTGCAGACCTATCTCAACCGACAGCCAACAAAACGATATCCATCCAAACACCCCACATTCCAGCGAATCCTCCGGTTCCCAACAAATCCCACTCGCGTCCAAAACCCCACATGCCAACAAAGGCTCCCAACCGCCACCGCAACTAGCTCAACCATCATGCCCGTCCCAATCACATTCAGCCACGAAACCTCCGTCCCGACCACAGCAGTACCATGAGGCAAACAACAAATCACCAGCATGCAGCTACGAATACCTACAAAAACCGCTTCCTCCAAGACACTCCTGCACAATCCCAGCCCACTCCAGAATCGGGCGACATCCTCCAAAAATCCAGGCACAACATCAAAACCTCCCGACACTCTACAAAATTGAATGGTTCCAAACCACCACTGCAAAAGTGCTACAATCCCGCCGACATCCAAACATTCTTATAGTTCCAACTCCCCGCCTCTAAAATGAAATCCCCGCCTGATCCGTCACAAACTTCCAGACTAAACAACCCTCAAACACAATCCCAAAATGTACCTCCAAAATCTAAACACTCCTGTCCTACAAAATCCCTGAGGATGTGTACACTTTCCTTATTACCTATGTGTCACACGCACCTTTGTGCTATACACACGTTACCACAACTTATTCTATTTCGCACTCAAATACGACTTCCTATCAAATGGTTGGAATGGAGTCCCTTGAAGTCAACACCAACTATTCCTCTTTTTAAAACTGTAGCAAATTTGAATCAGCGCCCACTGAACCCATAAACAGTAAAACTCAAAGCAGATCCGCCACACCTACAGCAAAGTGACACCCTGAACGTAGGTATACGCATCATTTAAAACTCTCCAAAACAGGACACTCAAACCCGATACAAGACAAATCAGGCATTCTTCATCACCGACAACGCACCCCGGGACTACGGCTGAAAACCATTCAATCCCGAAACCCGCGACCAAGTCAAGAGTAGGCCCGATTCGAACGACGAGAAATTAAAACCAACAACACTTAAATGTAAACGAGACTGCAACAACTCCACAATCATGACTTAGAATCACTAAACTATCAATCCTGCAGTTCAATAGGAAGCCCCGATACCGCGGCTAGTTTCGAAGGTCGCCACTAGACTTCGGACCGAGCCGAAACCGAACAAGAACATGTTGGAGGAAGCAACCTCTATCAATACCTGGAACTACATGCCATCAATTCGCTCCGAACCTCTCAGCACCTCTGCCGCTAAAAGGAAGCTTCCAAAACTAAACCCACCTAAGACAAACATAAAATTCAATCCAACCACGGCAACGGCCGAAAACCCCCGCTTACATATGAAACTTCTAACACGAATAAAATCCACTGGAAACCAGAACATCAACTGCCGCTTATATATGAAACTTCAAACACGAATAGAATCCACTGGAAACCAGAAGATCCACCATAACATCATGAAGTACTCATACAACCGTCAAAAATCCATCCACCACCAACAAATATATATTCAATTAATTACTGAATCCCGACTGTGCCTGCTCTACCTAGTCGAAACCCACTCCAAAATATGTCACTCCACTCCACCTCAATGTGCCTCCGCTCCACACTTCCCACATACAAGTCACCTCCCTGGTCGTATAAAAACTGTCCCTTCCACCATTAATCTATACATGGCACTCCATTAAAATCCTAATAAACTATTTAAATTCTCCCAAAAACTATTTAAATTCTCAAACAATAATTAAGCATAAGAACATTACATGCAAACCCATCAAATAGCAAAATTCAATCAAATAAAAACCTGATACTTCAGCCCAAAAACACTCCCCACAGCGGAACTTCCACTCTCTACACTACAAATACATTTCGGCAATCAAGTTGCCATCTCCAGCATCCATCATGAACTCATGATAAATACTGAAGACGGCAACCCGATCGCCGAAACACATCTATAATACAAAAAATAAAAATTCCACTATATTTCTGAACCAAAACACCAAATCCCCACTTGATTGAATTTAAAAGTGGAATAAGTCACACATAAGAGAAATTCTTAATATGAATTTCAACAAAATAGCAAAACCAAAAACCAGTAATAATATTAAAGGCAATGTATGCATTTATATGTTATATTATATTATTTGTACACAAATATAAACGAGATCAATCCTGTATACATTGCCCGTATACGCATTGCAATATTATTGATCTATACTGTCTTGATCTATATATAAGCAAAATATATAAAACAAAAGGGAAGGGAAATACATAGTCAAATACATACATATTTGGAATTTTATTTGACTAATGCAACTAAGAAAACAAAACAACGAAGCACGATATGCTATATAAAATTTAACAAAAATTTATATGCAATCGTTTTCAAAATGTAGACTATAGAATGTGGATTTGTGTTTTCCACACTGAAGTATATAAAAAGACACAAATACACATGCAGTGAACGCGTTACAATTCAAAAATCTCCAAAAATTCCCCCCACTGTATGCCTTGCTTGATATATACATTATGATACATAAAACAAAATATAAAAAAATCATCCAGAGGAAAGGGAAATATTTGAAGATTGAATTATGGGATTGGCTCGTCAAACGAAACAAAACAAAAACACACGTGTCGCATTCAATCGTTTGCAACGGAAAATTGTGTGAGAGAGATATTGAAATTGATGTATATAACTATTTACCAATACCATTACTGGCAATGTATACACGATGCAAATTGACACACACAAATACGAATATGTACATCCACCATAGTATATAAAGACTAAAACCTAAATATATAATGCAATATATAATATGTATAATATAATTTAATATTAAATATAATAAAATAAAATATATAATATAATAACGATACTCATCTGAGATTCCAATTAAGCCACAAACACACACACACAAACGAATTTATTTTATTTAATTAAACACCGAGTGGAAAAAAACACGTCCACTCAGTGTGACGACTAACACTGAACTCCCATTTGTAATTTTACTACTAATACATAAATAATAATTTAAACAATGTTCTAATACACATATTTTAAAAATTTTGTGACCGTTAACACAAAATATTCCTTGACCCATTCCTGAAACAAGGATTTTGACATCCGCAGGCGGTTTTATTCGCCTTGCATAATATTGACAATTTCTGTTTATCAATATTTTTGAGCGCTCTGTGGTTCGCAGATCTGTAAACCAACATTGGTTTTAACTTCAAATCTCCTGCTGCGTTACCGCTCAATAATAAGATAATCCTTAGTGCTCTTACATTGATTTTTCTGCTTTGGAAATAAATGTTTTCAACGTCATCTTTTTAAACGCAGCTTCTGTATCTGCACTAGTGGCTTAATTTAACATTATGGGTTCGTTAAAAAAACAACGTTAGAAAGAGATACTGCGATGATAGAACGGGGTATATTCGGAGTTTAGTAACAACGTTACAGCGAAACGACGTTATAAGGCGGAACGTTGTACAGGGTATGACTGTATATATATATATATATATATATATATATATATATATATATATATATATATATATATATATATATATATATATATATATATATATATATATATATATATATATATATATATATATATATATATATATATATATATATATATATATATATATATATATATATATATATATATATATATATATATAGACATTACATAAAATTTATTAATTACTGTCAGCGATACCCACAGTGGAGAGTAGAACTAAACTAGACATTTATTATATATAAATATTGCTACAGTTTCTCTTTAATTTAATCTGTTTTCCTCGTCTTCGCCCATTTCACAACATTTCCGTTTATGTTGATTTTCTTTAGTTTCCGTGTCAATAACTATAATGATAATAGTGGAAGCTTCCATTTTTACATAGTTTAGTCAGTTAAAAAACTTAACAACCGACGTTCACTATTATCTCAATCATACGTTTCAGTGTGATTATACTCATATCATTCGTAAACGACGATTTGTTTTTCAGGAAGGTCGCACGTGATGTTTACTCAATCGTAATGAAGGAACAGTTTTCTGTGCCACTGTTGAGACCAAGATTTTTTTTTAGAAATAAAAAAATCTTAGATATTGCCAATATCAAAAAGTAGTTTAAGTTTAATGAAGTTTTTGACTCTTTTGAGGTACATGTTCATAAGTACAATAGGAACTAATAAATATTGCTTTCGCTGATCCAGGATACTTTAAGTATAGCCTTCCGTTCGCAATGCTAATATTGTAACTGAGCATATAGATCTAGTGAAGGAATGTTTCCTATCGCAAACCTAAAATCAGTTTATCTCATTCCAGATTGGAATAAAGGTTTTTGGTGTATCAAATTATCGAAAATAAAATTGAACTAATCAATAATAATAAAAAAAAACTAGTTATGAAATTTTGCATTCAAAAATAACTCAATTAATAATTTAATTTTTATTATAGCAGCAGAAACCCTATATATCATAAAAGTTTTACCACTGCACGTTATCAACACATAATATTGATAAGAAATTATGTTCTGTTTGTAGATGCCGGCAATATTATCAAAATATAATATTGTAATATAGTTTTGATGAATTAATAATCATTCGTTAAGCTAACGAATATCATAAAACTGTTCAAACAAACACAGTACATTGTCATAATGTCAGCCAGACATCGATAAATGAAGCAAATGCATTAAATTGCGACGCGAAGACTCCCCAAAGTGTTGCTCAATTTTTTAAATACATCATTTTGATGGATTCTATTAAGATAATTTTGATTAGAATATGACGTTGTAGAAATCAATTCGTTTGTTAACCACGAATTTAATTTATATATACATACTTCAAATGTTTTCCTGATAACGAGTAATACTGTCTAATACACTAATTTTTGTTATCAGTATATTTTGTTTTATCTTGTGTCCAACGTTTAACGAAATTTAAATTGGCGATTGGTTTGGTTTACGTTAATTAATAATCGAAAATTACAAAAACAATAGTTTGTTGATAAATTTATAAGTGCAGCACTTCAAAATGCTGATTGTTGTTTGGGAACACAGGTTAGCGTCGCTTAGTCTGTTGTAATTTCTAAAAACGATAAGGTCATGACTATGAGCTTAAAAGCTTGAATATTATAGCATCCTCAGCCTGTCAATATACAATTTTATTGATCAAAGAGTGCTTGAGGGCAGAAACGAAAATCTGACGAAGTCAAATATATCATGGAAGTACAAAGAAGCCTTCGCGGTTGTTTATGCCATCTCAGCAGAATCTCGGTATTGTGAAATTAGACCTAAACCGATTATGGATAGTAAATTCATTTCTTCTTTGATTCACACAATAATTCACAGATACTTATCTACTTTGATATATTTAGAAAGACGCTTATATTCTCATTCCTAGGAAAAGCATGAGGTACAATATTTACGCAATTTCTTTAAAAAATGTATAGGATAATACCGTGCACTATGACCTCGGTGAACCACCATTTGGGTCCAAGATATGGGAACCTCTGTTTTAATAAAATAATTACAGATAAACAATACGGGTTCTGCGAAAGCCGTTTCAAAACCGATCTCTTGACGTATGTTGTAAACAAATGGAATCCAGCCCTTGAGCATCACGGAGAAGCCTTTGCATTAGCTTTGGATATCTCCAAGGCTTTTGACAAAGTTTGGCATGAGAATCTCATTTGTAAACTTGTGGCATACGGCTTGGATACGATGACCAGCAAGTGGATAAAAAGCTTTCTCAAAGACCGAAAGCTCAACGTTGTGCCAAATGGGAGATCATGAACGACACACTCCCCAAATGCCGGTGATAAGTTTTGTCACCAACTTTGTTTTTTGTAGACATAAATGACTTGTTGGATAGCACTGTGAACCCTATCCACAGTTTTGCTGATGATGCAACAATGCAATCTTCTATGTCATTCGAGGTCCAGCCTACTCCTTCACAGTTAAACGGTAAACGGCTGGAAGTTATCACTTCGCTTAATTTCGATTTGAGTACAATATTTGAGTGGGAAGTTAAAAATCAGGCCAAATTTAACGAGAAAAAAACGCAGATATACACGTTCTTGCGTAAACGAAGTCGAAACGAATACCATTTTATGGTAAAAGGCCACGTTCTCGTGGGTTGTGACTCAATTCGTCTCCTTCGTGTTCAGAATGCATCACTCACGCCATGTAGTGATAAAATATTCCTTTACCGTCCTTTAAGTTGATTGGATTAATTCAGGGCTCAGATTAATTCCGAATATCAAGGAGGAATAACAGTGTCGAACTGATTTTTCTTACTTTTTCGAATCAAAAATAAGGTTTTGTGATAGTTTAGCCTCTATTTGTTGACTTAATTCGTTTTTCATGAAATGATCTACAAGTCTTCTCCGATTCCAGTCGAAATTTCCAAGAGCTGTGAATTCTAAGGCTCCACAATCTTTTCTGTGATCTGGTAAATATTTGACAAAAATGTTGAAATTATTACACTTGGACTACAGCTAGATCGTAAGTTTTCCTTGCTTCTCGACGTGAAGACTAAACCTATAGCCGTGTGTCCTCGATTTGACCACAAAACAGTTCGAAGTGCTTTGAACCCCAAAAAAGATTAAACAAATTATAAACAAACAAACAAACATAAAAAATCAAATCAACATATGGTTCAGAATTGTGTGATTATAGAGAGATGCCATATGTTACATCCTATTAGAAATGTCTAAATATCAATGTGGTGTCAATTATTCTGAAGTGTATACTTGATAACATTTTCAAATTAATACACCGATTGAGAAATACAAAACATATAATCGTATAATTTTATTAATGATTTTATAGTTAACGACAGAAATAGGTAAAAATATGTGTTTAACAATATTGACATTATAATTTTATTATGTAACACAGTGGATGAAGTTTTTGTCAAATTATTGAAAAATACTTTTTTACGAACATTTCACATTCTTATCTGTGTTGCAGATTATTAGTTCTATATAAACTGTATCAATGGTTTACCATTAACCATATACAACTGAAACATATGTACATACAACTGATAAAGTTTTTTTTATCAAATTTATAAGAATATTGGTAAATCATACTTTTAAGTCGAGTTATAATAGAAATGGTGCAAAACTTGTCAAATCTACCCTGATTTGCAAATCAGTTTTCAACGGTGCGGTGTCTTATCTATGAATTAGGTTACATAAAATTATAATTTATGATTTTAATTTTCAAAGTTGCCACAGTTCTAGATATGGCAGTTCTAGATACTCGACTAAAAACTGCGATTGAGAATGTGGATAAATGTATTTGATTAATCACGTCTCATGAGCTCGAATTGCTTTAATCCGGAAAGCTAAGCCATTCCCAGATTTAAATGTAAATCTTCTAATAATGTAACAAAATATTAGTTGTCATTTGTAGTCCCAATTTGCTATGATACTGGTTCAGTTGTCTCGGTGATAATACCCGGAATTTTAAGACGTATATCACAAATCCATTAAGGACCAGCCACGTTCCTTTGAAAAGTTAGCCCAAAATTCCATCCCCAAAAAAATGTGATTGCTGGTAATACTACTATATTTGTTACGACATACAGTATAGTATCATGATAGAAAGCAATGCAATGAATACAAACCAAAAATAAATTAAATAGACTATAAATAAATACATCAGGCAATACTGTCAAATGTCAAATGACATATATTGTTTAGTATAGGAGTGAATAATATATGCTGATGATGGCAAGATCGTTGCCGAAATAATAATTAATAAATAAAAAATTTACGCAATTAATTCCACTATAAGGAATATTTTCAATAAAAAGAAAAATATTTTATTATATTAAAAAAGTGGTATAAGTCACATACAAGGAAATTTAAAATGAATTTCCATATTATATTATAGATTTTAACTGCCTTACGAGGGTTGCCTTTTATATTTCGAGATTTGGCAACTAGAAGTTTTTGAGGTTATACGTACTCAGAACGTTTTGACATACGAGCGCTATTTGTGTTGTTTTCGAGCATTTCTTTCCACCAATCGACACGAGCCTTTTTTTGAGCGATTGACAAATTGTGTGGATCCAACGCGAACTAATTTTTTTGACAGTTAAATGTTCATGCAATATTGAGTGTATGCTGGTCCCACTAATGCCTAAGGTTGTCTCTATCTTACGATTGGTCACATGACGATCTTGCAATATATGTTCGCGCACAGCATCAATGTTTTTCGGAACAACAACTGATTTTGGACGACCTTCACGAAATTCGTCTTGCAGTGAACTCCAACCACAATTGAACTCACCATACCATCGATAAATACTGGTGCTTGATGGAGCTTCATCGCCAAAAGTTGAATTAAGTTCATTCATGCACTGCTACTGAGTTAATCCACGTCGAAAGTTGTAAAAAATAATCGCACGAAAATGTTCATGATTTAATTCCATTCTTGGGGATAGATGAATCTTTTAATTTACTGTAAATAACACAATAGTGCTCGTATGTCAAAACGTTCTTAGTACCTATAACCTCAAAAACTACTAACTTTACGATAGAGCTGTCAGTTGACAGATTGCAACACCAGGGTTGCCAAATCCCGAAATATAAAAGGCAACCTATATGTAATAACAAAACAGGACTGTATATTTCTAAATTTTTTAAGTTTCGCTCAAAAAAACTATGGACTGCATCAATTTCCAGAATTTGAGAGTGTCGCGATTTCGAAAATTTGCACTAACTGTGTTTTTTTCCAACAATTTGGGCAATGCTAATGTGGTGATGCGATTTTTGTTTTGCGGAATGCAGAAGTCCGACCACAAAATTAATTTGGTAATGGTAAGATTGTCTATTAATGCCCTCTTGATGATCTTTAATAACACTGATGCTGTGTCGTTTCCAGTTCTTCCGCTTAAAGCTTTATTCCATATCGCGCAGAATTTACCTTATTTTTACTACAGTGATCAGTCAGATTAAACAAGTTGAATTTATTTATATGTTTAGTCACGTGGGTAAAATCGTGAATTCTCATTGGTCAATAAGTGGAGATAAACTAACACGACTATAAATTTGGGGAAAGCAGACTTTGCCGAGTAATGATCAATACATAATTTAGTCACCTGATCAAAATCGTGATCGTTTTATTGGGCAATGAAGAGATAAACTAAAACAAACTTTAATTTGTTTTTCTTTAAATTAGGAGTATATACACCAAAATGTAAAATTATTTTATAGGAGATTGAACAAACTGGCCTATATTATATACATTGTATCGATTCAGAGTATTTTGTTCAACTGCGTACATCAAACATTTTTTGGCAGATACACCAAAACGTTTTTGTTTTTTTGGTCGATGCACTAAAATCTCTACTGAATATCTTATTAACTAAAGGACATACACCAATTTTGAATACATACTCGGAAAGAGCAGATTTTGTTTAGTAATAATCAATATTTAACTCAAAATCGTTATTTTTGGAGATACAACAAAATAGCAAGGATATGACGATATCTCAAAAGTTAGGGTGTTGATCACGATTCTATAATAGTTTTAGAAGACACAATCTGCATGCCAGTCAGACTATGACTTTCTCATCACATTTTATGAATATTTTGCACTGGTATAGAATATTAGAGACAACATAAATGAATTTAACTGTTGTAATTAACAATTAAATTCATATTTTGTGAAAATATAGTGATATATTTTTTGGGCTGAGAGTATCTTTCACTCAGAAAAAATATTATAACCAAAGTCTTAGTAATATAATTTGGTTACTTTAACACCAGTTTTATTGGTTATATTCACCAATTCAATATAATCAATTAATTAGTAGTTTTGACCAAACAATTTAGCAGTGTAAACTAAGTTTTTAGTAACATTAACCTAACAATAATTATTTGTCAGAAAACTTTTAAAACAATTTTGGTAAAATATACCTTGATTAAAACAACTGTTACTTTACAGTTGTTTTTCACCAACAATTGTTGGTTTTAACCAAATATTTTGTTCAAATCAACAAAATTCTTGGTTAATAGAAATCGGGATTTTATTAGAAATGCAATTTTACATGTCACATTGTGTTGTTTTTTTATTGAAAACATGTGCGTGCTTCTCAATTTTGGACGATACTCCAAACATAAATAATCAATTTAATAATGAATCAAAAAATTATGGGTCGTATCTGGATTTATTTGGTAAGCAACGTTTTAGTTTTTAGTTTCAATAAGTTTGGGCTTTACTCACATTTTGAAAATATTGTTCAATTGTATAGCTGGATAGAAATAATTTATTTAAGCAAACTGGGACCGCCAGTTCATAGTGGGCCGAATCAAATGCAAAACATCTGACATGCAAAACATCCTACTTTATCAACGAATTCATCACTCAAAGCTTCAGCATTGTCAGTTGTGAGCTACTACCATAAAATAGTCAATAGGAATTCCAGTATTAATTTACGATTCCAGTATTGATTACGAATTTTAGAAACCAAACTATACATTCAAATTTACATTAGCTTGTCATACAAACCGTTTCGGCCGTTGAATTAAGCCTTAACGGAGAATGGTTGGCTAGCTCTACAGCGGATAAATGAATAAAAATTTGGGGAGCAAACAAATTGGGCATGTATCGACGAGTGATGACAAAACACTAAAATATGAGAATTAAGCTCTGGCAAATGTCTTAAACACTATAGGGGCACAATTAACTATGATTTTGTCGTAATTTTAAATATTACGGGTAGTTTCGACGAGTGGGTACGAATATGGGATGCACGAACGGCTAAATGTTTAAAAACACTTCCGGCCCATTCAGATCCGGTTTTGGCGGTCCATTTCAAATATTGACTAAATTTGGGATTATATAAAATAATAAAATTTGTTAAAATTAACTAAGTCGTATGTGAAATTTACTTTTTTTTTGGTTAATTTAACTTTTTTATTTGGTTATTAAAAACCATTATTTTTTTTATATTTAAAAAATAACCAAATACTTTTGGTTGAAGTAACTAAATGTTTTATGTTAATAACCAAAGTTTGGTTATGTAAAATTAAAAATTATTTTAACCAAGATTTTAGTTATTTATTTTACTAAAGCATTTGGTTGGTTGATCAATACTAAGATTTTGGTAAAATTGTTTGTTGGTGTTTGGACCCAAGTTTTTTTTTGACTGAGTGTTCGGAATAGTTTTTTGTATCATAAAGATACTTTTTTGGTCCGAAATTGTAAAAGATGTGATAATATACAATTTTTTTGGGATGAAATTTTGGATATATTATAGTTAATTTTGGAAATATGATAGAAAGTGAGTTTTTAGTGTTACCATAATATTTTTTTGGGATAAAATTTGGGTCGTCTTCCCATACATAGTATGCAGACGATCTATTTAGACGTATTTTACATTCCTATTAAACGGTTGGAAAGAAGATTGAGTGGACTTTTTCTAGCACTAGTTAATGAATTCACTTTTCTTACAGTGGTTATCGAAATTAGCTGATTCGACTTTTGAAATACTAAATGTCGGAAAAATGGAACGAAGCGATTAAATAGCACAATTTGATAATGAAATTGATAATAGGTTGGACTTAAAGCTTAAGTTCCTTTTGTAATGATTACTGTTGGTATACGATAAGAACGACAAGCTTGCTGGAGATGGCCGATGAGTCGACAGAATGCAGCTCTCACAAGATTGGCTTTCACATTATACTTGATTGTCTGTTTTAACCGTCGTGGAGTAGTTTTGAATATCTTTAATATATATATATATATATATATATATATATATATATATATATATATATATATATATATATATATATACATATATATATCGCACACTGCATGCAATAAAACTAAAAGTGAAAAACATCGTTTTTCAAGAGAAAGCCTTTTTAGAATTTACTTTTAGAATTTTTTCGGCACATGTGTAATTAAATTTTGCCTTTATTACACATGTTTCATTTCAACACACATTTTCAAAAATAATTTTAAAAATCGAATACATTTAGTATAAATAGATAAATGCGTTATTCGTCGTGTATCATTTTTTTTTGTTTTTATCTCTATACAATCTGTTTTGGGGCTCGAGGCACTTCCAACTCTTTTTGCGGTCCACTTGTTTACGTCCTTACCTTACGTCATTACAGAAGAGGACATACGGGGGGCTATAGGTCAATTTTCGTAGAACCATCTGCACATGACAACCTATAGTACTGACATAGATATGTTCATTCACACTACCGATCGTAATCGTATGTTGAAAAATCCCTTTTGCATCCTGCCTCTATCGGTATTCGAACCTGGTACCTCCCCCGCTCCAACTGCAGCTTTAACCACTACGCCACATGGGCGGAACATTGTAAGTACTAGTTACAGTTTTATTGACTGGAAAGTTTTTTAACTTCTATGTTGTAAGTAAAGATATATTTTCTATAAAATTGTATACCATTGTAAGTTTACTAAACGCAATTTTGCACTAGAGCATTTTATTATATAAAAAATAAAACACATTTATGTTGTATTCAACGCTCAAATAGTCATAAATAATTATTATTCCAAATATAACATAACAAAAATAGTAAAATATAATACGCGAACGCGATTATCGCCCAAGAAATGACGAGAAAACTACTCATCTGAATCTTGACTTCCAAGAATACTGTGCGGTCAGCTATCATAAAATGGATTGTATAATCCCGGTACATAATTATGTTTGCATAAGTACATTAAATCCAGAAACTTGCTTTCAGTTATCGGTTTCTTTTCGTTGTATAATTGATTAACAATGGCACGGTTAATTGTTTTTCGTTTCCTCCCGGGGCGTGCGGTAGTCGATGCTGGATCGAAATATAAAATTGTTTATCAAACTTATACTTGTATAATAATTTATTTGGCTCTTCTTTTGAGACAAATATTTCCCGGATTTTATTTATTTGAACTGTTTTGTTTTTTGTATTTTTTCCAACGTGTATTTTTAAAGTTGATATTTCTTTAAATTTAAAAAATCGATTTGTTCCATTTCATGCACGATGTAAGACGATCCATTTACTTTAGCATTTCTGATAAGGCTGTAGAACTGAGCCGGAACATAAATAGTTTTTCTTTTACGACATTTCTCGATAGTCGAGTGCATTGAATCACCCTCGTTTTGAGTGTGCCCTTTTTCAAAAAATTTATGGCATATATCAACTTTAAGTTGACTACACGCCCACGAATAAAAAGAAAACCAAAATTTTATTTTTATTTTGTCCAATTATCAGTCCAAAAGATGAACTTTTTAATAACGTGTTTCTGTTTTTCTTCTAACATAAATTTATATAAACTATTAGCTACTTCTTTCCACCACAAACAGTTTTTGAAAGAGCTGTATCTACGGTATAGAATGTAGATTAAGGTGATACAATCTTGAAGATTTTCTTCGACTTACTCTATTTGAAATTTTAGTTATTTCCTTGTCAATGACCTTAACGGAATTCGCAATAAAATTCCATTGGTGCTCTTTGTTCCCGAAGTTATATTAAAAATTCAATATGTTGTTTATTATTTGTTCTGGAATTCTGTCATGACATTTTATCGACATTTTAATGAGCACCCACTTTTCAATGATTTTGCTGGAATTTCGTATTCTGCCGCAGTCATCGTTATTTCTTTTGCGCTTTCTGTTTACAACTTTTTTCTTAGAGGGCGAACTAGTATCGATATACGAATTCGACGAAGAAGGATACAAATCAGGGTTATATTCCGAATCGGTGCCATAACACGCGAATGGATTTATACAGTTGTTTTAAAACAATATTAATAGATTGTGCAGTAAAATCCTTATTTATTGAAATGCAGTGCTTACCCGAATCATCTTCATTTATAATTGAATTTTTGAGATATAAACTTTTAAAAAAGTATTCGCAGGATTTACAATTTTTTAGTTAATAACTGTAGGTGAAAAAACTAAAACATTTGTTTATTCCAAGCAAGAAAAATATAGCTAGTCTTACGATGCCTACTTTAAAATATTTCCCAGTTGAAAACTGAAGTAAACAGTACTTGTAGTACTCGAAATGTAAAACAAATTGCATCATAAATAACGATAACTTATACTTACAGTAGCAGATACAAATTATATGCCTTCTAAGAAAACGATAATTGAAAATACGATATTTGTGAATAGTATTTGTTATAGCCAATAAAAGTATAAGTCAAGTTATCGTTTTATTGACGGGAATACAAACTAAAAGTTGACTTATCGTATTATTAGAGAGCAACGCAGCATCCGCAGGAGGAATAATTTTGAAAAACGAACGAACTAGACAAATACTATTATTTTTGTAAATTTAGAAAACGCAGTCATGCAATAACGCGATAAGTAGTAGTTATCGTTATATATATATATATATATATATATATATATATATATATATATATGTTTGTATATATATATATATATATATATAGTGCTGTTCAGGCCCGTTTTCATGTTTAGAGTTGAAGCTTGGCGAATAAGTATGACAGACATGTCTTGAACATTATCGATCATGATATCGAATTCAATCATGATATCAAGAATTAAACTTTAGGTTTGTTATTTTGTGACATCATTCATGTTGATTTATCCGGTTCTATATGGCATGTTCTCTAAACAAAACTTTTCGAACTAATTGGTTTTTTGAGCTAGTTTGCTCTTAAAATTTCAGATTTTATGGGAAACACGTGTAGCATTGTATAAAAATTCCAGTCAATCACATTTAAAAATCACCAAATAAAATAAAGCACCTAAGCTTACCTCTAGATAAACGAACTGATAATGGCAATTACGTTGAATAACAGTTTTCTAACATAGTCATTGAATGTTTTATTTTTTTAATTAAATTAAGACTTTTAATTCTTTGCACTTAATTTGTAATACTCATCGTTAAAAATAGTCTTTAATTTTAATTAATTCATATACTCATATAGTTGTAATAATATACAGGTATGTACAATACATATACAAATGTACTTGATCTATTTAAAACCAAGTCGATAATTTTGACTGTGATCTAATCTAAAGCTTTTGATTTAATAGGATTATAATTTGATTTAAGACTCACTAGGTGTTTGGTGAACGGATAGAATTGCATTTATCTATAAATCTTATTGTATATATAAATATAAACTTATTATATGAGTAGATAAGTCTTATCTATAATTTAATTTTGCGTATTTATAGTAAAATATAATTAATCACGTGCATAAAATACCGTGCTTGCTTATCGAAAACAATGAATCCTTCATTGATTTGTTTATCAACAAATAGTATTTCTTATAAAATCTTGATTTGGGCAGAAACACATTTTAGAAAGTGAGTGCTTTTATTTCAGGTTTAGTCAAACTTGTCCTGCTAAGTTGCAAATGGCGATGTTTGTACACCTTTCATTTTTATACTGTACTTTATCTAGAGCTGGGCACTAATACACAGTAATTCTACTCATAAGTATTGATGTTGCTACGATAGTATAAATTTAATGCATCACCTCCGGTTTCAAGCCCCATCTCTTTCCAATGATGATCGTATACGAGTATAAGGAACAAGTAGCCTTCTTTCCAAAATATTCACTAATAGGGGGTAATATTCCACCAGCGGGTTTATTTTGTGATAACTATTTAATAGAGAATTTACATCACCTTCTTAGACAACCAACGGTATATCGTTTGTACATATTACTTGTAGATTATAAATTGTATGACCATTTTTCTATTTTTAAAAACTTTCTAAAGAATAATGTACTATGAGATAAACTCTATTGAGGGGAAAATTATTCTTTCTCCATGAGTAACTTTGATATGGTATAAACATTTTTTCCCAATCACTCAGGCGCAATTGGTCCATTGTGAAACCCCTCCCGGGCGTATATGCTCAGTCTCGGAATTGGTTTCTTCTTCTAATGAGGTCCAAAATATCCGGTATCCTCAAGGTCGTCAATTGGTCCTCAAATAAGAGTTCTAGTCTATGGAAAGAGTATATGAAGAACAGGAGCAAAAAAAGTGCACAACAGTTTCTTCCTCCCCGTCGCCGCACTGTTCGTAGAATGAAATGTTTAGAATTTTCATTCAAAACCTATGACTATTCAGGGAGCAGTGCCCCGTGAGAATGCCCAGTAAGATCCCTAAAGTGCGTCTATACGTCTAATTATCCACTTAGGCGGGATAGATAATTCAACCTCAGGATTTTGTCTGTATAACCCAGCACCAGCTAGATTACGGCATACTGATCCATCATTAAAGATAAACATATTGTTGTCGGAGGGGAAGATTGGGTTGTTATAGTCCCATATGTGATTTCCGGTAATAATTACATTAAATAATTTCCCGAAGACGTGCTTCTTCGCCATAATCGATAAGTGGGCAGTTGTGTGCCGGCCAACCTCTCTCCATATTTGACAGTGTCCCGAAGGGTCAAATAGATTGTCTTTGTACTGTAGGCGATCGGCTGTTTGCGCTGCACACCTTCTGATCCAAAGATCAAGCGGCAGCAGACCCACAGGCCACAGCCTTCTCAAAAACTGCAGTAGGAATAGTGTGCATAGCTCTTACTTTACCAAGACAAACAAGTCTTTGAAGGTGGTTTAGAGGTTTCCCTTAAATCCCACTTATTGTTCTAGGCCACCAAATGAATGCGGCAAACGGCTCTGGGACTAATCACTGAAACGTATAGTCAGCACCAAATGACTGTTTGCATTTCCAGTAAATGTTGGATGCTTTGTTGCATTTCTCTTCTACATGTTTTTTCCAACTAATCTTCCGATCTAACCAGACCCCCAGATAATTGACTTCCGAAGAGAGTGGGATCGTATGAGCCCCAATTATTGCAAGACTAAATTTTCCAAGATTCCTGCGTCTAGTGAAAAGGACCATCTCAGTTTTCCTAGGATTGACTGACAGACCCTGGTCACTACACCAGGCTACAACTATGTTAATTGCAGTTTGCATGCGATCACATATTACATCCGTATATTTACCTATCAGTATTATGGTGATATTATCAGCATAACCCTGGCAGAAAAATCCGTTGTCGTTTAGTTGGACTAGGAGTGATTTGATCACAAGACACCCCAAGAGCGGAGACAAGGTATAACATACAGTTGGTATAATTCTCTTAAAGCTGCTGCTATTCATTAAACTTTGTATGTTATATTCATGAAAATATCAACGGTGAATAATTTTAATTATTGAGGTAACTTGATATTTATGTAATTCAGCCCTGCTGATTCTCCATTTTATCCACAAAAGTCACTGTGCATTCAGAAACACAAAAAACTAAGAATTTTTTGGCATTAAGTGGAATCGAACAATATATCAGTAAAAACCGATCAAATGACACAATGGTTATGTTATGTTATTGCGGCTGCTAACGCAAGCTTAGACCGGCGATTGGGCCACAATGGTTAAATCTGTTTCTTTTTTGAGCGGAAGGTACCAAGTGTTGAATCATAACGACGACGGGTATGCGGTTGTTGATTTTCATCACTAATTATGAACAGTGGTGGAACACAACTATATGAGTATAAAGGACTCGTGGACAGAACCATCGTCCAATCAAATACTACAGTTTCGTGTGCGTAGATGAATATCACTTGCTTAATCACTACATTATTTATAAATAAAATTGAGGATAGCCTCAGATGCATTTTTGCTAATGATTTCACATGGTAATGAATTTTACATGGCAATGATTTCTCAATCTCAAGTATTCCCTATACTCCGCTTGACTTTTTACTGTTCCCGAAAATAAAGAAAACCTTAAAAATTCGTTTTACAAGCCACGAAGAGGTTGTAAACCACATTGTTGTCAGAACTAATACCTATTACTTAGAATCTCAGGTACAAAGTTTTATAATCTCCAATTTTGGAACAAATACTATTCAAGTGTCTTAACAGGAAGCAATTCGAGTTCAACGTTGCTTCAAATGGAATTTTCATTTCTTCAAGTGGAATTTCAAAGATGTACTATATATCAAGCGTCAGTCGAGCTAACGTCTGTTATCTCTTTTGACTTTATGTATGGTTGCTGATTAACCAGAAATCTCAATGACGTATTAAGCTAATCTGTGATTCAATGAATTTGATTAGCAGATACATTTGCGAAACGAGCACTACGAGTATATCTCACTCAGTATTTCCTTTTTTATAGATTATCTTCTCATATGGGCTGTTTGTCTGTGTTAGAAGCTGCGGCGGCCATCCATATTGAAGCTGTTATTTCAGGCTTCTTTATCAATAATTTGCAGTTTGTGTGATGAGGGAAGCAATAAAATAAATTGATTTGTTATCCTGATGTGCTATCAATAAGAACAACTAAGTGGTAAATACTATAATCTTCCAAGCATTTCTAATCGAATGTTTGGTTTGCGTATGAAATGAACTCACCAGTTACTTATATATGTATATGTTGTCCAATAATGTTACTTACTAGAAGCCAAAATATAATATATGTAATGTTGCGGAGAACGTATCAAGATAAACCAATTCAACTTAAATAGTATGTTCGTTAAACTCGTTGTCAATTTGTCATGCATGGATGTAAATATGAGTGATCGTAGCTGACAAAGCCAAATCATCCTGCCACAATGAAATCTATGACATAAATTGTAAATTGTAAATTAGTACAATCCCACTTTGATAAACTTTCATTAAGTCTATACACTTCCAAATAATATTTGGAATATCGCGATGGGTCTTGTACCAGAATTTATTCCAATTAAATAAAAAAGATAAATCCTAATGCGTGAATACTTGTGTTTACTTACTATAGGAATCTCTATACAAATTCGTAGTACATAACACTTCCGTTAGATCAAGTGTAATACAATAAAGTGGATTTATAGACAAAATATCAAAACTGTCAAAAATGTTGTGACAGGATGGTGTAGTAAATTATTGCATCAGATGATCGAACCATAGTGTTCAGACCAGGTATTAAAATTTAAACTAATGATTTTGAGATCAACGGAAGTCTAATACTATTCTAGTCAATTAAGTTCATTCTTTCACTCATTCCATCAAACAACATAGATCATCTGCATAAGCATGAACTCATTTGGTTTCACCAATAAAATGTTATTTATGTGAGATGAAGTATATGTCTGAACAATTATTGATCTAAGTCAATTTGTGTAAATCGACTTCGTATAGCATCGCGATAACCCCATGGAAAATCGAAACAGCATCACCAGTTGAAAAAAACATGAATGCCGATCATTATCGTTCCACGAGCAGATCATAAATATCTTGTTCGAGAATACTTAAACTGAAGTTCGGTGTTACGCTGGATGAACCAGTTTTATTTTAAGTTTTGACAACCCATCAGAGTTAGTGTCCTATGAAATTGTTTTCAAATTACGAATATTTAATTTAAATAGTGTAAAATATGTATGATACATACACATTCTCACGTACAGAGTTAACAATGACTAACATTAACAAACAATAATGATCATTATCTCGGTGATTAATGACATTTCAATATAAAAGATACTACCACAACAACAAAAACTCCCATCATGATTATTTGTCAATTTGCTAAATTATTATCAGTACTGTAATCCTTAATACTTTTGAAGTTGAACTACTAAAAATTTGATAATTTTATTGATAACGATTTACCCATCAATTCAAGGTATCCATCCATATAATATAAAGTGTTGAAATTAATCAAAACACCTATGACTCCTACATTTTGGCCATTTATGAAGTGGAAATATTAGTATTGGTATATCATATCACCATATAGAAATATGGGCATGATTATGCAGCCCCCCTCCCCCCAATTTAATTGTTTATATATCATTTAATGTAAATACGTATAGATTACGATATGATAATATACATACATTTGGCTCGGCTTAAATATGAAATTGTGAACTTTTTAATTGAAAAATATCATCATCAATCAAGCAACTCGAAATTTGGTGACGTTATTCGGCGCCATATTATACCTTCCATATGCTGCTGGTTCAATAATTAGAATATTTCCAACTGTTATAACCGTTGTATCGCATTTTGTCTAATCTTAGTAAAAATCATCGCTGACAGTTTTGTTATACGAATTTAGATAATTTATTATGATTTCTTTGTTACGCCGACACGGTATACCTATATATGCTGCTTATATACTATATATCGATGGATTAACATGTATGACAATAACATTACAAATTATTTGAATAATATTTTTTTTATTATAGCTTTTACAGGCAATTTGTTGGCCCGTACTGTGTCAACAATTTGACACCATCGGTTTCGATCACAAGCTCTTCATATACGGTTGCAAGCAATTAAAATATAGCAGATCGCTCTATACCTCTTCGCTCACCGAAAGACGGCTCTTCCTCAAAGATCGAAAAGAACTCGGTATATGTGTCATCAATGTCGCATTTTGGCCATATTCGCGTCTTGGTTTTGAAAATCAGAGATCAGATATTTGGTTTAGGACTGGTTGATTTAGAGACCAACGGAAGTTGGATCAAGTAATCTCTTTTGCCATATTTAATCCAACCACACCGATATCACCTTCAAGTGCAAAAAGTTGATTGGTTTGTTGAAATAATATATTTTCGTGAGCAGTTTCACCAGTTAAACCAGAACTCCACAGAGTGGCATTAATTAACAGCTATGGCATCTTATTATGTGGTTGTTCGTTAGGCCGGTTTCGATCTGATGACTTCATTAAATCGTTGTATGATCGAAAATATCAAATCAGGCATATGCGACCGGACTTGATGTATGTTGCGTTTCGTTTCTATATATGTTGTGAGACTATGTTGCAACAGTTCTAGCGAATTACAGAATTTCGAATTGAAATATTTTTCGATTATTTTTTATGATATTCTATCGTGGCGTGACTGACTGTTCATTGTATTTCAATGATATTATTTTTGTACTGTTTGTACTATGTTTTGACGCCACATATGTACATATTTCTTTGGTTTTGCTAAATATTCAAGTACATACCATAGTCTCTCTCAATTGATCTAGGCATAGGCTTGCTTGAAATCTAGCAATACCTGGTGTATATCGTGAGATTTTTCGTAGGATTTGGAAAGAATTATCCGTAGCGAGAATACTTGATCAGTAACTGACCTATTTGGACGGGATCATCCTTTGTATAGTCACCGATAGTTTCTTCCACCAGAGGAGTAATTCTACCCAAGATAATGTATGGCCGTATAACTTGTATGCTTTATGCAAAGGAAAGCTATACCGCGATAATTCTCGCATTTCAAGCAATCACCCTTCGTGAATAGTGGGCATAACGCGGCCACTTCGCTATACCAATCCAACAAGGCTGACAGTTCCACAAAGTTAGCCCTCCGAATAGCAAGAGCTCTGAATTAATGCAATCAACTCCTGGATAACTATTCTTGTTAAATCTCTGCATGGCCAAGGTGAACTCTTCACAGGATGGATCTCTGTGCGGTCTGTATTTCAAGGTATTCAAATTAAGATTATGAATGTGACACATGTGGAACATTGAGTAGGTCAGAAAAATAATCATGCCATGTATCGAGTACCGCATCAACTTTAACCAAGAGATTTTCATCCTGGTCTAGAATGGCAGTTGACCGAGATATTAACGTATCTCTTAAGACCTTAGCCTTCCTTCATTCGCGCTTCTTCTGTTTTCAAATTTCTTCAGCTGTCCTCTTAGCAAGAACTGCTTTATTTCTTCTTGCTATATGGTTGTCTAAAAGACTGCACGTTCCAAGTGTCGATCCGAAATCCCGTGTCCGGGTATTTTAGCGGAGGTTATTGTTGTTTTAGAGGTATCCGATTTTGTTTTGTTTGTTGACATTTTTAACATTTGTTGTTTTTTACAGATACTGGTTGTCTGCCCAGCAAATCAACCATATATTTAGTCACCTGTTACGACAAACTCTGGATACTGTATTCTATGGGTGTGATGTTTCGTTCGAAATATTTACGAAACATGGATGGCGTGGATAATAAATACATCGACTATTTACAACCTTGTACGACAAATAGTGGAGTGGTTTAAACTTGATGAATGCTTACGTTTTTTTCTATCTTTATCTTTCGATTTTTTCGATGATTTCGAATGTTTATGTTTACGTTTCTTATTGCACTGTTGTTCACTGGACACCGCCCAATCGTTTAATGGACTCGATGGACTTGACACTGCCTTGTTACGTTGGTCGATTTCTTCTTGAAACCTTTGTTCGGCAAGGGCGCACAATAGATTAAGTCCTTCAAGTTCGGCATCATCAGCGACTACAGATTTATCGGGTAATTCGATTGTAGTTGTTGTCACAATATTTGGTGTCATTATTGTTCCATTCATTTGCTCGGCATCTTCTATATTGTCAATTGATTCCTCGTCGATTGGTTCTTTTTGAATAAAAGCCTTTTTCTCGAATGCCTCGATACTATTCGATAAAAGTTCGAGTCCGCTAACATCCACATGCATCTGCGATTGATTGAGCATTTCAATGTTCGGTTTAACGAGCGGAATACATTTTCGCTCGACTATTTCCTCTTCATCGATATTATTCTCAATCGTGTCATGTTGCTCGGATTGTGTAAAACAAACTTCGGGTGGTGGTATTATAGTTGCGACTGCTTCCGCAATTTGTACTTGCATCATATGGTTCACTTCATTGTGATGGTGACTATCAGCTACGGCATAGTTTGTTGTTGTCACTATAGGTGACATTCGACTGGCATATTCAGTATTTGAATCGGCCGTTGAATTTAATTCGTTCGGCATCTCGTTGCTCTGCAACGGAATTGCTAATTTTATAATATCACATTTTCCAAAGAGTTTTGTCTCAATTTTCTCGTTCTCAATAATTTGCACGCTACATACTTTAGTTGAAGTTGGTGTATCATCATTTAGTTTATTGTTGTTATTACTATCGTTTAGATTACTACTATTATTATTACTACTATTACTATTTGCAATAATATCACAATTATTTATCGTATCATCACATTCATTATCATCTAGTTTATGGCACGGGTTGCTAATATCATCGTTATAATTCTCTGGCATTGAGCACTCATCATGGCCATGATTTGTATTTTCATCCTCGCTCAATGAATCTGTTTGGATATTGGCGTCTTGTACTTCAGGTACATTACATGTCGTTGATAAATTTTGTGGCTGTTCAGGTGGCGGTGTTAAACAAGCTGACGCTTCGGCAGGTACTTGAAGTAGGGGTGGTGTAATATTATTTCGACAATCCATTGGTGCCTCAATTGATGCCATTTGCCCATGATGTTGATGATGATGATTTGTCGGTGTGATTTGAATTAAATTGCCCGGATGTTGATAGTATAGCTGGGTCGGGATATCATTTGTTTGAACAGCGGTAGCGATTGTTGCCGTTTGTATTGTCGATTTTTCTTGTTCGAATATTGTCGACTGATGATGTTGATGATGATGATGGTGTTGCTGTTGCAGGTGCTGGTGTGTTGTATTATTGGTTGTTCCATTTGTACTGCTGCTACAATCTTCGATTTTAATTAAAGTATGTGACGGAATTGGTAGCGGGATTGTGCTATTTGGTTTTCGTTTTGATTCAGTTAGTGCCACTAATCGTGTACTATGCGTTTGGGTATGTTGATGCAATGTTGTACTTGCCGTTGCTAAATAATCCGATCCAAGCAGTTGCAGTGGCGCTAATGGAGGCGGTTGGATTTGTTGCGCCAACGGTGGTAATAATAGATGAAAATGTACATCGAAAATGTTTTTGCATCGGATTTATTTTATAACATATACACATGAGCAGTCCTCTCAGCTAAGGAATAAAAATCCTTGCCGGGGTAGTTTCGACAGGATTGAACTTGAATGCACAATTTTAATTATGATTTTAAGTATAGGACAACATATCAAATCAGGTGGAAAGAGAGATTAATCTTAAAATCCTTACAGAGAACTCGTCCCTCTATCTCACTTATTTTTGAATCATTTATGAAAAAAATTGCAGATCCTGGAATATTTTGTTCAATACTTTCTGGATGGAAAACCAGTTGAATCCCGGTGTATCACAAAAGATACCCATATATTTCATATAGTTGAGTGACTTCTTTATACACACGCATGTAGACATTCTATACTAAAGTTACTTTATAGTATGTTTGGTGTGATGTTGACTACTTCACAGGCTCAATTGAGTAAGTTTCTGATAATGTATATTTTTTTCTACCTAATGCCTCTAACTAATTAGTCGATTTAAGTATTTGTTAGCCCAATATTTTAGGATCACAGTATGTGTTTCATCGATGCTTGAGCAAAATTGATGACTTAAGGTAGCAAATAAATGGGCTTCGACTGTCTAGAAGATACCAACAAATATTATTCACTTTAATACATTGACCAACTTATGCAATGGTAAAACTAGAACAGCTGGAGTGCTTGCGTTTGGATAACCATATTTACAGATCGTCACTGTAAATTACAAAATAAATATAATCATGATTTATTGCAAGTTTTGAAAAAAAATCATAAATTTTACGTGTAATCGGTTCATGTGAATAGAACCAGTAAATATTTGAGCCCTAAAAATTAAATTTAAGCAAAAACGTTATCAGCTTAGTTAATACAGCTTCTTCTGTCTACAAATGCGTTTAACTGACCTCCAAGCAGAACTGCTTTATTTCTTCTTGCGATTGTAAACAGAGGCTATATTTCGTTGCACAACATCAAGATGACACTCCACTTTTAGACCATCGAGTTTCTTGGAGCACTACCAGCTGACGAGTTCCAACTGATGCTCTCTCTTACATGTGATTACACTGAGAGAAAAAGTATTCTAACTTAAAGAAAACATAATTCATAAATCAAGAAACTCTAAATTAACAAAAAATCAAGTATAAACTGATTGATAAAAAAATATTATGTTTAAATTAAATATATAAAACATAATTTCATTTTTAAAATACCTTATTGAATTAAAATATATTTCCTTAGTTTGAGAAAGCAAAAAAATACTTAATTCAATAAAAGGTTGACTAGTTTTGATAACTAACAGTTTTGAATTAATAATGTTATTCTAGACATGAAATTTTCAACTTATCTATAAAATTATTCAATTTTTACTCTTAATTGCAGTATAATTATCAATTGAAATTACGATCAAACAAAGAATCGTAATTTCTCAAAATTGGATACATGTTGCTGTTTAATTTTGAGATAAAAATTGCATTAATTCGAGAGTTAAAATGATTAAAAACTAATCAAAATTAACATTTATATATAAAAATTATTTATATATGTATGTATATATATATATATATATATATATATATATATATATATATATATATATATATATATATATATATATATATATATATATATATATATATATATATGTAAATGATTGTATACTTCATTTTTCTCAAGTTTAAGTCAAATATAAAGGATTAAAGGATTGAGTTTGATATATTTGAAAAGAAGCAGAAACTCAATGAGAACCTTCTTTGAGCCGAATAGAAGTTATACTTAACGATAACTCCATGGATCCAAAGGAACCCGAGGAGAGTGTTTAACCGTTAAAATCCAACTATCACATGTTTGTTAATGGTCCATATATAATGTCTATCAAAGAATCCCCGCTCAACCTCAAAAAACCTATCTAATTACTTATTTGTCTTCGTGTTTTCGTGTCTCCGTCCTCATTCAAATTATGGTTTTATAACTATTAAAAGGGTTGCCCAACTTGGTTTGCCGTAGGGGATTTTTTCTTTTAAACATTTTACGATAAACAAAAAATATCTTCATAACAACTAGCTCAAAACTGAATAATAATAAAAAGCTTCAAGTTATTCCGTAAAAATAATGAAAGCGCGATCGATATTACCCATAGGAAAGCTGTGAAGAAAAACTCTGAGGTGAGCACGGTTTCATTGAAATCACGTATTTTGAAAGTACATGTCAATGTTTGTTCACATCACGATGGCATTCGCCGTAAAAGGTTTACTGACGTCACTTTTGAATTGCATTTAATCATTGTTTGGTTTGGTATTTTTAATAAACATTTTATCAAATGCAGTAAATTTGTTTGTTAATGTGGTGGAAATGTATCTTAAACCAAACTTAAAATTCGATCATACTCGTATAAACAATATATGGTATCTATTAGAATTATTCAGTAATGTTTCCGTCTATTAACACTGTAATATTTGATAATGTGACATGACATGGCAATGATCATGATATGAACTAGTTTAGAGATCGACAAAACCTTTTTACTATAATCTATAGGTGTAAATAATATAATAATTCCGCTAATTATTTCTTTTTAATCAAATTAATTTTCTGAAACGACAATTTCTATCTTAATCTATTCTCAAATTAAAAATAAATATTCTTAAAGGTATACCAACTAAAAAAATTAAGAAACATGAATTGGGAATATTTTTTATTAATTTATAAATTTTATTACCAAATTTTATTCTTATTTTAAATCAAGTCGTACATATTTATTCTCATTTTATGTATAAAACAAATAATTTAGTACATATTATAAAAATATTCTCAAATTAAGCATATAATACTAAAATCCATTATACATTTGAAACTTAAACTGAGAATTTAGTTCACAACATAAGTTTTTAGTTTATGAAATATCGTTACTGGTACTGAGTTGTAAATCATATTGATATTGTTATATTGAAGTCTGAATCGTTGTTAGAAGTAAACGTGTTTCCGTTTGTGTAAATATTTGTGAATAAAAAAAGTGTCAATTAAAATTAAAAGAATAAAAAGTGAACTAAAAGTACGAGTATCAATGGAAATATAAATATAAATGTGTATCTAGATACTTCTCCGTGAAAATTTTTCCAAAATTGAAGAATCAAGCAATAGATTGCCCTACTAAGCTTGATGTAATGTAAAATCGTAAGTTATATTTATCAATAAATTAGTTATATAAATAAATAAATATATATATATATATATATATATATATATATATATATATATATATATATATATATATATAAATATATATATATATATATATATATATATATATATATATATATATATATATATATATATATATATATATATATATATATATATATATATAATATTAACTACAACCAATTATATTTCAGATTTTAAATATTGAAAAATGTTCAACTACTCATTTATTTACCACCAATCTGAAAATTCGGCAACTTACATTAGAGAATATTCGATTGAGATATTCAGAAAATGGATTGAAACCGCAATCTCTCATATTAGTAGTAATGGAAACCAAAAATGCTGAATGAATTATACATGGGATTTTTCAAACAAAACTTGAAACCAAAACAAAATTTCGGTCGATGTATGTATGGATAGCGGATTCACAACCTTGAGTGAAGAAGTTAATCATAGGCAAATAAAAATTTTTACAAATGTTACTTTCCTAGTTAATTTGATTTAAGTCAACAAAATTAATTGTCATATATTAAATTAGATTTAAGAATTAATTCAAGTTTTGATATGATTTCTGTTTTACATATAACCTTATTTATAATGTTATTTAATTAAATAAATGATAACTGTTATGATAACAATTATATTAATTTCTAAATGAATAAATGTAATTTTTAATTATGATTATAATTTTTATGTAATACATAAAGAATTACTGCAATATATATATATAAATGTTAATAATAATTCTATAAAAACGATTACTGTAAGAACTTAAAACAAGCTAAATTATCTTAATTTATAATTAATTTAATGTAATATAATTTAATTTTAATATATATATATATATATATATATATAAATATATATATATATATATATATATATATATATATATATATATATATATATATATATATATATATAAATATATTTATGTGTATATATATATATATATATATATATATATATATATATATATATATATATATATATATATATATATATATATATATATATATATATATATATATATATATATATATATATATATATATATAGATATTTATAGATATTTATTTCTATAATAATCTAAATCATAATTAATTAAATGTATTAATGTAACACAGTAAAAAAGAAATATATAACATTAAATTATGAAAATACTAGAAAAAAACAAATTTTTATTTATGAATTTTCCATTTGAATTGAGTTTCCGAAATGTTTAAACTAAGTATTATTCTTTCTTTAGTTAAGAATACGATCTTCTATGTGATATGATTGAATCATCTTTTGAGAATATTAATGATACAATTTGAAATTTTAGTTTATTGTTTCCAATAAAATATTCTCAATACAAGATTTTCCGTATTAAATACTGAGAAAATCTATACTCAATCCTACTTTGATTGTTCTCTAATTAAAATAAGTAAATTTTAAACTGAGATTTTTACCTTATAATTTCATCGTAAAAATGTATGTATTTGATTATATTTTTCTCAAACTATTTTAATTTATTAGACAAATTGGAGAATAAGTTTCTAAATTCTATAAAATAAATGACTTTAAATGAAGAAGAAAAATATTTATAACAAGAAACCGATTTTCTTGAAATAATGATAGTATTCTCAATTTTAATTTTTTAATATTTTATGAATTTTATAACAATATTCTCAATCGAAGAATAAATATACATAGCACACATTCAAGTAGAAAATCTGCATGAATTATACTGTTACCGCTTAATATGAGCATACTTTTCTCTCAGTGTAGACCTGTTAAACGCGTCAGGGTTTCTAGGTGACTGCAGGTTCCAAGTACCGATTCTCAATCGCGTGTCTGGGTACCTAAGCGGAAGTTCTTATATTCTATATGTCTTTTATTTCATTCGAAATATTTACGAAACATGAATGCCTCCACACACAGGGCGTGGATAATAAATACACCGAATATTTACTATATTGTACGACAAATAATGGAGTGGTTTTAACTTGGTCAGTTGGCGTCATATATATCCTGAGTTCGAACACAATTGTGACTTGTATCGTAGTAAGGTGCGTTCGAAAATGTTCTTGTATAATATTTATTTTAGAACATATATACATGAGCAGTTCTTTCAGAAATCAGTCAGCTAAGAAATAAAAATCCTTTCCTTTTAATAGTGATTTTAAGTGGGACAACATAATAAATCAGATGAAAAGAGAGTATAAAAATTTAAACTAAACTGTTTTAAGTAATTCTTTTTATTTTATTTATTTATTTATATATTAATTATTTTAAAATCTTCAAGAAAACAACTAAAACAAATTTTTGTATGAAATTACTATTATTACAAATTATTATCTATTTGGTGCCTCACTATCTGGTTCTATTAACACAACTCACTAGTCCCGTCGATGAAAACTCTTTATATACCCAAAAATGTTTTAACGAAGCCTCTTTGAGACTATTTAAAATTTTATGTTTTTCTTTTTATTTTACAACGCCTGCTGGAAACACAACAGACAATTTTCATATTTATGATTACTATGATCAAAAAATAATGAAGCATTTTATTTTGAAAATCCTCACAGAAAACCCTTCATTCGATGTTCTCACTTATTTTTGAATTATTTATGTAAAAAATTACAGATCTTGGAATGGGTTGTGCAATACTTTCTTTATACACACGAATGTTTACATTCTACTGATGTTATTTTACAGTATGTTTGGTGTTGACTACTTCACAGGCTCAGTTGAGTAAGTTTCTGATAATGTACATTTGGTCTATCTAATGCCTCTATAATTAGTCGATTCAGGTATTTGTTAGGCCAATACTGTAGAATCACAGTAAGTGTTTCATCTCTGCTTGAGCAAAATTGATGACGTATGGTATGACCTAGATATAAAATAAATGAGCTTCGACTACCTAGAAGATACAAACAAATATTATTCACTTTAATACATCGACCAACTTATGTAATGGTTAAAACTAGAACAGCTGGAGTGCTCTTGTATAACCATCGACATAGAAACAATATAAACTTCAATGGTTCCGCGTTTCCTATGTATGTACATATACGGTTTCTAATATTTACAGATCGTCACTGTAAATTACAAAATACATATAATCATGATTTATTGCAATTATTGAAAAAAAAATCATAAATTTTACGTGTAATCGATTCATGTGAATAGAACCAGCAAATATTTGAACCCTAAAAATTAAATTTAAGCAAAAACGTTATCAGCTTAGTTAATACACTCATACTCGTATCGTGAAGTCAAGACGGTCTAATTAATTACCTATTTCACATTTCATTATTTTAAAATAATTTATAGACCCACAAGTAATTGATCTATTTCAAAAATCATTAAATTAATAATATATTTATGAAAATTTATTAATTGGTTGTTGTATATAATGAAATGTCGAAGTATGACCTAATCACACTTCATCGTCATTTTATTTGTGTGCGTATATGATATTTTTGAAGTTGACATATTGGATTCGAATTTAAAATTGATTGTAGGCAAATATTTACCTGTACTATGGACTAAATATTATAGAACGTGATTCACGTCATGTATTGAAATAATATTCAGAATAAATTTTTCGTTATAACTACTCACATACATACATCATATGTACATGAATAAAAAATTGTATATCATTCAATTATGTATTTGCACAACTGGAGCTCTAGTAATTTTTTAACATTACATTTGCACAGTATCGACATTAATATCAATCAAAATCGATTTGTATAAGGTAACGTTAGGTGGATAAATTTTATCAAGTAGATCAAAGGTCGGAAATAGTGTACTAGTCGATTAATTATTAAATGACGTAACGTGTACTTATTTTGCATAGATTTGGTTGGTTTAAACTAAGAAACAAATTATAGTTCTAGTCGTGGTTTTCAAATTTTAAAAATTTACAGTTTTGGTTTGGTTCAAGCCATCATCTGATTCTGGTTTTAGTTTGCTAAAATGTCATCAACAGCGCTTGTTCATTCATCTTACTTCGAAATATTCTAATCATTTGCTAGATACGGTATTGGACAGTTAAGTTATTATATATGGAATATGCCAGCATTCTATTGTTAGTAATATTTCTCTGGTTAACGTGGATTTAGATAGATATAATTGGTCGAATGAGCTCGTCTTAAATGCTCATTAAATGCAATATATTATTTTTAACAAAAAATCGTTAAATACGTTTTCTTTTCCTTGTATTCATCTTAATGGGTCATTCAATACGTTTTCAACTACTTTAAGTAGTTTGGGGATAGTTTTTTCCCGTTTAGTTTAAATTGGGTGCAGGGCGAATTTTTAGACTGTCCTAGCTCCCTGTAACTGTCAGTGCTCTTGCACCCAACGCGCGATCCTTCAAGTAAAGGTTGATAGCTGCCTTAAACTTGTGCATTTTATACTCAAACGGAAACTGAAAACCGGCCAACGAATTCGATTATTTAGATGTTCGATAAATAAATTCGCGCTTCGCATTTCAGTTCAAGGTTTCGACAATTTCACCGTAAACCTATGTGCACTGACTGTTCCTCGTGTTACCCGCCCTGGCGTAACTAATGGTGGTATTTTCTCCTTTAATTCTGCAGAACATTTACCATTTTTTAATCTATAGAACACGTAGAGTTTTGCAACATTTTTGCGGTACTGTAGGGTGTCTATATATTTCGTAAAGCTGGAGTTTCGTATTATTCGGATGGTACGCCGCTGAACACTATCCAGCAACTGGAGAGCAATGCCATTTACTCCACTCCAAACCTGAAAGCAATATTCTATACAAGGTCTAATAAAGGTTTTATATATCTGGAACACCTGATGCGATCTAAAAAAAACCGTCTGGATCTATTGAGGAACCCGAGTTTACGTGAAGCTTATTTGGCCAATGCTTTAGTGTGTTCATTCCATTTTAAACTGTTGCTATAATAAGACCACCAAGCAAACGAATTGAGTCACAATCCACGAGAACGTGGGCTTTTACCACAAAAGGGTATTCGTTTCGACTTCTTTTACGCGAGAACATGACTTTTTGTGTTTTTTTCTCGTTAAATTTGATCTGATTTTTTACTCCCCACTCAAATATTGTACTCAAATCGGAACTAAGCGAAGTGACAATTTTCAGCCGTTTACCGTTTAACTGTGAACGAGTAGGCTCGACCTCGAATGAAATAGAAGAGTGCAATGTTGCATCATCGGCAAAACTGTGGATAGGGTTTACAGTGCTATCCAACAAGTCATTAATGTATAACAAAAACAAAGTTGGTGATAAAACTGATCCCTGAGGGACTCCGGCATTTAGGAAGTGTGTCGTTAATGATCTCCCATTTAGCAGAACGTTGATCTTTCGGTCTTTGAGAATGTTGTTTATCCACTTGATGGTCATCGAATCCAATCCGTATGCCACAAGTTTACAAATGAGATTCTCATATTCGACAAACCTTGTCAAAAGCCTTGGATATATCTAAAGCGATTGCAAAGGCTTCTCTGTGTTGCTCAAGAGCGATATTCCATTTGTTTGTAACACATGTCCAAAGATCGGTTGTGGAGCGGCTTTCGCGAAAGACATATTGTTTATCTGAACTTATTTTATAAATTTCAAGATATTGCACCAGTTGTTGGTGTATGCATTTCTCAAACACTTTAGCCACGGCTGACACAATTGATATTGGCCGGTAGTTTGAGGGGTCAGTTTTATCACAACCACGTTTAAAAACCGGTTGCACCATCGCACTCTTCCATGCGTTCGGGTATTTACTTTGCTTATAAGAAAGGAGAAACATTTTAGTTAAAATTGGAGCCAAGTCACTGGCAAACTCCTTCAATATTCGAACAGGAATTCCGTCAGGTCCGGTGGCCTTATTTATGTTCATTGCCTTCAGGTTCCTGAAGACAATTTAACAAAACTCTTGTATGGATGACTATTTAGTTAAAGTTAGTAGAAAAATATTTGGGTAAATTGTCTGTATAAAAGATTTACGGATAGTCAGTTTAAAAAAAAAGTGTTTATGTCCTATCTAATTCCGCATTTCTTATGACTATTTTAAAACATTATCTTCCCCACGAGTTTAATAAATTGTTTGCAAAAGGTTAGTGGCATAGATAGCCCCCACTATTAGCCAGCGGCTAATCTTTAACAATTTATTATGTGAAATAAAGAAAGTGAAAGTTAACTCTGGACGTTTTTATTTTGATCCACGTCGAAATCGACAATAATCCAGATACGAACCGTGAAAGTTGTAACAATATGAAACAAAACCATAATTTACTATGAAAGAAAATTATCCAATAGAAAAAACCTAATCTGAAAAATTAATAATTTTTCAGGAAATTCCCAGAAATGACCCCACCGAGAAACTAACTTTAAAAGTTATTACAACTGAGCAATGATTAAAAACTGATTTGTCATAGTTTCAGAAAGGGCAGAAACAGCCAAACCACTAAACATGCTATGTTGTAACATAGAAATAATATTGAAGACCATAATTATGTTATCCGATGTTATAAAAATAAACCAAATTAATTTAATTAAGACATAATGTCGAGCCGACCTAAGAGATGCCCAAAAGATATGGCATTTATTTTCGAATACCTCAATCGATTTACATTCTGTTTATTCCACAAGTTTAAAATTTTGTCATGTTGGTTGGGCTTTATAGTTCATTCTAGAGATGTTTCGAGGGCCAGGTTCATGATTTCATATGATTTAATATAAAACCATTCTACCGAGGTCAGATCGTCTTATTATGATAAGGACTACATAATTTTTGAATAATTTAAATATTGGATCATTTAAAATTGTAAAACGTCGGGGATGATATAACGAGTTTACTTCACATACATATAAAAAGGGAGGTATGTCGGCAAATAAAAAAATCAAGCATCTTGAGTCTAATTTAAAAGATAATTGACTACTAGTTAGCTCAACAAGTGCCTCTGAGTGCACCGGTTATCAGAAGAATATAACAACAAACCAATATAAAATACTTCGACCGAGAAAAAACACCGAATTTTATCACAATCAAAAAACCTTCAAGACTGTCATTCATAAACCATCACTAATGTTTTTTCATAGAACTTCATACTCCGCAATTTCATCTTCTTAGAGAAAAAATTGCGGAGCGTATACAGGTTGCTCTAAAATCAGTTTTTATCAAGTAGACATAATGAGTACAAAAGCTCGAATTATCTATTAAAGTACCCTCTTTCAATCGAAAACATGCCTTATATATAGACATCTATAGAACAGAGAATACAAAACTAAACACACAACAACCTACATAATCTTTTATCGAATGTTTGGTTGGTTTGATATCAAAAATATTGAATAAAATGGTTGTGTCCTAAAAGTCAACTAAGTGCCTGATCGATTCTGCTCTACGTCCAATAAACTAAACGTTTCTGTATTTTTAAGTAGAGTGTGATGTAAACCTTAATTAATTTTCTGAAATACTATTAAAAATCCTGGAAATGAGTCGCTGGAAATGAGCTTATATAACCTGAAGAAAGCGTATTGCTTTAATTTAAAGTAAATCTAAGTTGTTCCTTGTATCTTGTAACCCACTAGGCCAGTTTCGATCTGATGATGTCATTGACGATCTGACGTCATTGAATGACCGTGTGATTGAAAAGATCAAATCCATCTCATCAGGCATATGCTACCCATACTGTGCGATTCGTATATATATGTTTAGTTGTGACGCGACAGTACAAATGAATTACAAGAACTTAACTCGAAATATTTTATTAATTAATTGTGGCGTGAGATAATTTTTATTTATATTTGTTGGAGTTGCTCAACCCCACATAACTCCCCCGAAAGTGAATTACCCCCTCCGAATAATTATGATTATTTGTGCCGCAGTGCGTGGGGTGCCTAAATTCGCCCGCTTAGTAAGTAGGCTTGTTGCGACATGAAACGAACCTGACTGCATGTTGTATTTGTGGGTGCCCACATTCGCCCACCTTATTGAATTTGGCTTTGTTGCAGCATGAAACAAGCTTCCTGGAAATATCTATGCCTTGAACGTGAAACGAGCTTACCACGCATTGAAACAGAAGGCCGGAAAATTCCATTGTGGGAAGTTAAACTTTTTGTCATGTTAGGTTAGGCAGAAGGGTAGGATGAAAATTATCAGGTGTTTTGTGTCAAAAGATCTTGACGTGTAATGCCCTACTAAACAGGGTCGTTGGGGTCACCAATGAAGAAAGCGTATAGCTTTATGTAAATTTGAATGTAATTCTAAATCTGAGTTGTTCCTTGTATCTTGTAATCCACTAGGCCTGTTTTGATCTGATGATGATGACGTCATTGAATGACCGTGTGATCGAAAATATTAAATCCATCTCATCAGGTATATGCTACCGGACTTGATGTTCAAGTTCAGTTTAGTTGTGACGCGTCAGTACTAGTGAATTACAAGAACTTAACTCGAAATATTTTATTAATTAATTGTGACGTGAGATAATTTTTATTTATATTTGTTGGAGTTGCTCAAGAACGCCACAAACCCTGTGAAGTGAAAAGTAACATTTTCGTTTTTCGCTTATAACTTCGAATTATCACAGGTATAAAGAACTAATAGCAATGTCATTAAAGCAAATTAAACACCTCTCGGAACCTTTGCCTTAGACATAAGCGTATACACATTTAAAGAATTTTATCCTATCGCTAGTCCCAATAAAAATTTTATCAGCAGTCAATTCAGTCGTTCCAATTTGCGTCTTCTCACTTCAATGGTTTCTCCTAAAAGTTGTCTAAATCAAAGGTTTAACAACATACTTTTACCCCTAAAAGACTACTAAATTGTATTGTGAATACACTAGAACATTTACAATGTTACTTGTACAGTACATTAATACTGGGGACTTCATTTTTATTTCTAATTCCACAGTTTTCAAATTTAGACGGTTGGAATTTTAAATGAACCACAGAACATTCACTATTTTATGTTCCATAGAACTGTGTTTGGAATAGATCTTTGAAACTGGATTTAGTATTTGCCGGTATAAGAGTAATTTTGGTCCGATCACACTTCCTTGCAGTACCCCTGCTGATATTCCCTTTAACTCTGCCTTTAACTTTGTTTTCATATTTAATACAAAAGTTCCGATCGACGATATAGGATTTTAATACCAAGTAGAATTGTTGGGATATAGATCACGATTCAATTTATGTCCTAACCCTTGACGCCATATACTTAATAAATATTTGGAATGCTTTTAGAAAAACATTTGAACTTACTTGTTTCCGTTCTAGCACGTCAGCTCTAGGTTCCTATTTTATATAAATGAGTGATCTCTTTAAATTGGTAGGGTTACTCTTTTCCATAATAAAGATAAAAAATTGACATATAAGTCAATCAACAATAAAAACTCGTTTATCTTTGGACAATAGATTCCCATATAAATGGGACATGACCTGTCTGGTCATGAACGCTCTCTATGCAGTTCTACAACAAGCTGCCCTGTGATTAGATCATAACCAGAATACATTTTCCTCTTTCAATTACGGTTATTTTATAGGTCGTACGTTGTTCAAATCGATGTTGAAACTACATTTTCATCTGCGGTTTCTGTCAGAGTGGTTGAAATATAGCTTAAAGGAGTTCTGCTTTAGTCTTGTACTTCAGGAACATTAACCAATTGTTTATTTTATTTCAGAGATAGTTATACACACTTTTATACTTTTTGGTAATCAATTTCTTTGCCAGATGTTTCTTGCTTTTCGGCACATTTTATTTCGACTTGTTATTGATTAACAGCTTTACCTCATCTTTGCGTGATAAGGTGTCTTTGATTTTTAAATTGATGTCAGATCATCACGATTTTCAATGAATATAAGTATATGTACTTATATAATTCTTTTATATTCATATTATTGTATAAAAATCGATGAGGTTCGGTATTTGGTTACTATCCATAGGCCACGGTCGTAGATTTACAACCATAATGAAAGTTGCAATTTCCAAATTGAATTATAAGAATCTACGAGATTTTCTGAGTCACGAGTTTTTCTAGTTCACTAGAAGTAAATACTAGAACATTTGAGGTTACTGTCAAACGATAATTTTATAATATCGTACATAAGGGTGCTATAGATGCAAACAATACGAAGTATTTTGGCAACGACGATCTTTTTCTAGAATTCATAAACAAACTACTACTCAAAATATGCCTGATTGACCATTCAAGTTTACATTCATTATTGACGATTGGTTGTCTTTGGTAATAAAATAATATTATTTCTTCATTTGAGAACTAAAAACATTATATTTAAATCAGTATAACGATTCGTTCCACCTGTTTTATATGTATTTGATTTATTAATCGGCAAATAATTTTTATTATGCAAATTATGCAAAATAATTTTTTTTTAATCTCTTATCTTATTTACTTTTTCGCCATTAAAGCCAATTCGAGGAGGTACAGCTACAGGTGCGTTTTTCTAACCATCTGCACATTGCATAGCTCCATGCCAGCCTATAGTGCTAGCATGGAAGATGGGTCGGCCCATGAGTTTTGCACTCCAACAGGAGGTAATAGTTGAGTTCATTTACACCACAGACCGTAATCTAATGGTGAAAAATTTCTTTTGCATCCTGCCCCTATCGTTATTCGAACCCAGTACCTCCCGCTCCAACTGCCGCAGCTTTAACCACTGCGCCTCCTGGACGGTATAATTAAATTTATAAGTCCAAAAATTAAATTTATCTAAAGTTAATGTCTGCTAAATATTTCAAGATTATTCAGAAATAGGTGTTGTATGTTCAGAGAAGTTACCGACTTACATCATACTTTAAGATTTCACTCATCTGAATGTCAAAAACTATAGATGGCAGCGTTAGTATAAGCATAGATGCGGCAGATTTTTCTTATCTAGTTGAAGTTCAATATCAGTACAGATCCCAGAATGAATGAACATGGATCTTTCATTCTGGGGCCTGTACTGATATTAAACATCAACTGATGAGCAGATCATGGATCGGTCATGAGCGATCTAAGGGAAATTAGGTAACGCCTAATCAGCTAACATCTCTGCTTGCAGATGATTCCAATTAGGTAGCGTTTGAAAGTCAAATTTGTCATAAAACTAAAGACTGGATGCGTTCACCTCATCTTTCGGCCAACTATAGTGTAAATGAAGATAGATCACATCGATCGATCCAATGACAGTGTAATATTTTTCGAATGCACTATCAACCCAAAGTATATTCTTATGACAGAAATAATTTCAATTGTCATCGAGGTAAGTCAGAAAGCATTAATAAGTTCTTCCGATTGAATGTATGTATATATTGGCTATATAATGTTGTTCACTTTTATCAAAATTACTACAATGCGGCATTTACTCGTAATTTGGAAAGCAAATTAAGGTTGGTTTACATATACATACATGTATTTATACATAAGTCAACATGTGGCACACCCGCCAATATACATAAATTGTGAACGATAAAATGTTTAATAATATTATGTTAACAATCAACAACGCTATAATTTAATTTACAAAATCTTGAGCAATAAACCATTTGATAAGGCTATTATACACATGCATATTAGTGTTGTTCTTTTCTACAAGTTAAGATAACATTGAACCAAAAAAAGAAATCAAATAAAATTACCATAACACACTCGAAAACTAATAACGAGTTCGAGCGCTATATTCCTTTTTATCATACAAATTATTGATTATCAAATTTTATCAATAACAACATAATTAAAATTAAATGATATTGGTGCAATAAAAACGAACGACAAAAAAGTGTTTAATCGCATACACCAATTGTGCAAACATTACATAAATCAATAAACAAAATAAATTACCAGTTAACTTGAGTTTCTTCGAAACATCAAATTACTTGTTTGTACCATCCGGGAATCGATATTACAAACAACACACATATCTGCCATTTTAATAAGACACAATAATTGAAGATTAATATCTTAATTGGAACCATGTTTTACGAATAAATTGTTATGAATAAGTCTAAGTACTCTATACTGATAAATAATTGTGTTCCGAAGACGACAACCACACAAATTGGATAACGAGTTACTAATCATAATTGGTATGTGAATTGTTATTGCTCATCTTATCGAAGCCGTTTTATATAATGGTCATAAAGGCAATGACCACAATTAGAACATATATTATTAATTGATAATTGACTAATCTGATTGTAAAGCAATATGTGACATCATTTATTTAGTAAGTTTGTGAGGGCTCGTTTAATGTGAGGACGTAATAATATGCTTGAAAAGTTGTTTAGAACCAACCAAAATGAAACAAGAAGTATTGGGTTCGAACCCGGTACCTCCCACTCCAACTGCCGCAGCTTTAACCATTGCGCCATCTGGGCGGTATTAATATATGTACATACATATTTTATTATCCAACATAAGAAACACTTAAGGTTGTTTCGCGAGGACGGAAACTCTTACCCTAGCCATTTGCACCTAACCAAAACCAATCAAAATAGGCATAGAACAAAAGGAATCTCCCATTTTTAGCCGTGGTTGAGTTAAAAAATAGTTATCTTTGAGCAAAATATCCGACAAGCACGCCAATTATATATGAAAAAAAATTAAATTAAGCAATAATTGCGCTCATTATAATTTTGTTAGCTATACATTTTTGGCGGTTATTTCATTTTACGTCATTGGCGGTTCATTTTATTTTTGTGTGTATAAAAACTTGTTAGCAAATTTGTCCATTTATACCAAACGATATACTGCTAATTATTTCGACGATCGGTGAGTTTATATTAAATGAGACGCGCAAGGTGAAAAGTCAAAGTATGATTTTGGGGCTCAACATTCAAGGATCAAAACATTTTGTTGACATGCATCATAAGCCGTGTTTCTTGACGCACAGTGATCCGGATCAGATCACATTTTCCATGCAAACCAAAGACACATTTTGATCCAAAATGAAATTTGGATCAAAATGTTTCTTTGGTTTGCATGGAAAATGTGATCTGATCCGGATCACTGTGCGTCAAGAAACACGGCTATAGTTAGAATATAATTTTTTATTATTTTAATATTATAATTTAATAAATAAATAAGTCTAAAATAAAAGTAACTATACATATGTATATTATTCTGTCGAAATGGTGTAACACTTTATGGTAGGCATATATTGGGCCTCCACACTTACTCAATGAATGGTTTGAATAGTTTCTTCTCTCTGACTATTTGGTGAAGATACATCATACGTATTCAAAAATGATTATGAATATTGAACCTGCAACATCTGAAATTATATAAAATTCAAACTCATCTATTGAAGTAGCTATACGATGGAGGTGTGAAAATGTTTTCCATATAATCACAACCCTCATTCACACTGCAAGCTAGTACCTAACTAATCGCACAAAATCACAATATATTTATATAGAATTTTTTTCCCAAAATGACGACGAAATGGACAAACAATGTCATTTTATGCAAGAACTTAAATAATCAAACCATTAGAAATCTTTTTTTTTATACTTTAACATTGTTCAAAAGTGTGCCGAAACTTAAAATCACCATTTTATGTTATTTAATGCAAGAAAGGACAAAATCAAAAATTTTTTTTGACCAAAAGTTGTCAAAAAAACAAAACAACAGTCTAAGTGAACATCGAAATTCAAGTAAATAAAAAAAATGACAAGTGTCAAGCCAACTATAGACCAATTTAATCGTCCGCGCGAAACAATTTTTAAACCAAACGCTGAAAGTTCTTTATCGAGAAAGTAAAATCTCGTTAAAGCAGTGTTCATAATGGAACAATTTGCATTCTATTTTTCACCGATCTCTTGATATTTCAAATTTGTTTAAATGCCACTTAGCTTCTCTCATATTTCCAATCTAAGTTGGAAAAAAACCTACTAGTATCGCATGGCCAACTGGAAAAATCAAAAATAATAATAATGAGCTATAATTTCGCACAAAATAAAAATGTCTATCGCTCAAATATAATTTTTTGTGTCGTCATTTTCTGTATGTCTGTTCTGTTGTTATCTTTCCAATGTTCCTTTTGGGGGTCAACACACTCCTTCTCGGTTTCATGATTTACTTCTTTCTTTACGCCATTACATGGCCAAACAGAAAACATTCGGCGTTCTATAGGCTCCATGTTAGCATATAACGTGGTCGGGCAATGAATACTGCACACCAACAGGTAGTCATAGATGTGTCATAAAGACCATTCGTAAGTAACACAAAATGAGGACTACTTTAGATAGCAAATTATACATATTTAAAGAACTTTTATTGTACACCAAGATTGCATCGTTAACAAATTAATACTGGTTTTCGTTCTGCTTATGCGTTGTTTGGAAGTTGCGTTTTTATACAATTTTTTTGAATTGGTTTTTTTAGAGTTCGCCGTTAAAAATATTGAGATTGGCGTTTTATAAAACTTGCCGGGGAATTACAATTTTATTTTTATTGTTATTAAATATAATTCATTGTCCTCAAATAGGAATCGTGATCCAAAGCAGTCTATGGGAGGAGTATGAAGAACAAGAGCACAAGAAGTGCTCAATAGTTTTTGCTTCCCCACATTGGAACATGTCATTATTCAGTGAACAATGTCCTGTGAGATTACTCAGCAAGGTCCTTAATGAGCAATCTCTTTTGTAGCAGTATATATGAAAGTGATAGTCGAATCTCTCTTAAGAGATAATAACGTCATTCCTAGAGCGTTCTCAGGTCTCTCAAAAGCTGAAACTGCATCCAAACGGGCCAATTTTTTAGTTTAGTTACCACGCACCTCCACTTTTACAGGTTCATATAACTCCACTCGATTTTTTATTTCTTCATCAACTGTCTCTATATTTACATTTAAACGAAGTTCATAATTTCTTATGTATCATAGACTACTTACTTTACACTGTAGCACAATGTTATGGGACGTTTGTTTCATTTTAATGCTATTTGTGAATGGAATTTGATGTCCGTTAGTAACAGCAGGTCTCTAACATATTTTTAAATTCGTGAAACTGATATATGTGGGGTTTGTTTCGTTAGAAGTGATCCATCACATTTTGTAACATTGGCTGGATACTATGCGGTCTTGGGTCCTGCCTGTATCTCAACATTGAAGGTTATAAAGAGAACGAATATGAGTCACAGAAACGACTTAAGCGATAATCCACAGCCATGCCAATTTGTAACTACTTAATAAGTATAAAATAGTATAAAATTCGTTAATAAGGGAAACTATTAAAATAAATAAATAGTTTAGTACAGTCATATTTAGCCAACCTAAGCATTCATTCCATTCCATGATGCATCCTAACTTCATATTCGTTTTAAGATATTGCAGTTTAAGTCGGAAAAAGTATGCAAAATACTCACTAAGTTCGTTCAGTTTCATAAATGTGTAGTGGTTTAACATCATATTGAAACTCAAAATACTTAAACGCAAATCTATGTAGACGGACTGAATAATATTATATATTTATAGTTTTTGATTATACATTCCTGAATAAAATTAACGCATATTTTTTTTTTGTAATAAAAAAAATCCCGCTGGACAATTTCAGTGGAACTGGTATCAAATGATCCCAAATTTATAATTTTCTCAAAAGAGGCACAAATGTGGCGTTATGGAATTATAGCGGCTATTTTTCATTGCAAAATGTTAAAATGTGTCGAACTATTTTTTTTTTAATTTTCAAAAGCGGTTTATAAACATTAAAACTAGCTTTATTACAATTTAATTTGATTAATTTAATAATGAGTATTTCTACAATAATGAGTATGTTTACAAAAAAAAAAATATGCGTTAATTTTATCCACGACTGTATATTCACAGCGAACAACGCACCATCTATGTTTGTATAGAATATTTAATAATATTTACTACATGGTACACATTTAGGCGTTAATATGTTGAGTACATATTTCAGTAATAAGTGTCGACATCTATTCAAAGTATAGCGAAGAAGCATTCATGCCATTTCGTTATATTTTTGGTTTTAGTATTTTTCTATATTGGACGCGTATCCGCTGCCCAAAAGCATTCGTTATGCTGACCATCTACAATGCCGTTTTCGGCCTTTGCACCATATATTTTTACACCTTAAATGTATTTAACCCCAAAATGTATTTTTGTTTTGGGATCATTCGTCATATCGTGAACGACAAAATATCACTGTCAATACAATAGTTGCATGATGTTCAAGTCTTCATAATGTTAACTGTTCTCCTTATTCTTAGAGCTGATCCTTTCTTAGCTCGTTCCTAGTGTTTCTTTCTTGTTCTCATTCTTACTGTTGTAGTAATTATATAGTATTAATCACTTTTGGGTTTAGGTTGGGCTATTTAAATTTTAGCTGATCAAATATTTTAAGTATTTAAAAACATATTCCTGTAAGAAAAATGGTTGATGTTATAAATTTAAAGATTTTACAGTATTCAACAAACTGACCAATTTGATTTCTCGAAATGCCAAAGAATTTGGGCTAACTTGGATTCAATATTTTTTTATGTAATCAAGAATATAACCAAAGATTATTTTACATAAAGATGACTCAACCAAAGCAAAAATTTACAATATGAACGATTTTGTTTTGTTTTGTTTTACTATAGAACAGGGGAACCCATTACTATGTAGCGGAACCCACAATAATAATTTTTGTATTTTAAAATGTTACTCTGATTGAACTATCTTTTTAGTATATAATAATCTTTGATATAACTGAAACAAAATATCTGAAACTTCATTGATATGTGATTCATTTTTGAGGTAATTTTTCAAAAATAAAAAAAGTACTATTTTATTGAGTAAGTTTTATTATCATAAAAACGAGCCATTCTACTTTTATTCTTTAAGGATTATTTCTCACAAATGAGAGAAAACAAACAACCGTAACTTCGGCTAACATGGTCCATTCTGAAGTTCTAATTTTTGATGACACATTCGAACATTTCACTCGATAATGTTCGCTCCTAATTCCTCGATCGTAACCGGCTTATCCATGTAGACTTAGGACTTTACGTAGCCCCAAAGCAAAAATTTGTGGCAAGTGGCCAGTTCACTGGTCTAAAGTGTAAAATTGTCCAACGAATTGTTCCCGCAATAAAGCCATGGTTTCACGAGTTGTGTGGCAAGTAGTGTTCTCTTGTTGGCACCTCATGTCATCGAAGGCTTCAATTTCCGACTACAAATAGTCCATTATCATGGCCTGATAACGGATGCATTTCACAATTACGGCTGACCTCATTTTTGTAAAAACATATGCCGTTGGAAAACCAAATCGCACTGTTGTTTGTCAGTATGTAATGGTACCTCTTCAGGGCTGGTATTTCTCGCTCTTATCATCTGAATTTGGGAAGCCAACGCACATGTGCCACTATGTATTTCCTTGATTTAAACATGTGCTTACATATGCGATATATGGCGACTCCACTGATGATAATATACGATAATAGCAATTTCCAATTGCTTATTGGATAGCAATCAGAAAACTAACCAGCCTAATCCAAGTTACCGTAAATCCAAAAAAATGTGTAGTTCGATCGTTTTATTTTTTCGATGTTCCACCGTGGACTTTTGAGTTCAAAAAGAAAGATCTACTTTCGTTCAAGACCAAAATGGAAATTTTGCAACACATGATTTCTCCCATTTCTTGCAGTTATGCCCCTTCCACCTACCATAAGTATATACTGTTACGATTTCGCCGAGTGGTTATTCAAATAATTTTATCCGGTTCGATCACTGGATTGTGAATATAAACTCGCAAAGATTAATTTTTTTATAATAAATTTATTTCCCAATAAATTCCACAATTATTTCACAAACAATTCACTAATATTTATTTTCACTATTATTTTACACAATATTTATCACCACTATTATTTTAACACTTCACTTTTTATCACTTCCCGATATTAACACTTCGAAATTCCAAATTGAACTGTTTCGTAACTCAAATGTCTACACGTATTTATACGACACAAATACTTGTAGAACATTCCATTATTTTTCTTCTCTACACTTCGCGAATGTTCTTCCGTCGTATTTTGTTCGCTCCGCCTATTTCATTATTTGTTTTTTTTTCTGTTCGTATGTGTAAACATTTGGTTACAGGGTAATCCCTACTGCTATAATTTTCTTCTTAATTATCACAGGTGAGATCTGTTATTCGTGACACTACCCTTCGGACTTAACTTCAATCCAGCTGCTTGGATTCTTTCGAATACTTCCTCTAGATTACGTAGGTGCTCGTTGAAGTCCTTTCCCATAACGATGATGTCGTCCAAATAAACCAGGCATGTGTTCCAGTGGAGTCCTTTTAGTACGCGTTCCATTAGCCGTTCGAAAGTCGCAGGGGCGTTACAAAGTCCAAATGGCATGACATTGAATTGCCATAATCCATTGCCCATACTGAACGCTGTCTTTTCCTTATCTTCGTCTGCGGCCTCCACTTGCCAATAGTCGCTCTGCAAATCCAATGTTGAAAACATCCGTGCTCCTGCCAATGTATCCAGTGTGTCGTCGATCCTTGGTAATGGGTAGCTATCCTTCTTGGTAACTGTGTTGAGCTTCCGATAATCAACACAGAATGGCATGCTTCCATCCTTCTTTTTCACCAATACTACTGGTGAACTCCATGGACTCGTTGACTGCTCAATTACTCCCGATGTTTGCATATCAGTTACCATCTTATCATGGTAACTGATATGCAAACTTCATGTCGAAAGCTGTTGATTCGTATTGTCACCTCCTTCTTTCCTTTGATAGCCGCACTGTCGCCTATCGCCGTTTGTAACTTGAACCCTTCAAACTCCATCCGTGATAAAATCCGGCCGCACAATCGTTCTCGTTGCTCCGGTGTCCAACGTTATTATACTGGATCGCCCCTCTACTTTGCCTTTCACCATCAAGCTATCACCACCTTTTACCAATCTGGAACTGGAGATGAAGGTTATGGCGCATTTGATTGTGGGAGTCAGCTTTTGCTCCTCAAAGCTGACTCTTACTCCTTTAAAGCCTTCGTTGTTGTTTGGCGTTCCTCCTCGGCTGGTATTTTTCGATCCTCCAGTGGCCTTCGGTACATCGACGATGGTGCTCTCGCCCGTTTGCGCCTTATTTCCCAGCATTCCCTCTTGATGTGTCCTATTTTGTCATAAACCCAACATCTGATTTTACAAGTTCCATCCCGGAATCTCGTTGTCCGCCAGTTATCTGCTGGTTTGATATTTTTTCCCTGTTTGTGACCGATTGCTGGTTCCACTTCCACACGACGTACCTTGACTGCTGGTTTGATGATGTTGTTTGCAGTCTCATTGGTTAGTGCACACGCGATGGTTTCCGCAAACGTTGCTTTTGGAGACAATACAACTGCACGTCTCGTATCGGGATCCCGTTCGGTGAAAGCGTCGATCTTGATCCGCTCTGTGTATTCTCCTGCCATGTTGTAGTGGGCGAGGTGCACTAACCGCTCTATATCAGCTGCATACTCCTGGAGCGTCTCTCCAACCCGCTGACATCGTCCCTTTAACTCCATTCGATGTAGCTCCCGTTGGTGGTCACCACCATATTTCCGCTCCAAAGCCAACATGATTTTTCCGTAATCCTCTCGTTCGTATACCGGCACGATTTGGAGTAGTTCAGCAGCACTGCCTTTTAACGCCACAATTAATGCTGCCACACGATCCTGCTCGCACCAACCATTCCTTGTGGACGCCATTTCAAACTGGAGTTTGAAGATGTTGAATGGTGTAGTTCCGTCGAACGTTGGTGGCTTCAATTTTATGGAGCTGGTTGGTCAGGCAATTTGAGCGCTGCCGTTGGTTTTGAGATCCATTAGCTCTTGTTCAATCTTCATTATTCGTTGGTCTGCCGTTTCAAGCTGTTGATCTATCTCTATTTTGAAGGTGTCGACTTTTGTGTTAAATGACGTAGCCATTTCTCGAAACTTCTCGTTGACAGTTTCCTCTTGTTGTTTTAGTCTTTCCAGAACGAGTTCTCGATCTTGCCATTGTTCAGCTCTCATGCTTTCCTGATCGGCACGCATCTGCTCCTTTAAACTTTCTTGTCCGCTTGTAATATCGGTTTTGAGCCCACCGAGCATCTGCTCCTGTTCAGCACGCAATGCCCTTTGCTCGGTACTCATTTTTACTTCGAGGCCGCCGATCATTTGCTCTTGCTTGGCTATCATTTGTTGCGTCTGAAGTTGCATTTGTTGCATAGCCGCCAACAATTGTCCCATGTCGAAACCTCCAGATGTTGTTGGAGTAGTTTCTTTAACGATGGCATTCTGCACTTCTGTTCTTGTCGTTGATTCCGTTGTCATTTGAACGGCTTGTATTTCGGTTGAATCCGGTGCTGTGCGGAGTCTCAACTCATTTCGGTTGCCCGCAGTTGGTAGATTCCGTAGCCCCAACTCCTTCTTCAAATCTGCCACTTTTAAGTTCATTAATTTCATTTTGGTTATTCACAATCCCACCGCTGTCACCAATTGTTACGATTTCGTCGAGTGGATATTCAAATAATTTTATCCGGTTCGATCACTGGATTGTGAATATAAACTCGCAAAGATTAATTTTTTTATAATAAATTTATTTCCCAATAAATTCCACAATTATTTCACAAACAATTCACTAATATTTATTTTCACTATTATTTTACACAATATTTATCACCACTATTATTTTAACACTTCACTTTTTATCAATTCCCGATATTAACACTTCGAAATTCCAAATTGAACTGTTTCGTAACTCAAATGTCTACACGTATTTATACGACACAAATACTTGTAGAACATTCCATTATTTTTCTTCTCTACACTTCGCGAATGTTCTTCCGTCGTATTTTGTTCGGGAGCGCCTATTTCATTATTTATTCTGTTCGTATGTGTAAAAATATAACTCGTTATTTCGGACCGTTTAGATTATTGCTAGGATTTTTATAAGTATCCATACAATATTATTATAAAATTACATATACAACAATGAATATTTTTAAAATACACATTTAAATATAAATTATCTAAAAAATAAATGTAAATATAAATTATTGTACGTAGTGAAATTTTATGAATTGTAAATCGTATCTTTCTCCGGATTTTTAAATATTTTTACTAATTCACTGTTTCTGCACGCAACTAACAAGAACTAAGTTTTACTTATATTATTTTAATTACATAATTTTTTTTTAAACTATTGTTTAATTGATAATCGTTAATAATAATAAAATCTAAATTTAATAAATAACTTAATAATTAAATATGGTGTTTCTTTTAAACTGAGACGATCAAATATCTCGAAAAATAGCCACTCTACGCAAAAAATGTCCATAATCAAAATTTAATCATACCGCGGGGGAAATAAATTAGTGCCAAAAAATAGTCACCCACCCCACTCCCGCTTTGTAGGTGGGGTGGGGGTAACTTTTAAACTGAAATATTTTTCAAAATTAAATATTTTGTATGGTTCATGATAAATGGCGTTGTAATCGACGAAATTCAATTTTTTCAATTTCTTCTTCTTAGAACACACGCATTCGATTCTGCAATACGTTTGAAATAAAAAACATCACGTTTTCATTGGAAATTCTCGAAATTCGTCATCAAAACAATTTATTAATGTAAATGGCAGGTGAATAAAATGGTTTTAGCTAAAAATGAGTGTTCAAAATGATGGCCTGTGACTTTAATGCACTTATTAATACGCATTTCAAATGATTGTACACAACTGAGAAGTGTTTGGTTGAATTTCAGCACACGCATTTCTGATTCGCTCAATCATGTTCCCACGTGTTGTTGGTTCTTGATTGTAAAATTTGTTTTTGAGATAACCGCACAAACAGAAATTTGGCGCAGTAAGATCTGGTGATCTTGCGGGCCAATTTATCGGACCAGCTCTACCGATCCAGCGACCATTGAAATCACGATCAAGTATTTCACGTGCCACCACCGAATAGTGTGCAGGACAACCATCATGTTGAAACCACATGTTCCGTCACACATCTAAGCTCAAATTTTCAAGTAATATTGGCAGTTCATTTTCCAAAAAGTTTCGATACATTTGACCATTCAAGTTGCCTTCAATAATGTGGGGGCCTATGAGTTTGTTGCCAATTGTTCCACACTACACGTTGATAGTCCAAGAACACTGATGTTCAACTTGACGAAGCCAGCGCGGATTTGTAATACTCCAATAATGCATGTTATGTCGATTAACCATTCCATGGTTTGTAAAAGACGATTCGTCAGAGAACATTACGCAACGAAAAAGATGGGGTTTTTTTGTATTTGTTCACGTGCCCATTGACAAAAAGTTACCCGATTTTGGAAATCAGCACGATGAAGATCTTGGTGTAAAGCCACATGATATGGATGATACTTGTGCCGTTTTAAAATTCTCTAAACACTGGTGAGGGACAATCCGGAATCGTGAACTATTTCTCGTGTACTAACATGAGGATTATGAGCCACTGCTGTCAATACAGCAATTTCATTATTTTCTCCAGTGACTGTTGCTCTACGGGTCCTCTATTTCGGTTAAACATTTCTATCAGTAATAAATTGTTTGATAGTACGACCAAATGAAGCACGTGAACGAATCCTATCCGGAAAACGTTGAGCGTAAATAGCAACAGCATTTCAAGATTTCTGCCAGCTTCTCCATAAACCAGAACCATTTCAATTTTCTCTGCCACAGTTAAACGCTTCATTCTAAAGTATTTTATCGTTTATTTTGCAATTACGAAAAACATGAAGATAAGAAATAACACAAACGCTATGTGATTTACCAAACTGAATAAATTGTTTTGATGACGAATTTTATTTCAAATGTATTGCAGAATCGAATGCGTGCGTTCTAAGAAGAAATTGAAAAAATTGAATTTCGTCGATTACAACGCCATCTATCATGAACCGAATAAAATATTTCGTTCAAATCATACGTACTTTTACTCGTAGAATCTGTATCTGAAATAAAAAATATGGCTTCCTATCTTAGTTTAAAAGTTACCCCCGCCCCATATTAGATCGTCTCAGTTTAAAAGAAACACCCGGTATATATATATATATATATATATATATATATATATATATATATATATATATATATATATATATATATATATATATATATATATAAACATATATTATATAAAGATAGATATTAAGTTGTGGAGGATATTAAACCATTATTCTTAAATTAGTAGAAGATTGTTTTACTTTTAATATTATATTTGAGATTAATCACAAGACAACAATGACAAAAGCAAAAGCAGTCATTTCATTTAATAAATTGATTTTTGGTGATCCAATAAGGATTTAACGTACTCTTAAAGTATTAGTAAAGTATCGCTTCTCAAAAAAATTTTTAATTTGTCTTTTGTATAAAAATGCGGGAATTAAAAATATCAAAACCCCAACCACTACTAAACAAATAATTAATACCCAATGACTTGATTGCTCAATACATAGTTTTGTATCAGAATCAAAGATGTCTTCATTGCCACACTCGCATTTGTTTCCGTTGCAGATTCCATTAATCAAATAGCAATTCTCACTTACACTACAAAATTCGTTGTAGAGACTAGTTTTAAAACAATTCTGAAATTAAAAAAATATATATATTAATATTGTTATATTTCACAAGAAAAAAATACTATTTTCATAATTTTGTGCGAATAGAAAACTTAAGAACTTACCGACAAAGTGGCGCAGTAGTTGAAACTTCGGCAGTTGGGCCTGGAGGGATTAGGTTCGAACTCTTATAGGGGCAGAATACAAATGGAATTTTTACGATTTGTGGTGTGAATACATCTTTAAACCCCTGTTGCAGAATTCATGGGACGACCAATCTTCCATGTCATTACTATAGGTCGGACCTATTGTCACGCGTCTTCGTACAAAAGCGAACCGCGAACGAGTAGGGAGTGCCGTGAGCCCCGATTACAAAGACAGAAACAAACAAAAAGAATTATGTACTTTGGGATCGCTCATGATTTCAAAGTGGTGGGAAGTACATTCTTTCCTCACAAAAACATCCACGTAAAACATCCCAAAGCTAAATTGATCAAGTGTTAATTTTAAAAGAGAAGACTCGTGAGATCGTATATCGAATCTTAAACCATCGTATATCGAATTTCGTTTACAGTGATCAAAAACTACAAACCACACAAGCTATTCTTGATATTCGGAGGGGTAACTTTATCAAACTAACTTTTTGACCTTATTTGATTAATATAACGAAATGATGTTATGTTCGAAGAGTAAAAGGCAGCCGCGTTATACCAAACCTTCAAAATAGGGTTTCATTAAAATGTGAGAATTATTACGATGTAGTTCTCCTTTGAACTGCATACAAGTGTACATTATTATGGAAAGAATTACTCTTTTTGAGGAGAAAATTATGTGACTATACCAAGAAGAAGCCATATACCGGCCACTCACAGATGAAGCTTTTTTTGCTACGGATAATTCTTTCCAAGTACTATGTAACATCTCATAATCTACGCCAGATATTTCTAGATATAAAGCAACCTTACAAATCGATTAACCGATTAAGTCAATGGTTTGCACTTGAATATTTACGAATACCAAACAAATACATTCTGTGTAAAATGATAGTAACGGAATTGCAATACTGTGTCAATGTTAAAAACAGACTAACTATACGATTAAGTGGCAACGGAGTGAAATCGATACTTGAACCAATATCTCTTATTTAAAAGACGTAGGAGAGGACATCAAGGTCCACCTTGCCACTGGCAAACGGGCTTTATATCATCTACGTCCGCTTCTGAAATCAAAATGTCTTGCACATGCGGATAAGCTGAAATCATACAGAGTTTTGATCAGACCCGTTGTCATGTATGGATGTAAGAGTTTGACCTTGATATACGCGTATTAAAGTTGGCCTTTAACATGCGAGAAAAGCATGTGTGTAATGTATGGCCCAAAACAGTGATGGAACGTACGGAGTTCTTTTCAATCACATGAATGAAATCTGAAGGACATGTTATACCAAAAGTAGCTGCACGTCGGATATAGCGATTTCTGAGCATCTACAGATTCCTTATAACAGAAAGCTGGCTCGTGATTCATGGAGTAGATTGTTAAACGATCGAATAGATTGGAGTATATTATTGGTTTGCTTTTAAAGGTTAATGTTTGAGAAGTAACCAAAACTGTGATAGTCAAAAATTTCTCAAAATTTAAGTTCGAACCTCTTATATGCTGCAACCTTAGGTTGTTTATAGATTTTGCACACGAAAAAGGATAAATGATGCGTTATATAGCTGGATTGCACAGCACCTCATTGATTAACATTCTGGTCTTAGATGAAAGTATTTATAATGTCAATCAATTACAATCTTCTTGGAAGTACCAAAGTGATTTTTAGTGGACCGTTTTTTAAATACTATGAATAACCTCGTACATCGTCAAAACTATTACTAAATTTAAGACAAACCATTATCTTGAAGCCCCCTAAATACAAAATTTAAGTAGTTTATGTTTGTTACAAACCTTATCCTTTTCATGGTATTCTTTTTTGCATCGGCATTTATTATCCCTACATTCTGAGTTAGGAAGGTTTTCACTGCATTGCTGCTGTACTGTACACGTATCGCCTAACGTTTCAGAGCCTGTAAATATAATTTAATTTATGTTCAAATTACAAAATAGGACAGTATTTAATAAACCATTCACCTCGATAACAATATCCATTAGATTGTATAAATTTGGAATCACATCGGCAAAAGGCATTACAATGAGAGTGGTTAATCGCTGCTGAGCATTGTTCATCCAAGCTACATATGTTATTCAAACTAACTTTCTCCAAGCAATCATTTTTAAGATAAATTGTATTAGTAGGACATTCGCATGTATTTGTCACGCTACAGGTTTTGTGCAGACAGTCGTCGTTATTCAAACAATTCTCGTGAATTTCTTAAAAACATAAAAATGTTCTTTCTTTTACTTTAAAACATAATTAATAAATATGCGTAATTAATCAACCAATTGCTCAATATAATGGAACAAAAATTTGGAATTTATTAGTCTAAGACGTTGTAAATGTCAATCGAGTTATCAAAAAATTTCAAATTGACTTCTATGACCGTCTGTTGGAGTTCTGAATACACTCCAGGAAACCAATGCTCATGTCAATATTATAAAGTGGTACGAACTCCACCGTATATATGTACCACTAAACAAAATTGATGTGTGCATAAAAGTAACAACTCCAACATGACGTACATAGAAATGCTTGTATTCAAGATACGTCTAAAGTAGTTTATTTTAATTTCAAAATTTAAATATTTGTTGAAAAATTATATCTTGTATTTATCTGTACGCAGGTTAAGCTGATTGGAAACGTTTCAAGCGTTTAAATTTCATAGGAAAAATAGTATTTAAATTTGATAAATATTGCTTATTCACCTTGATAGCACGATCCATTAACTTCAATAGAGTTTGCTTTGCACTTACAAATTTTATCTATACACACAGAGTGATTCGCAATTTCCAAACATTGTTCATTTAGAATACAACTGCCACTTAATGCAACTTTATCATAACAATCATTTTGAATGAGAACTTTTGAAACAGGACAATCACATTTCTCCTTATTACATGTCATATAATGGCATTCGTTGTTATTTCGGCATGGGTTTCCAAGTTCTTTAAAACAAAAACAAAATTATTTAAATATTAAAAGAAAAATCTGATATTTGATCCATATGATTGGTTTAAATTAAATTAAATTCGTAAGAAATTCCTATGTAGACTAGTTTGGGTGGAACAGAGAGAATACTTGTTTTTTTCATTATTATCAAATCATGTTCTAATTGCTGATCCTAATCTCGTTTCTAGATACTTCAGTCAGGAATAGGAGTCTAATTTGTGGTAATTTATTTTAATTGCGAAATTTTTTAAAAGTTGAGCATGTTTAGGGTTGCGAGACTAATGAACCAACCAGATTTTTCTATTGTTTAAGAAATAATAATCATGTAACTTCCATAGTAATGCTATCCATAGAAGTACTACAGAAAACCATCATTGGCCAACTCACCATATTTGTCGATTGTCGAAAACTGTACTTTGCTCTTTAGACAAACATTTTCAGGAATAGTAAAACAACAAGCAATAGGCTTTTTGTTTTTAGTTCGCCATTTTTGAACATATCGAGAAATAATAATTATTAGGCGATTTACTTGATTCTTTGTTTATATTTTAACATTTTAAAAAAGAGTAGAGAGCTTTCAACTAATCTGCCATTCTACAAAGATTGTGAAAAGTGGCTTTCTATTAAAAACCAAAGAAAGTTTATCACTTTCACAAATTGAATATTTAGAAACTTTCACTGGAAATCTAATGGTCTTGTAATATTGAAATATCCTTGAATTTCCCTTGAGATTCTATAAAGTTCTACAGTCGAAATTTTAACAACTCTATAAATGATCGATGCTCTTAAAGTGTACACCATATAACCAGGGGAGTAACAAAAATTATTTTTTGTTACTCCCCTCGTATATGTAATCGTATTTATTCTTAATCTTCGTCTTTTTTATCTTCTTTATCGCCATTAATTTCAATGCATTTCTCAAACCTATAGATCCATTTCTCAAAACAATATTCAAAATCTCAGCGTTACTGTTAAATACCTTTTTCATCAAATTTTTTTCAATTTTTGGAAATAACCAAAAATCACAAGGTGGTACCTCCCGGGAATATAGTGCTGATCGTATTTCTTCGATGCGCTAGAGGTCGCAATAAATTTACTTGTTATTGCAGCAGTGTGAGTTGGCTCGCATGTTGTCATGATATAAATAGCAGTGCCGCAAATCCTCTTTCTTCCGGGTTTCCAACAAATTTTTGAACACTTTTGGTAAGGAGTCTTCTGTATATCACTTTGAAGTTACCGTCTGACCTTTTTTTTTAGGGGAACAGTAGCTACAGTTTTTGATCGGGTGATGTAAACTGACATAATTACTTTTGTTGGTTAGCTTTTACGAGTGAGTTGGATCTTGTTGAGCCCATACCATAGACTACTGTTTGGTTTCCGGATACTTATGGAACAAAGATTCTTCACCAGTAACAAGTTTACTAAAGTTGCTAGATTGCCCATTTTCTAATTTATTTAGGAAACATTTAGCAACATGCACACGAGCTTTATTATAATTAGTGGAAGCAGATTTCTTCGGATATTTCAGATGATTATTTAGTATTCGCAATAATATCTTGGGTCAATCGTGGTTCTTCGTCAACTTTGGACTTCACCAGTGTCATCTACAGAAAAAAGTCTGTAGAGGCTGTGGAATCATTCCATATGCAATTTAGCATTTATTGAATATTTGTAGTGGTTTTAGTTTACGCCGAAAATAGCGAATTTCGGTTTACGTTGGTGGTGGGATTTCGTCTGATTTTCTTTCAACTATTTTGCGTTTTCTCGCCTATCCCGATCGTTATCCATTTTAACCGTCATAGTCCACTATCAATTTCCAAATATACCAACCGTCATAGAATGAAGATTTCTAATAACTAAAATCAGAAAACTTGTTGCTTTGTGTCATTATAATTATGTCTTACAAATTTGGCCACTCAATAAATCAACGTTCATATTAATTAAATCGAAACCCATATTTTCAAGTGTCAGTGTTTTTTCTTCCAAGCCATGTCAGTATAAATGTAAATTTATACGAGTACAAGTTTCGGCTTTATTGTAAATTTTTTTAGACTTTACATTACTACAAAAAATAACCATAAACTAGTTTTTCGATGAATAAATTTAGTGATATTGAGAAACTCGATTATTCTATGTTTAAAATTACCAAGTTCAGACAGACGTAAGGAACGAAGCCTAAATTAGATTCTATTCTAATAATTTCTGTTTCATTTGTTATATATTTTCATTAAGATACACTCGAAGTGATATATACATATATATATACATACATATATATATATATATATATATATATATATATATATATATATATATATATATATATATATAAATATATATATATATATATATATATATATATATATATATATATATTTATGTATATATATACATTAATATATATATATATATATATATATATATATATATATATATATATATATATAAATATATATAAATATATATATATATATATATATATATATATATATATATATGTTACTATTACTATTACAATTAGAATTACAATTACTAGTGCTAATACTATTACCATTACCATTACCATTACTATTACTATTACTATTACTATTACTATTACTATTACTATTACTATTTCTATTACTATTTCTATTACTATTACTATTACTATATCTATATCTATATCTTTATATATATATATATATGTATATATATATATATATATATATATATATATATATATATATATATATATATATATATATATATATATTTATATATATATATATATATATATATATATATATATATATATATATATATATTTTGCACCATGTATATATAAATAAATATAATTGGTGCATGGACCCTCTGTGGCATTGAGTGCGGAACCTCTAAGGGTTCCAGCCATATTTAATATATATATATATATATATATATATATATATATATATATATATATATATATATATATATATATATATATATATATATATGTGTGTGTGTGTGTATATACATCCAAAACTTAGATTAACTGTAGATAAAACCAAAACCCCCTTCACTAAAAGCCGATCAAATTTTTTAAATTACAAACACCATAATAGATTTGCCAGACATTTCATAATGTTAGTTAAAACAACAATGCAATGTAAAATTAAGAAAAAAAATTAAAAAATGACTTTCCTCGTTCGCTTTCGTCAAAATCAATTTCAAATCACGAAACACACACTAATGCGATATTCTTTGGACAAAAAAAAAGTTGCTCTGACAGCTAAAAAGTGCTCTTTTTGCTCGAAACACGTGCGTTTTTGACATAACACATTCTTTGGAAATGATCTCGAGCACTTTTTTTTTGATCTCGAGCACTTTTGAAAAATCGAGATTTTTTCGCAGATTTTACACACACATATAAATTTTTAAATGCCAAAACAATGTAAACAAAAACAACGCCATTTTTAATTTCATTTGTGAACTATATTTTGTCGTAAATGTGTGAAATTATCAAAATTAAATAAAAAGTTAATAACAATAATAATAAAGGATTTTAATAAAATAAATCTATATGTTTTAAAAGACAATACTATGAAATTTATGTTTGTGTTAATTGTGTAGCATCATAATTTGTATTTTATTTTCACCAATACATCGACAAAAAGAGCAATTTTTTTTTTCGTATTCTTTGATAAAAAAAAAAAGTGCTCTTTTCTCTCATTTTGCAAAGAATATCACATAATAAATGGTTGTTCTATATACTTTGTTTTGTTTATTTGCATAATGCATTTTAGAGATGTGCAGTTTCGTTACTTTTGAGTAACGATGAGTACTCGTTACTTTTTTTTAAAATACTCGTTACTTTTTATTCGTTACAAAGTAATCGGTACTCGTATTCGTATGTAAATAATCGGTAGCGGTACTCGTATTCGTATGGTGTGATTTTAATTTATCGAAACAGTGTCAAGTAACTATATTGTACAGATTTTAGTTTTTCCCAAATTATTAAATTAATTATAAATAATATATAATTCATATAATTGAACAAAAACATAATAATTTAAAATAAATATTCAAATAAACATTTCAAATTGAAACTTTTTAAAAGAAAAATAGTATTTTCTATTTAAAACAAAATCTTTTCAAATCCGTCCGATTTAATAGTTGAATAAAAGCTCGGAAAACATTATATGTCAAATGAAAAAACCATAATAATTTAGCTAACCTAATTTAGCTTACCTTTTCATAGTAATTAACATTGTACGAAATACATTCTTGTTCTTCTAAAGCACAAAGTTATATAATATAACATATTATATTTGGTTAGCTCATATCCAAACAGGGCCAATATAAAAATTTCACTTACAAGTAGAGATAGGCATAGGTACACTGTTTTGCTTTCTTTTAAACTAAAACTAAAAACTAGTAGTTCCGATTTTCGAGAAAACGAGACAACTAGATTATTTAACCTCACTCCGCGAAGTGCACATCGTTTACACGTAAAAACTCTAATCATCATCAAAAATTTGAGTTATATTAGTATGTGTGAGATAATTTTCATTATATTTTAATGCTTTGCGAAGAAAGGTTCTCTTAACTAAAGGAAAAATTATAATGTTTATGGAAATTTATGTGTTGTTTTATAAAAAAAAACAATTAAAAATATTTTGCAAAATAATTAAGCTTCGAGTTAAGGGCAATCGAATTTTTTTTCACTTTCTCAATACACAATATTTGCGAGTATATAAAGACTTATATTGTAGAAAATATTGTATTTGGAAACCACCATTTCAATTATTGAAAACAAAATACAACGGTCCTAAAAAATAAAAATTTTGTCATCATTCATAAAATTTCATGAACAAAACATAATAAAAAATGAACGAAGAAAAAAATTGACCCCTAAAAATTTGTTTACACCTATTATATAAGCGTATACATCTATTTTTTAGATTTGGTCTTCATCCATCAATAGTCATAATAAAAATGAAATAGCGAAATATGAAAAAAAAATCCGAACCCTAAAAATTTTTTTTATTACTTTATCGTAATACTACGGTCTCAAATTGTGAGTCACAGAAAAAATTTGTTGAAAAATAGCACACAAAAATCCCCACTCCAAAAAACGTTTATAGACGAAGAAGTGAGAGACGAGGAAGTGATGCAGCATAGTGATGCTACGTGTAAACACTACCATTGTGCCATTTTACACTGACACTCTCGCGTCAATTTCGCTTTTTCGTGCAGCAAAGTTTTTTTTCATATTTGTCTATGTGTGTGTGGAAAATATTTCATTATCAATGAATACTTGGTCGACCGAACATCATATAACCAAATGAAGGAAAAAAAATTTTAGCACGTTTTTTTTTTCATTTTTACAGGAACATGTATATTTTTTAAATAATATTATTTAATATATTATATATGTATTTATATATTTTCATCATTCCAGCGTTTTACTATTTTTAGAAACATTATCTATATATGTATAATATTTTATTATTAATAAAAAAATATTATAATAAATCAATGAATTCCATTACAATAATAAATAAATAAATTACAATTTATATAAATAAATGTAAAAATAAATTACAATTTATCAAACTAACATACAAAAATTATATTTCTTACGAATCAATATATTTTATATTTATTTTCTGTAAAAAAATCGTCATCTGTAATAAATTTCCTCATCTGTAAAACAAAAATCGTCATACATAACCATATTTTTCCATTTCATCTACACTCTTCAAAATACAAAATGAAAATGTTGAGTCGAAAACAATAAAAAAATTTTGAACCTCATAAAATATTTTTATTGCTTTTTGTATGTATTAGTGCGAAACTCACAAGAGTACAAAATAATTTTTGTCCAAAGTTGTGCGTCGAGAAATCCCCACTCCAAATTTAGTTTATAGACAAAAGAAGTAAGAGACGATGAAAAACCGGTTTGAGTCACACGGAAGAGTGCCAGTGTAAAATGGCACATTAACCCATTCTAAGAGAAAGATTATTTTATACTTGTCTCACAAATCGAATGTTTACTCATATTGCTAATGAAGTAACTTCATACTTCATAAGAACAATAAAAAAATTATTTAAAATTTTTTTATGGTTTTATGTTTGCGTTAGTAAATTTTAACTCGTTCCGCAGCTAAATTTTGTATTGAAAAAGAACATCAAAAACCTTTTCCCCTCCATCATAGTTTATAGGTAAAGACATGAGGGACGAAGTATTATTTGCTGTGAATATGTATCGTGTAAACACCGTGTATGAAAGTAATGAATACTTTAATTTTTTTAAGTAATCGTTATTTCGGGTAGCTATGAGTACTAGTATTAAATACCGAATAGTTACTAGCCGCATATCTCTAAATTGCATTCAATTATTTATAGTAGGAAAACGCAGGATCACGTATTTTGAATATGCAATCTTTTAATTTGGGTAACGAAATTTGTATTTATCTGAATTTATAATTTGACAATAATTATAATACAAATAATGAACCTTTAAAATGTGTGTATAAAAAATATTTTATTTATTATTTTTCGGACATAACACCAAACCTAAACCGCACAAGTCAAAACCGTTGAATATTTTATATTTTTGTTATTGAAACGTCATTCCTCTTCAAATCTTCGATTGTTGTTGTTTTTATTTTTTGTTTTTCATTGCATCGTGCAAATCAGACAAAAAATTTACGTATTCGGATTTGCATCGTACATTTTATATTATTTCCCCTGCCAAACTTTTATTTGTGTTGGTTAGTTTTTACACAGTTTTTATATTATACAAAATTACGTCATTTTATTTTGGCGTATATATATACGCCAATACTACCTCGTGTCTGGCAGAAACCTTTTAATATATTAATCTCTGACGACTTGTTATATAGGAGATTTTGATAGAACAGCAAAATGTTTGCTGGAAAGCACTTTTTTGTTTACATCGAAAAAGAGAAAGAAGATAATGAGATTGTAAAATTTTATAAAAATATAGTGGAGTAGAAAATATAACTCGGTAGAAAAAAATATAATTCCACTTACATTTTGTAGTGCCACTGTTGCAATCGCATGTAAAACACAAAATATCTAAACAAACAAATTTTTTTAATTTCTTTGTTTTTTGACATGGAATTGCATATTTAATCCAAATATTAAGAATGTTGGCACATAAATTATATTAATTATTGATATATTAACTATTATTGTTTATAACCATTAAGGAATAAAATTATTCCACTGTTAAGGCAGAGCAAATAAAATAATTTGTTGACATGATCAAAATTTTAAAATGAGTTAAATTTTCCGTTAATGATCTTACTTCTCATCTAATTTCATACGTACGTCCTGTTTTCTCATCGTTTTTGCATGCTTCACTTTGTATTTTCGTTTTGTATGAATTTTTTATTTAGTGTTCTATCTATAGTTAATCTAAGATCCCAACTTACGATTTCATGATTGTTATTTTCCTTATTATTTACACCCAAAATTCGCATTCGCATAATCACTATACATATAATTATTATTATTATTTCTTGCTTCAGGTTAATATCAATCACATGCTATAAATATTAAACACATAAACTTGCAAGATGGTAAGTCAGCTTGATCAAGTGACAAGTTTTCAATTAAGGTTGCGGTGACAAAAGGATTTTTGTAATTCCGTTCGCAAAGAATCGATTAATATCAGTTTGTGTTGTATGCCTATCAATAATTTGATTTTTAATTAACCTTCCAGACCGATAACATTCTCAATTATGGTCATAGACGAATTAAACAATAACATTTAAATTCGCCATTTCAGAAAGCTAACCAATTGCAAATTCTTTTATATCAGGCTTAATTCTTTACTCCTTCCACTTCTCAGTTTATATAAACTCAACTAAGGACATTAAAAAGGAAGCTTATCTGACAGTAACGGTTATTTCGGTTTCTTTTTGTTTGTTTCTGTAACTATTTAAGCTTTGAACTCCAAACCATTTTGGAGTTCAGAGCTTAAATAGTTACAGAAACAAACTAAAACGCGTAAGAATAAGGATATAAATTCTAACCTTCAAGTTGATTTTAATAGTTTTCTTTTCGGTCAATAAGATTATAAGCATATTTTCCCTAAGCGCTAAAACAATGAGGTACAAGAATGGTAATGTGCGTTCATTCATGAGCTTCACGTTTGTGGCGGACAACCTTCCATTCTTTTGTCGAGACATTTGGATTCATCACTCTATGATAATTGTAGAGTGAGGACTCAAGTATGACATCAAAGTCTTCCAGTCAATCTTATACACAATCGTTTAGCGGTTAGCTTCACGTTTGTGGCGGACAACCTTTCATTCTTTCGTCAAGACATTTGGATTCATCACTCTAATGTTTGTGGTAACATCATTAGGATTCTTAATCATTTGAACCCAAATGTGAACCAAGAGAAGTTTCTGGAGGTCACCAACCGATAGTTGAACCATTCCAGATGTTTAATATGATAATTGTAGAGTGATGACTCAGTAATGACATCAAAGACTTCCAGTCAATCTTATACACAATCGTTTAGCGGTTAGCTTCACGTTTGTGGCGGACAGCCTTCCATTCTTTCGTCGAGACATTTGGATTCATCACTTTAATGTTTGTGGTAACAGCATTAGGATTCTCAATCATTGGAAACCAAGTGTGAACCAAGAAAAGTTTCTGGAGGTCGCCAACCGATAGTTAGAACCATTCCAGATGTTTAATATGATAATTATAGAGTGAGGACCCAGTAATGATATCAAAATATTTCCAGTTAATCTTATAAACAATCGTTTAGCGGTTAACCTTACGTTTGTGGCGAACAACCTTCCATTCTTTCGTCGAGACATTTGGATTCATCATTCTAATGTTTGTGGTAACAGCATTAGGATTCTCAATCATTGGAAACCAAGCGTGAACCAAGAAAAGTTTCTAGAGGTCGCAAACCGATAGTTAGAACCATTCCAGATGTTTAATATGATAATTGTAGAGTGAGGACCCAGTAATGACATCAAAAGACTTCCAGTCAATCTTATACACAATCGTTTAGCGGTTAGCCTTACGTTTGTGGCGAACAACCTTCCATTCTTTCGTCGAGACATTTGGATCCATCACTCTAATGTTTGTGGTAACAGCATTAGGATTCTCAATCATTGGAACCCAAGTGTGAACCAAAAGAAGTTTCTGGAGGTCGCCAACCGATAGTAAGAACCATTCCAGATGTTTAATATGATAACTTTAGAAATACTTACTCTTAGTCCTCTTATTACTACATTTATAGATGATAATATTATTTACCACGAATATTTACAGAATGAAACCGATCGATCTGGTTGCATTGAAAATGTGATGGTCAAATTCCTCACGGCAAACCTATATTTTTTCAAGAGGCATTTTGTAAAACTCTGCAAAAGAAATAAAAATAAATATGCTTTTATTTTATATTGTGACCATCGATATACATATATAAAAAAACTAAGTTTAAAACATCTGAATTTCGCCCATTACTAATGAGAGTCCGCAAAATCATAAAGTAACGATTCAGTTAGAATGTTTAACTTTTCTGTTACCTCTCCTTCAGTCGCTTTGTAAAAGCCATTTATTTGTATTTTAGTTGATCTCTATCGGCCATAATTCTGAATTTGTTTGTATTCACCGAATTTTATTTGAAGCTTCACATAAAATAGTTGAAATACTCAGTAATAATAACTTTTTGATAAACATTTACATTGAAAAAAATGTATCGGGATTTTTAATAGAAACATGTGTTTTATTACCTGTCAACGGGAAAACTTCAGTCAAAGTTAACATTTTTATCATGCCGAAGATCACGAATGACAAACTTTTGGAGATTATTCAAACTTACTACTGCCCTCTTCAGCTCTAAATCAGTATCCAATACATATAAAAATTTAACACCATCATTGTTGAACAGGTTTTTGTTTACATACATATACTACCTCTTTAAAACTTTTAAGTTAATCCCAGGTGCAGTGAATAAATTGCTTTCCGTTATAACTTTCAGTGTTGAGATGTAGACAGAATTTACATAATCCTATATTCTATTCAATTACATAAATTCTTAAAATGTACTTTACATACCTATACATACGAATCACCATAATTAGTGGGCCGTACTTAACCATCTCATATGACTACTTTTACGGCTATATTCTACGGCAATAAAAATATATAATTATATTGATATATAAATAAATTAGTTACAACCACTCGCACAAGCTATAATTAACTACGCATGCATTTAATAAGTTCACTACGCATGCACTTCATAAATTTAACAGACTCCATACAAAATTACAAACCGTTACATCTCGGTGCATGACATCTGTTGTAACTTTATTTAACAAAATGTTTGTTTTGTTTTATTATTTTTTTTTAACTGAGAATAGTAAAAATTGAAATTTTTAATCGCACAGTGATCCGGATCCGATCAAATTTTACATACAAAGCAACAACAAAATGTGATCCAAAAATTTATTCGGATTTTCACAAATTTTTATCAGAAAATTAGTACTTATTTGAAAATATAGGAGAACTAACATTGTTTTTTAGAGGTTGACTGTAATGAACTAAGGTCGACTTCATGCTTGCGTTCTTTCCTTCCGTTCAAATTTTTTTTTCATTTGTTGGAAATGACGTGTTTTTTCTTGTGAATTTTTTTCATCAAGATGATTTAACTTTATCTTTTGGTCGGAACGAACATGGCGAGAAAGCGATTGTATCATATTTAAATGAAATGAAAAATAAAACGCTTTCAAATGTTATGTCAAACATTTTATGTCGGTATTTCGAGGGAAAAAACAACATATATAAAAATAAAAATTATAATTTTTAAATAACAATTTTAACATTATTTTATCATTATTAACCAGTTATGATAAATTATAATAAATTTATATTTATTTATATAAAATTAAAATATTTAACTATAGATATCACAAATAATCACATTGATAGTTTTTAAAATTTAATAAAACACGAAACAAAAATTTTATAGTAATCACCAAACATAATCGACAACATTTTATGAAAAATGGCAACCATTGCCTATAGATGGCAGCAAAATCGTTCTGTACTTTATCCATCAACCATGATATCGCAAAAAAATAGTCGGAACGAAAGAAGGAAGGAACGCAAGCATGCAGTCGACTTAACAACTAAAATTTGAGTTGGTTTGTTTGAAAAAGATTTAAAAGAGAATATAACAACAATTGTGTTTTATAGAGAACTAACTTAATGGTTTTGAAATTTATACATTGTTTTTGTAAAATCTTTATTTTCCATTTTGTTGCCAAAACACTAGCGTACATATTTGTTTTATTTACTACTGACAGAGTGACAGAATGACAGCTAGTGACAAAATAACATGGATGATATTTTACAGCCAAAAATACAAATTTGAGTAGTACCATACGAAAGATTATAATTATATAATTTTGAATAGTACCTTTTGTCACAGTAGTACCAACCTCTCATCAATATTTTATGAATTTTTTTGTCGTTTCTTGGCAAAAGATCTGATCTGGATCAGATCGAACGTCAAGAAACACGGCAAATATTGAAACGTTATTTATTATTTTTGATCACATTCTAGTTACAATCTGTTTATTTTCAAATTAATATTTAATTTAATTAATAATTTTACTTGTTATTTCAAATTTTTCAATTAAAATCTCATTTTCATAAAACAAAATTATTTTTATTATATTATTTAACTAAAAATAAATAGGATCTCTATTAACATGCTTTCACTTGAAGAGGATTTAGAAGTCTGTCCTGTTTTAGTTAATGAACGATATCCGTGTTTGATTAGACCATTGTAATAAAAAAATCTATTTTGTACCTTAAACTCATTTATTGCTTGTTTCAATTGGTTGAATATGAATAGTACATTAAATTTCGCCTAGTTGAGCTTATATGAAGAGTATTAAGTATTTTTATATTTTTAATTTAATGAAATAAATTATATAATAAACCATATGTAATACATAAAATACTTTTAATTTGACAGCAATCGTTAAAAAAAATTTTGAAATTTAAAAAACTTAACTCTTCGAAAAATAAGTGCATTTTATGCTACAAACTATTGAACGTCAGTTTTAGCATAAAGCCTGATTCCCATTATGAAAAATATACCAACAAAATAGTCAAAGTAGGGTAAAAATATAATTTTTCTTAAAGTGCGAGAGAAATAAAAAACATTTCCAATATAAAAAATTTATTCAGTACTGAATAAATTTTTATAGTTACTGAAAAAATAATTATAGCAGTTCTGACAAAATATATCAAGAGAAGTATTTTTATTCAGTACTGGAGAAATATTTTATAGGAAAAATGTATATGGACGATTTTTTTGGTCAATTCATAATTTTAAAATTTCGTTTTGTGCCATTCATCTTAATTCATTGTGAAAATAATTGAAATAATGAATAATATTTTAAGTTTATTGTTTTTTATTTATTGTTGTAGATTCAAAGTGTTTTTTGTCTTTTTTCAAAAACAAAAACAAAATTAAATTTATTGGTAATGTTACACGTACTGTCAACATATATTGACTATAAAAAAAAAGAAAAAGTAAAAAACTATCACTCTAATGATTTTTTTCTAGCTTTGGTTTTTTAGTAATAAATAGTGACACATTTTTTTTCAAAATGGAAGACTTAATTAAAATAATGATAAATTATGTTTAGTTTTTTTTTAATGGTGGTAGATTCAAAGAGTTTTTTATCTTTTTTCTCAATTACAAAAAAATTTGAAATTTATTGGTTATGTTATAAGTATCTGCCAAAATATATCCACTATAAAAGTTAGAAACGGTCTCCGTCACTCTAATGATTTTTTTGATTTATTTATCGCTTTGGTTTTTTCAGTAAAAAATACTGGCAATAGTAGACTTAATACACTAACTAAAAAAAATTTATTATCCTATAAAACATTAAAAACATACTTCAAATTAAATTGAATTAAAACCATATTTAGCTAAAATATATTTAAAAAATCATATTGAAAATTTTTATACAACTTTTTAATGCATAAACCTATGGAATTTGACGTTCATTAAATATTTTTATCTGGGTGTGATAGTTATTTTTTCTCCGATAGAAATATTTATAGCTGACATTCAAAAATATGATTTATTTTATTGTGAAAACATTAGCGGAACTGAAATTTTATTGAGTGAAAGTTGGTGAATTAAATAAATGTCAGTCTAATTAAGCCATTAAGTTTCGATCTTCGTCTGTGAGTTGCCATATTTGAACCTCTCGAATATCGCAATAATATATTTAATTAAACAATAAAATTAAAGCCAGTCAATAACTAAATTAATAAAACAAACAATTCCTACGCATAAATGTAAACATCAAATTAAAATCACTTACGTATTAGTTGATGATACATGATGTAGGCTGGTATTTAGAGTCTTCCGTAGTTCATTCTTAATCGACTAAACTAAGTAAATAAGAACAATTTGTCCACGGAAAGCGATACGATTTTGCTTAACATCAAGTTACACATGATAAAATCAATTCTTGGGCAGTATTAGTGGTTTATGATATTTCAGATTTATGAAATTTTAAACTAAGTAGTTTAATATATATATATATATATATATATATATATATATATATATATATATATATATATATATATATATATATATATATATATATAAATGTTACAAAACTCACTGGAACTCAAGAAGATTCCACACTCTCAAGGCACAAATGTCCCATATGATGCTAAAACTAATGTTCTTGCTTATATTTCAATATCAAGCATAACCAATGGAATAAAACATCTTCCTCTTTAAGATATCACAAAGGAAAATGTTATTTTTTGTTTTGTTATTTTGTGAGACGATTTTCATTTTTCATATGGCGCATCTTCGCTACGACGAACTGAACAGTTCGTTCTAATCCGTATATGACATCGCTTTCACGTATGTAACTTATAAACCAAATCAAAAATTTAAGTTTAGTCGATTTTAATGGTTTGGGATATGCTTTTAATTAACAGTTAATTCAGATAATATACATAAATTTCTAAAACTTAACTTTCTTTTCCTGCTTTATTCAATAAATATCAATAGTAATAGTTTAAATATTATTATAATCTAATTAAATGGTTAGTAATTCTAAATTTGTGTTACTTTAAAGTTGGTTATTGATGTTAATAGCATTTTAAGATGTTTAGTTATTTGTATCGCCTTATGCCCATCGAATAAGAAAGCATATAATATATGTATAATATGCCATATCGAGTTTCAAAGTTGAGGCTTTATTATTCAAAGCCATTTCTAACAAAAGGAGAATTAACATTTATTAAAATAAATGTATAACTAATAATATCGAATTAAATGTTTAAAAAAAATCATAGCAAAAATCAACATACATGTTATCATGTTATAAAATAAAATGATACATAGACCATGTCAAAACAAAAAAAACATTTAATAGAAAAACAAACATAAAATTAACAGAAACATATAGCATTTGGTGCCGAAGATACCAAATTTGAATCTATATAAAGGTGGGAGACACACTAAAACGTTTAAGCAACGTCTGATTACAATCAAAGTTAGGTATGTGAATGAAACACCCGACTCATCTGAATATATTTGAAATAATCTATAAAGTTTACAGTAAATAATACCTTGGTGAAGAAAATGTATAAACTTTTTAAAACAAAGTATGCACAACAAAGGATGCATTCACAAAACGAGACCAACATATTTTCAATAATGACTTTTCTTTGTTTTACATTATTTTTCAGAAGATTTTTTTCGTGGTATAAAAAGCAAATATAATGTCTACAAATACAACCCTGCGTAATGAATGTTTCTATAAAACCCCAAAATTGATTATATTATTTTTTATATGAAGTGGTAGAATAGGAGATACAATAAAGTAAGGCTGTTTTCGAAATGTATACTTGTTTGTGGAGGCATACTTATTCAAATAAGTAAGATGGCGAGGTGACTTATTTTCTATCTCTTTCTTACGAAAAAATCTAATTGAAAAATAAAAATGTCAGTTGTCAATGTTGTCATATATATGTTGATATAGAACAATAACATAAAAAAATACTTTATGAATACGGAAATTTAAATTTTTAGAAAAACGAAATACATAAATTAGTCAATTATATATTTTCTACTCGTACTATAATTTTGCACCAATTCCTAATAAAACTATAGAAATATATATTATATTATGACCAACTCAAACCTATATATTATGACCAACTCAAAATCACATAAATTATCCGGTCCAATAGGTTAGCAGGAGCCAGGTACCGTAATGTTCAAATTATAGAATTTTATATGAAACTTTTTGAACACAGTTCGATTGTGCCAAATCTACCATGAGGAAATCAAAACTACGAGAATCCTTTCTAATCCAATAGGTTAGCAGGAGCCAGGTACCGAAATATATAAAATTTCTATAGTTTTATTAGGAATTGGTGCAAAATTATATATATAAAACTGAAAAAAATGGGATGAGATGATAACGTTTCTTTTTTTAGTTTTGTTGCGTATTTTTGTTCGAATTTCGAATAGAACGAAAACAACTGAGTGTACTGATGCAACTTTTTATTTTTTCTGGGATAAAATACTACATTCATTATAATATATTTCTATTGTTTTGACAGTTGATAGATAAACAGTTGAATGTTAGTAAGGAAGAAATAAAAAAACAAGTATATGACAATCCATTTTGGATAACAGAATTCTGACAGAACTTTCGAGCTCACCGACGAAGTTTCCGAATTTTCTAGACACTAAATAATCGCACACTTCTAAACTTACTAATGTTAATCGTAATAAACAAAAGTTAGAAACTGTAGATCAGAAGATATTTGTCTAGTATTTGCTTAATAAAGGTTCTAATTTAAAATTACATATATTTTTTAACAACTAAATTGCTTATAGGTAGTTGATTTTAAATATTGCCGTTTTATTTTCATGATGGAAATCTCAACAGCAGCGAAATGACGTTTATTTTTTATCAATAAGGGTGTCTGTTCCATTCTACCAGATAAATATATAATTGAACAGCTATTTTTTATCTTAAAAATATTATACAATTTTTCAATAAATTTTTATTTTTGTGTCACTTTTAATGTTTAGAGATTGCTATCAAAATAAGTAAGCTAATTCGTTTCGAATGGGTTTCACATACTTATTTAAAATGGCGGCGAATAAGTATGTCTCCACAAATAAGTTTCAAATAAGTATACATTTCGAAAAGGGCCTAGTATAAAAATAAAAGATGCACTGTGCAATAAATTAAATTATGAGGGAAATTATTGAGACATTTATTCAATTTTTTTATAATAAATAATTGTATGGTACATATATTAATAACAGAGCGTCACTATATTCAAGTTAAATTTAATTTTTGTCTCGTTTTGTATTAAGCACACTTATTATAGCGGTGTGAAGTACTTTCATAATATTCGTATTAAATATTCATAAACATTATATTCTTTTTCTATGCTAAAACGTAAGCTCACATATTTGGGACGGTTATTAATTCAATGTACAAACTAGTTGAATAATATAATAGCACTTTTTCTTTTTTTTTCAATTTGCCATGTATCCTTGATCATCACCTTGGTATTAGATTGCCCATATGTTCAGAGGTCGCCTTGATGTTTTACTGTCAGTAATTGGACTATGTATCTTCTATATCCACTTCTGAAATCATAATACCTTGAAAATGATGATATGTTCAAATTGTATAATAATACTTTTTTGATGTATGAACGTAAGAATTGGGCCTAGACGGATGAAAAATGTTTCGTAATATTCTAGAAATACCGCAAAATTTTGTTGAAATCATGAAATCATATTGAAATCAAATTATCAATAAAAATCACAATATGTTTTATGTTAACCGAAAACAATTTTTTTTTCAACTTGACATCATTATATCGCATAATCAATTAGGAAAACTAAAATTTGACCAATAACAAAACTACACTTTACTTTTAAAAACGTGTTTTTTTAAATTTGAGCCATTTTTAGTTCTAAATTTACGATTTTCCGCAATATCGGACTAAATTTTCGAGAACATAGATAAAATGAGAGAAACAATTCATTTGTTTTATGTAATATTTACGTTTTACAGACATTGCCCATGTATGTATAAGGCCAGTTTTTAAAATAAAATTTCGTCTTATGTTTGTATAAATGATTAGAAATAGGTAAAAACATCGACGTATAAAAAAGTCGATTCGTACGTGTTTTTTATCTTTTAACTTCCTACTTAGTAATCAGGTTATAAAACAAATTACTCATTTCACAGAATTTGAAATACCATATAATTATTTATCAGAAATTCCTGTTTATTATTTTTCGTTTTAACTTATATTTTAATGCATGCTGAAGAATTATGCAACTAGAATTTATATTTTTTGCATCGCGAATTGAAAAATAATACGAAATGAATTGTCATTAGAAGGTAATGTGTTATTTACAGAACTTCTATTATAATTTTATTTTGTTTTTTTTTCTAATTTTTAAAATGTTTAAAAGTAGGCAAACAGTTTTGATCTTCGTTGTATTTTAGTACATAAAAACTAAAATATGTAAATAAAATAAAATATGTAAGTTTTACATAAAAGAGGACAAAAGTGTTAAAAATTATTAAAAATGTAAAATATTTAACAGTATTATTTGTTTATTATTCAAATTAGCATCATAACTAACAATAAATAAGTTTATTTAACTGGTTAATCATGATTATTTTCATTTTTAAATTATCGTTTTAAAATCAATATCATCTATACTACTACAATACCATCTGTTTTCTTTTGTTAAAAAGCTTCAAAATATGACAAAACCTACTAAACCTGATTAATCTGCTTGAGTCAGCTGGGATACAACATAGACACGGCTTTTAAATTAGATAAGAGATGGCCCAATTGAAACGAAAAAGTTTTATGAGGGTACCCATTCGACATATAAAAACCCCTCTAAATTACATTTTGTAATAATTAACACGCCCAATTGTGGAACACATACATTAGCATTGATAATACGGTATTATAGATGTCTTTACATATACACCATATACGTACATGCAACTCTTCATTCTCAACGGAATGGTACAGATTCACGAAATTTTCGCTAATTAAAATAATATTTTATTCATATCAAAATATTGCACCTTTAGTGCAAGAGAAACTATGTTTTTTTTTAGTTGCTTGAGTACCATATTCATATAGTATTCATAAAAAAATGTGATCTACTATTTTTTAAATGCGAACTAAGCGTAATTAGTATATGATTAAAAAATATGTTTGCGCTGTTATCTAAAAAAAACATGCACCGGATGACATGAACCATGATTATTTGTTAGTATAATATGCAACACACTACGTGCTGCATATTAGAATACAATATATTGTTTAATAGAGTACAAGGACGCGGTTAGGGCCGTTTATGGCCTTTAAGCCATAGATTATTATTAGTAGTGTAATTTCCAAAAAAGCAATTGATAATCATAATTATAGATAGCATGGTCTTTACTTACTTTTAACACATACGTTACTAGTTTTATTTTGAATGGAATCATCATTACAAACACATGTTTGATTCTTATGACAATACGAATTGAATCCCATTTCACTGTACTGACACTGTTCATGAATAGAACATTTTTTATCACTTACTAAAAGAATTATAAATATGTAAATCGAAAGGCATTTCTTTATGCAAAATTTGGTGACACATACCATAATAACAGCCAATTTTTTCATCGATTACTCTTAAAATTTGATCACTTCTACATTTACAAAATCCAGAAAAACACTCGCTCTCTCCACAATCGGAATTGGACTTACAACCGTATAATGATACTAAAATTTAAATTTACCATACTATCATTAAACGTCACTTAAATATTAGTAATATGAAAATTGTTTACCATTTCCATAATAACAGTAATTCTGATCCGGTTGGTACTGTATTTGACCATTATTTCGACATGTGCACACACCGTTTGAACATGTTGAATCAATACCAAATGTAACATGACATTGTTCTTGAACTTGACATGTATCATTCAATTTGGTTGCAACTAAATAAATATGGAATATTGTTAATGAATAGATAAGTTTAATTTATAAATGTTATTACGTTTTACACATATAGATGAATTTGACTGATTATTATATATTAGTATATATCCGGCAATGCAAGCACACGTTTTTGTACTGGGACATAATGAATTTGGATAAATTTGACAATCCGCATCTGAGTTGCATTCTAAAATATTTTTTTTTTTAAATAAATAAAAAATATTAATAAAAATTAATTTTAAATACTAACTAACTAGTAATTTTTTAATTATATTAAATTTATCAATTATGATATCAATTCTTTTAATATTGATAAAAATGATTTAGTTCTTTAATTAAAATTTAAATCGGTTTAAAAAATAAAAATTTAATAAATTTTTAACCACTTGTTCAAATTTACTTTTCGTTGTCACCTCAAATTCGACCTTAAACTGTATCATTTACTTGTCGATGTGGTAAAAAAAGGAAACTAATTTTGAAATATTTTTTTTAAAATACGATTGTTTGCTTAAAGTTAGTTCTTTCTTTTTTAAACTAAACCGATGACTTAAGCAGAAAAAATTGAGAATGATGATTTGGTGTGTTTGTTACCTATCTTCATAATATAAAAAAATAACTTATTTTTACATATGTAATTACATATATTAATTAAAATCCAAGTTATAGTATTTTTCATCAGTGAACATTTTTTTGGTATATTAATTAGACCAATACTTACTTGATCCTGGAAGCAAATTAGTTGATTCGGCAAATAGTGTACATAAGAATAACAAAAATAAAATTTTAAGCAATATGCGCTGATCTGAATTCATTCTTATAAAAGGCATTATTTTTGGAGATCTCTGGATAAACACGGAAGCAAATCACTGAAATAAATAAGTAAAGAATAATATTTTATAAGTAAATCAAAATAAAAAAACCCGAAATTTCAGCCCCGAAAATAAAACAACGGTTCGTATGGCAATACTATTTAATTCCGTTTATAATATAATGACATTTCATGATAAAAGATGCCAAAAAGTTAATAAATATTTTTTGATAGGTGACTGATTTAGAACCACGTACGATTTTTTAAATTATTTTTCTGTCTAGAAATTGAGATACAGTCCATAGAAGTAAGGACATTTAGGTTACCTAAAAATGTAAACTAAGCAGTGTATCGAATAAACTATAGTACAACATAGCATTAAGTAAGATCAAATTCAATCAATTCGTGGTCGTTCTCAACAATTGAAATCAGTACGTTTCGTATGAGCTTCTTGATAAAACGTAGATTTGATATATGTACTTAATAAAGCTCATTTCAAAAACTATGTAAACTACTTAATTAGATAAAAATGGCTTTGGTTTAATAATAATAAATTAAACAAATTTAAATTTTTTGTTTCAAAACCACAGTGATAACAATTATCAAATTAAACATACATATATAATATATATATATATATATATATATATATATATATATATATATATATATATATATATATATATATACATGTATATATATATATATATATATATATATATATATATATATATATATATATATATATATATATATATATTATATATATATATATATATATATATATATATATATATATATATATATATATATATATATATATATATATATGTATGTATGTATATATAAAACTGATAAGCCAATTTATGTTTTAGTAGAGATCACAAAATTGGTAGAGACCATAAAACACAATTACTAGAGATAAACATTTAATTTAAGCACTCGAAATATTATATGTTAAATTATAATCGACACAACATCCAGAAAACTTAGTTTAAATACTAAACTTACTAATTTTAGACTTACATTTTTCACATTTTACACTTATATATGTCTACTTTAGTTCATAATAAATTGAATACTAAATAGAACTTTATATAAATATACAGTAGAATCCATTGATAACATACCCTGTTATAGTGAACATTCGATTATTATGAACGTTATTCTCAGTCCCTTGAAATTTGCATGAAACAGTTGTTTACAATACTCTAGCTATAATGAACTTCCAAAATGTATGGAAAATCATACCGATATAACGACCGTTATCTGTACGGTATTGTTAAATAGAAACGCATTTTGATACAAATTTGAAACGGTAAAAAATACGAGTTGGAAACACATCCAAAAATTGAAGAAGCTTTATTGCAGTGGATAAAACAAATTTGTGCAAAACGAGTACCATTAAGTGGAACTTTCCTTAAAGAAAAGGCGTCACAATTTGCAGAAAAATTATACTTTTCAAACTTCAAGTCCACTGATGGTTAGCTTGATCTTTTTAAGAAAAGAAAAGGTTTGGTGTTTAAAACTGTTGTAGGCGAGAAAGAGTATATTTCGATGGATGTACATACATCCTTACTCAGTGGATACAAGAACAATTGCCATGTATTCTTGAGGGTTTTAACAAAATGATATGTTTAACCGTGATGATGGTCACGGGGTTATTTTATAAACTTCTACCAAATAAAACCATCGAATTTCGGAATGAGACTTGTGCCGGAGACAAACTAAGCAAGGAACATGTTTAAGTTTTTGTTGGAAGTAATGCTAACGGCCCTGAAAATTTATCTTTGCTTGTTATTGGAAAAAGTGCGAAACCGCTTTTTCTTTTCAGAAAATTAAAACTAATGTTCTCAACAGTCATGTATAAGAATAATAGAAAGGCATGGATAACAGTTATCCATGCCTTTCTATTATTCTTATACATGAGTTACTCATGTCGAATGATATCAGAACCGACTAAATATGTATGTAACTTAATATGTATATTCACAAATACGTACATGAAAAAGTTTCATGACGATGCACGCATGTGCAATACTAAATGAAGATCGAATCAAATTTTAGAACAGAGTCATCTCTTTTTGGATATATAATTTAAAAAATAAAACCAACAAAAGCAAGCTTTTACTTTTTGACATAAATTTGGATGGATGTCAAATTGAAAATAAATTTTTATTTCTCAAAAAACACAAATAATTTTACATTTTTGTGTTTTTTGTGGTGTGTTTCCAACTAGAAATTTGTCAGTTTTGTATTTATTGAATCGAAATCGAAATGATCTAGTAAACTTTTAGTAGATTATTTTGTCTTCCTAGCGAAATATTGTAAATTTAAGAATCAAATATCATATCAGACAAGCAATGTTTCTATTTTAATATTGTCACGAATCACAGATGTCACCTAGGAAATTAAGAAGAAAATTATAGCAGTAGGAATTACCCTGTAACCAAATGTTTACACATACGAACAGAATAAAAAATAAATAATGAAATAGGCGGAGCGAACAAATACGACGGAAGAACATTCGCGAAGTGTAGAGAAGAAAAATAATGGAATGTTCTACAAGTATTTGTGTCGTATAAATACGTGTAGACATTTGAGTTACGAAATAGTTCAATTTTGAATTTCGGAGTGTTAATATCGGGAAGTGATAAAAAGTGAAGTGTTAAAATAATAGTAGTGATAAATATTGTGTAAAATAATAGTGAAAATAAATATTAGTGAATTGTTTGTGAAATAATTGTGTAATTTGTGTGGGAAATAAATTTAGTTAAAAATTAATCTTTGCGAGATTATATTCACAATCCAGTGATCGAACCGGATAAATTATTAGAATAACCACTCGGCGAAATCGTAACAATATAAACAAAACCATATAAAAGTTTTTAAAATATCGACCATGCGGTTATAATTTTTTATGTGTTTATAATGATTATGGTGGTGTGGGAGTTATCATGAAAATCATGTATTTTACACCGGTTTACGAAATAGAAATGTATGGCAAAGTATCCACATACGATTGGTGTAGAATTGTAAATTTGAAAATTATATTACAAATACAGTCGGACAAGAAAGATTTCGTGCTGTAACAGATAAACGTGTTGCGGCTAGTGCCCTAATGGTTTATAATACTACGCGAAGGTAAACATATTTCAGATGGTACTGCTGATTCAAGAAAGTTAACAAATCCAAGTACTGTGGTATTTTTAATTGGTAATGTCAGATTTCGAAAGTATACGTGAAGTGACATACGAGAAGGAAAATAATTTGCGGACGAAAATGGTATGATGTTTGTTGAGGCGAGTGCAATGACGTAAGTATACTGAAAATAACTTTAATTATAACTTCAAAACAAAATAATAACTAGTCATGTCCCACACAACCCAAACCAGTACGCGCAGTTAATATGTCGCAATCAGCGGAAAACCTGCACCACATCCTAATGCTTGCAAATTCCAACGAAACATAAAACGCGTATTTTATTTCTAATATAATATTTTATTCTTATTACATTTTTATTTTTACCTTGCAATGTAAATTAGTTTTATGCTCTTAATCATAGCATCCTAAATATAGAAGCCGCAATCATCGAAATTGAACTTAAAAAGTTTATATCCCATATTTCCTAACACATCAATAAAATGTGATGTCATTAAAAAAAATAATAAAATCGCCTTACAGTTCATATTTATTACTAAAAAATTTCGCAGTGTAGGAAAACAGCAAAGAAAAATAAAAAAAAAATTTATTTTTGTTTTGTTTGCTGTCAAAAATTATTCACAAAATGTTGATAGGCTATACCCGTCGAAGACAATAATAAATTATTTATTATAATAAAACATTTATATTATAATTAATATTGTATCACTTTTAGCCTATGGATAAATATGTTAAATGTGAAAGTGATTTGTGCAACTATATCTTTGGGTTTTAGAATTATTGTGGATGTATCACTAATTTTGATGATCGTGATCGTCTTCGTTATCTACATACATTGATGTAGATCATCGTCCACTGTGTTTTATTCCAAATTAAATCAAACTACATAGTTTAAGTTCCGTGTGGATTGAGGAGTCTACAAATAATTCTGCTGCGGTGATTTAGTTTGTAAGTGTTTTGGTTTTTATATTTGTACTAATTCATGGAATTAGATTAGAATTTACTTGTTTGTTCCCAACATATTTATCATTTTTGTTCTCTTTTAGTGTTTCACCAAATCGTTCAGCTTATCATGCAATATACTGCGGTAAGAAAACGTTAATATTCATTCTCCTCGGCAACGATATAAATTACTAAAATATTGACTCTCGAATTGAGTCCCGTTGTCGGTTGTACAAGTTTCCAGTTTACCATTATGTGAAGAATTTACTCATCTTGTCGATGTAAGTCGTTGAAGTTAGACTTAGAACAGTTCACTGTTGGAAACATTGAAAAGTAATACGACATACCACTTCCATTAGAAGTTCTCGAAAAAAGACATGAAACTAACCAGTAATTGTGATGTTATTATCAATTTTTAGCTAGTATGACTCGACGGGAAATTATTTTATTGAAGTTTTAAAAATGTGTTTTGTGCATCTGTGCAACTGCCGTAAAATAAGATTTCGGCCTCGTGAGGGAATACTGTTTTTGTCACTAAATATAATTCAACCACACAAAATGATCATTCTTCATCGGTTCTTCGATAGTTCGTCATTGTCTAGACGAATTCCAATAATAAATAATTAATATTTGGGTCGCATTTGAGTCGATGAGACATGATACGATATCGACTGTTTAAAATCATTTACTAGCTTGTATGATATTGACATATGTCGAGGAAGTCATATGTTTTGAATTTCCACTGTTGAATTCAATATACGGTGTAATGGAAATTTCGTTTTTCGGGCAAAAATGCTGTGTAGGAATTTTTGTTTGATCATCAATATTTTTTCGTAGATGTCTTTTGATGGGCTTGGAGTTGAACAATTTTGACTTTGAACAATTATTTTAATTTCAGCCAATGTGAAGTTATTATTTCTATATAAAAATGGAAGATCTCGGCAGAAGTCTTGTTCTTGTGCAAATAAATTTTCATATATGTTTTTGAATAAAAATAAGTTTTAAAATTCACTGTCTTTTTATTACTTTTTCGGCCAAAAAATCTGCCAGACGTATACATGTGCACATGGCAATAGCTTCAAACAGAATTCTGTTTAACGAAATTAAATATAAATAATTCATATTCAACTGAAGTGGAAAGTTTACAAAGTCGTCATGGTAATTTAAATTAGAAAATGTTTGAATGCATTTATGATTTTTTTTATATGAATTGAAAATAAATGTATGTTGACGAAGCTATAGGTGCCGCTTTATTTTTAAGCGGACAGTCATGCAAGTGTTAAATTGTCACTAAGAATTATTTTCAGCCAAAAAATCGGTTTGACGTTTAAATGTGCTCATGACAACGTCTTAAAAACAGAATCTAGACAACACAATAAATTAATATTGTTGAACAAAACCATACATAAATGCTTCATATCCAACGAAAACAAAGTTTTATTTTATTTTTGTTTTAATTTTATTTAATAATTCGTGGATCTACCGTAGTGTATTTACGTGAGTTAATAAATGGCTAAGTGAGCGCAGTTATAAAAATAAAATTCTATGCCTACTGTAACATTAGATTCAGAATCAGAAAGTGAATTTTTAGAAGTGAGATAAGTTAGAATCAGAAAAAGATTTATATAATAGGGAATTTCCCAGTTTTCGTAAATTGGTCGACGAACAAACAAAGACATCTCCAACCTCAGAAAATAACGACAGTTTACGAGAATACGTAGAAAACCCTACAGAATTTATTAGAGATAGTTCACCGATACAGAGAATAGAATTAGGGAAATTATTTAAAAAATATAAGGATAAGATAAAGATGAATAAAGTTATCGAAATATTCAAAGTGAACAACATCACAAAAAACATAAACTCCTTTGATCGGAGTTTATAATTTTATAAATTCGGTCGACGAAACTCTCCTTCTATGCGAAGAGATAAAAGAATCAGACGCATTTAAAGTAATCCAACGTAACTTTAGACAAAAAATTATTGGTAAGGCTAACCAATCAATAACGAATCATAATATATCGAATGAATGGGTAGACATTAAAAAACACTTAATCGATCAATTCGCCGACTACAAATTCCGTTAAGTATAGTGCACCTGAATAAGGAAGAAAAAAGTAAAATTATCTCATTATAAATTTAAAGACATTTTTTATAATGATAAACAAAAGTTAACTTTTAGTAATCAAATTAAACACGAAATCCTACTATCAAACCCGAAACCGGTGTATGTCAAGCAATACAGACAGCTGCAAAATCTGAAAGAGGAAATTAAAAACCAAATAGAAAAACTGTTAGATAGTGGCCTTCATTTTCTCACTGGTTTAGTCCAATTTGGATGGTACCAAAGAAAAATGATGCCAAAGGCAACAAAAAATGGAGGTTATTTATCGATTTCAGGAAATTAAATAACCAAACAATCGATGACAAATACCCTCTGCCTAATATCACAAACATCCTAGATAGTTTGGGAAAAGCAACCTATTTCTCAACTATTGACCTGGCGAGTGGATTCCATCAGATTGAAATCTCTCAACAGGATATACCAACAACAGGTTTTTCAGACGCATTTAAAGTAATCCAACGTATTACAAAAAATAACTTTAGACAAAAAATTATTGGTAAGGCTAACCAATCAATAACGAATCATAATATATCGAATGAATGGGTAGACATAAAAAAAACACTTAATCGATCAATTCGCCGACAAGCGCGACGAATTAAATTTATTGTTTGACTTATATGGGTTAGAGTTAAACAAAATTTAGAACCAAAACCGTTATACGACAAAGTTTGTTCTATAAATAGTCTGCTTTCAAATCAGTTGAAAATAAAAGGTTTGAAAGAAGAGATAGTTGAATACCAGCCAAAACAATATAGGAATACATGTTTAATAATTTTTATGGCTAGTCTCAAAGAACCGCTGGGAACCTGGCTTAGAGCAAGGGACCTAAAGAGTTTAGAAGACGCATACGAGCATGTCGTGAAAGAAGCCAACATTAAAACTTTGAAAGGCTCATCACAGGAACAAAGTAAGAAACGCTATAAAAATTTCACCAGATACCCAAACAATTCAAATAAATACCAAATTAAATCAGAACCAGGCACTTCATAATCAAAAACAGTTTTATAGTAATTCTTATCCAAATAAAAATAATTTTCATATTGTTTGTTTGTTTGTTTTTATCTCTACTATCTGTTTTGGGGCTCGAGGCACTTCCAACTATTTCGCGGTTCGCTTATTTACGTCCTACCTTACGCCATTGTAGCCAAATCGAGGACGTACGGCTATAGGTCCGATTTACGTAGAACCATCTGCACATTGCATAGCTCCATGCCAGCCTATAGTACTGACATGGAAGATGGGTCGGCCCATGAATTCTGCACTCCAACAGGGGGTCATAGATGTGTTCATTCACACCACCGATCGTAATCGTATGGTGAAAAATCCCTTTACCATCCTGCCCCTATCGGGATTCGAACCCAGTACCTCCCGCTCCAACTACCGCAGCTTTAACCACTGCGCCACCTGGGCGGTTAATTTTCATAACAAATACGTAAAAACAGAAGTACATACGTAAAACCCTATTCTCAAATTAAAATCGAAAAGGGAAAGACTTATAACATAGAGGCAACCATTGAGAATGAAAATTTTCAGGCAGAAGCTTCAGAAAATTCACAGTAGCAATGAATCTAATTAAAACTAGTGGATTGGGCTTTATAGTTCTGACCTGCGGTACTCAACATTATAAATTCTTGATCGATTCAGGGTCAAACAAATCGTTTATTCACTCTGATTTTCAGACCTAACTATAAAGATGACATTACCCATATTAAGCAGAAAACTATCAAAAAGTTTGAAGAATTAATTAAACCAATAGAACTTTCATATTTAACTTCAATAAAGTATATGATGGATTATTAGGCCTTGAAACTGTAAATGAACTAAATGCGGACATTTCATTAACGCAATATCGGCTCTTTAGTAAAATTTTTAATGATGAAATCCACTTCAAACTATGGTCAATTAAATAACAATTTAATACAAAATACGAGGAAATAAATCTCGTGTGGTCAAATAAAGAAATGGAAAAACTACAAATTCCGTTAAGTATAGTGCACCTGAATAAGGAAGAAAAAAGTAAAATTATCTCATTATAAATTTAAAGACATTTTTTATAATGATAAACAAAAGTTAACTTTTAGTAATCAAATTAAACACGAAATCCTACTATCAAACCCGAAACCGGTGTATGTCAAGCAATACAGACAGCTGCAAAATCTGAAAGAGGAAATTAAAAACCAAATAGAAAAACTGTTAGATAATGGTATAATTAGGCCTTCATTTTCTCACTGGTTTAGTACAATTTGGATGGTACCAAAGAAAAATGATGCCAAAGGCAACAAAAAATGGAGGTTATTTATCGATTTCAGGAAATTAAATAACCAAACAATCGATGACAAATACCCTCTGCCTAATATCACAAACATCCTAGATAGTTTGGGAAAAGCAACCTATTTCTCAACTATTGACCTGGCGAGTGTATTCCATCAGATTGAAATCTCTCAACAGGATATACCAACAACAGGTTTTTCAGTGGAATCAGACCATTACGAATTTGTGAGTATGCCTTTTGGCTTAAAAACTGTTTATGATAGTTTTACATTTTATGATAGTAAAAAATATTTATTTAAAATAAATTAACGTTTTTTTAATATGGAATTTTTCATGACACCTATTGAACGGTATCGAAGCTACACGAAAAAAATTATATATGCATATATATAAACTCAAATTTATGAAAAAAATATCATTTTTTTTTTTTTTTTTTAACTTTAAAACGCCATAGCTCTTAAATGGCTACAGATGCGAGATAGCCGATGAGATCTTAAATATAGCCTATTTAGTTGTCCGTCAAATGAGACTTTGTTAGTTGCTGTCCGATAAAAATTTTGTAAGTTACAGCTTAATATCCGCTTGTACTTTTTTTCCGAACCAAATTTTTTAAACGCGCTGTATCTCAAAGAATATCAAAAATTGACCCCCCCCTGCCATACGATTTTTTTCATGAAATGAACCAAGGAATCAGCCCGTAACGGATCAGCATCCCAATCGGGGACACCCTGTATATATATATATATATATATATATATATATATATATATATATATATATATATATATATATATATATATATGTATATATATATATATATATATATATATATATATTTATATATATATATATATATATATATATATATATATATATATATATATATATATATATATATATATATATATAAACTCATTTTGATATATTTTTATTCTATTTACAATTGTTAAAACAATTTTTATTCGAAACTGATTGTTTTTATTATAAACATAATTGTTTTCCTTAACATTTATATATTATCAATGTTAGATGTCTCTGATTAAGCTTTTTTCACCATATTGTTATGACCCATATTGTGTTTTTTGGTTTTGTTTTTAATGGGTGCAACAAAAAACGCTGCATTATTTTTCATTTTGTTTTTATATTATTGATATTAAATTGGAAACAAATAATTTTGTTTTATTTATTTACTAAGGTTGCGTGTCATACTCAAGATAAATGACATTTTTAGTGAATTTTTTAGTAAATTCAAATACTGTTCTAAAAAGTAGGGTAAATAGATTGAAAAAAAGGTAATTGTTTGTTGTTGTTATTTTTTGACATATACATTTTAACTTCAGAATGTAAATATTTTATGTCATTTAAAATTAATAAAACCATAGATAAATAATAAATATAATATAAAAAATAGTTAAATATAATATAAATAATAAAAAGCTATATATGGTATACATTTAAATATAAAAAAAATAATAAAAATTTTGACGTTTCATTTTTTACCTATAAATCAGTGATTTTAACCCTTAATACCATTTTACTAAAAAATGTATTTACATAGTTTGGCTCACCATGAGAAGTTAATTTGTACTAAAAATACGATTTATCGAATTTTGCAATTTACCATGAGTTTGGCACGCAGTCTAAAAACATAATTATAAATATATTTCAAGGAACCACGTTCATTTTGAGTCGAAATTAAAAGTAAAATTGAGCGGTTTGATTAAAAATGTGCAGTTGTTTTTGACACACCTTTTATCTTTTAGATCGAGTTCACAAACACATATAAATATTTAACAATATCTTTCAATTCAATAACTTAAATTCATATTGAATTTTAATTTTTGTTTTGTTAAATGATTAAGATATCTGGTAATTGGATTTTAAATATAACTATATTCAACATTTTATGTACTTAACCTTGTAAAAACAGAAATCGAATACAAAATTTTTTATTCATAAAAATGATTTTCATAAATTGTATTGATTCTTATGGGAAAGTGTAAAATGTACCTCCTCTAAAAAAAGCTCAACAAAAAATAAGTCATATTATTTCGGCTCTAATAAAGATGGCTCTGATGATATTCGTAAATTACTTAAAAAAATTTAAATGAAGGCAAATAAGTTTTATTTATTACTGATAATTGCTCATCCCATGTTAATGTTAATAACTTGCGTGCCTTTAAATTAGTTTTCCTTCCTCCGAATACGATAGCCATTTCTTCAGGCTTCAAGGAATAATTAAAATATGCAGATCAAAATTCTCATTCAGGACCTCAAATTAAGACGCTGCTTCCTTAAGTTATAACATATACATACACATATAAAATTATAAATTATATATGTATATGTATGTACATATATGTTATATTGATAAATATCACTATATCCCTCAAGAAATTATTTTTAATATTTGATAATGTTTTGGATGATCAAACAATATTATTGTTCAAGTATTTTAAATAAATTTAATTGCAAATGATAATGGTTCTAAATACCTTAACAGTAAGTTTTTCTTACTATCTAGTTACTCTTACTAGTCAAAGAGATTGATGGCGTTGATCAGATCTTAACGTCGGAACTCTTATAAAATTGTTTGCCAATCATAGAGCCTAGTCCAGAAACTGCACCATCAAGAAAGTAACGTTCCAGAATAAGACAAAAATCTGTATGCACTGTGGCAAGCAACATCATAAGCTCAAAACCTGCTTTGTTATGGTGCAAAGTTGATTTGTTGAAAACCAGCTAAAAAAAATTAATAATTAAATGTTAACTTTCCCGAAATGACCCTAAAAAGGATCTTATCTGGGATGTATTGTGGAGTGAGTGCGGACCCAGTTATGGCATCAAAAGACTTCCAGCCAATCTTATACACAATCGTTTAGCGGTTGGCTTCACGTTTGTGACGGACAACCTTTCATTCTTTTGTCGACATATTTGGATTCATCACTCCAATGTTTGTGGTAAAAGCATTAGGATTCTCAAGCATTGGAACCCAAGTGTGAACCAACAAAAGTTTCAGGGGGTCGTTAACCGTTAGTTGAAACCATCTCAGATATTTAATATGATAATTAAAGAGATTACCCACTCATCGGCCACGTAATTACTGCATTTGCAGATCATAACATTATTTACCAAGTAACAGGCGAACATTTCCATAATTAAACCGAACGATCTAGTTGCATCGAGAATGTGGAGTTCGAATTCCTCACGTAAGACCTATATTTTTTCATCATGACAATCCTTGATTGTTGAAGCGACAATCCTTTCTTTCTCACAGGCAACGTCTAACGTATTTACAGGCCCGAAACAGTCGATACTAGAAGCCATCAGCACCTAACTTCGATTTTGTCACTAATGCTATAAATGTTAAATTAACCAATCCTGTAAAACAAATAAGACATTGAATTGTAGCAAAATAAATCAAATACATAACTATTACAGATAATAGCGCGGCGCTTTGATTAAATCGTATGTACCGCAGTTAGAAAAGTTAAATATGAATTGTGTATCGGTGAACTGTTCCACCATCAATCATATTTTCTATAGGAACTAAAATGTTTTGAATTGTTTTATTTGAATTTATTATATTGTTTTCATCTCAAACACACTCTCATATTTGCTCTATATTTATATTCAAAGCTGTCGCAAGTGTGTGTGTGAACACAAGCCAAACTTTATGCATATAAATACATATGCTGTATAAAAATTTTAAACTTTAGCGGTATTGGTGAATGTTCTTCTATTCGTACACGATTGCGGATACAGTATAGAAAAAATAAACAAACGCACACCACCTAAATATTATTGAGTAAAACTACAATGAGAATATCATCTTCTCATTAGTCAAAAAAACTGTACATAACCAAATGCAATATAGTCATTTTGACACAATCGCTCTTAGTAGACATGGAAAAAAGAATAAAAATGCTCAAATGGTGCTAAACCTTTGGTAGTGTGCGTCTGTTTTTCGAAATAGACCTTAACTAGTGTTAGTGAGAACCGAGTAATTAAAAAAAAAAATGTATATGGACTTTTTCGTTTACCAACACCCTCTAACGTTGATATTTTCGTTTGATTGGAGGTAATTATAATGTAAAAAATACATATCACGGTTACGACTGCTAAACGAAAATGAACTGTTTACAGCAGGCAAACAACGGATGTCAGTAAGACTCCAGATATTATAAATTCTTTATTACAAGAGGGATTTTAGAAAATTATATCCTTTTAGAGAACAATGAAAGTCTATCAGATTATTCTCCAGTTATTATGATAATTAGTCAAATAATGATTATGAAAGAGAGCAACGCGAAATTAACGAACGACGAAACCAAATGGGATTTCTTTCAAACACAGTTAACAGAAAGAATTACTCTGCAGAACCCAATACAGAGACCAGTCCAACTAAAAGACAAACTAGATAAGCTCATCCATAATATCCAAATAATATCCAAAGTGTGCTGCGAGAGAAAGCAATTTAAAGTAAATTAATTAAACTTCAGGTTCCTCTAAATAAAAATAAAGAAAATTCGGCTCGAAATGCTAAATCAAAAGCAGATTTGTTTGTAAATAACGAAAAATTCCATCCTTACCCTAAACAAGTAGAAGAGGTAAATATAACTTCGATAAATAAACAGAATGAAATAAAAATTGCACCTGTAACATTGAATGAACTAAAATGAGAAATCAAAAATAATTTGAATGCGCATAAGCCTCCAAGATATGATCTTATAACGGGTTAGATAATGAAAGCGTTATCGGAGAAAGCGGTGAGGAAACTAGGTCAAATAATTAATGCAGCATTTCGATCAAAATATGTACCAAGACAATGGAAACTTGCAGAACTAATTATGATATTTAGCCGAATAAACCTCCGAATGATAAAGCATCATATAGACCAATTTCTCTGCCACTCACATTATCAAAACTATTTTTAAAGTTCTTCTTAACAGATAAAAACCAATAACCGAAAAAAAGAATATTACATCTCCTCATATTAGTTTGGATTAAGGGAAAACGTTTCACGAAAGAACAAGATCAACAAAACACCTACAACTTCTGCACCATCGAGAAAATCTGAACATACGATGTATGCTGACTATACATACGATGTAGTCAGCATAAGACGTCCATTTCAAAAAATTGAATTACGAACATTAAAATAGTTCTAAATATTATTTGATATTTCTTTCTAACTTCATTTTATTACGTTTGGTTTGTTTTATCTATTCGGCCTATCTTATCGACACAAATTTCGATAAACAAATCAAAATAGTATATGTTTTAATCAAAATATACTATTTATTTTGATTTGTTTATCTACATTTATATTACAGATATAAATATTAGGCTCCACCTTTAAACGTACTGCAGAGTATTACCATATATATTTCATAATTTTTACCGTAACCGTCGTAAGTGTGTGTGTTTACACACACACACACAAGGTTTTGATAGATAGTCGGGTTCAAATCCCGATAGGGGATTTTCACCATCGATAGTTTAAGCGGTACGATCGGTGGTGCAAATGAACTCATCTGAGACCCAGTTGAGGTTATAATCCGTGTGCCGTCCCATTTGCCATGCTAGTACTATTGGCTGTCATAGAGCTATGCAATGTGCAAATGGTTTCTACGTAAATCGGACCTATAACCGGAACGTAAAGTACTATTGTGGGAAGTTACAATGGGCCTATATACTGTGAATGACAGATAACACTGCAAAAAAACATTTTGAATCGAAAAACCAAACCAAAATTCACAAGTTTGTCGAAAATTGTAGCATATTATTTTACAATACGTTTCAATTTGGGTGAATGTCTCTGTCTCGAATACAAAAATACATATTTCATCTACTCATCTGACGAGATCAAACATATGAATCTATATGTGTCAACAGATTTGATCAAGCTTCTTCCCTGTTTTCGCTTATATGCGTAGATATTTCAATTTTAAAAGTTTCAGAAATCTTGCATTTCTCACTGGATCACTCACAGGTAAAACAGACTATGTTGGACTTCTAAGCAGTCGATATACAAATGTGCATTAGCCAAATGATGTAAGCCAACAAAGATAAAGACCAGAGATCTTATTATATTAGAGATGTACAAAGCCATATAAAATTTTTAGTCAAATCATTTGTTGTTGTAAACTCGCATTGCAACCCTGGATGTGTATTAGTTTAAATTTTTGAATGTACATATACGAGAAAACAATACATTTGCATTTCTTATTTGTGTTTTTGTAGATCATCATGAAATTGTATAACATTCACCGTGTTTACACTATGCATAGTCACATCAAATATTACTTCGTCCCTCATGTCTTTACCTATAAACTATGATGGAGGGGAAAATGTTTTTGATGTTCTTTTTCAACACAAAATTTAGCTGCAGGACGAGTTAAAATATACTAACACAAACATAAAACCATAAAAAAAAATTTTTTAATAATTTTTTATTGCTCTTATTTTCAATTTGTATTTTGACGAGCAAACATCGCTACAAAGAAGTATTATATCTTTTATGAATTGATTATTTTAGATTTTCCGTTCTTCTTTAAATTCGATAATCGAGTCGAGATGTATATTATGGAATTTTTTGAATGATCCGCGTATAGAATAATTTAATTTACTTTAAAATATATAATTCTTAATGTTAAATGTGTTTTGTTGCCAGTATATATGATTTAATTACATAGTAAATAAATTAAATAATTGATAATAATTTAATTAAATATGATTAAATTCAATTTTGGTTTTTCTAAAAATAGTTATTTCAATTTAATAACGAACAATTTAAATTTAAACCGAAATATTTACACAAAGGATAATAAAATTTACCACATTTTATTTAAATTGGATTTTCATAATTATAGAACTTGGATACTAAAACTTCGTCCTAACGAATTTTTTTGGGGCGGTACAATATTCTGAGAGGACATTCAAATATTCACATTTTATGGTCCTTATCCACAGTATACTTTTATGGTCCTCATCCTCAATATACATATTACTTTTAATTACACAAAGAATATATTTTTGAATATTGTTTTTATTCAAAATTTTTTGAATTTTTTAAAAGTGTACTTCTGTGTAATTACAAATTAATTATTGGGAGTTAAAAATATAAAAAAACTATGTATTGAAAATACTGTGGAAAATTGGACTCGACAGCAAACATTAATTTTAATTCGTGAGTTCAGGAATAATCCATGCTTATGGAATCCAAGTGATAAATGTTTTATGTAATCAGTCTCACACAAAATCTTAATATAGAATGACAGCAACAAGTAATAATTTTAACATAGAAACAGAATACAAAATAAAAATAAAGTAACGCATACATGCGCAAGTAACATCAACAACATATTCTAGTGTAAACGAAAACTGATGTCATTCCGCTGTGCAATTATGTATAGTATAAACACAGTGATTTATATGAATGAAAAAAAATAAAAGTAAATGATTAGCACGAAGATAAAAATACAAAACAAACGAGAAAAATTATTATCGATGATATACGAATAACAACGACGCCTTTAAAGGGCAAGCGACAGCAAATGTTTTATTATTTTTAATTTTTTCCTAAAAATTTTTTTTTTGGACATATTTTTCGTTTGTATTTTAAATGATTTTAAAATATGTTTGTAGCGTAAATTTGATTATATTTTTTTAAGAAAATTTTTTTATTTTGAAGTATCATTAATTACTATTAAGGAATTAGATAAGGTTTGAATACATATGTTTATGAACTTTTAACAATTAAGCCAATTTGTGACGAGTAAACTGGTTGACGATCATTGAGATTTGGTTGTGAAATAATATTATCTTACATCTAGGAAACCCTAAGTCTGCTCTTTTGAAATCAGCGGACACTTTCAAAATCAATTTAACTTTGGGATGTGTTACGTGCATCTACATCTACATCATGTGCATAATCTTCAAATTCAAAATAATTTTCAATCTGGTTGGAATCATCTGATGGTAACAAATGTTGTGTATACTTCATTATTCTCCAATTCGTTGATACTAGATATATCTTCTTCGTCATCATGTTCAAAATTTGAAAGATATGTGTTTTTTAACAATCTTAAGAAACTTTAACAAACTTACATTATCTAGACTAGCGTTCTGCTGAACTCCGAAACCGATGAATTTTTACAATGTCCTCCTTTTTCTTGAATAACTGAAAACATATTTTCAAGCGGATCAAGATCCGGATCAAGATAACATAAATCTTGAAGTTATAATGAATCTATTACAGTTGTCTTTAAATAAATCATTACATAACTGAAGAATTGCATTTATAGTTGTAATTAATCCTTTGAAACAGAAATGGTACTTTTTTCTGACATTTTAAACTTCCTATGTATAATTTCATAGTATTCAAATTTTCAACTACATGATTATTATATTTCAAAGCACATTGGTTAATTTTGTTTGCATACAAATTTCTGCTATTTAAATTATCAAACAATTTATCTAATTTTTCACAAAAGTTGGCTGTTGTCAGAGCATATTTTTTATTTTCGATTGAAAATTTATCAAGTTCATACAGTGTTCTTATTGCAGCAGCTACAGTGCGACTGAAAATTGGAGTTACCAATGCAACTCGCATTTTTTCAAACGTATTTGGATATAAATGGCGATAAGAAATCTAAGGGCACAGTTTTGTAGAACTGTTTTTCTATTTCCTATAGTTCTTTTAATACTCCCCAGCTAACTACTCCATCAGGCGTATCAATATTTGCTTGCATTAAATTATTTCTGACTGATTTCATTACATGTTAAACATCAAAAATAAAATAAATATGTTTGTCTGCACCACTCATTTTAAAAAATGGGATTTCGTCAGTTATGCCTAACAATTTGTAAGTCTTTCTATTGTTAGATTCTTGTCACATACTGTAGCTTGCACAACAAATCCAATATGGTCTAACAGCTGAATGTTCATTAATTAATTTTATCAAATGTTCACCAGATATTCCTTTGGCCGAAGTATAATTTGATAGAACATATTTGTATTTAGATAATCCACGGACCATAAACACCAACACATATTTTGCCATCTCAGGTTTTCTTTCAGTTCCGTCATCTGTGTATCCCTGAATAAGATCATTTTTGATATCATATTCCAAATCTCGTTTAATGTTCAATTCGTCGAACATCAAAACAGCGTAACGATTTTAATTGATAAATTCGCAGTTTTTTTACAAATTTTCGACATGATTTTCATTTAAACCCGGTGCAAGGTTTTTAATTGGCATCCAATTTATGATGGAACTCTTAAATGGTAAATTTAATTTTAAATTATCTCGAAGAAATCTATAACATGCTGGAGATATAAAATATACGTTTTGGGCTATCACACTGTTCTTGAAGATATCTAGAGGTTTTTGAATTTCGACATAAAATCAACTTTGCAAATACGTATTGTTTATTGAATGATAAATATTTTTTTATATAATTCACTAATTCTAATATACTTTATACAATTGGTGCAATGTATTTCGAAACTACAAGATGTATTTGCATGATATCTAGGTGATTATATTTTTTCAAAGTAGAAAATACTCATTTCGGGCAATGTATCTCATTGTCTTTAAATCCATATGTTTGCAGATTTTCATATTTTGATGAATTTTCAGGTAGACTTAAATCCGCAGATGAGTTCCCGGCCATTGAATTAACACCTATACTCTCATTCGTCAATATCTTCTCGGAACCACCTCAATATAATTTTGGGATGGCATTTTTTTTAATTTTCTTATTCCTTTATCAATCTCATCGAAGTGCTTTTCACAAATATTGATAAAATGCCGAATTTTCTTCCGGGAAACCATAAAACTTTCTATAAGGATGGCTGCGTCGAGTGGCTTTTCAATTAACAACAGTGCATGGGATGCTACTAACCTTGTGATTTTCTTTGTCAAAAAATGCCATTATAGGCAGAAATAATAAACTCAAATGAAATCCTAAATTTCTGAGTGATGAAAATTAACAATAATTTAATAAACAATTTAAGCTTTATATAGTATTGTAGTATTGAAAACCTCGGTTGTTGATGCGACCCAGCACACTCTCGGTATAGTAAAAACTAAGCCCAAAAATGATTGGTTTGATGAAGAGTGTCGTCTTGCTGTTGAGCAACGCAATGTACCCCACAATGAGGCGCAAACTCGGTTTACAATTGCAAGAAAAAACAAGGCAGTTCTTGCTAGGAGGACAGCTAAACGCATTTGTAGACTGAAGAAGCGCGAATGTTGGAAGGCCAAGGTCTTAAGAGTACAACAACTCAGCAATGAGCACAATTAGCGTGTTTTTTTTAAAGAAATCACCGAATTGCACCATACCTTAAGATCTCGGTCAACTGCCATTCGGGACCAGGATGGAAACCTCAGTGTTAACGTCGATGCGGCACTCGATACATGGCGTGAACATTTTTCTGACTTACTTAATGTTCCACATGTATCACAAGCTGTATTTGAATACCCTCAAATACAGACTACGGAGATGTTCATTGGGATCCATCCTATGAGGAATTCACAATGGCCATGCAGAAATTAAAAAAAAATCGTTCACCAGAGGTTGATTGTGGAACTGTCTTTTCGACCTTATTCGATTGGTATGGCGAAATGAAGTTATGCCTGAAGAATGGAAAGTGGCCGCGTGATGCCCAATATTCAAAAAGGGTGATCGCTTGAAATGCAAGAATTATCGCGGTATAGCTCTCCTTTACACAGAATACAAATTACTATCTTACATTATCTTGGGAAGAATTACTCCTCTGGCGAAGGAAATTGTCGGTGACTACCAAAGAGGATTCCGTCCAAATCGGTCAGTCACTGATCAAGTTTTTTCACTAGGGCGATTCTTTCCAAGTAATATGAAACATCTCGCGATGTATACCAGGTATTCCTAGATTTCAAGCAAGCCTATGACTCGATCAATCGAGAGAGGTTATGGTATGGGCTTGAATATTTAGGAATGACAGTGACGCAGTCACAATGCATTGTCAAAGTTGAGAACAGGCTATCGAGAATTTTTGCAATTACTTCTGGTGTTCGACAAGGAGATGCGCTGTCCCCGATACTTTTTTATCTCATCTTGGAATACATCCTTCGTAAAAGTGAAACACCTCAGGGCAATATCTTATTCCGACAATCCAATCAACTTCTTGCATATGCAGATGATATCTGTGTGATTGGATTAAATGGCAACGGAGTGAAAGAGATACTTGATCCACTGGAACAGTTTTCAGCTTCCGTTGGTCTCAAAATCAACGAGTCCAAAACCAAATATCAGATCTCTGGTTTTCGAGACCAAAACGCAAGTGATTTCAGTAGTGGAAACCACACGTTTGATGTAGTAATGAGATTGAAGTATCTTGGATCTCTCATTACTCACGATAATAGTGTGGGAAAAGTTATCAAGGTTCGGCTTGCCGCTGGCAATCGGGCTTTGTATCCTCTACGTCCACTGCTGAAATCAAAATATCTTGCAAATACGGATAAGCTCAAACTGTACAGTGTTGATCAGACCCGTTGTCATGTATGGATGTGAGAGTTGGACCTTGACGGATGAGTATGAAAGATCACTTTTAACATTCGAGAAAAGAATCATGCGTGTGATATATGGCCCAAAACGCGACGTTGATGGCACAAACCGAGTTCTATTCTATCACGAGATCAGGAATTTAATGCAAATTCCTGATATCGTGCATGAAATCAAATCGTGCATGAAATCCGAGTACGCTGGCTCGGACACGTTCTGCGTGCTGATCCGAAACGAATGATACAGCGATCTTTAAAGAGAGAACCGCCTTTCGGTATGCCGTTCTATGTAGATCTCCAATTATTCTAATCTGTTTATTAGCGGCCCTTTTCTTATTCTATGGTGTTACCTTTCTCGTAGTTTAATGTGCGTATTTTGAGTGAATTTTAATTTTTCCAATCACTTCTATGTGTTCCATGAATCTGATGTCAAAGCTTCTCCCGTCAAAGATTCTTTCTACATGTCTTTCTAGAAGCCATTTTGCATATTCATGTGTTTAATTGTATTCAATTCTTCCGTGTACTCTTGATTGTTCAATGGCATTGTATTATGTGTTATTTAAGAAGTTAAACGCTGCCATTCGTGCTGGGTAGTTGGGAGGATTATGTGTATGGTGTGGTCTGTTTGGATTGATTTTCGGTGTACTCTTGATGTATGTTTATATTTGTATTTGTAATTGTTTAGTCAATAGAAAATTAATCGGCTTCTGCCTCTAAAAGAAATTTGATGTGTCCGTGTTTATTGTTGTTGACTATGAAGTTGTCTTATTGAACTATTGAATAATAATAATATATCATCAACCTTATATATATATCTGTGCCAGTATATGATTTTTTGACTTATGTTATTATTTGTCAGGACGTACTGGATTTTTAAAATGGTTATGTATATGTAAGCTAAATCATATGTATGTATTTAAGAAAATTGATAACATAAATTGTTATTCTTATTTATAAATATTTTTGCTATTTGAAACTAAAATTTAAATAAAATATATTATTTTGTGCTGAAATCAAACGAATGTTATTGCACTGTTTGCATAACTTATCCATACGCATACGAAACGACTCATACGAATGTTCTCGTTCAACTGAAAATATATTTTTTTGATGCAACGAAATATTGCGTGGAAAGGGTAAACAGAAATTAAAATATGTATGTGTGTTTCTTTTGTATACTATTCGCAGTATAAAAATTTACACCAATACATTACCAGGGTTACAATAATTTTACAACAAAAATGCCATAGTAGAAAAATTTACATAGGCTTTGTACATCTCTAATATAATAAAATCTCTGTAAAGACTCATTGTACAATAATTTGGATAACTTGACGGACACTCAAGACAGTTACATTTCTAATCGACTTATCCGCAATCACCATTCTGCAGTCTCCAGACTGCACTAATTCATTGTACAATAAATAATTTGGATAACTTGACGGACAATTACATTTTTTATCGACTAATCTGCAATCGCCAATCCGCAGTATCCAGACTGCACTTATTCTTTTTAATTAAAATTAAAACAGTTACACAAAATTCGGAAAAAATTATTAATTTGTGGTTCGGAACCAGCAACATATTAATTTAATTAGTTAATTCTATTATTTATCTAAACCAAATACAGTTAGAATACAATTTATAGATTTCAGAAACACATTAATAATCTACTAAACTGAAAACCTCAATTTCTAATCTCCAATTTGCGGTCACCTGTCATCAATGCACAAGCAGTTATATACAAGATGTATCCTAAGCAAGTTTAATTTATTTGAACTTTCATTATCAAAATAATTAAAAATTATTATTTCCTCTAGGGTAGTAATTCCTGTAATATATATATATATATATATATATATATATATATATATATATATATATATATATATATATATATATATATATATATATATATATATATAAATATATATAAATATAAATATAAATATATATATATATATATATATATATATATATATATATATATATATATATACATATACATATATATATATATATATATATATATATATATATATATATATATATATATATATATATATATATATATATATATATATATATATATATATATATATATATATATATATATTCTCTAAAATTAAGAGCAAATAAAACGAGTTTTGCAACTTTTAAGGAACTCGTCTTAAATACATTAAAAAGTTTCAGAAAACTGTAGCTTTATTATTAAGATAATTGTTTACATTATTCGATAGAAGAATGAAATGGGTTGATTTTAATACATACTTACTAGCACTTCTTAGCACTCTTAGTATAGATTTTCCGAAAACAGAAACTTAAGGACCTAAGTTTAAAACAAATATATTTATAAATTTTTTATGTGAAATGTATGTGATTTACGCCTTTTTAATAATTCGGTAACGAAAAGTTATCTCAAATAATAAGACATTATGACGTTTTATAGCAATTAATTTTACTGGGTATTAATTAAAAAATATAGTTCAACCAAAATTGTAGATCACGAAATCATTTAATTTTAAGTTAGAGTATCAATTTTGTTCTTCATATTCAAGTAAAAATCAGGATGGACATCTGGTAGATCTTTATTAGGTAAGTCCGAATAGAAATTATGAAATTCGGGAGCTATCAATGGCAATAAGTCCATTTAATCCTTTTTTATTTTCACCCCTCTTTTGATCGGTTCTGAGTAGCCTTACGTAACATTTCAGTTTTATTTGAGTATTTTCTAGACGCTTAGCATTCAAATTTTTAAATAGTTTATTCTCATCAAGTTTTTTTTTTATTTAATTATTCAGCTGCGAGATGATGGTTTAGTTTTTATATTCAAGGTTTTTCCTTATCGGCTGCTTCAGTGATCTGAATTTTAAGACGTAAAGTTTCAAAATTATGGCACTGGTCTTCAGATTGTTTTTAAATTTGATTTTTATGCTTTCAAATACTCCAAATCGAAACCAGGTTTTCTCTGTTTTCCACTAAAGTTTTTACTTTTGAGCCAAACTCAGATCTGCATGTTAGTATTTCTGGAAATTTACATGTTCCTTGACCGCCTCAACAACAGATTCTGATTGGCATTTATGTTGCGCTGTGTTTACCATACGTAAATCGCAGATGGACAGCTCCAGGATTTGCAAACTTTTTATTAGATCATTTTATCAGTTTCTTCCAACGTATGTTGGATATGTGTACTTATGGTGGTATGTAAAACATACCAAACACACTTCAACGAAGGCATCATTAATTTTCAAAAAATATTTTTTTGCGAATCGTCGATTTATTAGCGAAGTATTGTTGATCTTTTCGTTTTAACTAATTAAACCGCTCACATATTATCCAGATATATATATTTTACAATACCTATTCCATTAAATTTTTGAAGGGATATTATTTGAAATAGGACCTTTTAATTTCATCTATATCTTTTCATTTGTTTGAGCTTGTATTTAAAGTTATTGTAATAATTTTGTATTATAATTAATAATTAATAAAATGGAAACTGCGAAACAGTTTATAAGGGCATAAGTCGACTTACAACATTAAGAAGCCAAATCGAGTATCGTTTGCGTTTTAACCAAATTCATATTAGCAGTGACCACTAAAAAATAGCAACGAAAATAAAATATCAAGATCTTGTCAGCAATAGCCTTTTACGATATAATTTACAGCCTGATGAAATGGATTTTGTTTGATTGGTATGGCAGGAAGTGTAGTTTTGCTGTTAAAAATAAAGCAAGTACAACTCAGCAATGCGCGCAGTTTCTTTAAAAGAGTCACCAGATTGCACTATAACTTAAGATCTCGGTCATTTGGGACCAGGGTGGAAACTTCTGTGTTAACATCGAGGTACGTGATAAATGGTGGTAACAGTTTTCCTACTAAATGTTTCACACATGTCACAAGCTGTAATTCAATATATTCAAATCACAGATATTCATTGAGGACGAATCCATCTTATGAGGAATTCACTAAGCCATGAAGAGAACGAATAGTTGAATCATTCTGAGATCATCGTAAGCAGAACGCTATTCTAGTAGTTTCTATGTTCTGGCCGTGTATCAATTATATTTCGTTAATATTTAAATTTTTAATAAGCTAAACAAGAAATTATTACTGCAAAGTATTTAATGAACGATGTAGCAAAACGCACTTAAATGCAAAATGCATTTTATCCGAGCGAATAGACTTACCACTAATGTTATACGGTATCAAATTATTCTGTGTGTCAGTATTACAGATTAAGAGAAGCCGTTTTCGATTACACTCACTTTTGTTTCGGTGTAAAAATTTATAAACCAGCAAAAGATCAGTTATTTGCTCAGATCAGTTAGTCACTCGGTCTGAAAAAAAGAACAAAGATAATATATTAATCAGACACAAAAGTCAAAAACCATATTAATTGTAAGGAGTTTATGATTTTAACACGATATTGATATAGTGTTAGTAATGCATCTTTTTTCATCCTACACTTTTTTCGAACTATCAGATCGTGTGTGTTTTTGTTTTAATTTTTCTATTGTTTGTTAATGGTTTGTTCATTGCTCTTGTTTATATAATAATTTATGGATTAGAGGCCGTAAACGACCCTTACGGTGTCTCAACTTTTCTGGCTAAATAGTAACATTTATGCATTTACTGGTTAACATTTATGCAGTAAATGGTTAGAAAACAACAAATTTGAACAATTCATTCGGATAGTATCGATTTCACGTAAAACGTACGTAACATTAACATTTTTATATCTTAAAATACAGGCCTAAACATCAATTTTTGTTTCAGAAGAATCTAAATATGAGATTTTATCAAGAGTTTCGTAAATATAATGAAAATGTTGCTATGTGATTCGATGAAATACATAAAATTCGCTTTCCAATCGACAATCTTATGTAGTACATTTGTTGGTTTTTATCTAAATTAACAGTATGTAGTACATTTAGTAAAGACAACAACCGACTTAACGCAACTTTTGCAATTGCTTCTTGAATCAAAAAATTTCAAACAGACAAAGAATATTTTTTGTAAATATTTAAACCAGAAATTTGTTAGTAGAAATTGCAAGTTTTGTACATCGATTTAGTTGTTAAATCAGTATTTATAACAAAAAGAATAAAGCCATTGATTAAACAGAAATATCAAAAAACTGTCATGGTATGAAATTTGAATAAACTTCCTTGGTTCATGACCTAATGGTATATATTAGCAAACGGCCGATTATTGTTATTAAGAATAAGTATAAAGAAAATAAAGATATTATTGAAACCAATTTTCACGCGGTTTGGTATTTCTGGAATTGTATAATAACCAGTAATGGGACCACAATTTCTAGTAACCAATTTAATCAATTTTACAAGCCATTGAGTATAAAGCTGAATACATACAATAATATACTAACCATCACCCAACGAAGTAAAAATTTAGAACCAGTCAATTTTAAAACGATTGAAAACCTATGAATTCAACGAAACATGAGACCTATAGAATTCTACCACAGTATCCAGAGCTTGTCGTAGGAGGAGGTTAAATCTGATTGGATCGCTTGGCTTCAAATGTTAAATATGTCAACAAACTAAATAAATCGAATACCGCCTAAAATGACCGATACTAAGTTCACCGATCTAATTACCAATCTGAAGTGAAGTGTCTGAGAAGTATTGAAAACCTCGTTTGTCGATGATGCGCAGCACATTATCGGTATAGTAAAAACTAAGCCCACAAATGATTTAGCCCACAGTGAAGCGCAGATTCGGTTTACAAGTGCGAAAAGAAATAAAGCTATTCTTGTAAGGAAGGCAGCTAAACGCATTTGTAGACAGAAGAAGTGTGAATGGTTGAACACTAAGATCTTAAGAGTACAACAACTCTGCAATGAGCACAATTCGCGAGGTTTCTCTAAGGGATCGCCGAATTGAACCATACCTAAAGATCGCGGTCAATTGCCATTTGACACCAGGAAGGAAATCTGTGTTAACGTTGATGTGGTACTCGATACACGGCGTGACCATTTTTCTGACCTAATTAATGTTCCACATGTATCACAAGCTGTATTTGAAAACCCTCAAATACAGACCGCAGAGATGTTCATTGAGGATCCATCCTATGAGGAATTCACCATGGCCATGAAGAGATAAAAAAAATATCGTTCATTAATTCAGAGCTCTTTATATTCGGAGGGCTAACTTTGTGGAATTGTCTTTTCGACCTTATTCGACTATGAAACATCTCGCGATGTATACCAGATATTCCTAGATTTCAAGCAAGCCTATGATAGGAATACCAAACAAATACGTATATCTGTGTAAAATGACAGTAACGCAGTCACAATGCTGTGTCAAAGTTGAAAAAAGGGTATCGAGAATTTTTGCAGTTACTTCTGGTGTCCGACAAGGAGATGCGCTGTCTCCGATACTCTTTAATATCATGTTGGAATAAATCCTTCGTCAAAGTGAAACACCTCAAGACAATATCTTATTCCGACAATCCAATCAACTTTTTGCATATGCAGATGATGTCTGTGTGATTGGATTAAATGGCAACGGTGTGAAAGAGATACTTGAACAGTGTTCAGCATCCGTGGGTCTCAAAATCAACGAGTCCAAAACTAAATATCTGATCTCTAGTTTTCGAGACCAAGACGCAAATGATTTCAGTAGGGGGAACCATACGTTTGGAAGGAATAATAAGATTCAAGTATCTTGGATCTCTCATTACTCACGATAATAGTGTGGGAGAGGATATCAAGGTTCACCTTGCCGCTGGCAATCGAGCTGTATATCCTCTACGTCTACTTCTGAAATCCAAATATCTTGCAAATACGAATAAGCTGAAATTGTACAGTGTTGATCAGACCCGTTGTCATGTATGGATGTGAGAGTTGGACCTTGACGGATGAGTACGAAAGATGGCTTCTAACATTTGATAGAAGAATGCGTGTGATATATGGCCTAAAACAAGATGTTGATGGCACATACCGAGTTCGTTTCAACCACGAGATCAGGAATTTAATGCAAATTCCTGATATCGTACATAAAATCAAAGGACAGCGAGTACGCTGGCCCGGTCACGTTCTACGTGCGAATCCGATCCGAATTATACAGCAATCTTTGAAGGTAGAGCCGCTTTTCGGTAGGCGATGAGGTCGCTGTATGTGACGATGGCTCCACGGCGTAGAGAGCAATCTGTTATCTTCTTGTTGCTTGTAACAGTATGAAGAGTTTTCGCGATCGAAACAGATCGAGTCAGATTGTTGACACGGTATGGGCCAACAATGGCCTGTAAAAAACACCAAAAATAATAATAATTCAAACACAATTCATCAATCAACTAACACAAGTCCATTTAATAATCAATTGATCAAGACGGTTGAAAAATCTGAAACATATAATACCATATTAACCATCATCTAACGGAGAAAGATAGAACCGGTTAGTTTCAAAACTATTGAAAACGGGACAACTGGAAGAGAAACTACTAAGATAAGTTGAATGACTATCTATTGATGTACTCAAACTCAATCAGCAAACGGAGCAAAACTAATGTTCAACAGAATATTCAAAGAAAAAAATTGTTATAACCGAGAACGATTTTGAATGCGGAAAATGTGTAAAGGAATGAGACATGGAAACATAGCTAAGACGAAAAGAACTCTAAATGAAATGTGGTGGAATATCAAAATAGGCGATAGCGTAATTAGTCAGAAGCAGAACGAGAATCTAGAAAATAATTTATCTTCGAACTACAATCGGAACCAATTTTTGGTTAAGGAAAAAAATGGAAAAGCGACGATAATTCAGTACACGGATGGTAAAAGTTATCATACTGTAATTGTTCAAATTAGACTTGACTATTTGCTTTCCAATCGACCAACCGATAGTACCCGCTAGTAATTCGTTGTGTGTCTTTGCTAATTTATCTTCTCGCAACTGCTCTTGCTATTTATCACGAGTAGCTAGAAGCAGTTACGCATAATTTCGCCACTACGCGGCTAAGTGTAGAACCGTTTCACTTTTTCGCTCAAAAATATTTTTTTTTATTTGTATTTAAAATAAAAATAATTTCATTTCCATAGTAACAACAGTTAAGACTAACAAAAAAGTTTTGATAAAGATTTTTGACAATTTTTATGCATACACAATAAAATATAGGTTATGTTTTACACTTATAGGTTATGTTTTACTCATATTTTTCAATTATTAGCGTTCCAATCGACCATAGCAAAGACACGCAACGAACTACTATCGGTTCACTAGCGGGTACTAGCGGTTGGTCGATTGGAAAGCAACTAATGAGTCAATTGACATTGACTTGACAGTACTGAAATGTATCAGTATTGACACATGCGCGTCAGTTTGCTTTGATTTTTTATTTCACTGATATTTAAGCTTCATTAAAAGTAAAACATAACATATATTAGAAAGAATAAAACATAACCAATATTTTATGTTTATAGTCTGTCAAAAATCTATATCAACACTTTTCTTTGAGTGATTTTTTATTTAAATAAACAAAATAATTTTCAAACGAAAAGCGAAGCGGTTCTACACTTAGCCGTGTAGTGATGAAATTATTCGTAACTGCTTCTAACTACTCTTGAACAATAGAAAGAGCAGTTACATGTAGTTAATTTAGCAAAACCCAAAAATCGAACTACTAGCAGAGTGGTTATCTATAGTAGGTGTTTGTGGTTTGTCGATTGTCAAGCGATTAATTACAAATAAAATTAACTCAAAAGTGACAACTCAACTTTAAAAAAAAAATATGACACTTCACCCACATAAAATGTGGGTGTAGTGTCATATTTACCACACCCACTACCACAAAAAATACGACACCCGTGGCAGAGCACGATAAAATAATCTACGGCTTAGAGACCGTAAACGACCCTTACCGCGTCTCAACTGAGACCTACGAACCAGTTTTTTAACAATTGGTGCACATTAGGTGGTCACTGGTCAGCCCAACGAGTTGAGTTAAAAAAATTTTCAACATTGAACAAAGGTTATTTTATGTTCGATTTCTTATTGAATTTCATTAGTGTTGAAGATAAAAAATTACCTTATTATATAGTTCGACACTTATTACACATTTACACAACTTAATCATTAATCAGAGTCAATTAAACTGTTTTAAGTGTTTACAGTATACGATTTGACAGCTAGGAACGCCCTTTAAAATGTTGCATGAAATTAAAATATTACGTGAACTGGAGTAAAAGTTTAGTTTGGAAAGTCTTCGGATGCGTCTAAAAGACTGGATTAATACTACTCCATAACAAAACCTTTATCAAAGTTTACCAATAAAAACCTAAAATTATTGTATTAATTATTATATTGAAATCGTAACATTATTTATTACCATAATTTATTGTCACGAATCACAGATGTCACCTGTGATAATTAAGAAGAAAATTATAGAAGTAGGGGTTACCCTGTAACCAAATGTTTACACATACGAACAGAATAAAAACAAATAATGAAATAGGCGGAGCGAACAAAATACGACGAAAAGAACATTCGCGAAGTGTAGAGATACCAACGGTAATCGAATGTTCGACAAGTATTTGCGTCGTATAAATACGTGTAGACATTTGAGTTACAAAAACAGTTCAATTTTGAATTTTGAAGTGTTAATATCGGGAAGTGATAAAAAGTGAAGTGTTAAAATAATAGTAGTGATAAATATTGTGTAAAATAATAGTGAAAATAAATATTAGTGAATTATTTGTGAAATATTTGTATAATATTTGTATAACCACTCGGCGAAATCGTAACAATTGGTGACAGCGGTGGGATTGTGAATATCCAAGATGAAATTATTGGACTTAAAAGTGGCAGATTTGAAGAAGGAGTTGGGTCTACGGAATCTACCAAATGCGGGCAACCGAAATGAGTTGCAGTTGAGACTCCGTACAGCTTTGTTGGATGAAAATGTTGACCCGGATCAACATGAGTTTAATTTGGGGATACCGGATTCAACCGAGGTGCAAGCAGTTGAAATAACAACGGAATCAACGACCAAAACGGAAGAAGATCAGAATGTCGTCGTTAAAGAAACTACTCCAACAACATCTGGAGGTTTTGATATGGGGCAACTAATGGCTGCACTGCAACAGATGCAATCAAACACAACAAATGATCGGCGGCCTCGAGGGAAAAATATCAACCGGACAAGAAAACATTATCGAACGGTTGGAGCAGAAGGAAAAACGTGTCAACGAGAAATTTCGAGAGCTTTCCGTTACGCTGAACACAAAAGTTGACACAGTGAAAATAGAAATGGAGCGTAAACTGGAGGAGTTTGAATCTCGCAGTCTTCAGCAATCTGAGGTGGCAGATCAGAGAATCATGAAGATTGAGAAAGAACTGATGGATTTAAAAATCAACGGCAGTGCTCAAGTTACTCGACCAACCAGCTCAATAAAATTGAAGCCACCAACATTTGACGGAACCACACCATTCAACATCTTCAAACTCCAGTTTGAAATGGCGGCCACAAGGAACGGTTGGTGTGAAGAGGATCGGGTAGCAGCATTAATTGTGGCGCTAAAGAGAAGTGCTGCGGAACTACTCCAAATCGTGCCGGAATACGAACGAGAGGATTACGGCAAAATCATTTTGGCTCTGGAGCGCAAATACGGAGGTGACCACCGACGGGAGCTACATCGTATGGAGTTAAAGGGACGATGTCAGCGGGTTGGAGAGACGCTTCAAGAGTATGCGGCTGATATAGAGCGGTTAGTGCACCTCGCCCACTACAACATAGCAGGAGAATACACGGAGCGGATCAAGATCGACGCTTTCACCGATGGAATACGGGATCCGGATACGAGACGTGCTGTTGTGTTGTCTCCAAAAGCAACGTTTGCGGAAACCATCGCGTGTGCACTAACCAACGAGACTGCAAATAACATCATCAAACCAGCAATCAAATAGTAAAATCAGATGTTGGGTTTGTGACAAAATAGGACACATCTCAAGGGAATGCTGGGAGATAAGGCGTAAGCGGGCGAAGGCACCACCTCCGATGTACTGAAGGCCACCGGACGAAAGAAAAGCAGCAGTCGAGGAGGAACACCAAACAACAACGAAGGTGTTAAATGAACGCGTCAGCTTTGAGGAGCAAAAGCGGACTCTCACAACCAATTGCTCCATAACCTTCATCCCCATTTCCAGATTGGCAAAAGGTGGTGATACGAAATGGATTCGTATTGGATTGAGCTACAGTAATGTCGAACTGCCTTTGCAACTGAACAACGGGGACGAGCCAATCGTAAGGAGGATAAAACTGGATCATCGGACGAAGCGACCACCACACTCGGAAACGGTTGTTTGTGGGAAATGGGATGGAGGTCCTGGAACACAACGAAGGAATGGATTATCCAAGAAGCTAGAACTTCGATGGGAGGGACCGTACAAGGTCATAACAAGAATAAATGATGTGATCTATAGGATCCAAAGAGGAGTACGAGGAAAACCCAAGGTTGTACACCTGGAACGACTGGCGTTCTATAGAGAAAGAGGTCTGGATCCTGTTCGCGACGAACAGGTTTGGGCGGCGGGTAGTGTCACGAATCACAGATGTCACCTGTGATAATTAAGAATAAAATTATAGTAGTAGGGATTACCCTGTAACCAAATGTTTACACATACGAACAGAATAAAAACAAATAATGAAATAGGCGGAGCGAACCAAATACGATGAGAAGAACATTCGCGAGGTGTAGAGAAGCAAAATAATGGAATGTTCCACAAGTATTTGTGTCGTATAATTACGTGTAGACATTTGAGTTACGAGACAGTTCAATTTTGAATTTCGAAGTGTTAATATCGGGAAGTGATAAAAAGTGAAGTGTTAAAATAATAATAGTAGTGATAAATATTGTGTGAAATAATAGTGAAAATAAATATTTGTGAATTATTTGTGTAATTTTGGTGGGAAATAAATTTAATTGAAATTTAATCTTTGCGAGTTTAATATTCACAATCCAGTGATCGAACCGGATAAATTATTAGAATAACCACTCGGCGAAATCGTAACACTAGTGAAAATAAGCAAATGGCATTCTTATTCACAAACCAATGATCTATTAATTTGGTTAGAATCCTACTAATGAAATTGATGACAGCGATGCGATTGTGAATAAAAGGAAATAGAACTACTACAGCTGAAAACGCCAAACTTCAGCAAGAAGGTGGGTGAACGAGCTCTTTATACCATGGTTTATTAAGCCAAACTATAAAGAAGACGATAACCAATTGAAAAAAATCTAGGCAGTAAAAAGTTCTGTAACAACCTTTCCCGAACAACTACAAATTAACTCATCATGTCATTTGAAAATGTTAATATTGGACACTTAATAATTGCTTTCCAATCGACCAACCGCTAGTACCCGCTATCGTGTGGTTCTGATGTTTGCTTAATAAACTGTTATGATTTCGCCGAGTGGTTATTCAAATAATTTATCCGGTTCAATCACTGAATTGTAAATATTTAACTCACAAACTTTACTTTTTACAATAAATTTATTTCCCAATAAATTCTACAAAATTTCACAAATAATTATTACAACAATAATGATCACTACAATTATTTTAACACTTCACTTTCACTTTTTATCACTTCCCCGATATTAACACTTCGAAATTCAAAATTGAACTGTTCCGTAACTCAAATTCTACACCTATTTATACGACTCAAATACTTGTCGAACATTCCATTACCGTTGGTATCTCTACACTTCGCGAATGTTCTTTTCGTCGTATTTTGTTCGCTCCGCCTAATTCATTATTTATTTTGATTTTGTTCCTATTTGTAAATATTTGGTTACAGGGTAACCCCTACTGCTATAATGTATAAATCTTTTTAATTATCACTGGTGAAATCTGTGATTCGTCACAAAACCATAGCTAATTCAGTAAACATAACAAGGGACTACTGGCGGTTGGTCGATTGACAAGCAACTTATGACTGCGATGCAATAAAGATGTAAATAGTTTAGAAAAACAAATGAAAACCGAAATGCTAACCAGACTAAAATGATAGAATAAACAAAACTTAATAAGAACGGAACGAAGAGAAGTTCCAACAAAACTTTTTGTCACAAATGAGTGGCAAGTTTCAAGAAATGTCAGTTTCTCTAAATGCTAGAGTTAACGAAGTGAAAATTGAAGTGGACCAACATATTGAGGCGGCTAAGCATATTAAAGCTACTGGCACTACCTAAGCATATTAAAGCTACTGGTACTACCCAAACTGTAAGATCAGTAAGTGCAATTAAATTGAAGCCTACGATATTCGACGTGACAATGTCATTCAACATTTTGGAACTACAATTTGAAATCCCTGCAACAATTGATTTATGGATGAGGTTTAAAGTAGGTAGCAGCTCTATGGTAAAAATAGATAAGCTTTAATAGCGATGCTACAGATATCCTTAAATTATACCAGACTACGAAAAAGGAGATTATGTAAAAAAAATCATGCTGGCATCATTACAAACAAACTTATTCTAGTTTAAATCGAAATTGATTTAGAAAAATTTAACTACTAAACAAATATTGCATATCTTGATAAAAAGAAAAATTTGACAAAAGCTGTCAAGGATTATACAAGCCTTACTTAAAAGATAAAATCCAATTTCAAACAAGAATTCAAAAAGCTATATTATCTGAATAACATTTAATGCGGTTGTGTAAGCATTTCGAGTTCAAGACATTTTCCGAAACTATCTCAAACTTAACCTCAGTTCAGTCTTTATGAACAATGACATATTACTGTGGGCGTAACTTTAATTTGTAATCTTGTTTTTACCGATTTCACACGAATTTTTGTATATCACTGATTGAAGTATTGAACACTTCATTATCTTGTCGGTCCTCTTGTTTAAAAAGGGAATGGTCGTTTTATATTGAATCTAGCAAACATTTATCCAGAACCAAAAAGTGTTTATTTGATTAGACTGGTAATTAGATCGCAAAACGCTATTTCTGATAAATTCGTGATGTTTTCGTAACGAAAATTTCCATCGCAGCTTAGCAATGATCAGATAATGGTCACTTCCTATGAATTTTGTTGAAAACCGAAACTCTGACATCTCGGACAACGCGATTTCCAAATGAATGTCTTTATGACGAAAGAATAAACTAGCCACTTTGAGATCGAAAAATACATTATTCGTTTTCTATTTTCGATTACAGTTTCGTGTCGGACGGACAAACCTATATTGTTACAAAATAAGTCGGTTTGATTTCTACCAGCTCAGGTATAGGAGCCCATCAGATTATCCAAAATAAAAATTGTTAAATAAGTCTTTGTTAGTTGGATTACAAAAGTGGACCCATGTACACAGACAATTGATAAGCTGATCTCTCGTGCAAGAATAGTTAACACATTTGATTATCAAATGTTTTGGAAGAGAAACCCAACTCTAACATTTCTGAGATCATCTCCACTGTGTTGCAATAGCCTTGGAACACGTATAATCTCTAATTTTAGGCTGTTCTTGGAGCAACGAGTTCCATTCGATACTCTTTCACACATATGATATAAAGTCGTCAAACGTGCCAGGTTTATTTCGTTGGTAATTTAAATAACTGAGATTATTACAGATAGAATTCGCCAGCATAGCGATCCAACCAGATTTAGTTACCTCCTACGACAAGTTCTGGTGGTATTCTATAAGACTAATGTTTCATTCGAAATATCGAAACATGTACGCAAAAAAATTAAACTACGATTTCGATTTGAATTTTGTTTATCAAACTCAAAACACACACTCAATCTCAATTTCCCCTTAAAACATCTACATATCATGGATATTTCGTTTTGTTTTGTATCGCGCACGGCTTCCTATATTTTTCATGTTTTGTTTTGAGCGTGTGTCAAGACATACAGCAGAACCTTTCATAGTGTTTTTCATTGCGATTGTTTTAAATGTAATGCTTAAATGTTTGAAGATGGATAAGGGAATTTAGGTATGACTTGAAGACTGGTGAGGTTTTGAAGATGGGTTTTTTAATACGGTCACCATTGTAATGCATTCATTAGATTGACAATAATATATATGTTCATTAGAAGTTATCTATTGATTGGTTAGATCTTTTTAGAATTAGATTGAATAGAATGTAACTGACTGGTGTGTTGAAGATTCAATTTGGCATGATGCATTAGGAATTGATTTGATTTCATGAAGTTGTCTGATTATTATTTGTTGGATTTCTTAACGAAACCAATTTGTATTGTTCTTGACTAGATTTCATTCTATATCAAAAAGTGCGCTATATAGGCTATAAAAAAACTCTTGTACTAATCAGGTCTTAGTAATTCTATAAAAACAATCTTTTATTGTAATAATTTTGTTTTATTTATATGAGTTATAAATTAATAAGATTTCTTGAGTGGCATGCTTAAGATTGAATAGTTTTTACATGACCGGTGGTTTTGACCACGAAGTTTACTTTATTTTTAATAAGCAGCTACTTTGCTGTATAAATAAACGCTTACAATCGAAGAAAAAGTCTGAAAATGATGGAGACTTTAGTGATTTCTTTGAATACATCTTTAAATAAGATGAGACGATCCGTAGACTTAACATGAATAAAGTACAACAGTTTATTTGTTGTTGCAGAATACTAACTACATTTAATAACTAACAAACTCAATTATCTAAGAATGATTATCACGGTTAGTTGTTTGTGCGGCTTACATCCTTATTCCTTATTGACCTTTTTGCTTAGATGCAGGCGGGCCTGGGTCCGCATAAGTTTGGAATATGCTAAGCTTCATGTATCATTTGATATTTTGTTGCACTTATTCCAGGAATGTGCTATATACACATACCTATGGATTTCTGAAATGGACGCCTGTTAGCAGAGCCATCTTTATTAGAGCCGTAATAATATGACGTATTTTTGGTTGAGCTTTTTTTAGAGGAGGTACATTTTTAATTTTCCCATAAGAATCAATGTAAAAATCACATTTTACGAAATAATTTTTATCAATAAAAAATTATATATTTGATTTCTGTTTTTACAGTGTTAAGTACATAAAATGTTGAAGTTAATCATATCTGAAAATCAGTTACCTAAATATCTTAATAATTTAATAAAACATAAATTAAAATTCAATATGAATTTACAATATTGAATGCACAGTAAAATATGTATATGTGTATGTGATGTTGATTTTAAAGTTAAAGAAGATTTCAATAAGAGCAGTTCATTTTTTTAATCTAACCGCACACGTTTACTTTTATTTTGCAGCAAAATGTCCGTAGCTGTATTGAAATATATTGAGACATAAGAAATTATGTTTTTGCACATAAATAAAATTTAATAACTACAATAAACAATAATTTTAATTATATAATAAAAAATGATTTTGCGCCTTTAGTGTTACCTACTAAAAACGAAACTAAAAAATAAAAAAAAAAATTTTATGTTGATCTAAAAGAAAAATAGGGTGTTCCATACGAACAGCACATTTTATTTTTATCTGACTGCATAATTTTCTTTTAATTTCGAATCAAAATAACCGTAACTTCTTTGAAATACATTTATATTCTAGAAATTATAAAAATAAAACATAATTATTGTTAAAAAAATAATTTTAATTATAAAATAATAAATTGATGGAATGTTTATAGGTGTACCCTATACTATAAAAAACAAACCAGAAACACGACATGGCGGAAAAGCTTTACAAGAGACATCTGACATTCATAATAAAATTAATTTATTTGTTTCACATATCATAATAATTATAATTATTATATTCAATATAAATAAAAGTAAATCTATTTAAATTTAATTTATTCAGGGTAATATGTTAAGTTTTAGTACTTTCGTTTTAGTACTTACGATCTTTCAATAGATGTCAGCTGGGCGTAATTTTTTTATCCAAAAAGTCGTTAGATTTAAAAAAAATTTCTAATGGATTTGGTTTTACCAATTCAAGTTAACAAGTTAACGGTTAAATTTTATATGTAAGTATATATACATACATATATACATACATACATACTCGTATGTATCTTTATAAAATCAAATTTTCCTCCAACTCGAAAAAAATGCTAACCTTAAAATTATATATAAGTTTATATATAAGTTTCTTGACAAAACATACAATTTTATCAGCAAATACTCGATTTCATACGGATTTTAGAATATGTTAAAGTATTTTATCCTGTAAAATGTAATAACATTTATTATAAAATTTGATACAATATAATTCTACTGTACGATTCTAGTTTTAATTCCTATAGAATTATAGTGGGATTCTAGTAGTTTGACCGTTTTTAGATAAACGTTTAAGTAAATGAGTATATATTTTAAATCTAAATTAAATTTATTTATTTATTTTACATTAGTTTGGATTAATTTCGAAATTTTGAATTTTGATAATCAAAAAGTTTTTTGTCAAAAACAAAGTAGCTTTTTAGTAGTAGTTTTAATTTTTCCAGAGATGACTCTGTTGTCATTGATCGTACTCGATCGATATTTCATATTGCTCATGCGTATAAATGAGAATATTTTTTTTTCATATGATACGAGTATGTATGTATTTGTGCGTATACATATTAAAAGTTCTAATGCGATATTTGAATTTAATGATTTATTTATTTAATTATTTATATTATATTCAATTGATTTTATTCAAAAATATTTAAATGATATATTATATAAATAGTTTTTATATGATTTCAACATTAAAATGTTTATTTTGTCATACTTTTCATTGAAATATTTCTTTTTAAAAAAATGTTTACTTTCCATATATTTTATATGGGAATTTACGTTTTTTCCTCTATTTTACTTCCTCTAATTTAAGCTCAATTTTTAATATTTCGGCTCTGTAAAATTTAGATGGCTCTGCTGTTAGTCTATCATATAATTCATATAGCATTAATAATGACAATCTACATACAACTAACAAGTACTATTCAAATAACTTATAATAACTATAAGGGAAATCGTGTCGATATTATGCGCCAACATGATATAATTCCGGAGAAGATTAAAAGATGGCACTAGTAGTAGTTGAACGAAATGTTTATATTTTCTAACTGCAGTTTTTTATCTTCAACGAATTATTACCGAAACCAAAATAATTAATTTTTTGATCGAAATTGGAAATTTTTGAAGTAAATGGGCTTATATTTATAAATAATAATAAATAAATAAAACAAAATTTGTTTTTTTTATATTATGTCATTTCAATTTAAAATTACTTCGCGTGCCATCTATTGATCTCGTTAAAACGTATTGGTATGTCATCTAGACATTTTCTCCGAAACTTGTATTTAACGAAATCAAGATGTCTTTGGCATTTACTATGAAAATTGACACGATTTTCCATATAGTATATTAAAGTTATTTGGTACTATTACACTGTGTAGCTGAATTTTTTATGTTATTTTGTGTAGCTACACTTTTTCGTTAACGTTAAAAACTTAACATCGGTATTATTGTGTTATTGAATATTTTTGATTTTTTGGATTATATTGTATATTGAAACCAGCATCGAAATCATACATTATTCGTTGTTGAACAATTCAAACTGCATTTATTTTAGGTTAGGTTTTTAACAAACAAAAAATTAAAAAATTTATAAAGAGGCCGTAAAGCAGTGCTTCTTTCTGTTCTATTTTGGTTGCTCTATACAATCAAGCCGAAATTTATATTTATTATTACTTATCTACTGATCGACTTATTGTACAATGCTTGTGCTTAAATATAACTATAATACTATATACTTTTCTATTGTTTATACAATTTTGTTTTCGCTTCGAGTTTCTATTTTATAATATTGCTATTATATTATTTATAAATTAGTTTCTGTTTTGAACTAGACTGTGCAACATCTGTTATGTTGAGGTATACCATCACTCCAACTTGGTTTATCATAATAATTATTTTAGTTAGAAGATCTTACAATAAAACTTGTGAAGTGATAACCGACTTAACTATCTAGAATCAATCGAGAAATAGTTTTTTGAGGACGTAACGCGATTGTAATGTAATCCTAATAGTATTTGTATTGTCAAACAAGTGGAAATACTAATTATTATATGTGTGTTCAATGTTGATAAGAATTCTAATTTATATAACATTGAAACACACCTAACAACATTATAATTATAATAATGTAGTTTACCTAAAAATAACACCTTACAAAAACTTAAACAATACTTCAATGTGTGTTACAATCCGTACGTTATGGGTTTTTTATATATGTTTATGGTTCAGTGAAATTAGTACTTGACTCTATATACAAGAAACAATTAAAAAAGAAATTTAATTTTGTTTTTATAATTTGAATTAATTTATATTATTAATTTTTGATTTGCAAAACTATTTGTTTATAGTACAACTCAACCAAAGAAAATGTGTTTTTATTACCAAAAAATTATAATAATAGTGCTCTCAGTAGTTTTAATTGATAGTGTACAGGTGTTACATTCAGCTGATTTAATTTTACGAACCAGACGTAAGTTGTTTTTGATGAAATCGTACAGGCGTGTTTTTTGTTTTATTTGACTCAACTGTTTGTGATTTGACATATGTATAGAGTTTTAGTTGTATTTTTTAACTTGGTAAAACTAAATCATAATATTATATGCTGAAGTAATTAGGGCATAAACATTTACCCAAAAATTTTCATTTTTAATTTGAACTCGTGCGCCGATGCTTATTTGTGTTTAATGTTTATTATAACCATAGCAACAATAAAAGAACAATATTTATTTATTTTATGCTTATAATTTGTATTAATAAGGAAAAGCAAATATACGGAAGCAAAATGTTTGTATTAAGCATAAAAACCTCTAAAAAAATTGTACACAACCCATTTTAAGTACAACCTCATTCACAATGAGATGAGCAGCATGGACCGGACATTTAAAAAATCTTACAATTAAGTTTAACTATTATACAACCAAAAACAAGCATAGTGTAGAGTAAAACTCTTTTTAAACTGACTATCCGTAAACCCTACCACTTTAAATAAATGGTGACCCCATGTAAAAGTTTTGTTAAAAACTATCTCCAAGTTACTAACCGTATATAGTTGAAAACGGAATGAACTGACCCATTAAGATGAAAAAGAGGAAAAGGAAACGTATCTAACGAGTTTTTTGTAAATCGACCAATTATGTATTATATCTAAATCCACGTAAAACGAACAATGGCGAAACGATGATTTTATGTCATTTTTTAACGGTTTTTTAAATGCCATTGTTGCCGCGTGCCGTGCCAACAATCTGACACCATTCATACTGTTGTAGGCTTATAAAGCTATAAAATTGATCGAGTCATAGGCTTGCTTAAAATCTAGCAATACCTGGTGTACATCGCGATATATTTCATAGTACTTCGGAAGAATATCCGTATAACGAAAAAACTTTATCAGTGACTGGCCGATTTAGACAGAATCGTTAATTGGTAGTCATTGATAATTTCCTCCGCCACACCCAGAGAAATCAATGCACTCATTATTCCTATTTCATCATTTTCTATGCAAAAATTAAGCATAAAATTCAACCTGTCCGATGCCGTGAATAAATCACTCATTATACGCATGATTCATTCATATTTTTTTTTTCATGATATATTCTGAATTTGTACTAGTTTATTCAAACAGTTTCAAAAATTTTATGAATTAAATCGTATGATATATCCATTATATTGAATGATTTGTCCATTGCAGGCTCAACATCATTATGGATATTAATGTATGATTTATAATTTTTTTGAATGATTTATTCGTGCTAGTAGCATAACTTTTATGCATATTGTTACACAATAAATTCATTGATTATTCACACAGGCACACAAGTGTTATGCACTATATTGAATGATATATTCTAGAATATTTGAACTCTATATTCCAAAAATAAGAATAAATTATTCTCAAATTTGTTTTCCTTACACTGTTAATAATTTTTAAGGATAAACTAATATTCAATTGAATTATATTTGTAATGAAATCACTTAGAATCAATGTTTAAAATATCATAAATAAAAATAAAACAATATTCATAATTTTTATTTACATTCTTTATTTTATAATTAATTTATTTGATTTAAAATTCTTTACAAAACTAACTACTTCACGTAATGTGTTACGATAAACTGGAAAAAGTATTTCACTAAATTTAAAGAAAATATTTAAGTTTTAATTTTAAGTTAATTTAAAGTTAATTCAACTTATTCAAAATTTAATTAGTTATAATTTAAACTATAGAAGTAATTTGAATTAGTTATAAATTTTAGTTAATAATTAAGGTTTAAAAAAATAAACCAATACATACTAAATATTAAATAATAACTATTATTTGCAAAACCAATAATATACAAAGATAAAATGACATTAAAGTTAATTTTCTTATAATCAGGTTACCTTCGATATTTCAATAATTCCGGAAAATGGAAATTGCCGATTTAGTATCCTTAAGAGTTTTTAATTAATATTTGTTGGTTTTTATTTTGGCCGATTCCCATCACCCCAACAAATTTCCATAACTTGAAGGATAAAGATATTGAAAGTCAATTTCAACCTGTATAAAATAAATTTATATTAGTAGGTGCATGCACACTTAAAACAAATTTTAAGTTTTAACTTACCAACCGAAATTATTTGTATTTTTTGTATTTGTATTTTTATATAGTGGTCAATCCGAAAAAATTTCAATATTTTTAATATTAAGTTCGCGCTGTCGTATCCGAATAGTTTTAGTCCACTTTTCGATAGTTTCCCACAGACAAGAATGAACTTTCTACCAGTATTTTATTTCTATTTCCACGCTTCGTTGATATTTTCCAGGTGGAGTTTGTTCGTCATATAACTTCTTAATTCGAGCACCATATAAGCAAATGATAAAAATGAATTTAAATCCTATACAATAGAAATAAAGATATAAAAATTGATATATTGTTCATTATATTAATAAAATGTCTTACAAAATGATATTGAGACGATGGTGGCCAAAAATCTTTGGATTTATCCGACTGCTCTTCCAACCAAAGGAGTAAACTGCTGTTATATGTGTTAGAGACAGTGCTAATTTCGCTTTAACACTCAGTTACTAAAATAAGGTTATATATGTATATAACTATATATATATATATATATATATATATATATATATATATATATATATATATATATATATATATATATATTAATATATATATTATAGCACATAAGTTCTTTTTAGGTTATGTTTTTCTTCACGTTTTAGTTAGAAGCGAGGGATTATATGCCGTGATAGAGGTTAGTTGTATTTAAGTTTGAACATTGATTATAGCTGAAATATATAATTTTCATTTCTGAAACACTAGTGTGCTATTTCCAATTTCTCATTACGTATTTAGGTTAAATATAATTTAAATACGTTGTCTTTTTTCCACTGACTAAGATGCGCTCGAAATTTAGCCCGATTTCTCAAATCCTTTCTAATTATTTCACACAAATCTGATTCCATAAGGTACGCCAAACTTTCAAAATCAATACTAAATTCTTTAAAAATATAAAAAAATAAATATTAGTTACACTTCTCTACAGTAACAATAAATAAATTACATACCTAGCAATTTTGGCATAATTGGTTTCATTGACCAATGATTAAGTAGCTTTAGCAATTTTTCATTTACGAATATTATAAGAGTTATAGGAGAAAAATTTAATTTTGTATAGTTTGGTCAATAGGTGAACTGATGTCTAATTCAATATTTTGATTATCTTCAGAACAATTAGGTTCGCTATTGGTTAGGTGCTCCATAGTTGAATTAATACTTATTTGACCCAAGCGAAGCAGAAAAATAATTTCATTTTGAAAAATAAGATATTTAAAAACACGTGTTAGAAAATTAGAAAAATTAATATTAACATTTATTTACAATTAAAATAAAACTATTTAATCACTGCACTAACAATTGTTTTTATATTTACTTTTATTATTGATTATAATTAATAGTACTATCACTTTTATTATATTATTTAAGCACTAAAAAACTAAAAACAATATTTAATCGATCATGATATTTACTCTGCACTGAATACGCATTAAGAATGAAAAAATAATTAAACGATTTTCTAACCTGCTCAGATAACAGTAAAATTTGTTTTTTTCATTCAAAAAAGGAATAATTTAGACATTGCACCTTATGATTTATTCGTTAATTTATTCGAAGATTTGCATGAATCGTGTTATGCTTTAAATAATTGTATATACACTTATAAAATAACTAAGTAAATGTTTAAAGCCCCGTAAACGTGATATGTTGAAAATGGGTTTTTTGTTTTAATTAGAGTTTCTAGTTATTTGATAAGATTTGTGAATCGTAAAATTTGGATTCCATTTTCAGGTTTTACCTTAATTCAAAATTAAACAAAATAATGCATAACAGTTTTAGGTTAGGTTCATTTAGCAACAAAAAAACAATAATTTGTAAAATTATTAATAATATACATAGATTATGCATTGAAATTCACAATTTCTTATGTATAAAATAATCAAACACAAGCATGCTTCGTAAAATATAATTAACAAAATATTCAACTAATGAATAATATATGATTAATTTGAATAATAGGAATTTTATGTTATTCCTCAAGAATTATTCCACCTGAAATCATAACTGGTGCATATTCTTTTCTCTGGGTGCAGAGGAGTACTTCTTCCCAAGATAATGTACGACAGTAACTTATATGATATGCAAAGCAGATCTATACCGCGATAATTCTCGCATTTCAAGCGATCACCCTTCTTGAATATTGGGCATAACGCGAACACTTTCCATTCTTCAGGCATAACTTCATGCCACACCAATCGAATAAGGTCAAAAAGACAGGTTCACAAAGTTCGCTTTTCGAATATAAAGAGCTCTGGATTAATGCATTCAACTCCAGGTGATTTTTATTTATTCTCTCCATGGCTAAATGGGGAATTCCATACAGGATGGATATTCAATATATCATTCTGTAGTCTGCATTTAAGGGTATTCAAATACAGCTTGTGATAGATGTGGAACAGTAAGAAGCTCAGAAAAATTTGTACTCTTAAGACCTAAGCCTTCCATACAATTCGCGCTATTCAAATTTCTGTCTACGTTTAGCTGTCCTCCTAGCAAAAACTACTTTATCTCTCCTTCCGATTATAAACCACGTTTGCCCTTCATTATAGTCTATATTTCGTTACTCAACAACAAGACGCTGCTCATCAATAATTTTGAGCCCAGTTTTCAATATACCGAGAGTGGCCGGAATCGACAACCGATGTTTTCTATACTTCCCAGACAGTGTTCACGTCATCAGACTAGTTATTAGACCGCAAAACCCTATTGCTGACCAGATCTTGATATTCTCGTTGCGGTTCTTCATTTATCAGACGTTCACAGAAGAATCGCATTCTATATTTGAAATCAACTCATGGTCAATTTGGTTTTTGGTATAATTTGTTATTAATATACATAGAAAATAATAAAAGACCACCAAGTATAGAACCTTGATAAACGCCTGAAGTAACTAGAAGAAAAATGGAATAACAAACACCAAACAAACTGTCAACCATCTGATAAATAATCCGATCCCCAACCAAGACTAGACCATCTTGCTCAGTTGGGAGCTACCAAAACATCGGTGGTCTTCCTACTTTCCTTTTCCCTTGCTGGCTCCAATTTAAATGACAATCTCCCTATATTACTTGGTGATTTCTTCAACGTATGGCGAGTCCATCTTCTCCTTCGTCTCTTTATTTTGGTCTCTATGTTTGACTGTTTTTTTTTTGCAGTTCAATGTTGTTATGGTGTTAGGTGAGAAAAAATTCACTATTCGCCGAAAGCAGTTGTTTACGAACAATTTTAGCTTCTTTCTCACTTTTTCTCTGCGATTTCATGTCTTACACCCATATAATAGTATTGATTTCACACAATGGCCTTGCGAGACAGGGCAGTTGAATTTCAGACTTTATGGTACATGTATAATGGCTTTATTTATGCGTTTGTTAATGTCGTCCTCTATCTGACCTGTTTTCGATATTTTGCAATGAAAACAAATTTCGTTTATATCCTCAATTTGTAAATTGTTGATGCGCATCGGTGTGGATATATTTGTGTTGAGCCCCGTCGTCTTAATTGTTCTGATGTTTATCTACTCAACTTCGTTAGCTATCTGATAGCTGTTGTATTTTTTGCTGCACGATTGAATGTTTGTGTGTGCAGGCATATCTCATCTGCATACCATTAGGTGATGTGGCATTAAATTTCCGGATACATTATCCCATGCGTTTAGGTAAGAGTACGAATCCTTGCCTTACTCCTAGTCCTCGAGTGTTATATAGTATTTATTCACTTTGTTTGCCTTTATATTTCACTTGGTTTCCAGCATCTCGAAACATTTCTAGTATGAGTTTAATCGATTTCTTTCGGACAAATTGTCTTCCATATTGCGTTCCTGTTTATCGTATCAAATGAGCGGTCGAAATCGACGAAGAACAGGTACATTAATGAACTCCATTCACTGGATTATTCAGCGATGATACGGATTGAATTGATGTGATCAGTGCAACTTATTTCTGGTTTAAAACCGTAGCTTGTTGCCTATAGCGATTGGCTCATTGAATATGCTCCTCAATCTCCGTATTCAAATAGAGGCCGTACGGCTGTCTATAGGTCCGATCTATGTATAAAACCATATACTATAATGATTATAGAATGTTAGTTGGCCCCTAAGTATTTTGCACTCCAATGTGGGGTCATTCATACCGTAAAATCAGATGGTGAAAAATAACTTTTGCATTCTGCCTCTATATCGGGATTCGAACCCGACATTTGACCTTTCTTTTGTTGTTGAAACTTGTTCCAAGCATCATAGCGTGTCCCAGTAAAGCAATGTATCGATATGGCAAATTTCGAAAAAATGCGTAGCTGGTGGTCATTCTGCTTGTAGGACTACATTAGCTTCCTTAGAATAGACACGTAGTCCGTCCTCTAAGTGCACCCACAATTGTTGAAAAGAGGAGTGAATCGCCTCATTGCAACTGATATTACGCCCCTTTATTGCCGAATATTGCTTTTGTTCACGCATTTGGAGGCATAATAAATGGAATAAATGTATAGTAACAATGCCATGGCAAGCGGAAGGAAACGATCCAGCGATGAAATTTCAAATTTAATAGCAACAAAAAAAATGCGAATTGGACACCTGTCAAATAGTGCAACATACAATACCATTTATTGGATTATGGCATTAATCATTACACCTAAGCGCAATCTCTGATTTGTGTTTATTCACGATTTTTTCAAAATTTTTCACATTTTCATCTCTAGAATAAACTCTGGCTCGATCTTACGAAAAACAGATATGACTCTAATTACAAATTACTGTTGTATCATCGAATGGTATGGAGCTTATATTCTCTGTTATTTTACAATACAATTTCATAATTTTTTATATAATTTTGAATTGTAATTAGAAATACCCAAAAATTGAACATATTCAAGTATCGCACCAAAATTATTTAATTATGAAATTCTGGTTTTGAAAACTATTTCGAATTTGAAAGCGAATCATTGAAAAGGCATGAAATAGAAATCAATCACGTACATAAATGCAATTACAGTTGTTACAATCGCATTATTTAAAACAATACTACCTAGCATTTAAAACAAATGAAGCTTGTAATTAATTTATTGTTTGTTGTACATAGTTAGTAGTTATACATAATAGTTGTTACATGATTATTTTTTTATGATAAACACCTGTTAAACACTATTTATTTATTTTTTTTATAGAGATAAGCAATACATGTTATCGTGATCAAGATTGCCCCGATATGGCTAAATGTATTCGATTGGATGTTGGAATGAATGCATGTCAGTGTCAAAGTGGTTACATTATTGAAAGTATAGCAGGCCATCTACAATGTCTCAAAAGTAAATAATCAAAATTATTTAATTCCTCAAATGTTATATATAGGGTGCGCCATCTCTCATGTCGGTATGTGAGCATTGAATAACTTTGGTATTTGTTGAGTTAACACGTGCCTATCATCAACAATTTTTAATAAGCAAAATTGCTCATTTGGGGTACGGAAAATCCACACGAGAAACGCCATTCCACATCAAAAAAATAACTGACTGTTAGGACCAGCGTTGGCGCCAAAACTATTCTTGGGCCATATTTGTTCAGAGAAAACAAAATAGTCGATAAAATTCAATATCGGTCGATGCTTCCTCATCATGTTCACGCGAAAATGCGTAACAAAGGGTATTGACGAGTACTGGTTTCAACAAGACGGTACGCCATGCAACTCTACAAATCAAAAAGTTCAGATTCTGAAACAAAAATTACCTGGTCGTCTGATGTCTAAAAGACTAGCCACCCAGATCTCTTTTTTATCGGTTTATTTAAAAAGCAATATGTATGTCGGCAATTCTCAGACTATTGACGTTTTCAAGGCAACCATTCGTGCTGAAATCATCGATATACCGCTTTGGGCAATAAAGGCTGCCACCTAATTGATGTATAATAGAATTTACTAAAACTAATCCAAATAAATTACAAAGGACCAAATTGAATAAAACTACGTCATATATAGAAATCGGTTGTTTTTTACAAAGTTATTCAATCTTTGCAGACCTATATAAAAGATGATGCACCCATTATATATATATATATATATATATATATATATATATATATATATATATATATATATATATATATATATATATGTATATATATATATACATATATATATATATATATATATATATATATATATATATATATATATATATATATATATATATATATATATATATATATATATATATATATATATATAATCATTCATTTATTAAACATAATTGTAGTTGCCACAAACCTATTTGATCCTTGCATCATCGATAACCAATGCCAATATACAATGAGCACGGACGCCCACTGTAATCATCATGGCATCTGTCAATGTCGTGAAAACACACATTTTGTAACATCGCAAAAGAAATGCTATGCAAGTGTAAGTAAGTATTTAGTCCTTATGATCGATGTTTAAACTAAAAAAAACTTTGAACTGAATTTCTAGAATTGAATGAGACATGTCGTTTTACACATGATTGTGTTGCTGAGGATACATCGTGTATCCATGGAAAGTGTATATGTCCAATAAACATGCATCCGAATAGTGAATTTACAGATTGTATAAAAGACGCAAAACTTGGCGAACCGTGTGATATTGATGAAGAATGTACACCATATCAATCTGTGTGTCGGGATAAATGTCGATGTCCTCTTAGCCATATAATTAATGCAAATGGTGATGAATGTTTAAAAATTGCATTCAATTTATATGATTCGTGTATTGAAAATGAACAGTGTAAGCATATTTCTGGTTCATTGTGTTTGATCGAAAGCTTCAACGATACGGGATTGTGTACGTGTAAAAATGGATATCACAGAAGTGGTTCGGTAATATTACATAAATAAGCATTTACTCGATTCGTCTATTATAATTGTTCTGTTTTTATATTGTATGAGTAGAGATGCTGGGTATCAGTTGGTCTTAATCAAATATGTGAATCAGATGAAAATTGTAATTACATCGAGCATTCAAAATGTGTCAACGAACGTTGTGTCTGCGAGCAACATTTTCAACCAAATAATGGGGTCTGTTCAGGTTCGCTGAATAATAAATTAAGCAATAGTTTATGTTTTATAGGTACTGTTTTATTATTTTATGTTTTAATCATAAAAATTAATATTTAATTGTGATAACAAAAAAATAAAACTTTTCGTCTAAACTGTTTAAATGTGCATACGTTTATAGAAGATTGTTCAAAATATGCAAAAGTATATATTATTTTACTATTTATTGTATATTATATTAAAATAAATAACTATATTATATTTATTTATTTAACAATCCAAATTGGTGGTTTTATTTATGTTAGAAAAGTTAAGGGTTAACCTATAAAAGAAGTTAGTACAGGAAGAGATTCAGAAAGATTCTAAACAAACATACTCATATGTTTGTTTAGAATCTTCCTGAATCTCCTGATACTCCGCCTCTGACCATCGTTATATAACCTTAAGCCTTAACATTTCCCCTGCCACCCGGAAATCTTTCAGGAATCCCAGGAGGCAAACTGGAGCAAGTATGGTAAAACGCTAACAAGAACTGCTAACACCTGAGACACCAGCGACAGTGGAGAAACTGAACTGCATAGTGGACACTTCCACTAATGCCTGTAATCAGTCCTGCAACGCTGCTTGTCCAATAGTTAAGCCCAGGGGTAAGTAAAACCCGGCATGGTGGTCCAAGGAACTGGAGACCTACAGCAAAGCGTGTAGGACAGCATTTAATAGAGCCAAAAGTATGCGAGAGGCTCAGGACTTGGACTACTACAAGGAGTATACAAAAAATAATTAAGAAAGGCACAGAAGAGGTCATGGAGACTCTTCTGCGACACAATGAAAGAAGTCTTCGAGACATCTCGTCTTAGGAGGATTCTGTCTTTGAGATTCTGTAGGATTACCTACCAGGCCCAGTTATTCAATTAAACCGGATGGATCCTGAAAGTCTATGAAGTTAGCCCGAATTTTCATCCCGAATCATGGTGTACTTCTTTGCTAAAATGTAGCTCTAGCCCGAAAAAATGTAAATGTTTTAAAAAATGTATCAGCCCGACAACTAATTTGTTCGTTCTTAATATCAATATACATATAATGATTCACGTATACTGTAAAATTAAAGTATGTGAAGTTATCCAAGGGTCTCATCCCAGAAAAAAATAAAATGTTCAACAGGTAATACTAATTTCAACTCATTCCAAGATTTTTCAAAATCATCCCAGAAAATTGTGTATTTGTTCGAAATCGGGAAATAAGTACTCAAGATCGAACAAGTTTCTACCTTCTATAAAAAAAACTTACAAATCATAATCAATGAGATTTTCAATCCAGATCAAAGTTTGTGTGGAAAAAAATTTAATATATCCAAAAGTATAATTGTTGTTAATCTTTCCCAAAAATTATTAGAGTACAAAACGATCTCATGTGAAATCGAATTGACATCATGTCCACTAATTATACGCCAACCGACAACATCAGCCGTATGTTGAGATTTGCGCTGTTGGCCAATATGTACATGGCCCAACCTGTTGTTTTTATATAATAAAGATTTATATTGATTGTTCCTAAGAACGACGAGTGTTGTTCTCGATCTCATCTGATTTTGAATTGTTATTGTGTCCAGTAACTACCAGCAAAATGATAACATCAACCGTATGTTGAAATTTGATTATCACAAAGATGAATAGATTCTGTGTGCTTGTTCCATGTTCCACTTGTTTCATTTGGTCAAGTAGTTAAGGAAACAATAAGAGTAGTGGTATTTCATTTTTGATCTAGTAAACTAAATCTCCCGCTCATGCTTCACCTTTTATGTCTCCTTACAGTGCCAGACTAGAGTCAAGCTCAACAGGGTCTTCTTTCCCCACTATTTTCTCTCAAGCCCGTTCCCTTGGTTTTCATTATTCTTTTGTAGGAATTATTCAACCAATACACATTTCTCACATAAATATGCAAAAATACATATTTTATTTTCGTGATACGAACCCATATCTTATCTTCATTATATTATAATATTACAGTATACGTAAATCACATGTATATTGATATTAAGAACGAACAAATTAGTTTTCGAGCTAGAGCTACATTTCAGCAAAGAAATACACCATGATTCGAGATGAAGATTCGGGCTAACTTCATAGATTTCGACAGGGCTAGTGCTCACCAAGAAGCAAATTCACTGCACATAGAAGATATCGTAACCAAAGAACGGATCCTATGGTCACTGGGAGGCTTCAAACTCTATAATTCGGCTGGTCCTGACCAAATTATTTCCGCGGAGATTCAGAACAACTCGATGATTATGCTTCTCTGGCTGGAAGTAATCTTCAAAGGGTGTTTTAAACTAGTCTGTATTCCGCGGGGGTGGACGGAGCTCAGAGTGATCTTTATTCTGAAAGCGGGTTCACAGGGCTACTCAAAAGACTTGAGACAAATAACTGTATCATCCTTTCTACTGAAAACCTTGAAAAAGTTAGTGGATATCTACATACGCTCAAAAATAAACCCTAGTGACTGGGCTCAAACTCAGCATGCTTACTGTAAAGGGAAATCTGTGGAAACAGCTCTGCATGCCCTAGTAAGTACAATTGTGAATCAATATATTCGCAAGAGTTTTGAACGGTAGCGTTCCTTGATATTGAGCCTTAACAATTACTTTAATTTAACAAGACAGAGGCAATTCTGGAGGCATTGTCGCTCCTAGGGGTGGATTACCCTGTAAGTGGGTTAATTGGGTGTAGGATGGTTAACTCGGAGCTGGGGAAATCCACCATTTGGAGGCGGGTGACTAAGGGAACCTCACAGGGAGGTGTCCTATCTTCTCTCCTCTGGAACATAGGAGAGAATGGAACATCAATGGGTTGCTGTTAGAGCTGGAAAGAGGGGGATCTGAGTGATTGCTTATGCAGATGATGTAGCGTTAGCTGTATCTGTGAAATACTTTAGCACGGTGAAGGAGGTAATCCAACATGTCCTCCTAATCATTAAGAGTTGGGCCATAAAATGTGGACTTGCAATTAGCTCGTCCAAAATTGAACTGGTACTATTTACTACGAAATATAAAATCCCGGTAGTAGATCCACTTTTCTTAAATGGCAGGAGACTAGCTTTTACTGACAAGGCAAGATTTTTAGGCGTAATGTCATGTTTCTCCTTCTCGCCGTTGATATTTATGGTAAGCAGATGACGGCGAAGTTCTAATATAATAGTCCTTTGAATTCTATAGTTTACATCCTTAATTCTTGTCACCAATTTGGGTTGGGTATGTAATCTCGCATTACAAAATCTAGCAATACAAAATCTAGCATTACAAAATCTCGCATTACAAAATCGCGCGCGCGATTACATAAATGTACGGGAAATTGTTATGCGAGATGAAACTCACCGCCGTTTCAAGGTAATAGTCGGAAAACGTCACGCCGGTATTTTCAAAGTATTGGAAGATTTGGGAAAGGAAAGCATTTTTGCAAAGGCACAGGTCGAGAAAGTGAAATGTGGTGAAAACATACCAAAAAACCCTCAAAACTTATAAAAAAACTAAAAATATAAAAAGAATAATTATGGAAAGGATTTAAATTTAAATAACAGATTTTTTGCAACGTATTGCCCATAATATTTTATATTATTTTATAATATTTTTTAATATTTTATTAGGACATATATATTATTATTAAATTATTATTAATAAATTGTTTTTTAAATAAAATTTTTGAATTATATTGAATGAATAAAATAAATAGATTATTTTTAAAAACATTAGCACGGGTTTAATGCAAGATATTTGAAAAATAATATGCAAAATTTTAGAAATGCGAGATTTTGTAATGCGAGATTTTAGAAATGCGAGATTTTGAAATGCGAGATTTTTAATTTTTCAAATGCGAGATTTTGTAATGCGAGATTTTATAATGCGGGATTTCGTATCGCTCCCGTGACCAACTCCTAAGTTTCGTCCTAAGGCCAGCATGGTTTTATCATTATCCTGTCGAACGGATTCTTCGACATTCTGTAGCATATTTGTTGCACCAAGTCTTAACACCACTAATAGAATAGCGACCTGGTCTAAAATGTTATTTTAAATTTCAGATGATATGCATTTTCTGTATTTGGTGTCCCAGTATTTAACTCTTACTCACCTGGATCCATATTTTCTTCTAATAAAGCTTGGTTTAACGTCCTTGTAATTCAGTTTTACTACCCGCAGTAGGAAACCACGAACGCCCAACTCCAAAGCTTTCGGCTCTAGTAGTTTTATTTCCCTTTATTTATAATTTCACCGCTGTCATCAATTATTACGATTTTCCCTATCAGGAATTCCAAAAAAAGTACGCTCACTGAATTGCGAATAAAACTGCCTCTGATTATTTTAACCAAAGTTTCTTTTTTACATATCAATTCACTAGTTACCATTACCACTAATATTTCACTACTACTTTCTACTTTTGCTGGTTATTTGATTTCTCTTTCTATTTGCCCGATTTTAATGCGATATTCTTTCTAATGCGATATTCTTTCGTAAAAAAAGTGCTCTGAGAGTAAAAAAGTGCTCTTTTTGCTCGAAACATGTGCGTTTTTAACATTACGTGTTCTTTGCAAATGGTCGAGATTGTTTTTTCTTTATCTCAAGCACTTTTTAAAAATCTCGATATTTTCGCAAATGTTTAAACGCTAAAACAATATTTAAAGAAAACGCCATTTTTAATTTCATTTATTTTTTTTCACCAATACATCAACAAAAAGGGCAATTTTTGTCGTATACTTTGATTTAAAAAAATTGCTCTTTTCTTTCATTTTGGAAAGAATATCACTTAACTTGTCGCGTTTCCCAAGTATATCAAAATTCTTTTTCGTCAAATATCGAAGTAAAAACTTATATTTAGTTTCGACTTTTACATAGTTTTTCTTTCGACTTAGAATAAGATTTCGTATGAAACGTGTCGCGATAAGGCGAATCTGATGAAACTCAATATAGTAAAACTGTGCTTATGTATGTGTTCAAATGTCAAAAATAAATTTGGCTGGAATATTTTTGTGCATGCATATGTAAAACGTCAAATTCAAATTGTAGTGGATTAATTAAATAAAACTACAAATTTTAATGGTTTAGAAACAACAAAATAATTTTTATTAATTTGTAATTGTAATATAACTGAATATGCATTAAAAATTTATTAAATAAAAAATAAAATGAATATTCATATACAACTATAAACAAAATGTCCACAACACACTTATTTTTCTTAGATACCACCAATAAGGACGATCTTTCTCCACTGTAATTATGATTACACTTATATTTAATTGAAATCGCAAGACACATAAATTTAAATACACTATTTGATAAATCGCTTAGAACGGTTGAGTGATGAATGAAAACAAACTATGTACATATGAAACTTGTGTCTCCTCCCCATTTTTTACCAAAAAATAGGATAGATATTTAAGGTATAATAAACTCGTTTTATCACTGTTTTACCAAAAAAAAAAAATACATATTTTCGAACGAATAATTTTAACTTACAATTTCCACCCAGAAATTTTATTAAAGTTTATTTAATTTCTTAGAAATTCGAAATATATAAATAAACAAGCAAAATTTTAAACACGTCAAATAATACGCAGTTTTCTAAACACAACGCTGTATACATATACGCACCACTACTAAGGTATTTATCTTTCGACTATTTTCGCATATTTCGAAGGGAAAAACGATAGCTCATTTTTGAGTTTAGTTTTGTTATACTTGGGTTTAAATACAAACAGATTCTCTACACTGTTTGTTCCCGTATTTACACTAAATGCTACTGCTTATAGGTCATCGTTAAAATTTCCCTCAACTGTGCTCATGTTGCTTTTCAATTAGCGATATTTATTATTTAGTTATTCTACTGAACCCGAGATGTCATTCTCGTCCGTAAAAGGTCTAATTTCACTAGCCTTTTGTTACGATTTCGCCGAGTGGTTATTCCAATAATTTATCCGGTTCGATCACTGGATTGTGAATATTAAACTCGCAAAGATTAAATTTCAATTAAATTTATTTCCCACAAAAATCACACAAATAATTCACTAATATTTATTTTCACTATTATTTTACACAATATTTATCACCACTATTGTTTTAACACTTCACTTTCCCGTTTTATCACTTCCCGATATTAACACTTCGAAATTCAAAATTGAACTGTTCCGTAACTCAAATGTCTACACGTATTTATACGACTCAAATACTTGTGGAACTTCCATTATATTGCTTCTCTACACTTCGCGAATGTTCTTCCTTCGTATTTTGTTCGCCTATTTCATTATTTGTTTTTATTCTGTTCGTATGTGTAAACATTTGGTTACAGGGTAACCCCTACTGCTATAATTTTCTTCTTAATTATCACAAGTGACATCTGTGATTCGTGACACTTTAATATAAAAAATTGATGTTAGCATTAATTTTAGTATTCCGGAATAATGCGTTACTTCCCAAGTGACTAATAAATAGTAATAAACCAAACAGAAGTACAACCATCATTGCATTCAACATATTCAGCATTTAACCATAAATAGTGTACAGTCACTAACAAGTAATAAATTGAGCAAAAATTTTCGTAATAAAAAATATACTTCAAAAAATTTCAGATTTTCTTTTCCATTATTTCATGGAAATGTATTCAGCAAACTTAATTAAGCAATAAATTTTATTTTTCCCATCTATATTTTTAATGTATTTGATTTTAAATATTACCATTCTATATAACATTTATATTAGATTATATCACCATTTCGAAAACAATTTTTTAGTTTTTATATATAGGTGTCACTTTTAAAGAAATTTTGTTGACAAAGTGTTACTGTTTTCATATGCTGAGTTAGCCCTTGAAGCACAAAAATACTCAAAAATACCATTAGAGTGACAAAGATCGTGTTTTACAACTAATCGTTTTTTATAAGACAACTAAGCACACAGTTACACATTGTGTTTTTAGACCACTAAGCACACACACTAGTCGCTTTCAATCGATCAACCTCTAGTAGTTCAGTTCTTATCTTTAATTAACCTCTAGTAGTTCGATTCTTATCTTATTTGCTTTCCAATCGATCAACCGCTAGTTAACCGCTAATATCGTTGCGTGTCTTTACTAAATAATCCATGGGAAATTTAGCAAATACACGCAACGAACTACTCTCGTTTCACTAGCGCGTACTTGCGGTTGGTCGGTTGGAAAGCAGCTAATGCTCTGTTTAGAACTGGGGGTAGTGTTTGGCCAATTCACTATCTAAACATAGAAGCATGCAGAAATTAGGCCGACATATGTAAGTACAAGCTTTCTTCACAAAAACAGCTGATACTTGTTAATCGCATATTGGAATATAATCTTCGTTCAAGTGAAACACCCAAAACAACATCTTATTGCAACAATTAAATAAACTTTTTGCATATATGCAAACGATACCTGTGTGATTCAATTAAATTGCAACGAAATGAAAGGGATATTTGAACTAATAAGAACGGTGTTCAGTTTTCATTGTCTCTAAATGAACGATTCCAAAACTAAATATCTGATCTCTGAAGGAGTGATGAAACTCCAATCTTGAATCTCTAATTACTCAAGATAAAACTGCGGGAGAGAATATCAGGTCTAGCTTGACTTTGCCAACTGTTATTTTTACCCTTAACGTCTACTTCTCTAATCGAAATATAAATTGTTGGGCAGACCCGTTGTCATGTATAGGCGTGAGAGTTGTACATTCGAAAGAAAATTGAGAATGGACCAAAAGATATTTTAAAGAAGATTCGCGTTTCGGCAGGCAAAAAGGTCTCTGCCGGTGATGTTGACTCCACAACGCAGAGTGATTTGGCCTCTTCTAACTGTTTAGAATAGAATCGGTTTGTTGACACGGTATGGACCATCAATTAGAGTACATTGATGAACAAACCGTTATAAACAGCATTACAAATTTAATTGCTACTTTTATTATTGGTACTCACCTTTCTTCCATGGCCTATGTTTTATCAACTCTAACAGGGTCATAATGGATATGTTTATGCGCATCACCAAACATTTGCACATTCGAAATCGAATGCACATGGCAAAATCCGATTATTCTGTTAACGCCTATGATTAGTCTTATGTATTGTTAACGGCAAAATTTCATTATAGCGTCCCAGATATCTTCTACCGTTTTGGTTGGTCCATCCACATGAATTTGTTTAGTTTATATATGTATAATGGGTGTATTATTTGAGTAGATCATTCGGATTTGAACGGATGTCCGTTAATAGTCTTAACATAATTTGAGCACCATTTCTTTTTTGGCTTAATCAAGATTAATCTTATTCCTTAAGCACTAAAATACGACAAAGTACGTTTGTATAAATTTATTTACATAAACTAAAATATAATAATTTATATAAAAAATACCGTGTTGGTAAAAAAATAATTGTTTGTTTACTTTAATACTTGATTTTACATAATATCAACATTTTAACGATATGTCATCAATTATTTATACATTTATGCTATACGAATTAATTATGATTGCTTTTATGATATCGTTGTATATTGTAACATGATTGTCGGAATGAAAAGTAATAAACCACCAACGATATAAGTTGTCGTTGATCCAATACTCCAGAACGATATGGAGGCTACTACGGGACCAAGTGCACGGGCTAAGGCTCCTAATGATCGGAATATACCGAGCACAGTACCTTTTTGATCAAAACTTCCGTATTTTGAGGTTATTGTCGTCATACAGGTAACAACGAATGCGGTAGCTAAAAATAAACAAAATAATATTGTTTTGTATATGTTGCGAAATATTTATAAAAACTGTGTACTAACATATTGCACAAAATCATTCCTATATACAATAGGAAACTCGTTTTCGCCAACCCAACACAAATGAATGCCGGAACTATAAGATAGAGGCCAAATACTGCCGACTTTTTTATATACTGTTCAGGCAGTCGACGTACTACTGAACCTTGTAACGATGCCATAACGACTCCCGTTGTAAGAAACATTTTTGCCTGATCGATTGAGTTTGCGCCAAATTTATGATACATTAAAAACGTTACGGTGAACTCTAATCCGGAATATATAAATAAATAAATGAAATACACCATCCCCAAACGTTTTAACGTTTGCAAATGAGATTGTGGTAAATTTTTAACAGCCTTGAAACTAAACAACGAGGTAATACTGATGTATTCAAAAGCTCGAGATAATGAATTGATAACATGTGTGGCACGTTTTTCTTTTGGAAGTGATTCCTTTAAGCAAATCGCTATAAATAGGAAGTCAGCGGCGGCTAAACTCATCGCAAACATAGCCGGTAGCCAAAACCATACTTCCGATGATTTATCTGATATTTTCGAAAAAATAGCACCAATCATTGGTCCTACAATAAATCCGAGCGAAAATGCTATGCCAACCAGGGCCATTCCTTTCCCACGTGTCTTGCTATTAGAAACGTCGGTAATGATTGCCATACTCAATGAAATGTTACCCTTACTAATACCGCCAATAAATCTGGCCAGTACAAATAATCCGAAGTTTTTTGATATTGCCCATAACCCGTAGGATCCACAAATTCCAAACTGTAAATAGTACAAAATGAAATTATTAATAATTTTATAAAATAAATAACGTTAACGATACGTACCAAGCAAAATAGCATGATTGATTTTCTTCCGTATACATCCGACAATCCGCCAACAATTGGACTTGCAGCAAATTGAAGAAAACTGAACATGGATCCAAGAAATCCACCAAATAGTACTGAATTGTATTTGGCTGGTACTCCAACCATATTTTGAAAGTATGTTACACTTTCTGACAGTCGACTGTATATACCTAGTTTATCGTTGTTGTGGTAGTACTCTAATAGGGACGGCAATAGAGGTAATATCATTGTGAATGCCAATAAATCGAGTAGCAATGAGAAAAATACTATGTATACAGTTGGATGTGTCTTAGTTGTTGTCGTTTTTAAGTCCCCATTTGTTATTGGGTCAGTTTCAAAGTTGCCATTGCTCTGCCTGCTTTCAGCTTTCATCTCATTTAACGTCGTTCTTCGTAACATTTTGTAAATATGGAGGTCAACTGAAAATAAATAAAAATTATTCATAAAGTAGAGCTGAGTATAATTTTATTTATGTTTTGTTTAAATTGAACGGACGGGCTCTTTTAACAGCTCATAAATTACAACATTTAGGTCATCTTATCAAATAAGTATCATAGAGCATTACTTGGAGCCGTGAAACGTTGTCGGGATAATCCGATGTAGATTAGGTTAGGTTGAGTGGTTGCTTCAGCACACTTAGAACGGCGACGGTCCGTTGTGATACCACAGGATCTTACTTCTCTATTACCCTTATGAGAACCAGTTTGAGCTACTTACGTAGCGTGATAAGTCTAGCACCTTACAGTTTTCGAGATCGCAGAGAGACAGTCCATCAAGAACTTACCCAAATATTCATGACTTTTGTGTGCCAAAGCCGGGCATGAGCATAGGAGGTGGACTACCGTCTCTTCCTCCTCCTAGTCCATACAGTTTCTGCAAAAGCCATTAACTTCTAGATCTAGCTTCCTCGCATGTTCTCCAAGTAGGTAGTATCCTGTGAGTATCCCCACAGTCGTTTTTAGTTCACGTCTTCGTAGGGAGATTAGTGTCTTTGAGCATTTCAAGTTCAGCTTTGAACAGACTTGCCTTGCAATTCTACATGAGAGGGAGTTTGTCTACCTGTCGTTCGCTGATGCTACTGCCGTCTTTTTAAGCACAGTAATGAGTGCCTTAACGGGTCTCCCCAACTATGCCCTTTGCGGTAGCAGTTGAAGAGTTGTACCATGCCTTGCTACGGACCTGCAGTTTTCCATGACGTTCGAGTAGCCGGGGACCCAGACTATCTGTATGTTGAAATGCTCACTTATCTCATTTAGAGACGAGCGGCAACCCAACGTTACTCTAGACCTCTGAGAAACAGAGTCCAGCGACTTGATTGCCGCCTGACTGTCCACATAAATTGCGATATCAGTCGAGGATACCACATTATGTATCAACCAGTTCAGGACCTCCTCAATCACTATCACCTCTGCCTGGTACACACTTCAGTGTTGGAAGACGAACTGCTAAATCTACTTCTAATTCATCACAGAAGACTCCAACTCCTACTTTACCGTATATAGCTTGGAGCCATCTGTAAAGAACTGCAATGCTTCCGTTTCCGCAGCCGACCCGCTCCTCCAAGATTCCTTTGAGGGGCAGGTAGTTCGGAACCTTTTCTCGAAGCCTAAAGTCGATGTAAAATAGTCTAGATTCACCAGTTTCTTCCACAGCGATCTAAATATCGGCGAGTGTCCTGTCTGAAGTAATTTCCACTGAGATATGGCTGATAGTCGGGTGGCGGGAGAAAGTTAAACATGATCTCCAAGGCACTTGTAGGTGTTGTCCTCAGCGCCCCGCTTATAAGCGTGCAGGTCGTTCTTTGCACTTTCTCGATCCCTTTTTTGTACGTTATTTTATCAAGAGCTGGCCACCACACGCTCACCCCATATATAAGTACAGGTCTTACTACGAAAGTGAATATCCGGAGTGCCAGCTCAGCCTTCAGGCCCCATCCCTTTCCGATGGCGTTTCAACATGAGTACACGGCTATATTAGCTTTAAACAAAGCTCTTTCCAAAATGTAGGGCTTTCAAGTAAGCTTACTGTCCAAGATTACGCCTAGAAATCTTGCTGTGCCAGTAAATGCTAGTCTCTTGCCATTTAAGAGAGGTGGATCTACTACCGGGACTTTATATTTCCTAGTAAATAGTATTAGCTCAGTTTTGGGCGAGCTAATTGCCAGTCCACATCTGATGGCCGAACGCGTAATTCGATAGTAAGCAAAGTTATCCAAAGCAAGGTTCTATAATGTAAGGCATCCGAGTGTTCTACTCTCAGCCCAAGATTGGAATGGTTTAAATCTTTACGAAAGGTATCCTGGACAGTATCGTAACGGTAGAACAAACTAATACTGAAGAAAGAGCACTTCGGCTGTTGAAAGAGATAAAGCCTTCCACGATAAAGTATGAAAACAAGAAATCACCATTTTCTATTGGGAGAGAGGTGTGAATGATCCAAAATCACGAAAACCTAGACCCGTGCAAGAGGAAGAATCAATGGAGTGGAACGGTAGAGAGCCTAATTAAACGTTTGAAAACATAACCGTAGAAAAATCTATTAGCTATATGGGGAACATTTAACACTCGAGGACTTGAAAATTGTCTTCAACTAGTTGCATAAAATTATCTGCTCAACTTAAGAAACAATTGCTTTCTTAAACAACTCCCAATTTATCAAAAATATGCCTAGGTAGAACGGGGCAGTGGTGGGACAAGGAGTAAAACAAGGAGAGTGTACAATAAATAGGACAAAACACAATTGTACGCAACAACACCTTAAAAAGTACATCCAAAGAATCATACAAATAGAGTCCTTCAAAAGGAGAAAGGAAGTTAAACTGAAAACCCTGAAGAAACTATTAAGCACTCCTAGTGAGATGAACTTTGAACGTTATAGTAGAAAAAAGAGTCGTATATCAAGAGTTGAATTTGGTGTCCAAGACTATGCGGCTGATCAGGTAATAAGGGGAGGAAATTTGATGGAAACTTTATCGAATTTACTACAATAAGGAAGAAGGTTACATATCTAGAAGTGATCTCAAAGATCTGAAACTGATTTAGACTCAACACATCTTATGTTGGATATTATAAGTGTCAGATCATACTGGAATATCGCACAAAAGATATTTTATTAGAATTCTGCGGTTTAGCAATAGGCTTAATGTTCACTACATGAAAACAAGTTTATCACTACAAACGGTAGCATTGGCAACCACAGAAGAAAAGTGCTTCTTCTGTGGTTGCCAATGCTACCTTTCGTTATGAAAGTGCTTGTTGCGGAGTGGTTAAGCTATCTAAAATTAAATCGTTTGCTGCCAAGTACTGTTTGCTATAGTGAAATTTTATGGTTATTTTGGCCGTGCTTGAGCTTTTTTTAGAATTGGATTTTTAGAAACTACACCTAATGCAGCTTAGTTATATGTATTATATGTAATATACATACAGAACAATTCCACTGAGTGATCCGGTCGTTATGAATAACACTAAATATGAACGAAGTAATTCTAACGATATAAACTAAACTGAAGCCAAATAATAATATAACACACTTAAGTTCATTCCGGTTTCTCAACACCAAAACGCAATAAGGCGATGACTAGTATGCGATAAACAAACAAAACCGACGAAATTTATGTTCGAGTCGGTTGTGTTGAGTGTGATTAAATTATAAAAATTCTTGATTTTTGTGTTGTAAATAACACAGACACATATAAATCGTGGGCGATTTTGGATGTATGACTTGACTTATAACATTTAATATAAAAAAGCAATTAAAGAATATACACGATTTTGATAACAGCAAATGAAGTATGTATATGCCACGTTATTTCTAATTCAAACAAACTAGATATGAGAACATAGGTAGGTAAGGTAATGTAATCAATCATTATGTAATTCATAACTACGGTATGTATTGTAACACAAGCCAGCTGTCGGTTGGCCTAAATTAAGTATTTTAGCGCTACTTACATGCAATCATTAAAATATATAAATTAATTAAATAATTACCGAAATCAAGCTTGAATACTATTGATTATTAATCCCAATACTTATATTTATCATCACCAAATAATTTAATTTAATTTATTAATGTTCGACAGTAATAAAAATAATAATAAGAATTAAATAAGAAAGCTAATGAAACTCTTGTGTCTTTATACATCTAAATTACATTTTTTTGATCTTAAAACTGGTGTATGTCTAACTGTAATTAAATTTTAACTTATAAATTTCATCAAATCACTTTCACTAACTTTCCCTTTTACAAAACCGAACAGAGCAACTTTTGATTTTAGCACGTGAGACGTAAACAAAAATATTTACACTACTGACACTGGTTAATTTTGATTTGTTGTGTTTGACATTTAAATATAGTACTAGTTTTCGAATATAAAATAAGGTAATAGATTTTTATATAAAAAGTACACTCGCGTCAACATAAATTTTCCCCTTTACTTTATTTTAACGAGTTAAAGCGTTTTTAATCGTCAATGTAGCAGTTGCGAGTAGATAAATTAGCAAAGACACACAACGAATTACTAGCGGTTCACTAGCGGGTACTAGCGGTTGGTCGATTGGAAAGCAACTAATTGTGTCAAATTGCAACAACAATAGGCTGTGCAACTTGGTTGCGTTTATAGAAATGTTGAATCAAATATGGTCACTGAGGTTAATAACTATGGAGACTATATCTTTAAAAATAAATGGTGGCAAAATATAGTATTACGATAATATTAGTGTGTAACAAAGAAAGAGAAAAATGACTAGCTTTTCCTGCAACTCAAATTTTTGAAAATCAAATTTAAATTAAGTTAAAACGTTGCTTCGGGAGACAGTTTAATAAATCATATATTATAATTATTTAGTACGTATATCAAAAAAGAATAAATAAATATATTAATTATGTAATAATGATAAAAATTATGTGTTCTTCCAACAGTTTTGTTAACTTGTCTTTTTTTCGAAATCAAAATTTGAGAACACTGTTAGATACTTATGACTGACGCTATTTTTCGAAAATACACTATAAAGCGAGAGGTATGCATACAATGTATGGCACCACTATAATTAAAGTCTCTACCATTATGTTTGGTTGTTTTCAATATTAATTTTATAAAATACTATCTCCATAGTTATTCATCCCTGTATGGTGTTTTTTTTATACCTATGCTGTACAACTTTTTTTAAGGAAAAAAATTGATAAGAGCCAAAATATATAAAATTTATTTTTTATTATATGTAGTCTGCTATTATAACCTAGTTATTATTGTATTTATTGTATTGACTTTAATTTAGTATTTGATGCAAACATTGAGCGTGGAGTTTAGATATCAATTCATCCATATCTACATTTACTATTTTCAAGTTGATCATTCGATGTTATTGACATAATTTACCTTTTGTAAACATAATACAAGAAAAAATTACTCACAAATATATGTGCTCCAAAAAGGGGTGTCATGAACATCGTATGGTTCAGAAGAGAAAATTTCAGTTTGAACAAATTTGTCTTTTAAGTTGGGATGTAGAACTTCAACTGAAAATGGCGTAACAAATAAAGCGAATTGGGTTTAATTTTTACGGAAAATATCAAATATTTTTTTTAAACTCCTTTGATATAATGGCAATTAATTCTTCATATTTTACAGTATTAATTTGATTTTATTCAGACATTATTTTTAATCTGGGAATGCCTGAATTTTAGATACATTTCAAAGGCTGCTTCTGTTTGAAACATGTCACTTATCAGCTGTTTTTTGCCTTAAAGGCGCACATATCATTTAAGTGGCTGGTTTTATCTACGAAATGCTTATCGTTATCGTTTTTATTTTTAATGTTTTCGGGTATTTTTTTTTTAAAACGAAATTATTTTATATTATTATTTTATTGTTTAATTTAAATTTTTTAGTTTTATTTGGTTTTCTACACTTGAATTGTCTTTTTCAAGAAATGCATTGATCAATATTTTGAATAATGACATTTTTTTTGTTAAATTCATTGTTTCAAATTTTGAATTTCTTGAAATTTATTTTTATGTTTGTGACTCTGCGATACCTTTTGCTCAAAGTAAGATTTTTCTCAACTCGAATATGAAAGAAATGGGAGGAGTTTATTAAAATTTGAATAATTTTATTGGTTTAGAGTGCGATACCAAATACCATAGTATTTTTCCCGATGTTATATATACCGAGCTTTACCGGGGGTTCATACGTTTGGATATTTTTTGATCCGCTCAAAATCCACTCGAAACTCCAATAAAATTACTCATATAATGATAAACCACGCCCCCTTTGAGTTGAAAAATATTCAACTTTGAGCTAGAATAGCCGCAGGCTTACAACTTAAAAAAAATATATATATATTTATTTTAACAAATTTTATGCTCATTATATGTATTTTTATTACCATATTTGACTTGGTCGAGCGAACATCTTACCATGACAAAATTGCGATTTTTTTTAATTATTTCTATGCTTCTATGCAGTTCAAAAAATTAGATATTTTTATCATACCAATGTATTATATTTCTTTTTATTTTCTTAATTGGTATAAATAATAAATATATTGCATTAAAATTTAATAGAAATACATACAAAAATTATAATTATTACGAATCATAAAAATATAAATTTAAATTATGGAAAAAATTTATCTGTAAAAAAAACTTGCATATAAAACCATATTTTTCTTTATCATATCCACTCTTCAGCATGCAAAATTACTAGGATTAGTCGTAAACAATAAAATATTTTTCAACCACAAAATATTTTTATTGCTTTTTGTATGTGTTAGTGCGAAACTACACGAAATTTGATAATTATCAAAACAAAAACAATAATAACGCACAATACAACAAAAGTAAATATAGTAGAAATTTGGTTTTACCACAGCCGAGCACAAATCGAAAGTAAAAATTTGTCAATTGAAATGTCAAACAAAATAGACCTTTTTTGAGCACAAATATACATGTGACTAACTTCACAACCAAAATTTCTTGAGCGGATCAAAAAATATCCAAACGTATGAACCCCCGGTTAAACTAATTTTGTTCTTCTAATTTAGGTATAACCTTTTTGTTAGACTCCAAAAAGAATTGTATTTCATTTTGTAAATCATAAAACCGTTTTATCATTTTTACACAACTTAACCGTCTTACTAAACTAAAGTAAGTAACATCTTTTTAACTAGCACCCAAATTTAAAAGAAATTGGTGATAATTCAATCCTCGTTACCTAATAAAATAACGGCATTCATTTCATAATATTTTCTATTTTTAAGGCCCTGGCGGTTACCTTTCTTGGTGTATTAAACGTATATTACCAATAGATTTCGTATCATTTTCTACAAATTTTGTCAGGCTTGTCTGTAATCCAACAATAGAAGGAGCACCATCAGTGGTTTTGCCTATAATAAATTGTCAAAGAAAATCGTTTTAATGTTGCTTTCACTGGTTTATATAAATTAACAGGCTTAGTTTTCAATGGGACAAGGGAGAATTCTTCTGTCATGTTAAAGTCCTTATGAATTCCACGAATAAATATTGCAAGTTGAGCAGTATCATTAGCATCAGTGCTTTCATCAAAAGCCATGGAATTTGCACCTTGAAATGCTAACTGTACTTCAGTTGATTATGCTTTCGATACGTCTTGTGATGGTTTTGCAAGATAAACTTTTTTAGAAATCTCCGATTTATTCTCAGAGCAAATTATACCCACTACAACTTCTAAGCATTCTTTAACAAATTCATCCTCAGCAAATGGCGTTGACCTTTTTGCAAATCAATTAGCTACTACATAACTTGCTTTGACTACTATATCAGATTGCAAAATGAATTTTCGAAATTGTTGCTGTTGAGAAAAAGTAAGAATGTCGTAAACAAAAATTACAAGAACTAAATCTTATAATTTTGGTTTACGGAAATGTCTATTTTAGTCATTATCTAATAACAGTCTTGATATATATTATTATGTTTGTAAACAGTTAATAGAATGTTCATTAGCTTAATCAGCATAATATTAATCGTGTGACCGGTTTTAAAAATGTTCTGAATAAAGTAGATTTTACCAAATCGTTCAATAACTAACTAAAATTTCACATTCGCTCACCAGCGGTAAGTTTGTGAAGTTACCAACAAACCATTAAAAATTTAAGTAGAAAGTAGACTCACAACCTAAACGAATCGTAATTTTATACAAGATTTACATGGTAGTTAAATATGCAAATTTTTTTCTTTTCGTTTTCCCCATGTTTCCTTTTCCCTCCTTCTGAGGTGGAAATTTATTTAGCTTCTACATTCGATTTCTTTTAAGAGTTACAAGCTCATTGTTAATTTTGAAAGTTATAAGTGCTCGTAGTGTTTGTTTTGATTCTGGTTTTTCTGTTACCATGTTATGTTAACTGTCGTCTAGACTGAAATTGGTAATATCTCGATTTTCTTTCTCTAATTTTTGTTATCTAGATATGATTGGTCATCTTAATACATTAGTTTTCCGGCTCGAAATGAATTTGATGAAATAGGTAAAACTTTTCACAACCCAATAGTATCAATGTCCTTAGAGAGTGGGTTTGGTGTACCGTCTAGGGCATTAACTTCATTTGATGTCTCCATTTGATGGTGGTTAACCATATTTGCTGTACTGGTTCAATGCAATACAAGCAGTGGCTGACTTATTTCAAAACCGATGTTTCCATAAGATTTTTTTAAGATAATAATACCAATATATGTTTTAAAATATGTTTTGTTTTATTCATAAATTTTCACACATTATATAACAATTTTTTATATATATATTTGTTTTCAATAATATTTTTCATTTGTTTTTTACATTCTAAAATATTCATTTGTAGTTTCTTTTCACTTAAAATTAGTAAATAAATAAACAATTTTGTTAAAATTCTGCAGATAAATATTTAGTTAACATAAAAAGTAAGACAAACAAAAATATACAGAGTTTTGCAACAACGGCAATTTGTTTTAAATATATATATTTTTTACATATTAATAGTATTTAAAATTATAGATTGTCTTTTAGCATTTAAAAATTTAATACATATATTAAATTAAAATTGAATAAATTTTTAAAGTAAAATAATTAAACTGCATAAAAAATTGAATTGATGCCTTTTTATAAGAACGTTTTGATTATTTAAAGAACAGAATGTCGAATTAGTTTACAAAATTTAAGAGTTAAATTATCGGTTGACATTTTTATTTGGTTATAATCTCTGTACAAAAATAGTTGTTTTGGATTTCTACTACATATTAATAATAAGTTGCCTAGTTCAAATTTAGTTTGGCTTTTAATAGAAAAATGGTCCTCAGAATATGTTGTAACGCCCCCCATCACTCGTATCACTGTTGGATGACCCGCAGCAAGTAAATAATTTGTTTTTTTAGTACATGATGGGCATTATAATTTCTTTTCTATTTTTTTTTGCAGATAATTTTCCGGACCATTAATTGTAACAACACAAATAAAATACCAGTGTAAATTTGTTGAGAAGCTTAATGATTTGTTTTGACGATCGAGGTTCAGGGGTTGATGGACCACGAACAAATTATTATCAATCTGTCGCACTGCACAAGCTGTGAATGTTGAACGCGAAAGTGGCCACATTAATCTATCTGTGACTTGCTAGTCAATTGGGCATCTCGCAAACATCGCTTTGACGCATTCTAAAAGTTGATACGAAGATTTTTTTCATATGATTCAAATGAACCGAAAATTATTGCCTAGAGATGCACAAAAACGACTTCAATATGCCAATATATTTATTTTGCGTGCAACAAAAAACGCCAACGTTTTGAACAATCTTATTATAAGCAAGGAAGTACATTTTCATTTAAATGGTTATCTTAATAAACAGAACTGCCGAATTTGGGATGTCGAGAACTCGAGAGCAATTACACCCTCTTAGATGGACTGTTTAGTGTGAAATTATATCTGATAGAATTGTCGGTTCATATTTTTCATAAATGACACTGAGTATCACGAAACCGTCTCTGGGCGATATACCGGGTCATGTTGAAAAATTAAATAAATCGTCACTATAATTAAACACTTAAAAACAAATACCTAGTTTCAAAACCGCCCGTAGCATCATATTTAAGACGTTTTATGAGCGCTGGAATAAATATTGTTTATCTATACAACTATTAAAAACCATAATAACAATGTTGTATTGTATTTAAATTTAAAGTGGATGACACATTATATGGTTGTCATCCACTTTTACATTTAATTACAATCAAAATGATTTTAAAATTGTTTATTTAATTGTTATAGGTTTTTTGGTAATTTGTATGCAAAATAGTTGGTGTTATAAATTTTTTATTTGAAATTTTTATGTTTCAGTTCGAATACCGGTTTGGAGTATATTTAAGGGGAAATGGGATAATTTCAAATCTAACGTGTCGACAGGGTTATTCAAGCTATCAATTCTCCATAATTCAGCTCATTCCACATTCGCGCACTACGAACAAAAAACGAATTCTGGAACCTATTGGTCCTGGTGAATTTAACTTCCAGATTATACCTGTGTAAAGATCTTCTTAAGTTGCGCGTGGGTCTTGATAAACCAGGCATAAGTTCGTAAAGTTCCCATGAGCAATGACCATGAAAGTATTTGTAGAACACATATAAAGCTCCCACATTCCACCTGTGGGAAAGAGAATCGAGATTAGAAGATAAATTTATATCCTCGATCATTCTAGATGCTCGGCCTTGGACTCGATCGAGTGCAGCCAGATGTGGTTTTGGTGCTCCAGTCCAAATGTGAGAATTATAATCTAGTCTGGATCTTATATAGGTCTTGTAAATTGAAAGTGTTTCAGATTGTGTAAAATAAAACTTACATCGTCGTAGAAATCCAAGACATCTAGCTGCACTAATCGCGGCTTTGTTTATTTGTTCATTCCAGGGCATTTTCTTTGTTAAAGTCAAGCCGAGAATCGAAAATGAGTCAGATGTATAGCCAAACCGGATTTGCCAATCAGAAAAGATGGCGAATAACCCTTGTGCCACACGCGACCAAATGCTTTCAAAATTTCAAGCGCAATGACTTATGATTCACCAGATTACACCTGCTACATTTTTCAGTGATGACGTATTAAGTCTCCGACTGAGCGTTCTCGGCGAAAACCATACTGACGATCTGAAATTAGGTGGTGATCTTCTCAATATTTCATCAGTTGAAAATTCATTATCGTCTCAAGTACTTTGGAAAGCACCGATACAATAGCGATTGGACAATAATTCGAAGGGTCCGATTTGCTGCCCTTTTTCGGCACGGGATGTACGTTAGCAATTTTCCAAATGGAAGGGAAAATGCCAGAAGACATAGATCGGTGGAACAAACATGAAAGTGGCTTTGACAAGGATTTACAACAATATTTGAGTACAATTGGGGAATATCATACGGACCGGCTGACTTGTTGGGGTTATTGTTTGCAAGAACTTTGGCGACAACTCTAGGTCGGAATCGAATGCAGCGCATCGACGAGCTTTCCTACTTTCCAAAAAGTTTTCCTCGACTTTACGAGCAAATGGACAAAACGTTCGATTACTGTTGGTAGTATCTAAAATCTACCTTAACTCTGCTCTAACATTCTTTTCGTATTCTAGTTTAGCTTTGGATATCGTTCGTGTTGCTAGGTTTTTAGCCGTTCGTGTTGCTAGGTTTCAGCTGACGGGATACTTGCGGTGATTTGGAAATACTTGCGGTGACAGGCTTCTTTAAGGGCGGTCGCTTTCCTGCAGTCGTGATTGTGCTAAGAATTGTTAAACTTTTTTGGCACTGTTCCATTCCTGTGAGGATGACTGTAGACACCTAAATGGCAGCCCAGTCAATATTACCGAAGACAAAGCAAGAACGCCATCCGAACTCTTGAAAGACTTGTTAATTCCTAACCAGTTAGCATTTTTAAAGTGCCACAATCGCCGTTTTGGTTGAACTCTCTCTTGACAAGTCCACGACGTTGGAAATTCCACTGTAATACAGCTAAAGTACACCTGAAATGTATAAATTCCACAAAAACCTATATTCCACATAATAACCTATATTTCGTTTGGATGGTAAGGTAACGTTGAATCATTGAAAAATGATAACAAAGAGATTTTCATCGCCGGTTGATATCTTTCGTAAAGGTAGCTCAACTGTAGAATCCGAATAGAAGTCAACGGACAGAAGTGTTCTTATCGCTTGTGCCGAACAGTAAACAATTCGGCACAAGCCATCCATAATATCGGAAACATATTTATATTTTGTGCTGTTATTGCTTTGTACTGTTATTGTATTGATGTATCCAACTAACTTATTCAAGTACTCCAAGTACAAATTTTTCATTGATAGAGTCTATCAAATTCTGGTTTGTTACATAAATAATCAATGTTAAAGATAATTTAGAAAGGCAGGTATATTATAGCTATGCTCAATCCGATTGGATTCTCTCTGTCATTGACCCTTACCATACACGTATCTTACCTACATTTCAACATAGTTTTAACTATCAATTTTCAAAAATTGGACATGTTGAACAACTGGATTTGATATAGAGAGCAATCAATGGTTGATGATTGAATTAATCAGAAATACGAAAGATTAAATAATAAAGTTCAAATTCACATCTCGTTGGAAAGAAAAATCTATCAGAAAACGACACCGATAGCAACATATTATGTAAATGAACGTATAAATGAAATTTCAACGAATATTTCTTTGAATCTTCAGAACCAGCTCTATCTTTTATTATATCTCTTTTAAATAGATAAAATTGAATGCATATTCTTTGGTCCGGACACATAATTCTGCGTTGAAGATGCCATTTGAGCGTAAGCTTAAACCATGTAATCTAGAAGTGACAGCTAAAAATCCTGGTAAAATTTTAAGACCTCCTAGCCACTGACATGCCTTTCGATTGTCTGCTTACCACAATCAAATTCTACGAGCATTTTAATGAGATTTTTCCTGGCCAAAGTTAAAGGAACCGAGCAAGGTAATCATTGGAATAGTGATCTATTGTATGGTAATAGATGGGATAGGGCAAAAATCGCGAAGAAATGCAAACTTAAGTAAATAATATATATCCGGATATAATGAACGATAAATTAGTGACGTTAAATTTAAAGGTATGAACTACATTCAAGCGACATGAGTTAAAACCCAAGTAAAAGGTCCAACTATCAAATGTTTTTCGAATATAAAAAATAAAAACATCGGTAAGATATGATTGCTATCGCTTAAATTAACACTCATTGGTGTTGTAATCAAGGAACACTAAATACGAATAAAATAATTTAATGGCCACGGGATCCGAATGGTACACCAGATTCAATGAACAAGTTCTGATTTAATGTATAATATAGACTAGGCCGCTTATTATTAAATATATTTTAATTAGTTTTTGTGTGTAAATAGTATTTTTAAAATATATTTTGTAAATTGTTTGTGTATTTATTATTATTTGCAATATGTTGATGTTCTAAATTTCCTATTTATTTCGTGTATGACATTTATGTATATAATTTTATGTTATAATAAATATTTTGTATTAGCTATAAGTTTGCTTAAATTTTTTTTTTGTATATAAGTAAATATCAAATTTATGTATCATCCTTATTTCTTTTTTTTTTAATTAACATTTTATTTAAAATTTAAATTACAACAATTAGCTATTTACTATATTTATATTATATAATATTTAATATATAAATTTATTTATTTATTGCAAATTAGTTTCAGTTGTTTTCTTTTAATTGGTGCTTTGAGCCGAATTTTATTGAGGTGTTTCAATAAAACAATGGCTAACTTTAAACAAGTGGAATTGTTTATATATTTATATTTATTGAACTTATTAAATAAAATTTGGTGAAAATAAATAGGAAAAATTATGTATGTTATAGGACATTTTAGGGTATAAAAATTAAATTTGTGTTAATTTGATAACTTCTAATTATTCTGTTCAACCATCCAGTGGATCAGTTCTAGTTTTACGTAATTTTGATTTTCATTGTGGTCGTTATTAAAACTGACGCTTTTATAAGACCTTTCGATTGAGTTATCATGAAATTCCTTCTATGTCCGTATCAATATTTAATAACAAACGAAAGTTGTTTATTGAAGTTGCACACCACGATGAGAACATATACCTCTGATTGTTAGATGAATGCCAATGATCCATCGATTGAGGACCCTGACCAAAACATGTTTTGTTTTATTATGAGATTTTTATATCTGAGCTCAACAATATTTCCATGCCCAATTATTCGCCAGCGTTTGTTTTCGATAAAATCCAAGATCAAAAAATTATTTATAGCACTAATTTTGGTCTTCATCGAAAATTATCAAACTAGTTTTTAATAACTGGGCCTAGTTATTAGCACTTATATTTCATTTAACTAAATTACTAAATCATACCCACACGTTGTTTTGCGTAAAATCTAGTAATTAAAATCTCACTTAGCCGGATGGCTATCGATTGCCTGTTTTGAACTGAATTTAATCAAAGGTAAATGAAAATTATTTTAAATTTGGATATAAAATAATTAACATTTAGTAATAATTTTATTAAACAGAAAAATTTAAATAATCCATAATAAAAAATTAATTAATTTTACAATGTCTAAAATTAATATCACCTTTATTTATTTATTAATTTGCCCATAACATAACTATTGATTTCTTTTTTTATATAATAATTTAATTTAATATATAAATTAATTTGATTTTAGCCGGTATATATATGTATATATATATATATATATATATATATATATATATATATATATATATATATATAATATATATATATATATATATATATATATATATATATATATATATATATATATATATATATATATATATATAAACATATGTTGCAAAAGTATTTATATTCATTAAAAATAACTTATTGACTAAAAAATTTAAAATTAATTAATTTAAAAAAAATCATAAATAATAATTGATCATCTGTAACATAATGCTAATACATAAATAATAATATATGGCTATTAAAGGCCCTAATCTCACAGCAAATGAAATCGTATGAATCATTAATACACGTATTGGAGCACATTGCAGGTGGTCAAGCCCAGCGAATATTAATTACACACAATCGCTATAAAACATGTCATCAGGAGTATGATAAGTTTCGATCAACGACTAAAATCGGAACTCGAGAACGTGGCGAGATGAAAAAACCAAAAACCTACAAGGCTGATACATAGCAAACCATAATAGTTTATTTCTTGGAAAGTATATTAACCTACATATTAGATGACACAATTGCTGATATTCTAAAATATAATATTACATAATCGTTTCATATTCGTGAATTTTATTGTTAAATGTATAATGTGTATTTGTGTGAATTTATTTATTAATTATATTGTGTGTGACATTTAATAATACACACTGGTATGTCAATTCAAATGGCAACAAATCGTATCGTTGATGTATAAACTTAGTATGTTCACAAGAATCGAGGTTATAAAGATTTTAGATAGCTTTGTTATGAATGATTTGTAAATCTGCCATTTTTGTTTTATTCATTGAGCCCCAAACTGCAATTCCATATATAAAGTTACTATGAAAAAGCGCATAGTATAGCATCCTCTTTCTTTTGTTGTCAAAATATTTCGATATTTTCTTAAATATGCCAGCAATTGAAGATAATTTTCGTTCCACAACATAAGCATGAATTGTAAATTTCATTTTTCTGTCTAGGGTCACCCTAAGATAAATGAACGAATCGACATCTTCTAAACTGCAACCATCATAAGTTATATTTAATTTTGGACTTACGTAAAATAACATATAGATACTTAGGTTTCTGAATGTTTAATAATAGTTTGTTATTGTTCAACCAATTAGCAATAATTACCAAATCCGAGTTTATGGCAGTTTCCATGTCTTCATTCGAAGAAGTGGCATATAAAAGTGCTATATCATCTGCAAATAAATATGGCTTTCCAACAAGTGGCAGATAGACGATATCATTAATATATATATTAAAAATAAAATGGGCCCAAGTTTACTGCCTTGTGGGACACCACAACTTATTGGTAGACAGCAAGAGTTGAAATTTGATATATTCACAAATTGTATTCGATTTAATAAAAATGATGATAACCACTTTAGCGCAGGTCCCTCAATTCCCATGCTTTCTAACTTATTCATCAGACTAGGTATATTTATTATTGTTTATTATTATTTATTATTTATTATACATTGCTATTGTAGTATTTGAGTCAGCTCGGAATCCATATTGTTGACGACATATAATATTATTAATCGAAAGATGATCTTGTAGCCGTTTCATGAAAGCTGATTCAAATATTTTCGAGAATACAGAACTAATAGCTATTGGACGGTTATTGAATATTTCTGATTTACATCCTTTTTTAAAGATTGGTACTATTTTGGAACACTTGACAGCTTGAGAGAATATTCCTTAACAAAATGATTTATTTATCACAGTCGATAAGTTTTCACAGAGAACATCAGCACATTCTTTACTAGTTGGATGCTTAAACCATCAAATCCTTTAGAAGTTGTATTTTTTAGTTGTTTTATTAAGTAATAAACTTCTTGTTCAGTGACCGCAGAAAAATAAAAAGGTTGCATTATATTATAGTTAGAATTTAATGGTATATAAACAGTATTGGAAAATTTCTTGGAAAGAGAACGTCCAACTTTAACAAAATATTGATTAAATTTTTCAGTTATTTCTTGTATCAGTTAAACTACACTATCATCTTTTAAAATAATGTTAAGTCGAGGTTTTATAACACCGTCCGCTAATGCACATCTGATACCTTTCCATATTTCTCTAGCATTTCCAGCTTCACATTTCAGTTTGCCGCATATGAATTTTGACTTCTTGACAGAATTCAATTGAGAAAAATCCAAGAATTTTCTCAATGAACGTTTTTTCAAAAGGCCTTTGTCAGGAGTATATACTATAAATGAAGTGTTACAATGATCAGGACATCAGGTTATTATATATCAAATTTTTGCACATTACATTTTATTAACTTTAAGCCAAAAAAACAAAATATAAATGTTTTATAAATTATGAGTACAAATACCATTGCACCTTATGATTTTAGATAAGTTTATATATATATATATATATATATATATATATATATATATATATATATATATATATATATATATATATATATATATATATATATATATATATTTAAATATGTATATCACTATGTAACATGGTTTTTGTTTATTATCTACAACACATACAAAATTATTTAATTTACAATAATAAATTTATAATATAACAACACTTATTTACGTTTTGGTTTTTCTTAAATGATTAGTAATTTATTTATTATTTACCTATTTAAATTTGATGCAAATAATATATATATATATATATATATATATATATATATATATATATATATATATATATATATATAAATATATATATATATATATATATATATATATATATATATATATATATATATATATATATATATATATATATATATATATATATATATATATTTATATGGAAAAGTAATGAAACTAGAATTACTAATTATGTCTTTGCATGATTTGATTATCTAATACTTCACAAATATGAGATTCAGTGCCTATTCTATCCATTTTCTAAAATTTTTCTCACTATCTTTAGGTTGCTTTTGACCATACACGATTTGTATTGTGATCTTACATTTTTTTAATACTGTAACTTAACTTATATTTTTCTTGTCTTAATTGAAGTCTTATTTACGAATTCTATTTTTGAATAATCGTGCTTTGAAGGCATTTAAGGTTAAATTATATTTTTTATATTATATCGGACTTCAAACGAGGCTTATATGAAAACACTGTATGATAAAGCTAGATAAGAAACTATGATGGCCATTTGGGGTATATAGCAATATTGATGGCAGCATTGTACTTAGACGACGAAAAGGTGATGTTATAATCGTATAAGTTAACATATAAAGGAGAATTACAACATAGAGACCATTTTCTAAGTTAATGTAATGAATGAAAGTAAAAGATGTATATATGCGTAAAATTTGTTATCAAGATGAAAGTCTCGAATGTGTTATGAGTCTTAAAATTGTTTGTGAAGAGTTATTCATATGATTCACGCAAGAGGGAAGCAACCACATGAACAGGTGATAAGTTTAAACGTTTCGTTATACTTTATATATGATATCCTACAGTAAGGATCCACTGTAAAACAGTTATTGGACGTTATTTGAAATGGTCTACGTTATTTTAAATTGTTTGCAAAACGTTTATCAATGAAAAGCAATAAGTCGCAGATTTGGTATTTAATACGAATCCAAGATACGTTCAAGATGAATGTGGTAAAAAAAACCATAGCGATTTTGCCAATAACTAACTATACAAATTATATTATTGTATTGTTATCATTTCAATTTAAATCATACTTTGTACAACCGGTGAGATAAAAATAAATAAAATTAGTATGTTCAACAAAGTAAATTAGCAAAACTTAATCTTTGATTAAATATTTGCATTATCATTTCAAATTGTGCTATTCATTGTAGCAAGTTGAAAAATAACATTTAATCATTACGATGCAAAGGTATATAGTGTGCTTGAAAAGTTTTGTTGTGCGCAAGACAAATAATTTCTCTTGTTGCGGCTCATCAATTCAGGAGAAAATTTACACGGCAACAACTTTTTATTTACCGCATTTCATTTCGGGAACGGAGACAATCTTGATACCAAAAACAATAATACACACTTGTTTTTATATAAAATATAGTAAGTCTATATACATCTAACGTATAAATCTGCGATTTTTTGAATATGATTAAGGAACCTGATTTTATTAAATCGCTGCCAGGCAACATAAATCTCGTGAGAATCTTGTTTTGCTAAAACACATCGTCTGAATTAATGATTTAAATTCACCTATCCAATGATTTGATTTAACAATTATTAAAATATTGAAATAATGTCCCAAAAATAAAACAAGAACCAAACTCCTTTTCCGAATCAAAATCACCTTATGTGGATCGGGTGAAGGTTACATAGTTCGTCCATTTAATAACTTGGACCTGAAAGCTAATTGATTTTACAAATACACATTTATATTAATGGCCAAACCAAACGTCGGTAGATTTTTGATATTTTAAATAAAAATAATCTATGACTTAGAGGTCGTAAACGGCCCTTACCGCGTCTCAACTGAGACCTTAACGGAACCATTTTAGTTGGTCAGCCCAACGATATGTTTTTAGACACAATCGCGCGTTGATGTCGTCCGGAGCAGGTTAATTTTAGCAGGTAACCATTAAGCTACATCCTGGAATATTAAAAAAAATAACACTACGAATAATGCTGTATTCGTTTTTACATGTAATTTACGTTTTATGTAAATTATGCAGTTTTTTACATAACTAACATAAAAAATGTAAACAAACGTTTTTTAAATGTAAAATCACAACTGTGGTTACGTTTAAAGACTTGGTACTTAAATCAGAAAGTATGTTATCAAATACACAGAGTCTACGATTCTATGCCAATGGATAACATTACCAGGAAATTGACAAATGACCCAGCACTAAACGGTAACAGTTTGGAAGGCTACAATATAAGTCAAGTTAAATTTAGTATATCAAAAAGATGCCTAAATTATAATTGATTTACAGTATTACTAAGAAGTATTCAGAAGAGTACTCATTTCCAAAAATGTCCGAAAATCGAATCATGCAAATCGTTCTACTGCACGCATGACATTATATATATATATATAATATATATATATATATATATATATATATATATATATATATATATATATATATATATATATATATATATATATATATATATATATATATATATATATATATATATATATATATATATATATATATATATATATATATATATATATATATATATATATATATATATATATATATATATATATATATATATATATATATATATATATATATATATATATATATATATATATATATATATATATATATATATATATATATATATATATATATAATTTAATTTTGTACACTTATTTATTCTAACATATTAATTAAGAAATAATTATTACATTAACATAAAGAAAAATGTTTACTTATTTTTAATTTTTCTTGTGTTTGATTATTGCCATGAAAAATGCTTTAATACAATTCTGAAAATAAAAAGTTTTGAAAATATAAGTTTTAAACGGTGAAAAAGGCTTTTGCACTCACCTGATAAGCGCACAACAATTTGCATTTTTTAATATTTAAAAAGCGTACAGTTTCATTTAATTTATTGAGTTTAGATATTAAAACAACAATATTATTTATTAATTATTTTTTGGCCATAAAATTGCAAGCCATTGTTAGAATAAGAATTTCGTTAAGAAATATTTTCTTTTTTTGTTTTGATTTTGTATAAAGAAAAGACACTTTCACAACATTGAAATTTCGTGAATTATCAATCCCATTATAATTTGGTTAGTAAAATTTTATTTTTTTTATGTTTAACAGAAATTATACAGTCTTCTGAGCCCAGGTACCTTTAAAAAAGTAAACAACACAAAATATGTATAAGTAGACGTATACAATTAATATTTATTTTGAAATGTAACACTTACCATGTGACAGAAACATTTAAAAAAATAGAAGAGTTCATTTTTTTTTAAGAAAATAAAAAAATTTATTTGATAAATAATAAAAACTGACAAAAAATAATTTCTGATCGTATCTATATATCGAAACGTTTGTTTGTTAAATGTTTATATATCTTAAACATGACTTAGATAAGTTTTACGTTTTAAATAACCACTTCGAATTGGTGACGATAATCCAGTGTCGTTACTAGAAAATATAGTTATATATATAATTTTATTTTAGCTTTAGTTTTGTTTTTCTATATAGGTACACATAAATCTATATAACATATGTAAATATCTTGCTTGTGATCTTAATATTTAAGTGTACTTAAGTTTTTGTTTTCTACTACACAACAGCACTATCAAGCAACCTAGATAAAAAAAATGAGCAAAAATTAAAAAAAACATTCCAGGATTAAAAATTAAATACATCTTTTCTATAATTTACAAAAAATGATCAAGATTGCAACAGTGACGTTTTGTGTAAACAAATCATCTTTCAATTTGATCATTCGAGTGTAAGAAAATAAAAAATACATAACAATCACAAAAGTAAAAAAAATGTTGTTTGGTGGTTGCAAGGATTTAAACATTGAATCGTTGAGTTTAATAAAAGTTAGTGGTAAATTTTATAAAAAATGAAAATTTGATAGGCAAATTCAACAGCAAATTATATGATGTGACTTTATCATCAAGAACAAGTACACTGTATCGCAGAGAGGAGGGGTTATTTAAAAATAAATTATTTCTAGAATTGCATCAACCGCAAACAGAGAATATGGTATGACCTATTCTTTCAAACTTTTGTTGAGTCTTTCGGCTTTTTGAACGTGAATTAATCGTGGAAAAAAGACTGAAAATATTTTTATCTGCTTACAAGTATAAACACAAAAAGAATACCATAATCAAACTAAACTAATGTGTAATAGTAGTATGTGCACTCCGAATGGTATCGCATGACGCTGCCTGTGGTTCAGAGAAACTAAATCCCTTAGATATGTATATTGGCTTAAGAACGTGAACTTATATATCTAAGACGTGCGTTTAACATGGAGCGACACCATGACAGGGTGGCAGCAGAAACGATGGCATGACTCGACCAAAGGGCTGATATACTTAGCGAGCAAAGGGCCGATATACTTATGTTTAACCCAGCTCACTGAATGTCTTAGAGTTCGGCAATCGGGAATATGTGCACGGGAAAGGAAATTGTGCACGGGAATATACGAATCGCGAAACATGTGTTCTTTGAGTGTCAACGTTTTAAAGAGGCGAAGTAAAAAAATTGGTGCATCAGATTTTCCGAAAATCGAGTGTGAAAATCCGACTGCTATGTAGAGGACGAATTTCATTTTGTCTTATCCAAATTTACCCATTTGAAGTGAATTATAAAACGCTGATATTTTAAATATATTAAAATTCTACTAAACAATTTCATAATATGAAAATTCGCAGCGGATCGGATTTTTCGATATCGGAAAAAATCCAAATTTGGATTATTTCATTTCTAACAACAGACAACGTTATTACATGCTGGAATCAGAAGATAGACGGAATGCCGTTAGCGGCACAGTATCGACGCTGTGAAATGGGAAGAAGTTGAGATGTTTCGAAAGAAGTAGAAACGCGATAAAAACTCACTTCTAGCCTTCGGCTTATAATTGAACCAGCCTTGTGAAGTCATACCTAGTGGTAGTTATGGAACCAAACGGCAAAGAAACAGGGATAAGGGTTTAGTCGATAAAAATCCGACACACTCGCAAATTTGGTAATGGTCGACCTGTGATATTCCACGACAGCTAAAAATCTAAACATTTCCCTCCATCAAGATTGAATATCCATCGTCATTCTAGACGAGAAGTTCTTTATTGTTCATAAATGTTTGATCCATATTTGTCCTTCGTGGATGAGAATTTGCTTTTTTCACGTATTCAAATTCACTATCGATCTAATAGAGCTTGTATGGCGATTTTAAAGTGATAACGAAAATCGTTATCTCGAACGATATTTCTTTTTGTTTACTCTTATATTCTGTATAATACAAAACCATTTAACGAAATTGTGACCAAAAATATTGTACTGTACTACGGGAAATCTAAAGTTGCCTTTCTATAATGGAATTTTTTGACTTTAGCACTCTTAACACAATATTATTTTTTTTAAAAACCAAAAAGATTGCAAAAACAATTTGAAAAAGGTTTTTTTTTTTTTTTTTTATATTAAGCTTTAATTGGGTGCAGGGCAACTTTTAGACAGTCCTAGCTCCTGCACCCAACGCGCGGTCCTTCAAGTAAAGGTTGATAGCTGCCTTAAACTTGTGCATTCTATAATCCAACGGAAACTGAAAACCGGATAACGAATTTCACTTCCTGGATGTTCGATGAATGAATTCGCACTTTGTACCTTCAGTTCGAGGTTTCGGCAGCTTCACCGTAGACCTATGCGCATTGACCGTTCGTCGTGTTACCCGTCCTGGCGTAACTAATGGTGGTATTTTCTCCTTTAATTCTGCAGAACATTTACCATTTATTAATCTATAGAACACGCATAGTTCTGCAACATCTCTGCGGTGCTGTAGGCTGTCTAGATCTTTCGTAAGTCTGGAGTTTCGTATTATTCGTATGGCACGCCGCTGAACTCTATCCAGCAACTGGAGAGCAGTGCCATATGCTCCACCCCAAACTTGACAGCAATATTCTATACACGGTCTAATAAAGGTTTTATATATCTGGAGAACCTGATGCGATTAAAAAAGCCGTCTGCATCTATTGAGGAACGCGAGTTTACGTGAAGCTGATTTGGCCAATGCGATAATGTATTCATTCCATTTTAAATTGTTACTAATTTGAACACCAAGCAGACGAATTGAGTCACAACCCACGAGAACGTGGCCTTTTACCACAAAAGGGTATTCGTTGCGACTTCTTTTACGTGAGAACGTGCATATTTGTGTTTTTTTCTCGTTAAATTTGACCTGATTTTTAATTCCCCACTCAAATATTGTACTTAAATCGGAATTAAGTGAAGTGACAACTTCCAGCCGTTTACCGTTTAATTCTGAAGGAGTAGGCTCGACCTCGAATGAAATAGAAGAGTACAATGTTGCATCATCGGCAAAACTGTGGATAGGGTTCACAGTGCTATCCAACAAGTCATTAATGTATAACAAAAACAAAGTTGGTGACCAAACTGATCCCTGAGGGACTCCGGCATTTGGGGAGTGTGTCGTTGATGATCTCCCATTTAGCACAACGTTGATCTTTCGGTCTTTGAGAAAGCTTTGTATCCACTTGATGGTCATCGAATCCAAGCCGTATGCCACAAGTTTACAAATGAGATTCTCATGCCAAACCTTATCAAAAGCCTTGGATATATCCAAAGCGATTGCAAAGGCTTCTCCATGGTGCTCAAGGGCGAGATTCCATTTGTTTGTAGCATACGTCAAAAGTACGGGTGGTGGAGCGGCTTCCACAATGGCTCTCCCACGGGAAATGTTGAAAAAATGACCTTAACCCATCATTTTTAGCCTCATTAAAATGCCATAGACGCCTTGGCTGCTGTCTTAATTCTGGCGGTGTTGCGACAGAAATTTTTACTGTTATCAGGTTGTGGTCAGAATTTCCAATTCCAGCCTCGACACGCGCTTCCATGGAATGCGGAATTGTTGTAAGACAAAGATCCAGAATATGACTGCTTGTATAATTTTGACATTCAAATGTGGAATCACTAACAATCTGCGTAAGGTCATGCGAAACAGCAAGCCACTCCGTCTGACGCCCGGCACAGTTCGTATTTTGGTGATTCAACCATTCTTTATGGTGGGCATTAAAGTCACCAACCATGATTAATTCGCAGTAGGGATGTTGATTGCGAATGTCATCACATTTGTCTGACAAAACTTAGAAGAAGTTCATGGTTTCTGAATCCGTTTGGTTGGGGGATCTATATAAACTAATTAAAAAAAGGGTTTTATTAGGAAGGGATAATTTAAGTACAATAGTTTGAGCGGTCTTTGAGAAAATTTCGTACTTCTCATGTCGAGCGTACGGTATGTGGTCTTTAATGAATAAACACACTCCACGTTGCAACTCGAATGCTTGTTCGAACTGGTAGCGCTTGAAGTAGAATTCGTTCTCGTAGATGTTATGAGATACTTTTGTTTCCGTTAGCACTAATATGTCGGGCCTGCGTGATTCGAGATGTTGATGTGCGCAGTTTTTATTAGTCACGAGTCCACGGACATTGGCAAAATGGATGGTAAGGCTATCAATATTATCTTTACGAGGATTATGCCTCGCCCACGATCCGAAGAGGCATTTTTCGGGGATTAATTAGGTATTAGGTATTAATTAGGTTTGATTAGGTGTTCTACAAATAAGTTTTGTTTGAAAGTTTCAGTTACTGCCATTCAAGAGGCGTGGTCCGCATGAATAACAACAATATTTTCAGACAAAAACCTCTTGGGATATTTACTGTTGCTTTTAAGTTTTGTCCAGACTTTCTAAATTATCTCATCTACACTAAACGGGTTATTGTTGTATCCATGACATTAGTAGCTAAGAAAGGATGAATCAATAAATAAATAAATATGAATATATAATATATATATATATATATATATATATATATATATATATATATATATATATATATATATATATATATATATATCTCATTATATAACATTATATTACTAGTCAAACATGAATTTTGCTCTCCCTTTCATGTCGAAACTATCTACCGATTTTGATAAACATACACAATTCGAAAGGTTATAGGTGTGCATGAATTCGAAAGGTTATCCATGTTTCATCAAAATCGGAAATGATGAAGGAGTTTAAAGGGATTATCGTTTATCTGCCTCTTCAGAATACATTCTATAAAAATCTGCGCGATGAACGCGTAGTTCTCATCATAATTCGATAAAACGATGTTTTAAAAATTACTTTGAAAATATCCGCTTCTATATAATTCAGCATTTGAGGCTAGTTCTGAAGCTAAATTGTATAATACTATTTTGAACAGTTATACTATTACACGATTCAAAATATTTTTTACTTCCGATATACTTTGATATCTGAATATTTTCGTCCCCATATTCAGTATAGAATGTGTGAGACAGCAAATGTTGAGTGTAATGTGTATTTAATGGTCGAATATTGTTAACAGTCTGAGAACATTGCTTCTGAGGTTTGTATGGTGATAGAATTTAATCGAGATATAGATATACGTCGGTTAAATGATTCTGTTTAGACCGATGTTGCAGCATTTTGCATAAATGATGATGAGAAAACTGAAATTCTTCATTTGAGAGAATTATTGTTTTTCAAAATTTTGTTCGTAGTACTTCTGTTTTAGATTCTTCGTTCGATTCTTAAGGTTATCCGTTATTATTTCCAAATGGTAATACTGGCTGGCATTCAATATAGCACATACCTACTTCTTCTTCTACAGTATCTCCTTAGCTTTTTGCATCATTCGCAAAAATAATTTGTAATTAATATTTTCTACGTGTCTTGTTTGGCAAAGTATATATGCTTTCGATGCGTCTATGTAAAAATGAATTGCTTCATTTTAACTTAGACCCATCGAATACTATAAACTAGGTTTATTCTTCTTAGATAAAGACCTTACTTGTCAATCTTGATACATAGTACTGAGATAGTCTATCAAAACAGAAAATTAACCACCCATTTCTAGAGAAATACAAAATTCCATCACAAATTCCAGCTGTTGAATTTAGTTATGACATAAAATTTACCCCACTTACACAAACCACTTAGTTTAAATATAAAATTATAAAGTACAAAAAGTTAGGATGGAATGTGAATAAAAACATTTTTTCTCTTTTTAATGTGTGACATTTAGAGTTAGAATCAAATAGGTACATATATCTTATCTTCGCCTTCTTAGTGCTGGTGTTTGTCCAGGTAGATTAAAACAACCTCTGGGTATCACCATTCGAGCATTTCCTTGAGCTGGTCGAGAACCTCCATGAGCCATTAATGAGTTTAAATGAGCCGCATAGCCCTCAGACAAAATGGTGGCTTGTGACTGTAATTTTTTACTAACTTTTCCAACAATGAAAATTTGCTTTTGTTTAACACCAATATTTGTATAAACTGTAATATCTTTGCTACTACCATACGCCGCATGTATGAGAACACCATGATTTTGAATTAAATTATTTAGATATGCAGTTTTGTGGCCTAGCGGATCGGTCGAAAGGCCATCAGCAAACGAAACTAAGCCATGTGGAAAATTATGTTGACTCAACCAGGATACAACACGTTGCTGCTGCATATCTGGTCGGCCGGTTATATAAATAATTAGATAACCTAATTCTTGCCAATGGCGGCACACATCAACAGCACCAGCACGAACTTTTGGATCTCGTCCTGTTACTGACATAGATGCTGTAAACGATCCGTCTATACTAAACACAACACATTCTGTTCGTGGTGGAATGACGGCTAAGTAAAAATCAACACCAGTATGATCACCTCGAACAACCATTTTTACAGGATAGATACCGTATCCTAACGCTTTATCTTCCGGTAATGTATATATGATGCGACCAGTTTTGTCAGTAACCTCGGTCGATATCAAGAACCACTCGCTACCAGGTGGGTCACGCATTATATGTATATCGACTTTTTCGCCGGCAAGTGTAATCATATCAAGTAGACCATACATAAATCGTGCAGTTAATTTTTCAAGTTCTCTTTCTTTTACGATAACATTATTTGTTCGATGATTAGCTGTTACATTTTTTAATTTAACTGATGTTCGCTTTCGGATCCATTTTTCACGCGGTTGAGTTGGACGGAATGTTGATATATCTTTATCATCGGATCCGGATAACGTGGATTGATCCAAACGACCAATTTGTCTTAGTATAAATGCAATGACGTCACTACTTTCCCAGTAGCTAGCATGAAACAAATGTGGAAGCGCATGAGCCGGAAAATTGCTTAAACCGTCAGGACAATATAAAGCATAATCTAATCGTTTGGTTCCCCACCATCGATGTTGCACTATAAAACCAAAACCCGATTTATATAAAACGTACCAACAATTTAAAACCACATGGAATACTTACATGCGCATTTATTGTCGATAAAGGAACATTATCAATTAAACCTGATATTGTACTTTGCAGTGACGTATCACTAATTCTTCGTGGTAGTGGTCCATCCGAAAATACTTGAGGATTTGTTTGGATCAATTCCACTATAAATGGAAACAACTTTATTTAGTATTTTTACGAACTTTTGAATGTGCCAACTAATTATTACATAAGTGATATGGCCCATTTCCCAATGGATATTTAGCATATCGTGGTATATTAACAGGTGCTAACATAGAAAAACGTGCACTTAATAATGGTTCTAAACGTGCTGCAATTGAATCAGTAGGATGAAATAAATTGTACATTTAACCACAATGTGGTTTTGCCGGTCCATTTTATGGTCGGATAGACGACGTGCTGCTAAAATTATTGCAAGTGGACTACCAAACATAAAAAAATCACCAACTTCAAATTCAAATTTCGGCAATCGTGCTTCACTGTAATTTAAGATTGTTGAAATGTTAGTAAACGCTTTACAGTAAATTAGTAATTATTATGAACTAGTTACCACCTCGATGAGGATGCTCTTCAACGAGGTGACGGTGCTGTCAATAATTTGGTTGCATCCATGTCGTTATCGACAATTCGATTATCGAGCATATCAAGTCCAGAAGCTTCACTACCGTGTCGATTTGGTGCTCGACATAAAACCTCGCCCTTCATCCGTTTTCAGAAAATCAGAATAAATTAAATTAGCATTTGTTATAGCTCGATTAAGTGAATCATGAAAATCTGGTGAACATGATGTTAGTAATGGAATTGCGCCGATAGGCACATCAGACATATTTGGAAGGTCCAACGTGGATGGCGATGAATCGAATGAGTATGGACTTAAACTAGATAAAACTCCTAATGCATCGGTGCAAACTGAGGGACACGAAACCAATCGTACAGCAACATGACCGACAAGCGATGGATAGTGTTGACGCATGACTGATTCAAAAACACCACGAAATGTAGTATCATCTGATTGTTTTGCAGTCATATCAATATTAGGATCTAATACACTACTAGCGTGTAAAATTAATACTAATACTGAGGTTGGACATGATGAATGACTAGGTGAGGCTGGTGGTGAATCATGAGATCCCTTGTCAAGACTAACAGCAGCTCCAAGTGTTGGCCGACGTGTTCCGCGCTCAGATGCAACTCTTTGTAAAAATGAATGGCTAAATATGCTATCATCTAGAAAGCAAAATAATAATAATTTAAATAATCGGAAAGAATGATGAATATTATAAGATTATTCATTTTATATTTTAAATAAAACCTTTCAAATTCAATCAAAACGTTTACATAATACATACATATTAGAACGAGACGTATCATATTCGTTTCCACTTGATCTATAATAGTTGGTGTTATGCTCTGATTTTGTGATTGTCATGTGGAGACACCGTTTGGAATCATATGTTAACTGACCTGTTGGTATATCTCTTGAGTGTAGCATACTTCTTTCTAATTATAGTCACGATGTATATCTTGCTTTATTTTGTGTTAAGTCGGATTTACCCGATATTATTAGAAACAATCTAATAAAATATGTTGGCAAAAAATTTGGGAAATCTTGATGTTGGATTTCTCATTGTTGAAGTCAAATGAGAAATCCAAATGACTATATTGCATATCCGAGCAATATTGAATACTTATTTTATATGTAACCTCCGTCTGAGCGATCTGTTTTGCTAATAGGGCAGGAGCCGTAGAGTAATAAAAATGAACGACATGGTACACAGTTTCGCTATGCGCGTTTCAAAACGTAAAAATGAAACAAAATTTTTTGTTGACAATATCCTTCAAATTGACCCTCAAAGTGGTAAGTGTTGTTGTTAAATAAAAACGACAAGGTACACGAGTAGTTATTTGACTAACATTATGTTGATTTCAATTATAAAAAAAATCATTCAAGCGTCGAACAGTTTTTGGTGACCTTCAGTTAGAAAATGAGTCGTTGATAAAAAAAACGATTCACGGCAGATTCATAAATCATTTGAAAGGTTTTAATGTGAGCGTTCCAAATATATATTGTGGTTTTTATATAGGCGATGACAATTTGGTCAATTTCACCAAAATTAGACAAAAAATGGTGTTTTTTACATATATACTCGTAAATATTAAGTATCGTTATTTCAATTTCCCTGTTAGAAATCTATAATTTGCATTTTTAACTTTTGCAAGTCCTCATTATTTTTCTTTACCATGTTCGGATGTAAATCTTTAGAAACATCGTCATAGGGATTAAGATGTGAACTGTAAAAAAAGGTTGAGCGTTTTTGCCGAACAATAAACAAGGTGTTTGGTATCTGCCACAAATAATTAGTTCTCCAGCTTTTGCTTCAATCGTAACCAAAACTATGAGGAGCCCATTTACGATAACATATTTATACTTCAAGATAATTAGTAAAAACTTAGATGGATCCGGTGGGGAATATATCCTCCAAGAGAGTGGAATTCTTGTTTTAGGTACTTATACCTTTATTACAGGAACACATAATCGTATAGCTATTCATAATAAAGATAACTTTTCTATTTTATTTATTTTCATTTTTACTATAGATGCAAACGACCTACATTTGCTTTTGGGAACAGCATTTCAAATGTTGCACTTTAAGAAATGTTAGAAGTAAAAGCAGTGGCAATCGATTCTTTATTATATATTTTTTTGTTGTAGATTTATCTGTCACTCAGGATATATTGGCCCATTGTTACACTTTTACGTTCCGGCTATATGTCCGATTTACGTATAAACCATCTGCACATTGCATAGCTCCATGCCAGCCTATAGTACTCTGACATGGAAGATGGGACGGCACACGGATTCTAATTTCAACTGGGTCTCAGATGAGTTCATTCTCACCACCGATCGTACCGCCCAGACGATCGATGGTGAAAATCCCTTTTCGCATCCTGCCCCTATCGGGATTCGAAACCTCTCGCTCCACGCCGTAGTGTTCAACATGGTGAAACAGCTAAATTTTGGTGTTTTTATATTGAATTGGTTTCGTTATATCGAGGTTTTTTTCGTTGTGTAAGAATGTAACATTTCAAAGTCTATTTAATTTGTCATCCACAATTATCCACACAATTAACTGATTTAGCAGAAAGAATAGCACAGAAAAAATCTAATATTAAATTCCGATGTTTAGTATCTATATTTGGAAGCTTTTTTTTTATTTGAATAGTAATAATATTAATAAAATGAGAACAGCATATAAAACTGGGCACAATTGGCTTTTGAAGAGGTTTACGATCTTCCAGCAATTCATAGTTTGCTTGCATATACTCAGATACATTCATTAGATTAAATGAATGGTTTACCGCATTTATAAGAGCCCATGACCAATCGACAACGAAATAATGGCCTTTTAATTGCTTTATAGTAAGAGCAATTTCTTTTTTCACGTCCAACAGAAATTTTCCTAATGTCCATGCATCATGTTGACAAGAGATAAATTCTGCGATTGGTATTATATTAAAATTAATTTTAATAACACAAGCGTAATATAAAATTCTCTTATAGTTGTGTTGTTTGTAACAAGTAGGTATTTTCACAATACTTCCGGTTGCATCGAAATGGATTGCTTTAACTTCATTCTGTTGCAAAAGTGCTATTTGTTGTTTGCGTAACAAAACTACTTGGAGAGGTTCAGTTACTGAATATATCACAACCAAGTACAAGATCATCCTTTTTATAAAACTGTTTTAATTTTTCGTAAAACGGCGGGAGTGGTCATATTTTGCGTGTTCCCGACTGTGTATAGATCTACATCAGTTGAACTTACTAAATCCAAATAAGTACTGTGCGCGCTCTACTTTTCGGATATATGTTTTTTCGCTCGAATGAATAATTTCAGATTCTTTGCCTAAAGTAAACACTCGCATTTCATTTGAATTATACAATTCAAATTTATATTTTTGGTTATGCAACTTATCTTTGCAGGACCCGTATACCACAACCTTTCGTCCTATCTTAGAAATAGGATGGAATGTGTTAAATGTGATAACACATTGATTTTTGTTGTGAACTAAGGAGCTGTGATTTAATTCTCGAATTTCTTCGTTATTTAAAAATTCAAGCGACTTGATAAATTGAACTGAACAGTTCGTTCTAATCCTTATATGGCATCGCTTTCACGTATGTAACTTACAGACCAAATCAAAAATTTAAGTTTAGTCGATTTGAATGGTTTGTTAATTCACCAGTTAATTCAGATAATATAAATTTCTAAAACATAACTTTCTTTTCATGTTTTTATTTAATATCATAAATAATAGTTTAAATTTTATTATAATCTAATTAAATGGTTAGTAATTCTAAATTTGTTTCACTTTAAAGTTGGTTATTGATGTTAATATAGCATTTTAAGATGTTTAGTTATTTGTATTGCCGTATGCCCATCGAATAAGAAAGCATATAATATATGTATAATATGCCATATCGAGTTTCAAAGTTGAGGCTTTATTATTCAAAGCCATTTCTAACAAAAGGAGAATTAACATTTATTAAAATAAATGTATAACTAATAATATCGAATTAAATGTTTAAAAAAAATCATAGCAAAAATCAACATACATGTTATCATGTTATAAAATAAAATGGTGCATAGACCATGTCAAAACATAAAAAATATTTAATAGAAAAATAAACATAAAATTAACAGAAACATACAGCATTTGGTGCCGAAGATACCAAATTTGAATCTATATAAAGGTGGGAGACACACAAAAACGTTTAAGCAACGTCTGATTACAATCAAAGTTAGGTATGTGAATGAAACATATGAGTCGGGTGTTTCATTCACATACCTAACTTTGATTGTAATCAGACGTTGCTTAAACGTTTTTGAATATATTTGAAATAATCTATAAAGCTTACAGTAAATAATACCTTGGTGAAGAAAATGTATAAACTTTTTAAAACAAAGTATGCATGCTAATACAAAACGAGACCACCATATTTTCAATAATGACTTTTCTTTGTTTTACATTATTTTTAAGAAGATTTTTTTCGTGGTATAAAAAGCAAATATAATGTCTACAAATACAACCCTGCGTAATGAATTTAAAAGAGTAAATAATAAATTTTATTACAAAATGTTTTTATAAAACCCCAAAATTAATTATATTATTTTTTATATGAAGTGGTAGAAAAGGAGATACAATATAGTAATGCTGTTTTCGAAATGTATACTTATTTGTGAAAACATACTTATTCAAATAAGAAAGATGGCGAGGTGACTTATTTTCTATCTCTTTCTTACGAAAAAATCTAATTGAAAAATAAAAATGTCAGTTGTCAATGTTGTCATATACAGGGTGAGTTTCCTAATAAATGCAGGGCTTTTATCTCGAGAACGGTGCTAAATAGGAGAAAATTACTTATAATGAAATTTATTTAGAGTCGATTTAAATTTATTTAGACTAGAGGGGACGTCTAGTGGTGATCTTCAATGACCTTGAAACTCATTAGTTTCGGAGATATAGGCTAAAGTTAGGTTTTTTTAAATTAGAACCTATACTTTTGAGTGTTTGTTGTTATTAAGCAATTAAAGGTAAACACTTTTTGCTCACACATCATTTGTGTAAAGTGTATGATTTCAGAGATATGAGCAAAAATTGATATTCACTAAAGCAATCGAATTTTCCCAAGTTCTACAAATTAAAATAGAAAATATCAAATGTTCTTTGACTTATTATGCAATATTATACAAAATCTAATCGCCATGCTTTCATTTTGTCGACTCACCGTAGATCATCATCATGTCGAATGCTTCCTGGTTAGTGAACAACATGATAAAAAACTTTTTCTAAGATAATTGTAATTTTATCACAAAGTAATAAAACAAAAAAATTGCATAATAAGTCAAAGAACATTTGATATTTTCTATTTTAATTTGTAGAACTTAGGGAAAATTTGATTGCTTTAGTGAATATCAATTTTTGCTCATATCTCTGAAATCATACACTTTACACAAATGATGTGTGAGCAAAAAGTGTTTACTTTTAATTGCTTAATAAAAACAAACACTCAAAAGTATAGGTTCTAATTTAAAAAAACCTAACTTTAGCCTATATCTCCGAAACTAATGAGTTTCAAGGTTATTGAAGATCACCACTAGACGTCCGCCTCGACTCTTAATAAATTTCATTATAAGTAATTTTCTTCTATCTAGCACCGTTCTCGAGATAAAAGCCCTGCATTTATTAGGAAACTCACCCTGTATATGTTGATATAGAACAATAACATAAAAAAATACTTTATGAATACGGAAATTTAAATTTTTAGGAAAACGAAATACATAAATTAGTCAATTATATATTTTCTACTCGTACTGTAATTTTGCACCAATTTCTAATAAAACTATAGAAATATATATTTCGAAATATATTAAGAAATTTATATATTTCGGTATGTGACTCCTGCTAACCTATTAGACCGAAATGATTCTTGTCCACTAGAATTACTCTTTTGAGTAAGTCATGATACGGACCAGCTCTAGTAAATATAACAAAACCATTCGGTGGATAGATTTGGCACAATCAAGCTGTGTTCAAATAGTTTCATATAAAAATCTATACATAATTTGAGACATTTCGGTACCTGGCTCCTGAGAACCTATTGGGCCGGAATTGATTATTGTAATCTGAACGCAGTTCGATTCTACAATTCTATCCACCAGATGGTAGTTATATTTATCAAAGTTGGTCCGTATTATAACCAACTCAAAATCACATAAATCATCCGGTTAGCAGGAGCCAGGTACCGAAATGTTCAAATTATAGAATTTTATATGAAACTTTTTGAACACAGTTCGATTGTGCCAAATCTACCATGAGGAAATCAAAACTACGAGAATCCTTTCCGATCCAATAGGTTAGCAGGAGCCAGGTACCGAAATATATAAAATTTCTATAGTTTTATTAGGAATTGGTGCAAAATTATATATATAACATTAAAAAAAAACTGGGATGAGATGATAACGTTTCTTTTTTTAGTTTTAGTTTTGTTGCGTATTTTTGTTCGAATTTCGAATAGAACGAAAACAACTGATTGTCCTGATGCAGTTTTTTATTTTTTCTGGGATGAAACACTGAGATAACTTCACATGCTTATGTTAGTTGCATTCATTATAATATATTTCTATTGTTTTGACAATTGACAGATAAACAGTTGAATGTTAGTAAGGAAGAATTAAAAAAACAAGTATATGAAAATCCATCTTGAACAACAGAATTCTGACAGAACTTTCGAGCTCACTAACGAAGATTCCGAATTTTTCCAAACACTAAATAATCACACACTTCTAAACTAACTGATGCTAATCGCAATAAACAAAAGTTAGAAGTTGTAGATCAGAAGAAATTTGTCGAGTATTTGCTTAATAAAGGTTCTAATTTAAAATTACATATATTTTTTAACAAATAAATTGCTTATAGGTAGTTGATTTAAACATTGCCGTTTTATTTTCCTGATGGAAAACTCAACAGCAGCAAAATGACGTTTATTTTTTATCAATAAGGGTGTCTGTTACATTCTACCAGATAAATATAAAATTGAACAGCTATGTTTTCTCTTAAAAATGTTATACAATTTTTCAATAAACTTTTATTTTTGTGTCACTTTTAATGTTTAGAGATTGCTGTCAAAATAAGTAAGCTAATTCGTTTCGAATGGGTTTCACATACTTATTCAAAATGACGGCGAATAAGTATGTCTCCACAAATAAGTATACATTTCGAAAAGTATAAAACAAATAAGTATACATTTCGAAAAGTATAGGCCTAGTATAAAAATAAAAGATGCACTGTGCAATAAATTAAATTATGAGGGAAATTATTGAGACATTTATTCAATTTTTTTTATAATAAATAATTATATGGTACATATATTAACAACAGAGCGTCAATATATTCAAGTTAAATTTAATTTTTGTCTCGTTTTGTATTAAGTACACTTATTACAGCGGTTTAAAGTACTTTCATGATATTCGTATTATAAATATTCATATACATTATATTATTTTACTATGCTAAAACGTAAGCTCACATTTTTAGTCGTAAGCGACTAAATCTGGTTGGATCGCTGGGCTTACGACCCGCATCCGTAAAAAAGTGAAAATGTTAAAAATGTCACCAAAAATAAAAAAATCGGATACCGCCAAAACAACAAAAAAAACGAACCCCCGCTTAAGTATCCGGACACGAGATTGAAAATCGGCACGTGGAACGTGCAGTCATTAAGAAAACCTGGCGCGTTGGATGGCCTTATCACATACATGAAGTAGTATCGGCTGGAACTCGTAGCTCTCCAAGCAACTCGATGGCCTAAAAGTGGAGACCATGTGTCCCAAGGCTATACGTTGGTACACAGTGGAGATGACCTCGGAAATATTGGGGTTGGATTTCTCATTGGGCCTCAGGTAGAAATGGCTGTCTTGGACTTTCAAGCAGTCGATAAACGAATGTGTAAGCTTCGCTTGCACATGAGATTAGCCAACCTGTCAATTGTCTGTATACATGCGCCCACTGATGTAAGCCAATCCCAGGATAAAGACTCATTTTACAATAATCTGGATAATCTGATGGGTTCTATACCGGAGCACGATGTCAAATTGGTGATTGGTGACGTTAATGCTAGAGCTGGCAGAAATCAAACCGACTTATGTAACAATATAGGGAAAGAATGATGTACCTTGCGATCGCTCATGATCTCAAAGTAGCAAGTACATTCTTTCCTCATAAAAACATCCACTTAGAAACATGGACACATCCAAATAAAACATCCCGAAGCCAAATTGACCATTGTTGATTTCAAAAGGGCGGGCTCGGGTTGTTCAAGACGTGAGATCGTATCGGTCGTCAACAAAATTCATTGGCAGTGACCATTTTATGGTTGCTGCAAAGCTGCGATGGAAATTTTCGTACAAGTCAGGGAGGACAGGAGAATATACATCACGATTCTCCTGTGAAGGTCTGATAAATGAAGAAACGCAACGAAAATATCAAGATCTTGTCAGCAATAGCATTATACAATCCAATTACCAATCTGATGATGTGAACAGTGTCTGGGAAGTATTGAAAACCTCGGTTGTCGATGCTGCCCAGCACACTCTCGGTATAGTAAAAACTAAGCCCAAAAATTATTGGTTTGATGAGAAATGTCGTCTTGCTGTTGAGCAACGAAATATAGCCTATAATGAAGCGCAGACTCGGTTTACAATCGCAAGGAAAAACAAAGCAGTTGTTGCTAGGAGGACAGCTAAACGCATTTGTAAACTGAAGAAGAAGTGAGAATGATGGAAGGCTAAGGTCTTAAGAGTACAACAACTCAGCAATGAGCACAATTCGCGTGGTTTCTTTAAAGGAATCACCGAATTGCACCATAACTTATTCGGGACCAGGATGGAAACCTCCGTGTTAACGTCGATGCGGTAATCGATACATGGCGTGAACATTTTTCTGATTTACTTAATGTTCCATATGCATCACAAGCTGTGTTTGAATACCCTCAAATACAGACCGCAGAGATGTTCATTGAGGATCCATCCTATGAGGAATTCACAATGGCCATGCAGAAATTAAAGAAAAACCGTTCACCAGGAGTTGATTGCATTAATTCAGAGCTCTTGATATTCGGAGGGCTAACTTTGTGGAACTGTCTTTTCAACCTTGTTCGATTGGTATGGCGAAATGAAGTTATGCCCAAAGAATGGAAAGTGGTCGCGTTATGCTCAATTTTCAAGAAGGGTGATCGCTTGAAATGCGAGAATTATCGCGGTATAGCTCTCCTCTGCACAGCATATAAGTTACTGTCATACATTATCTTGGGAAGAAATTCTCATCTAGCGGAAGAAATTGTCGGTGACTACCAAGGAGGATTCCGTCCAAATCGGTCAGTAACTGATCAAGTTTTTTCGCTACGGATGATTCTTTCCAAGTACTACGAAATATGTCGCGATGTACACCAGGTATTTCTAGATTTCAAGCAAGCCTATGACTCGATCAATCGATAGAGATTGTGGTATGCGCTTGAATATTTAGGAATACCGAACAAATATATACATCCCTGTAAAATGACAGTAACGCAGTCACAATGCTGTGTCAAAGTTGAGAACAGGCTATCGAGAATTTTTGCATACACTTCTGGTGTTCGACAAGGAGATGCACTGTCCTCGATACTTTTTAATCTAATGTTGGAATACATCCTTCGTAAAAGTGAAACACTTCAGGACAACATCTTATTCCGACAATCCAATCAACTTCTTGCTTATGCAGATGATATCTGTGTGATTGGATTAAATAGCAACGGAGTGAAAGGGATACTCGATCCACTGGAACAGTTTTCAGCTTCCGTTGGTCTCAAAATCAACGAGTTAAAAACCAAATATCTAATCCCGGGTTTTAGAGACCAAGACGCAATTGATTTCAGTAGTGGTAACCACACGTTTGAAGGAGTGATGAGATTCAAGTATCTTGGATCTCTCATCACTCACGATAATAGTGTGGGCGAGGATATCAAGGTTCGCCTTGCTGCTGGCAATCAGGCTTTGTATCCTCTATATCCACTGCTGCAATCAAAACATCTTGCAAATACGGATAAGCTGAAACTGTACAGAGTGTTGATCAGACCCGTTGTCATGTATGGATGTGAGAGTTGGACCTTGACGGATGAGTACGAAAGATGGCTTCTAACATTCGAGAGTCGCGACGTCGATGGCACTTACCGAGTTCTTTTCAATCACGAGATCAGGAATTTAATGCAAATTCCTGATATCGTGCATGAAATTAAAGTACAGCGATTACGCTGGCTCGATCACGTTCTGCGTGTTGATCCGAAGCGAATTATACAGCGAACCTTTAAGGGAGAACCGCCTTTCGGTAGGAGAGGTCGCTGTCGGCGACGATGGCTCCACGGCGTAGAGAGCGATCTGGCATCTTCATACTGCCTACAACGGTTTGAAGAGCTAGCTCGTGATCGAAACCGATGGAGTCAGATTGTTGACACGGTACGGGCCAATAATGGCCTGTAAAAACCGCAAAAAAAAATTAATTCAATGTACAAACTAGTTGAATCATATAATAGCACTTCTTCTTTTTTTCAATTTGCCATGTATCCTTGATCATCACCTTGGTATTAGATTGCCCATATATTCAGAGGTCGCCTTGATGTTTTACTGTCAGTAATTGGACTATATATCTTCTATATCCACTTCTGAAATCATAATACCTTGAAAATGATGATATGTTCAAATTGTATAATAATACTTTTTTGATGTGTGAACGTAAGAATTGGGTCGGACGGATGAGAAATGTTTCGTAATACTCTAGAAATACCTCAAAATTTTGTTGAAATCATGAAATCATATTGAAATCAATAAAAATCACAATATGTTTTATGTTAACCGAAAATAATTTTGTTTTTCAACTTGACATCATTATATCGCATAATCAATTAGGAAAACTAAAATTTGATCTATAACAAAACTACACTTTACTTTTAAAAACGTGTTTTTTTAAATTTGAGCCATTTTTAGTTCTAAATTTAGGATATTCCGCAATATCGGACTAAATTTTCGAGAACACAGATAAAATGAGAGAAACAATTCATTTGTTTTATGTAATATTTACGTTTTATTGACATTGCCCATGTATGTAAAAGGCCAGTTTTTAAAATAAAATTTCGTCTTATGTTTGTATAAATGATTAGAAATAGGTAAAAACATCGACGTATAAAAAAATCGATTCGTACGTGTTTTTTTATCTTTTAACTTCCTACTTAGTAATCAGGTTATAAAACAAATTACTCATTTCACAGAATTTGAAATACCATATAATTTTATCAGAAATTCCTGTTTATTATTTTTCGTTTTAACTTATATTTTAATGCATGCTGAAGAATTATGCAACTAGAATTTATATTTTTTGCATCGCGAATTGAAAAATAATACGAAAATAATACCTATTAGAAGGTAATGTGTTACTTACAGAACTTCTATTTTAATTGTTTTTTCTAATTTTTAAAATGTTTAAAAGAAGGCAAACAGTTTTGATCTTCGTTGTATTTTAGTACATAAAAACTAAAATATGTAAATAAAATAAAATATGTAAGTTTTACATAAAAAAGAACAAAAGTGTTAAAAATTATAAAAAATATAAAATATTTAACAGGATTATTTGTTTATTATTAAAATTAGCATCATAACTAACAATAAATAAGTTTATTTAACTGGTTAATCTTAATTATTTTCATTTTTAAATTATACTACTACAATACCATCTGTTTTCATGTTAAAAAGCTTCAAAATATGACAAAACCTACTAAACCTGATTAATCTGCTTGAGTCAGCTGGGATACAACATAGACACGGCTTTTAAATTTGAAAAGAGATAGCCCAATTGAAACGAAAAAGTTTTATGAGGGTACCCATTTGACATATAAAAACCCCTCTAAATTACATTTTGTAATAATTAACACGCCCAATTGTGGAACACACACATTAGCATTGATAATACGATATTATAGATGTCTTTACATATACACCATAAACGTACATGCAACTCTTCATTCTCAACGGAATGGTACAAATTCACAAAATTTTCGCTAATTTAGTGCACCTTTAGTGCAAAAGAAACTATGTTTTTTTTAGTTGCTTGAAGTACCATATTCATATAGTTTCAAAAAAAATGTGATCTACTATTTTTTAAATGCGAATTAAGCGGAATTAGTATATGATTAAAAAATATGTTTGCGCTGTTATCTAAAAAACCATGCACCGGATGACACAAACAATGATTATTCGTTAGTATAATATGCAACACACTACGTGCTGCATATTAGAATACAATATATTGTTTAATAGAGTACAAGGACGCGGTTAGGGCCGTTTATGGTTTTTAAGCCATAGATTATTATTAGTAGTGGAATTTCCAAAAAAGCAATTGATATTCATAATTATAGATAGCATGGTCTTTACTTACTTTTAACACATACGTTACTAGTTTTATTATGAATGGAATCATCATTACAAACACATGTATGATTCTTACAACCCGAATTTAATCCCATTTCACTGTACCGACACTGTTCATGAATAGAACACATTTTATCACTTACTAAAAGAATTATAAATATGTAAATCGAAAGGCATTTCTTTATGCAAAATTTGGTGACACATACCATAATAACAGCCAATTTTTTTATCGTTTTCTCTTAAAATTTGATCACTTCTACATTTACAAAATCCAGAAAAACACTCGCTCTCTCCACAATCGGAATTGAACTTACAACTGTATGATGATACTGAAATTTAAATTTACCATACTATCATTAAACGTCACTTAAATATTAGTAATATGAAAATTATTTACCATTTCCATAATAACAGTAATTCTGATCCGTTTGGTACTGTATTTGATCAATATTTCGACATGTGCACACACCGTTTGAACATGTTGAATCAATACCAAATGTAACATGACATTGTTCTTGAACTTGACATGTATCATTCAATTTGGTTGCAACTAAACACATATGGAATATTGTAAATAAATAGATAAGTTTAATTTATAAATGTTATTACGTTTTACACATGTAGATGAATTTGACTGATTATTATATATTAGTATATATCCGGCAATGCAAGTACACTTTTTTGTACTGGGACAAAATGAATTTGGATGCATGTAACAATCCGCATCTGATTTGCATTCTAAAATATTTTTTTTTTTAAATAAATAACAAATATTAATAAAAATTAATTTTAAATACTAACTAACTAGTAATTTTTTAATTATATTAAATTTATCAATTATAATATCAATTCTTTTAATATTGATAAAAATGATTTAGTTCTTTAATTAAAATTTAAATCGGTTTAAAAAATAAAAATTTGATAAATTTTTAACCACTTCTTCAAATTTACTTTTCGTTGTCACCTCAAATTAGTTCGACCTTGAACTGTATCATTTACTTGTCAGTGTGGTAAAGAAAGCAAACTAATTTTGAATTTATTTTTTAAATACGATTGTTTGCTTAAAGTTAGTTCTTTCTTTTTTAAACTAAACCGATGACTTAAGCTGAAAAAATTGAGGACGATGATTTGGTGTGTTTGTTACCTATCTTCATAATATAAAAAAATAACTTATTTTTACATATGTAATTACATATATTAATTAAAATCCAAGTTATAATATTTTTCTAAATCAGTGAACATATTTTGGTATATTAATTAGACAAATACTTACTTGATCCTGGAAGCAAATTAGTTGATTCGGCAAATGGTGTACATAAGAATAACAAAAATAAAATTTTAAGCAATATGCACTGATCTGAATTCTTTCTTATAAAAGGCATTATTTTTTTTTGGAGATCTCTGGATAAACACGGAAGCAAATCACTGAAATAAATAAGTAAAGAATAATATTTTAAAATGTTTTAATAAATCAAAATAAAAAACCATGTTCAGACACTAGAACTAATCATACATCAGAGCCATGATACTGTTCCACTCTTAATAAAATTTATAAATGTAAATAATTTATTGAATGTAATTCATTTGTATTTTTCCTCCGCTACCGTTAGTACCATTTAGGTATTTAGCTGGTAAGTAAAACTGATGCATGCATCTAATAACTAAACCACATTGATTTCTGTTACCACATAGTTTTATCTACTATTATTAACATCCAGAAGGTGAAATAGTCTGTTTCCTATACACTTTGGACTCATATTAATACAGGATCTATATATATATACAACTTCAGGTTGTCTGTTTTTACAAGATAATTATGTATGTTATTCAGCTTCACAATATAATCATAATATAATCAATTTATCGTATATCCACTCTCAATTTTATTTTTAATAAATTTTGGTAGCGGCAGCCACGAATTTACCACACACGAGTATAATTCACTAGAATAGTTCGTCACTACATTTAAAATTACTATTCGGTTAACCTATTAACTTAGCGACATTTTTACTCCTTTAGGGGAAAGATAAAGTTTCATTATTACAAATAGTTTATTCGAAACTGAACACACATTTTCGATTTTGGCACATTTTCGAATGTCTATAATCTTTGTGGTTTTTTTAATTTAAAGAACAAATAATTCTGAGCTATTAATAAAATCCATATTAGATAATACGTACATTTGAAAACAAAAAGTGTCAAACAGTGACGATGAAAGGTGCTAAGAAACAAAAAGGAAGGTTAACATGCAAAGGCTACAGTTTCTTAAATATAAAATCTTTTGAGGTTCCCTTCGATACACTGCTTAGTAGTACGTTTCGTATGAGCTTCTTGATAAAACGTAGATTTGATATATGTACTTAAAAAAGCTCATTTCAAAAACTATGTAAACTACTTAATTAGATAAAAATGGCTTTGGTTTAATAATAATAAATGAAACAAATTTAATATTTTGTTTCAAAACCACAGTGACAACAATTATTAAATTAAACATTATATATATATATATATATATATATATATATATATATATATATATATATATATATATATATATATATATTTATATATATATATATATATATATATATATATATATATATATATATATATATATATATATATATATATATATATATATATATATATATATATATATATATATATATATATATATATATATATATATATATATATATATATATATATATATATATATATATATATATATAGTTATGTGTCATTACACCACACACAAGCAACAACCAACAACAACTACAAAGAAGTGCATCGATGGGAAACGTTCCAACGACCCCAATTACAAATTCAAAATAAAATGCATAATTAGCAAATCAAAAATTAATAAAATATTTAAAATTAGGAAATGTTGAAACGATTCCAATTACAAATTGAAAATAATATGCATAATTAACAAATTAAATAATTAGCAAAACAGAAAACGTTATTTGTAATTCGAACTAGTATAAATACTATTCTTTTACTAAATAACTTGTTCTTTTGACTTAAACCGCGTTCGCGCACCTTAATTGTATTTTGTAAATTTAATATCAAGTTTGAAATAAAATATTATCACTGTAACCTATAATACATAAATAAATATTGTTATATATCAATAAAATCTTAACCCTTCGTGTCACAACCGAAAACCCATATATATATATATATATATATATATATATATATATATATATATATATATATATATATATATATATATATATATATATATATATACATATATATATATATATATACATATATATATATATATATATATATATATATATATATATAAATATATATTTATATATATATATATATATATATATATATATATATATATATATGTATATATATATATATATATATATATATATATATATATATATATATATATATATATATATATACATATCTATATCTATATCTATATCTATATCTATATCTATATCATATCTATATCTATATCTATATCTATATCTATATCTATATCTATATCTATATCTGATCACGCCTTCAACGTAATCTTCGTTTTTCCAAATATTTAAACACTTTTATTTATAGAGCTTAACTCGTTGGTGGTTTTATTGCGATTGAATTCGATTAATCTTTTTTTCCTTTTTTCTATTTCTTTTGTACAACTTCGTACGCGCGCTCTCATATTAGACTTTATCCCTGCGTTTTGGGATGCGTTCGTTCAATAGTAATTCGTCTAATATGTGAACGCGCGATTCATATAATTGTTATAGGTATAAATTACATTAAATTCAAATTTCTAATTCTAAATATTCGTTGCTTGATGCTTCTTACGCTCGCCGTAACAACCTGGCGCCTTGAGGAATAACGATCCTCAATATTCTCTCCCTCATCGGTTAGTTATGTCCTTACAATTTTGCTCTATACAAATAATCGCTCGATATCCAGCATTTGCTCCAGGATACTGGGAAAACCTTAGAAAACTTCAAAGAGAAACTAAGGAAAACCAGCATCGGATATCGTCGTCTCCTTCTCCTCCTCCATTGGTAGCAAGCATAACTGACTGATGGGCCGTACTAAGTCGCTTTTAGCGGTCTTAACCTTACACGTTCTTACTCTTCCATCCTGTCCGGTGAATACTTCGATTACCCTCGCCATCATCCACTGGCTTGGTGGGGTTATTTCATTTCGCACAAATACCATATCTCCAACCTTCAATGATCTTGTTTCTCTTGCCCATTTGTTACGACGTTGCTGCTCGTTTATATATTCTTGCGACCACCTAATACAAAATTCTTGCTGTAATTTTTGTAATTTCTGCCAGGCAGACAATCGATTCGATGGAATCTCTGCCAGCAACGTCTCATACGGGGTTAGGATTGGTTGCCCAGTTAGAAAATGTCCCGGTGATAATGTTGCTAGATCTGTTGCGTCATTACTTATTGGCGTCAATGGTCTTGAATTCAAACATGCTGCTATCTTTGCCAAAAGCGTGGCTAGTTCTTCAAATGTAAACAACTGAGCTCCCGACATTTTCCTTAAATGGTGTTTCACCGATTTAACTGCTGCTTCCCAAATGCCACCATGGTGTGGTGCATTCGGCGGGTTATAATGCCATTGAATGGAATGTGCCTGCAGGTAATCCATGACTGACGATTCTTGCCATAACATTATAGCTTCACGAAGAGTTCGGTCGGCTCCAACAAAGTTGCTACCATTATCACTATACATGTGATGAACCGCTCCGGCTCGCAGGTTTACGAAACGGGTCAACCCAGCTACAAAAGATGCCGATTCCAAACTACCAATTAATTCTAAATGAACCGCCTTATACACCATACAGACAAATACCGCAATGTAACCTTTCACTGTGGTGTTACGACTTTGCTTTAATTGAATTGGTCCTGCATAATCAACGCCACAATGATAAAATGCAGGCGCCGGTTCTAACCGATACTGCGGGAGGTCGGCCATCAATTGATGTGCTGCTCTTTTCCTATATCGGCAACACGTCACACAACGATACACTATACTTCGCAATAAGATCCGTCCTTGTAGAATCCAATATTTTCTTCTTAAATATTGCGTACAAAGTTGCACTCCTCCATGACACAGTTCCTTATGAGCCCTTTCTGCAATTTTCTTAGCTAACACACTTCTACAGTCTAGTATAATTGGTTTTCGTTGATTCAATGAAAGCTGTGTGTTGTCCAACCTGCCTGATATTCTTAGTATTCCCTGCTCATCCATCCATGGCGTTAACATCCAAAGTCGGCTGGATTTTGATAAACCTTTCTTGGAACGTATCGCCTCATAGTCAGCTGGAAATGATTGTTTCTGTGAAGCAATTATCCAATAATTCATCGCATTTTCTATTTCGCAAATCGATAATCTTGGTACATAGTTCTTAACGTTATTTATTGTAACAATTACATCGTTTCTTTGGTTTGGTTCTGGTGGTTTATGGTTTTCCAGTAACCGATTTACTTTCCTTGCCTCCTTACTTATTCTCCGTTTACGAATTGGCTCAAAGGATAATTTACAAAATCGAAGGACGTATGCTGTAATGCGGCATACCACTTCCTGCGATGATGTTCTATTCATCAGATCAATTTCCTGACCTGAGGTTACTACTGTGGTCAATAGAACATTATCAACCCTAATTGGTGGCTCCTTGCATTCTGTCTTAATTAGAGCGGTAGTTTCCTTATCGAATGATTTTGGTGCCCATACTGGCCAGGATTCAATTGCCTGTTTCAGCATACTCGGACCCTCCCACCATAATTTATTGTTTAATAAATTTTTAACCTTTATCCCGCGCGATATTAAATCAGCAGGATTATGTTCAGATCCAACGTGACGAAATTGCTCTATTGTTGAACCTCGTAATATTTTACTGACTCGATTAGCCACAAACGTCTTTAATTCATTAATGGGCTTCCTCAACCAATGTAACACTATTTCCGAATCTGTCCAAATGCTAACTGAGGCTACTGCAAACATAGGTACCTCCTTAACCTTGAGAATAATTTTACTACTAAGCTCTACCGCGCACAGTTCTAGTCTTGGTATGGTCACCAACTTAATTGGTGCTATTCGACTTCTGGAACATACCAATCTTGCTTCCCACTGGTGATTTACATAAACTCGCACGTAGACAGCAACGCCATATGCTTTATTTGATGCATCACAATATATGTGTATCTGTATCTTCCGGTCACTAGACGCGTTCAGCCATCGTGGTATTCTTAATTCATTTATGAGTTTCAATTCCTCATAAAACTCCTTCCATTCCTTTTGAATTGACCGTCCTAGCGGTTCATCCCAGTTGTTGCCCTGACGCCACAACTCTTGAATAAACAACTTTGCTCTTATAGTTACTGGGGATACCCATCCTTGAGGATCAAATATTCTCGCCGCCTCACTCGTTATAATACGTTTGTTGATTACATCAGGTTGGTTACGATCCTGCACTTGAAATTGGAATTCATCCTTCACAAAATCCCATTGAATACCTAACACGCTCGTATTATTTTCTACTTCTACGGTTTTTGCCGACATTTCTCTTTCCATAATTTTGCTACAATTCGAGCGCCATTTGGCTAATGTAAAGCCACCTCGTTCTAGCATTTCTATAACTTCCGCCTTCAATGTTATCGCTTCTCTTTCCGATTCTACCGAGGATAACATATCGTCCATGTAAAAATCATTTTGTATAACTTGCGATGCTGTTGGCAGCTCTGTTGCGCCATCAATCGCACATTGAATTAACGCTTTGACCGCCAAATATGGGGACGATGCCAACCCATAGGTTATCACTGTGAGCCAGTACTCCCTTATTGGTTCTTTCGCATCCTCTCTCCACAAAATTCTTTGTAAGTCCCACTGACTGGGATGAATCTCTACCTGGCGGAACATTTTACAGATGTCCGCCGAGATGGCAACTCGTCCTGTTCTAAATTTCATGACTATATCCATTAAATCCTTCTGCAGACGAGGTCCCGTGTATTGTATATCATTTAGTGATTTTCCATTAGATGTTTTTGCAGAACCATCAAACACGACTCTAAATTTTCGCTCTATCGACACTGCATGATGTGGGATGTAATTGTGTAAAATTGCCGTGTCCAACGTGGATGCCCGGCGCATATGTCCTAATTCTTCATACTCCTTCATAAACTCAACGTACTTTTCCTTATATTTTGGATCCCGATTAAACTTATTTTCTTGCGCATAAAATCTTCGCAATGCCGTGGCCCTTGAGCGGCCTAGATCCGCGTCAGGTTTTAATGGTATTGTTACACTATATCGACTTCCTCTTTTTACAATGGTGCTCTTAAAATTATCTTCACAGTATCGATCTTCAACTGACAACTGCCTTTCCTCCATTTCATCAATTACCCATAACTTCTGGATTAATGAAGCGAGCTCATTGGTTCCAATCAGATTTATAGTATTTATCTTACTTCCTATATCGTGTGGCGACCCCTCTCCTGAAATAATCCATCCAAACGATGTATTTTGAGCTAAAAGCCCCCCCTGACTTCGCTCTATTCCTTCCATGATATTACTTGCCAAGACCCCTACCCCGATTAAGGCATCAATTCGATTTTGTTTGTAATATAGTGGATCTGCTAGCTCGTCACTCCCAAATTTACTAAATTGCTCTGGTTGAAATGATTCTTGTGGTTGATCTGGAATTGTGTCCAGTACGACTACAAATTTTGCCCTTATAACCAACTGATCTGATTGGTTGTGCCACAGTTCCATTTCTATTTCGCCTTTCGTTTTTACTAATCGGTCATTTATTCCCTTGATACCCGCCGTTGCCGTTGATCGAACAAATCCGAACTCCTTTACTACCTGATTAATGACTATATTTGCCTGAGCCCCGGAATCACAAATCACTCTTATTGGTCGTGAGAATTGCTTACCAATTTTCAACCGAAAACTTGCCGTAGGTAGAATGGCCTTTGGTATTAAGTTTACTGCTTGACATTCTAACATCTTTTGTCCCGAGGCATTTAATAGTGTTAATTGTTAGGGATTGTCTCTCCTGATCCCCCTTTTCATACAACTACCCGATTCATTGTTGTGTCTAGCCTTATAACATAATCTGAAATGATGTTTTATTGGTGAATTTGGGCAATTGGAACATCCGTCTTGTGTGCATCGAGCTCCTTGGTGTCCTGGTCTCAAACAACATTTGCATAGTTTATTTTTGTAGACTACTGACCATCGGTCGTGCATTTCCAGCTTTCCAAAGTTCTCACATCTATCGAGCGAATGATTTTGCCTGCACCCTTGGAGCAAACACAGCCTTAGCTCCTTTAGGTTACGCGACTCCTCGTTTGGCGTCAAATTTTCACCTTCCCCTGTTCTATTCCCTTTGAATGAATTATTATATGCCTCCGGTCGCGGTCGATTAAACTTGCTATATGGTTTATAATAGTTATCTCGATAACTATTTACTTGATACCTAGACTTGTCCCTATTCTGTTGCCAATCGCGACCGATCAGATTGTCCCCCTCGAATTCTCGTCTTCCTTTCGCCTTAGAATCCAAGAATAGCTTGAACTCGTTCAGCGTCGGTAAGGCTGTAACACCGTCACGATTACGATGTTGCTCCCAAGAGTCCAGTGTAATCTTAGGTAACCGTTGTTTTGCGTAGTGAATCCAAAATTGATCCCAGAGTTGAGCTTGTGGTGCGATGGTCTCCAACTGTCGCGTCCCGCTATTTATCGAATCCAATATAACTCGCAGAGAGTCATGGCTTTCTCGTTCTTGTTTGTTGATGGAATACAATCGTCCTAATATTCCATGTATAATGTGATAGTCATCATTATACACGGTCATCAACATCTCCCATGCCAGCTTGTAATTGTCACGGGTCGGTTGCCATGGCCCTAACGTAATGGCAGCCTTGTCAACACAGGCTCTTTGTAGATAAAGCAGTTTTGTTACTGGATTGTAGTCCTTATCGTGGACTTCTGCCAGGAACAAATCACGGAATGCCGGCCAGTCAGCTGGATTCCCATCAAATTTACCGAGCTGTGGATGTTGTTTTGTTTCCACCTTAATAACCGTTGGTGGTCTTGGTTCCGGTTCTATTCCTGAGAATGAACATCCCGGCTTGTGCGCCTTATCTTTATCTAATTTTTCCTGTATCTTTCCCATGGTCGTCATATACCGATTCTCCTCTTCAATATATACTTTATCTGTTACCAACATGTTACTCTGCCGATACAAGGTGTCCGCCTCCTCAAAGAGTTCAAAGTGTTGTCTAAATCTCTCCTGTCGTACCCAGAGTTCAGATGCCGTGAGTGTTTCCAACCACGCTTCATCCGCTACCTTCATTGCAAATCGATGTAAGCATTCTAGATGTCGCTCTCGATGTATGTATGTTCGTTCCCTGCTTAACGATGTCGTACTACCTTCAACTTCCTTTGTATGATTATCGTGAACCATCTCACTATCTCCAGCCTCACGTGTTGATGGCGTAGATTCATTCATCCTTTACCTGTATTCAATATAAACTCAACCAAGGCTAAACTAACCCTTTTATTCTAATTCTTCTCACAATAATTCCTTTAATTAAAATACCTCTTTCCATTTGTATTTCCTTTATTAATAAATTTGTTATTATTTTTCTTTTATTTAATAATTCAAGATTCCCCCCTTATTCTACATTTATACATAAATTCAGTTACCTTCACACACCCACAACCGCATATCATCTCTCCATTCTTTATACGACTCATGCATCTACTTTACTTAATCATTCAACAACTATACCATATGTTTTCTATCTCAACAATTTCCTCGGGGTTTTTCTAAATTTCATCCCTATTCTACCTATTTTTTCTTTTCTTATCCCTCTCCCTTGACACCGCAGACTCCCAGTGGGAACTTTTCCCTCTATCCTGTGCCTACCCAAGGCACAGAACCCGTATTCCCAATATCTATGGTCACACCATCGCAGTATGCACAACTACATGCACAGTGTGAACCATTTTTTTTTTTTACCGCGGATGCACAACTACATGCACCGCGCTTCACATTAACCTTAATATGATCACACCATCGTAGTATGCACAACTACATGCACAGTGTGAATCATTTCTTTACCGCGGATGCACAACTACATACACCTCCCTTTACATTAACTTTTATATGATCACACCATCGTAGTATGCACAACTACATGCACAGTGTGAATCATTTCTTTACCGCGGATGCACAACTACATGCACCGCCCTTTACATTAACTTTAATATGATCACACCATCGTAGTATGCACAACTACATGCACAGTGTGAATCATTTCTTTACCGCGGATGCACAACTACATGCACCGCCCTTTACATTAACTTTAATATGATCACACCATCGTAGTATGCACAACTACATGCACAGTGTGAATCATTTCTTTACCGCGGATGCACAACTACATGCACCGCCCTTTACATTAACTTTAATATGATCACACCATCGTAGTATGCACAACTACATGCACAGTGTGAATCATTTCTTTATCGCGGATGTTCCCATCACGATAAATCGAAATCAATTCAGAAGAGCGATCTGATGTATGGCCATACTTCTTATTATAATTAAAATCAAAATAAATGATAAAAATAAATTAGAGCTCATATTGACGTTACGTTAAAATTACTTTACTAATGATCACTCGACCTTCATGACCCTCAAAATCGTTGATGGCACTGGCAAAACTACATGCCGTACTACCTTGCTCTCTGACAACCTTATGCCCTTTTAAACCTTTATGTGAATTGCATTTTATATTGCAACCACCTTTCAATTATATACTGATCATTCAGTCCTTATATGATTGCGTCTTATTAGCAATCCTTCTTGCTTCCGGAAGACTTATACATTCTTTACGCTTAACCCACTTGGAGATTTGGGTATCAACGGCGATTATTCTTCCCTAAGTTCACCTACAGTTTTGGTTTCACCTTATTCTTCATAATTATAACCCCTTCAACCAATCCAATCTATGATTATCTTAACTTGAGTACTCTGAACCAGTATTATAATAATATATGTATAATATAGTACACTTCAATCAATGTAACATGTAACGTCATATTACTCATGACACCGATTTACAATTTTACCAACTTCCCATTACATTCACATTCCATCACATTATTTATCTCCTTTCATCTTATTCAATTTCCCCTTCTAATTACCATTAATCATTCACATTCCTACTAAATTGATACTCCGCATATTCTCAATACTACTCAACACCTGTTGACACAACTGCATCGTACAAAGTTGCTCTTTTTATTCCAAATATGGGAACCCCCCATACTAGTGATGTTCTAAATCGTTCTAACCAAATCTTTTTAACCTGGTCATTAAACTGATCGAAAAGTCAAACTGGTTAATGATTTGATGATTCAATCATTCGATCTTTTTTGCTGTCGTTCGTTGTATGTTTGTTTCGTTCATTCGACATTCAATCATAACCAAAAATCAAGTAGCTTCGGCTTTGAATCCAAATGTCAAAGAGAGAAATAAAATGCATGTATATTGAAATTTATTAATATTAGAGCAAACAAGCTATAGAGTAGAAAAATAAACCTATGCATTTACAGAAAAAAACTTTTAGGTTATTGTTACAAGTGTCAAATTTTGAAAAACTTTACTGGTTAGTGGTTTGTTTTTAGTTTTTGATCGATTCGATCATTTTGATTTTATATAGTTTATTTCTTGAAAATAAATAATAATCAAAAATCATGAATGAAATATACAATACACAACAACATGAAATTATATCGGGTTTAGAGTGAATTGTGTCATTCGAATAAATATTGTATGCTGAACTATGAAGTGTTTATTGTGACTTGGTTTTGGATCGACAGTAAATGGAAATTATAAAAACTAAATCCATTAATCAATTCTTGCTGGAATATTGGAAACAGGATAGAAGTCATACATACATTGATTGAAGTGATGATCGGTTAAGTAATAACACAATACCAAGTATATCCTATCCAACAAGATACCAATCAGATTGTCGAATCTTATCAATTTCTACATTCGCTATATCAATTTCTTTAAGGGAGTTTATTATAAATTGTGACATATTAGTATATATTTATAATATAAATAAAAGTTTATTTCTAGATGCTTGTGCTAGACGATGGCAAATTCTCATCAATCGGTTGTGTATAAGACTCTGTTAGCATAATCATCATCCCAGCTGTCATGAATCTCGGATATTATATCAAAGGAATAGTTTTTTGATTCATTATATAGAAAAATTATCAGTCATATTCTAATAATTATAATACATTATTATCTTTACATATCTAATTATATTTTCTCTGTTTTAGGATAAGATGTTTACCTTCCTACTCAAGTATGTATCAACTACTCAAGATTATCGTTGCTAAACTACAAAAAATTTAGTAAAGTTCCTGAATGGATACGAGTGTATAACGTGCCGTACCTTCATGATTTGTGTTAATTTTGATTGTATTCAAACGGGCCATTCGTATTGCTATTATAAACTATTTGTAAGCAAACACTAAAAATGCTAAATTATATACCATCAATTTTCTTAAATTTTTATGAGTGGACCAAAAGTAAAACCGGGGTGGAAATCTATGAGCCATTTGAATTTAAATTAAACTAAATTTAATAAAGGAGCCGGAAGCACGCAGTGGCAGTATATTTAAAATATGGTATAGATTAATTGAATGGTAATGAGTTCAATTATCCCGATCAGAATTCTGAATACGAATCGACTAAATAACTAAAATTGTATTATGATGATTTTTATTCAAAATAAATGTTCATATGTACTTTATAATTTATATGACGAATATTGTTTTAATTCTTACTTAACCACTGGCAACTTTCCCTATTTGATTAAATCTAGTTGATTTTCTTCAAAGAACATACTTATGTTCGTCAATTGCTAAAATTTAAATAATAAATTTATTGTATATAATACCGTTTAAATCTGAAGTTTTATTTATTGAAGTTGGAAATTGTTATGATAAGATGTTTTTTATTCTTATGGTGAGATGAGTAGTTACTATAATTTTTTTAAAAGTTTAACTGAAAGTTTTTATTAAATTGAATAAGTGATTAATATGAGTAAATCAAATAATAAAAATCAACTTTATGATTGCAATTTTTAATAAAATAATTTATTTTATATATCGTAAAGTTCAAGTTGTATATACATAATATTGATTTTCAATATAGGTACTTATATTGATAAATTGTTAACAAAAAATAGGATATAAATATAAATATATAGGAGTATAAATTGTTAACAAAAAATATAATACATTATACATTAAATAATTAAATTAAATTTTAAATAATAAATAATATTGCATAACAAAACATAATTAGCCCTCTCAAATTTATTCCATAAAATTTATATTTCCATTTAGAAATATAATTTGTTGTAAATTTTTAGGTTTAATCCGGTTCCTTCTTTCTGTTAAAATCATTCCTGTTTTTGAAAAAAGTCTTTCAGATGGAACCGACGACGCTGGAATTCCCAAAAATCGTCTAGCAATAATAGCAAGTCGAGGATATATTAGTTCTCGACTCTTCCACCATATCAAAGGATTTTCTTTTCGTGATAATAAAGCCTCCTCGTGATATTGCCGAAGCTCTATAATAGCTTGTGCCACTGGGTTTGAAATCGGCCTAGAAGGACACTGTTCATCAAACAACGTCCATATTGTATCCGAGCTATCGGCTGTGGAAGATACTTCTTCAGTTGTCATCACTGTCGGTGTAATTTGCTCTTTATTAATGATTTCCGTCATCAATCGTAGTAAACGATCTTTAGCCTGATTTTGGATACCTTCCGAAAAGGGTTTATTTTTAAACCTTGGATCCAGATAAGTGGCCATTTGTAAAATATAGTTGTATTCGGCTCTTTTAAATCTGTCCTCAAGTTTTCTAATTAAAATATCAATTAGGCTTGCTCCAGTGGATGAAATTGTTAAATTCTTCATGGCCCGTAGGTAATGTTTTATTCCCTCGATGGTTACAATTATTTTAGAAATTGTAACATTTTTCTCAGCACTCAACTCTTCTGTTAAAGCATCAAAAGGCTTTAATATTTTAACTAATTCTCCTATGGTTTCCATTTCTATGGCAGTTAGCATTACAACAGGATTATGTAATAAACCTATTGTAGCTTCAATTGGTTGTTGGAGTTTATGAAATCTGGAATTAATAAATAAATTATTATACATATATACCATTTCTGAACATTTCAATTTTTATCGTACCTCTCAAGCATATGATAGGTAGAGTTCCATCTTGTAACGACATCATTAATTAATTTTAATGGATTGCTCGTTCCTTCCATTTGAATTTGCATCTGTCTCAACTTATCACTTGCCAATGTACTTCGGTGAAAATATTCAATAATTACTTTCACCTTAATTTGAATGAGTTCAATCTGTTTAATGCCCTCTTGTACAACTAAATTTATAGTATGAGCACAACATCGTAAATTCTCATAACCAGCAGCTTTTATTGCAGCAGAAATGTTAGCTGCGTTGTCAGTGACAACAGCATTCACTTTTCTCTGCAATGAAAAATTGTAGAAACATTTTACAACTGCTTCTTTTAAATTTTCTGTTGTGTGTCTCGATGATGATATATCCACACAATCTAAAACTACACTAGCCATTTCCCAATTTTCTGTTATGAAATGGCCAGTGAACGCCATATAGCTTTGTGTGTTGATTGATGTCCATATATCAGTTGTAATTGATATATTCTCAGCCGGCATTAGGTAATTTTTAATTTTTTGCAAACAATGCTCGTATGCTTGTGGCAACAATGATTATATATCCAAAATATACATTATATATCCAAAATATTGAGCGCAGTACCAAGTTTAAATTTCAGTTAAATAATTATAATCTAATTTGAACCAAGGCTTCATAAGGAATATCCAGGCTCATAAATAAAAATAGATGGACGTATTAGTTAAAGTAGACAAAATTTAAATATAAATTATAAAACAATTAAAAACTTGTTCAATAATAACTGCAATCATAGTCTTTTGGATATATAATGTATTCATGAAAAAAAAACTGGTAAAAGCTAACCGATAATGTTTAAAGGATCTATAAATAAAAAATTATATTACAATATTACAAAATATATAATTATTATACAATATAGTAATAAACATTTAAAATTATGAATTAAGGTATATCCTTGTTTAATAACAACCGCAATCCTAGTCTTAAGTTTGAGCAATAATTGTTAAGAAATAAACTTTATCTCTCTATGTAAATCTATTTTTCACCACCGATTGATATTCGATCCCACTATCTGCTATTGCGATGTTGTTGTTTTTAATTATTTAAACGTAATAGGATTTCGATTTGTATTCTGTTACGACGTAATTGTTGGCCATTTTGAGTTTTTGATCAGTTTAATTTTGATAATATTTTGGATAAATTTTGTTAAGTAATAAAGTGAGTTAAGAAGGATTTTTATAGTGAATTATTTGTAAACATTTTAGTGAATATTTTTTTGAATTTTTTGTGGAACGATTTATTTTTGTGAACGATATTTTGTGATTTTTAAACAATTTTTAACAGTTTTATTTTTGGATTTTTTAAATATTTGTGAAGAAAAACGATTTTATTAGTGTTATTTTATATTTTGTGCTTGGAAAACGTTTATATTTTTAAGATTAGTTTAGATAATATTTTAGATTTAATAAATAATTTTTAGTTTTGTTAGTATAGTTGTTATAGAAAATGGCCAATATTGCACGTAAACGAAGTGAAGTTTGGCTTCACTTCAGCGCACTTGACGAATTTAAAGCCAAGTGTGATATATGTAAAAGTGTTTTGTCGTATAAGGGAGGTGCCATTACCAATCTCAAGCGCCACCTTGTACATAAACATCCAACGGTGTTAGTTACATCAAACCCAAAAAGAGCAAGTGGTAGTACCATTATGCTTGATGTAATAACTACACCGAATAATCAAACATCAGATTATACTTCATCAACCCAAAATAATCCGGGACCTTCAGTATTAAATTTACCAACAGCTGATGTAGATATTCTACCTAATACTCAACCAATACGTTTGCAGCAACAGAAACTGACTAGTTTCATAACGCGACCAGCAAGCATTGTAAGACAGAAACGGATAAATTCGGTTTTACTGAAATTTATAATTCAAGATTTCCAACCGTTTTCTATTGTTGATGATCAAGGATTTATAAAGTATACAAAAACACTTGATCCCAGTTATCAGTTACCATCGCGATCAATGCTTACAAAATCATTGTTGCCACAAGCATACGAGCATTGTTTGCAAAAAATTAAAAATTACCTAATGCCGGCTGAGAATATATCAATTACAACTGATATATGGACATCAATCAACACACAAAGCTATATGGCGTTCACTGGCCATTTCATAACAGAAAATTGGGAAATGGCTAGTGTAGTTTTAGATTGTGTGGATATATCATCATCGAGACACACAACAGAAAATTTAAAAGAAGCAGTTGTAAAATGTTTCTACAATTTTTCATTGCAGAGAAAAGTGAATGCTGTTGTCACTGACAACGCAGCTAACATTTCTGCTGCAATAAAAGCTGCTGGTTATGAGAATTTACGATGTTGTGCTCATACTATAAATTTAGTTGTACAAGAGGGCATTAAACAGATTGAACTCATTCAAATTAAGGTGAAAGTAATTATTGAATATTTTCACCGAAGTACATTGGCAAGTGATAAGTTGAGACAGATGCAAATTCAAATGGAAGGAACGAGCAATCCATTAAAATTAATTAATGATGTCGTTACAAGATGGAACTCTACCTATCATATGCTTGAGAGGTACGATAAAAATTGAAATGTTCAGAAATGGTATATATGTATAATAATTTATTTATTAATTCCAGATTTCATAAACTCCAACAACCAATTGAAGCTACAATAGGTTTATTACATAATCCTGTTGTAATGCTAACTGCCATAGAAATGGAAACCATAGGAGAATTAGTTAAAATATTAAAGCCTTTTGATGCTTTAACAGAAGAGTTGAGTGCTGAGAAAAATGTTACAATTTCTAAAATAATTGTAACCATCGAGGGAATAAAACATTACCTACGGGCCATGAAGAATTTAACAATTTCATCCACTGGAGCAAGCCTAATTGATATTTTAATTAGAAAACTTGAGGACAGATTTAAAAGAGCCGAATACAACTATATTTTACAAATGGCCACTTATCTGGATCCAAGGTTTAAAAATAAACCCTTTTCGGAAGGTATCCAAAATCAGGCTAAAGATCGTTTACTACGATTGATGACGGAAATCATTAATAAAGAGCAAATTACACCGACAGTGATGACAACTGAAGAAGTATCTTCCACAGCCGATAGCTCGGATACAATATGGACGTTGTTTGATGAACAGTGTCCTTCTAGGCCGATTTCAAACCCAGTGGCACAAGCTATTATAGAGCTTCGGCAATATCACGAGGAGGCTTTATTATCACGAAAAGAAAATCCTTTGATATGGTGGAAGAGTCGAGAACTAATATATCCTCGACTTGCTATTATTGCTAGACGATTTTTGGGAATTCCAGCGTCGTCGGTTCCATCTGAAAGACTTTTTTCAAAAACAGGAATGATTTTAACAGAAAGAAGGAACCGGATTAAACCTAAAAATTTACAACAAATTATATTTCTAAATGGAAATATAAATTTTATGGAATAAATTTGAGAGGGCTAATTATGTTTTGTTATGCAATATTATTTATTATTTAAAATTTAATTTAATTATTTAATGTATAATGTATTATATTTTTTGTTAACAATTTATACTCCTATATATTTATATTTATATCCTATTTTTTGTTAACAATTTATCAATATAAGTACTTATATTGAAAATCAATATTATGTATATACAACTTGAACTTTACGATATATAAAATAAATTATTTTATTAAAAATTGCAATCATAAAGTTGATTTTTATTATTTGATTTACTCATATTAATCACTTATTCAATTTAATAAAAACTTTCAGTTAAACTTTTAAAAAAATTATAGTAACTACTCATCTCACCATAAGAATAAAAAACATCTTATCATAACAATTTCCAACTTCAATAAATAAAACTTCAGATTTAAACGGTATTATATACAATAAATTTATTATTTAAATTTTAGCAATTGACGAACATAAGTATGTTCTTTGAAGAAAATCAACTAGATTTAATCAAATAGGGAAAGTTGCCAGTGGTTAAGTAAGAATTAAAACAATATTCGTCATATAAATTATAAAGTACATATGAACATTTATTTTGAATAAAAATCATCATAATACAATTTTAGTTATTTAGTCGATTCGTATTCAGAATTCTGATCGGGATAATTGAACTCATTACCATTCAATTAATCTATACCATATTTTAAATATACTGCCACTGCGTGCTTCCGGCTCCTTTATTAAATTTAGTTTAATTTAAATTCAAATGGCTCATAGATTTCCACCCCGGTTTTACTTTTGGTCCACTCATAAAAATTTAAGAAAATTGATGGTATATAATTTAGCATTTTTAGTGTTTGCTTACAAATAGTTTATAATAGCAATACGAATGGCCCGTTTGAATACAATCAAAATTAACACAAATCATGAAGGTACGGCACGTTATACACTCGTATCCATTCAGGAACTTTACTAAATTTTTTGTAGTTTAGCAACGATAATCTTGAGTAGTTGATACATACTTGAGTAGGAAGGTAAACATCTTATCCTAAAACAGAGAAAATATAATTAGATATGTAAAGATAATAATGTATTATAATTATTAGAATATGACTGATAATTTTTCTATATAATGAATCAAAAAACTATTCCTTTGATATAATATCCGAGATTCATGACAGCTGGGATGATGATTATGCTAACAGAACCTTCACAAATCATAGACAATCACCGATCTTCATAGACAACCACGGACGTTAGTAAATCCGTGTGACGTGTTAGCAACCGGATTGGTTCAAATTTTCCATCGTGTAGCACATGCATCTAGAAATAAACGATTATTTATAGTATAAGAAAGCACTAATATAGTATAAATTTCAATTACTTACTTAAAGAAATATAGCAAATGAAGAAATAAGACTTAGCGAGTCTTATTGGTGTCATATTAGATAGATGTTGCTGGTTTTGTGTTATCAAATATAATTAAACGATAAGTGATGACCAATTCAATGTATGTTACGACTTTATTTTCCATCCAATATTCCTGT